>OX463855.1:27812288-28453616 GCA_949825065.1 Odontocerum albicorne
TTTCATTTTAGCGCATGCGGCCACTGTCTACATCTACAAACTACCTGGGATTCTTTTGATGTATGATGAGTACGTGTGATTTTAATTTTGTTTAAAATATAAAATGGATCATAATGCACACCAACTTATTTTGCATTCAAGAATTGGCGACTTTCGAGAACATGCATGAAAATGATTTTAACATACACTGAGCATTTTGCCGAAAGGACAGCGAAAATTCTTAGAGCTGGTAATCACGGGTACAGTTGAGATTGTTTTTTTTTTAGAGTAACATAAAGCCATTACGCGGTTCAGATCCTCTTGAGTATCATATTTTAGAGTAAAATAAAGCCATTACGCGGTTCAGATCCTCTTGAGTATCATATTTTAGAGTAAAATAAAGCCATTACGCGGTTCAGATCCTCTTGAGTATCATATTTTTTCTTTAAAACTGTATACTTCAGCCACCGGTGCCTGAAGTATACAGGTTAAGTTTATTAATCAAGTAAGTGACACTGGTTCAATTTCCTGGTGGTTAACTTTTAGACTGCATCTTTCAGACCTCATGTCATTTCAACGAATGTTTGTCTGTAGCTTATTATCTGTTTTAAATATTTTCTTAAAAAACTGCCTGATGAAAGGCTGTAATTTGTTGAACCTGCAGAATATCTTAAAACTTGGATTTAGTTGCCATCAGAATTTAGGCTTAGATCTAACAAGACTATGTGCTTGCTGAATTACAATCGATTATACGCAATAAACAAATGTATATATGTTACATACGTCATCTAAACAATGAATAGATTGACAATCTTCCTTGATAATGAGGATAGCCTTTGAGCATAATTATTACAGTAAGGGTTTTTCAGTTTCATATTGGACCCCCGCAATCACCGAGTTTTCCAGCTAATGTTCGTCAAGACACACACAAGAATTAGCCCTTACCTGGTGGGACTGTTCACTGGCATCTTCGTGGCCAGACACAAGAAGGTCGGATCTAAGAAGATCTCCAGGGTGAGTACAAATCTTCTTGAAGACCTTAGTAAAGACGAGAGGTTTAAAAGAGATAATTGAGAAATGTTTTATTTTTTATCCCAATTTTCTTTATTTAGTAATTATTTTATCAATTAACAAAAACAGGCTCAGAGCTAGACAGATCTGTAATATTTTATTACTGTAATTTAATTTTTAAAACACTAATATTACATTAATTAAAATAATACCACCCGGAAGTGATTTTGACGTATCGACTAATCCTAAGAGGAACTAAGAATCGATTGGTCCTAACTTTCGTTTTCTCTTTTTTATAGGCACTAAATATGAGGCATGTCAATATACGAAGAATTGGTGTCTTTGAGATTTGGTTTTGGAGGCGGCTCTTACGCATTCCAATAGCTGTAAAAAAAACAAACTGTCGATTATAGAAGTCGATACGCGTCTGTCTGTGCTATGTTCAAGGAAAATCTTACGGTACTTTGAAAACATAGTAAGGGAGGGGTGGATGACAGCTTTGAGCTGTCAATTCTGATGGAAAGTGTGAATGGGTTTTTAGCCATTCACACTTTCCATCAGAATTTTTTATCGTTTTCAGCCGAATATATTATGTACCCAACCTAACGGGCTGCACCCGTTTATTTCTATCTGTACAATCTAAATATGTTTTTTTTTTTGGTCACATTCTTTTCAGTTATCATGAGACCCGTTCCCGTTGAAAGTAAAGTTCTATTTGGTACATAATGCGCCGTAAAATAGTCAGAGCTTTAAAATTCATGATTTCTATTATTTAAAAAACAGGGAAAGCTCATGTATTATAAACCATGTTTTAAATAGAAATTGTGAATTTGAAATTGTCTTCTTGAATTTGAACTAAAAAAACTAATGTTCGGTTATTATTTTTTACATAACTTGCTAAACGAATTTATTGGCCTGGGGTTTCAGTACAAATACTATATATAACTATTTTCTTATTCTTTTGTTTGACATTTGGTGCAGGTGGCTTCCGTGGCGGGGGCCACTATAGCCGTTGCAGTGCTAATAGGCGTGCTGGTATCTAGATTTTGGTTCTACTCTCCGGAGCGTCTCTACAGCCTTGCAGAGGCAGTACCATACTCCGCCCTGCACAGGGTGATCTGGGCCTCTGCTGTGTGCTTCTTAGTACTGTGTTGTGTATTCGGTGACGTGCGTGAGTATCATTTAAGAGTTTCACTAGTGGTAAAGTGTCCTTAAAGGGTGAAATTTAAGCTGTGCCGCATCTTATTCAAAACCTTCAATGATCTGGCACACCACTAAATTACGGAATTATGTCTTAGAAGAACCACTAAATTAAGAAATGATGTCTTAAATTATGTCTTAGGAGAAGAGAAATAATTATGATCTTATAATTATTTCAAAGTACCGTAAGTTGTCTGCAGTGAGTTTGTCTAAGAATCGGGGTTAACTGCCTTTTTTGGTGGATTGGGCATATTTACCTTGCTGTTTTTCAAGGTTGATTTAGCTATCCCTCGATACTAGAAGCACTATGTTTATATGCCCCTAATAAATATAACCGTGCAAGGAATCACTGTCTGTTCTACATATCAACTTACAGAACGAATATCATGGCTAAACACTCAGTCACGCGTGGTATAGAGATATTAAACTGATTGAATGACACTGTGTATATTTCTCGGCACCACTTCGCAGTATGAGAAGAATCCTGGCTGATATTTATCTTTACGAATAAGCTGCACGGATTTCTCCTGTTACCCTCTTTACGTAACAGGAGAAATCCGTGCAAAGTTGATCAATCGATCTTTTGGAGTGGCGGACCCTGTAACGTGGTAAAAAACACCTATAGGCATTCTAAGGGATTATTAAGTTTATTTTAATGTAGGTCCTTTAGAGTGGTTTTTGGTCAATAAATGATATAAAACACCCATTGGCATAAATGATATAAAACACCTATGGCCAATAAATGATATAAAACACCTATAGGCATAAATGATATAAAACACCTATGGCCAATAAATGATTACAAACACCTATAGGCATAAATGATATAAAACACCTATGGTTAATAAATGATATAAAACACCTATAGGCATAAATGATATAAAACACCTATAGGCATAAATGATATAAAACAGCTATGGTCAATAAATGATATAAAACACGTATGGTCAATAAATAATATAAAACGCCTATAGGCATAAATTATATAAAACACCTATGGTCAATAAATGATATAAAACACTAGGCATAAACAAAAATAAGCATACGTTACAAAAAAAGTAATAGTTTAATAAACCAATATTTATAATGTGTTTGATTTTTTATTATGCTTAAAAATGATTTTATAACAATTTGTATTTTGTAATAAATTTGTAGTTTTGCTTAATATCAAACTGGTATTCAATCTGGCTTGTTTTTTTCTTTCAGACCTTGTTTCATCTGAATTTATGTTTGATTTAATTTTGTTAACTTTAAGAAACAGCTATCCTGTGCTTACGTTCTGGATGATGGCGTAACATTTTCCTCCCCATGACCGCAATAGTCAGATGTGATTTGGTTTCACTGGGCATTATGTTCCAGCTGCGGTGCCAACGATCTTGAGCTGGTATGTATGGACGCCGCTGGGGAAGTTGGTTTACGGAATATACCTGGTGCACATGGGTTTGCAGTTGAGGGACGCCGCTAGCACTATCAGTCCAGGAAACGTAGATTTTATCTCTATTGTAAGAACTCATTGTATTACTTAATATAATACATTAATACTTAATTTACTTTACTTCCTTTAGCGCCAATGGTATACTAGCTATGAAAATAGGTTCGAGAAATCGGTTGACAGTTGCCCCTTTTTATGTCAAATTCTTCACGCATCTCTCCCCCTTTTGCGCACTCCTCTCATCTTCGTACCCACTCCTTTTAACATTAGATAGTTATTTAATCATTTGCTTTTTGGTGCCAAAATGTTTCTTATCATACAGCATCTTTATCAATCATGCTCGAGATATCTACGAGTATGTTATATCACAAGATATCGTACGATTTGAAATGCGATTAAGTTGAAGAATTCCATAATCAGGGTAGGATATATTTTAATTTGGAAAAACACTTCTCGCAAAATACATGCATTGACGAAGAAGCTAACAAATGTTTATAAACTGTAAAAACGTGCTTTTAGGTTAATGTATCAGATTAACTTTTACGGAATATAAAACAATATACCATGTAGTTTTTGCAGTTTTTACATGATCGTAGCTCAAGGTTTGTATGAATTTTGTCGTCAAGTAAAAGGTTAATCTAAATTTTCTATAAAAAAATCTGAATGTACTATATAAGAGACGGATGTTACTGATAGTTTGCAAACTATCATTAGTTCACAAACATCTACCCTGCCTTTGGAGGATTTATTTGTCTTTTATTTTATGTTTTTTTCAGGGTTCGGGCGATTGGCAAATGATTTTAAGGGTGCATCCGAAAGATTATGCTTGTGTGATTTTTACATAAATTTCTGTGCAGAATTGAGGCGAATGACAACTGGTTTTAATGGCGCACTGAAATGGTTGTTGTTTGTGAGTTTTTTTTCACAAATTTCCTTTTAGTTTAGGAAGCACACTTGGTGCGGATTCCTCATCATCATCACCATGATATGTTTCAGACAGGAGTAGTTTGTGGAGATTTTGTGTGTTCCACTGGGTTGGCTTTTTATCTTCACATAACTATAGAAGCTCCCTTGAAGCAATACATCAACACGGTCTTCTTTGCATTTCTGTAAGTCTTATTTTTTAATATTTTTTAACTATACGGATTTCTTTTAGTCACGAATTTCCTATTATACGGGTTAAAACACAAATACTCGAACTGGACAGAATCAAAATCTATTAAGATGATAGTCCACAATAGTGAGTAGGTGCCAAATATGATGTATGGAAGTGAAATGTTGACGTGGAAAAGACTGAGAGAAGTTATAAATGTTGTAGAGATGCGTGCATTGAGAAGAATGCCTGGAGTGAGAATGTGTAACAGAAAACGGAATTATGTGATTAGGGATGAATGTGACTTAAGGCTGATGCGTTAAGTAAGATAAAGAAGAGCACGCTGAGATGGTTTGGGCATGTGGAACGATGAATGGAGAAATACTATCAAAGCAGATAAACAGTGTGAATATGATAGAAAGATGTGTAAGAGGAAGACTAAGTAAAGTATGGTTGGATCAAATGAGTGATATTCTGAATGAAGGAAACGTAGAAAGTCAGAGAAATCGTAAAAACATATGGATGTATAAGAGGCAAACAATATGTGTCGAAATATGAAAGTCTGGTGCTGTGTCCTCTCTACCTAATCCGACAGGGAAATGCAAAATGTTGGTCCGGTTTTTTTATTCACATGGAAGAAATACTAAGGAGGGTTTGTGCTAGACGGTGCCGAAAAAAACACCTTTTTTAGTGCGTTGCCATCCCATTGGTTCTGTAAGTTGATACATATAATACGAGGGGCAAAACAAACTTGTAACAATACTGTACAAAATATATTCATAGCATTGTGATAATTGCATTGGAATGGTTAAACCATAATTCAACAAATCATTTACACGCCATCTTCGTTCCGTTAGGAACATAATAGATGAAGTTTTCTTGCATGGTTTTATGTAACTGAGTCATGTCATAAAAATTGAGTGCCTCTTTCTTATATTATGGGACAGTTGAAATCATTGACATATTGGGTTTTAATCTCCCTCTTTCATAGAGGGTGAACCGTGGGAACTTGACCGTTTTCAAAGTTCAATGGGGTGGCAACACTTTAAGATGATAAGTTGTCTCATCTCATTTCAGTGACAATGGACCAGTGGACTGCCATACACCGTGCGTTCTTGGTGAAAATGATTTTTTTTTTAATGACTCAGTTTTGATAATGTAGTGATTATTCCTTCGTCATTTCAACATTCCATGTCATTGTAGTGTTTCTAGCCGAAAGACGATCAAGATGAAAATTTCGATCAATTGTTTCTTAAGCGAAAAACAAATCACCAGGTCCCCTTGCACACAGTGAGAACCTCACTTAATATTAAGACAGCTATTGGTGTATATGTATTGGGAGTACATAAAATAATTCGAAATTGTCTTCAAAAGTATTATACAATACTAACGCACCCAAATGAAAAAGTGTAATTAAAAGATCAAAATCGATGATTTTTCAAAGTAAACACTCTATTCTAAGCGTTATTTCTCGAAAAAAAAAGTTGAATAAATTTTTGAAAATATACCTTCATTGAAAATATATCTTCTGGCTGCTTTGCGCTTCCACTCCGTGATGACACTGCGCGCCCTCTTGAATTAGTTTTACATAAAACATATCATATTTACTGAGATTTTTTACCTGTCTATTAGTTTATTTCTTTAGTTTAAATATATCCTTCATGTTTATTTTTTCAATATAATTCTAACGATTATAGTATTAATTGTAAGATAACTCGAGGTGTATAATAACATATATGTATATCATATTTAATTTTCATAATATGTTTATAAATTGATCATTTCATTTGCTGATTTTTGTTGTACATTAATTGTCTCAAATTATTTTGGGGTAAACATTCTAAATCGCAAAGTAAACGGTTATCATGTTTTACTCGAAATTGCTTTATTCAAATAATCATATTGAAAAATCAGATTTCTGAAAAGGTCTACAAATTAATATTTCTATATATACTATTTAATTAACGTATGTATGTAGAGATATTATTACCAATTACGAGGCGGTGCGCATCGCCAATACGGGGTGGTGCCGCAGAGCGGCCAAGGCCGGAGCCCCTAATTTGCATTTGTAAAGGGTCTTTCGAATTCAGCGGTTTTTTTAATTAAATTTTTTTAATTCTTGAACAAAACACACAATTTGCTTTGATTTCATAAAACTTTTTATTGGTCATTGAAGTATAATATATGAAATTTAAACACAAAAAACAATATCCTCCAAATGTCCACCTCTTGCAGTTCCACTTTTGGCATAATTGCGGTTCTAACTCACCAATAATGTGAATAATTTCGTCCTTCAGCTCAGATATTGATCGGGGGTCATTCTTATAGACTTGACTTTTCACGTAACCCCAGAGAAAATAGTCCAACGGTGTCAGATCACATGATCTTGATGGCCAATTAATATAACTGGTTCCGGATATTACAATACATAAAATAATTCAACAATTCGAACGCGTTGGTTTATTGTATACGATTCATTTTTTTATAAATATCATACATTACACTTCTCAAATGGCTCAAGACCCAGGCAAGCTCACGACGCCATCTGTTTTTTATCCAAGAACTAAAAAAAAACACTCAATTTGTAAGAGCCTTTATTTTACTATATTTAGTAGAACAATATTCATATTTATAATCAAGATTCCATAAAATTTAATAAAACGCTACTTTGATGTTTTTTCTTGCTGGCGATACGGTGTAAACTGTTTATTGCGTCTAGGGTTAATATACTCGTAATTAAAAATAATTCAACCTCTTTTCTAAACAATTTCTCTTCCATGATCAACCCCCCCCCCCACACCACAACAGTCCCAAATTCTACATGTTAAATATTGTACTTTTAAATAACATTATGTTCCATTTTCATTTAACAGACACTTGAATAAACCGGTTGTAGAAGAAAATAAATCTGTAGCTGTCTCCCCATCCAATGAAGTCATAGAGATGAGCAGTCAAATCACTCTTCAAACTAATGGAGATTTGGATCGCCACACTTCAAATATTTTTCAAACGAATGGAGAGTCGGATCGTCACACATCAAACATTTTTCAAAATAACGAAGATTCGGATCGCCACACATCAAACATTTGTCAAACAAATGGAGATTCGGATCGTGACACATCAAATATTTTTCAAAGTAATGGAGATGTGGATCCTCACATATCAAACACTCTTCAAACTAATGGAACTTTGGATCCCCACACATTTAACACTCTTAAGGCGAATGATAACTCTTTGATTGAATAGTTTTGTAACATTTTACTTTCCTCAGTAGCCTGATTCTATTCGCGTTTTAATATAGATAACTCCGTGGTTTAGTTAGTAAGACGCCGGTCTCTCAATCTATGAGTTACGGGTTAAACTTCCGTAGATAATTATTTTAATAAGGGTTTCAATTTGGTTTTCAGTAAAGTATCTCTTTAATATATTGGTTGGTCGGAAGATATTGCCAAATTGCAAGGTTGTAATGTGTACAACGTAGTAACCAATCCAATACAACAGGCCTCCTCAAAGAACTCCACTGTCTTCCATTTAAGGTCAATGCACCTTATTCCCTTATTCCTGTAATCTCCCTGATACTCGTATCTCCACCTTTTTGGAAGTTTCCCACTAGTCTGATTGTGGACCATAACCTCCAAAAGAGCAACACCTTTCTTTAAGCATCCACCTTTGTCGTTGTCATCCTTGTATTTCATTGTAAGCAGTATAATTAATTTCCATGTTACAATCTCTTATAGCCAATTAGAAAAATTTAAACGAGGCACTTATGAAAACCAGACTAGAACCCTTTTTAAAAATTCAGGGTTCGAAAGTGAATCCAAATCGTAACTCCGTGGCTAGAAGACAGATATTTTACCAGCAAGGTCGGTGGGGGATGGGTCATCGTTGAATTATGATTGTTTTCAAATTTAGTCATCATGGCATGATTACTTTAGAATTACTTCTAGTATTGTAGTTGAAAAAAATCCATTTTAAAGATCTAGAAATTTCGATTCTAGTCTGATATTCATTTATGTCCGTCTTTAGTATCTTTGTAGTTGGTTGTAAGATATTTTCACTTAGCAATAATAACCCTACCAGACTGTATTTTATACAACAAAAGCTTAATGGTATGAAATATGTTGGCATTACTATGAATTTTTTTAAGGAAACGTTGTAATATTGACTGCTTTTAGGAAACATTCAAATATTGACTACTGTTACATTATGTCGAAAATAATATACCTGAATATTATATTCACATTTTTCACTTCTGTATGTTAAATTAATTTAATATATCATATTGTTAGTATACAAATATAAAATATATGAAGATTAATTAATGTCTTAGTTTAATTTCCTCAAATCGTTGTTTTAAGATAAATAGAAATATGCATTCTGAGATTTTCACGACTGTTGTCCATGTGTTAAAATAATTTCCATTACACATATGTTTACTACGTCAATACTGGAAATTACTTAAAGAAATTCAAAAACCGCAACTGAAAGGATGAAATTCTACTAGAATGTTTAATAAAGCTCAAAAAATTCCTAAAAGTTCGCCAATTAAAGTTTCCTTTTTATTATTGTATCCTGAAAGACGTAAAAATTGATAAAAAACACTTAACACTAGCCCCTGGAAAAATGTTAATCGCAATAATGCCTTTTGATTTATTTACTGTCTAAATTCCATCAGTCTCGTACGCGTATTTCTAAAATACTACTGAGGTATCCTGGGTTATGGAAACAATTTCTAAAACATTATTAATTTAAAGGCTTTACAGGTATCTCTTCTTAAGACGTTTTTTTGTGTAGATTTTCTTAAATATACCTAGGGCGAAGATCAACCGTTATAAACCTGAGCGGAGTCCCCTTCGAAAATTATTGACGCAATTATCATTATATCTACTCGTACATACCATCAGATTGTTTCTCAGCCTACCCGGCAGAGGAGATAGAACATCAGACTTTCATATCATTATACACATTCTTCGCCTCTTCTACGTCCATGACCTTCTTATATGACATCAACGATTTCTCTGCCTTTATAAGTTTCCTTCTTTCAAAATATCATTTATTTGATACAATCTTTCTTTCCTTGGTTTATTATTGCCCTACATATCTGTTTTATTAGTGTTTCTTCACTCATTCGTTCTCTATCGCCCATTTCTTCACCCATCGCAGAGTGATTTTATTCATCTCACTCGACACATCAGCTTAATTTCACATTCATCACAAATGACTTGATTCCGTGTTGTGTCATACATATACCTCATTCATTCTTCTCAGTTACCTCTGTAGTTCCTTCACACATGAATCTATGTAAATATCAAACGACCAGGGTGACATAACGCATCCTTGATTACCCCTTTTGAAATATTAAATCACTCAGTCAAGGCACCATGTACTCTAAAACACGCTCTAATTGCGGCGTATGACGCAAAATAATTTAATTCCATATTTTCCATAGCCAGCCGCTTATCACGCGGTCAAACGTTTTTTCCAAGTTCATACATATGTCATCTCTAAGTTCCCGCTTTTCCTCCACTAGTCTTTTTGTTGTAGTCTTCCATTCTTCGTACTATATTTCTATCGTTTCATTGATTTACCACAGTTTTGTTAGTAGTTTTTGCTTCAATAAATACTCTATTTTTCCCATACATGCAGTTTTTACCTACTTAATCCCATGATGCATCTCCTTTTTTTATATCTAACTTTCGCAGTGCCACATTCATTTTACTGTGACCAACAATGTATTTGTCATACTCAACAATTCTTACCCAATATTTGATCCATCACTTAATCATTCTCAGTTTTTCTTTCACAATATTTCTGAATTCCTCTTCTTCGTGTCGAATTGCAGTTTTTTAACTCTGATTTTCACGACCGGCTCTTCTTTACGTGTGCCAGATAGTCACCCACGTATAGTATTTATTGTGCTCAACACTAAATGAAAGTTAGCTGATATCTGCTCATTTAAATACTCATTTATAGAAAATGCTTTTTGCAGTGAGGAATCTATGCACATATTCATTTCCTCTTTTTCGCGTGTACATATTATTTCTTCTGTGGTAAAATTTAGCACAAGTGGCAAAAAGTATTTGCCACAAGAAGATCCAATCATATTTCTAGCATTATATTCCCATTATCATTTTCCGTCTATCATCAAACTTGTTTAGCCTCGATTTAAACCCATCCCTTTTTTTAATAAAATATAAATTTCGAAATGTAAAAATCTTTATTAAAATTCTCGTACAAAAATACTTAAACTAAATACATAAGGCATATGTTAAGTACATAGTATATTCTACCAAGGCTTCACTTCAGGCAGCACCTCCAGTACTTTCTCCTTTTATTAGATTTAGGGTTTATATGTGTACATGTATGTGAGTGTCGGTATACATTTATGTCATTATATATTTGTACTATAACATATGTGTACAAAGATATGGGCTAAAAAATATTTGACTTCCTTGCGGTCAAACTGTCCGACAGAAGTGGGAAGTGTATCTCGACTGGAATGATATTATCAGATGACCCAGACCGTTTGATAGCTTTTCCCTCAAATGTGTTTTCTTTTCCAAGGCCTTAAAATGTATATGTGATTTAAGGATGCGTGTGTGATTTAAGGAATTATTTGGACATGAGGTCGTCGAATTAGCGTATGTGATAAAGTTACATTTAGAAATTATGTAGAAGTATGAATGAATGTTTCAACAGAGCGTTTAAGTATTTGCACCATATTTAAATATTTAAGATAGATAAATGGAAATATATCAAAGAATATCACTTGTACATTTTAATTCGCCTTTCTATTCAAAATAAATATACATATAAATATTATATTATGAATAAAATAATATTTATGATATGCACTTTTATAATTTAGATATGTTTTTTATTCGTGTAAAAATAAATCTCAAGATTATTTTCCTTTATTTTTCTCCTAAAAAAACTAACCATTAAAATAAATCAATCATATGCATTTATGCATCATGAAATACCAATTTTCCATTGGTTAAACGCGATTACTGAAGATGTTGAAATGAGCCTATATATAAATAATTGAATCTAAAATATTCAACTAAAATTATACCAATTTCTAAATATTTGAGTAAACATAAAGTAAGCTAGTAAAGCATTATATTTTTAAAGTAATTAACCACTAAAATACACAGTTACCTACCGGTTGGATATTTTTACACGTGCGATTTATGGTCAGTTATTTAGATAACATAATACAGATTGCAAACTTTGTTGTATTTCTATACATTTTATTTAACCCAAAAAATTATATCAATTTAAATCAGACAAAATTTTGTGAACACTATACTACATCATACGACCGGTGATAATGTATGGAACAGAATTCTCAGTGCATACAAGAGCACGGGAGCGAAAGTACGAGTAAGTATGTTAATGAATGATGGGTGTCACTTGTAGAGAAAAAAAAACGAAACGAATATATCAGAGGAAATCTTAAAGTGGCACCCATAAATGAAAAACTGAGGCTGACCAGATTGCGGTGGTGCGGGCACGTTGATAAAGAAGACTGGAGGTAGGTGGGAGAAGAGATGGGGAGCGTGCTAAGAAAATGTGGGTGGAGAACTTCGAGCTCTGGAAGTGGTGAAGAATATTGTCCACGACAGGCAACTATGGAGAGAGAGAGGAATCTCAAAGCCGATCCGATGTAGTGGGACGGAGCTAGGAAAAGGATGAAGATATTGTTGCCGAATTTATATCATATTTAAGCGTTTATGAAACATATACTTAACTTTAGTTTTAAAACATGGGAAATATGTATTATATAGTAATGTATTTCACCCTTTTCTGGTTTACTTTGTAATATAATACTAAATTTACGAGAGCGGCTTAGTAGTTATAATACATAGTCAGTCAGTCCAATACGAAGCTGTATAAATCATCAAGTCATATATCCTAGTTCAATAACATAAAACACATGATAAATATTGTTAAAAAGTCTACTTTTTTAAACCTAGAAGTTTTAAGATTCCTTTGAACAAAATAAAAGATTTCTAGGAATATTATGGCAACAGTAGAAATGTCAGCTTTTGGAGCTAATACAAATTCCAAACTGAAAGACAGTACTCGTAGTTGAGTACAAAAACGCGAGGAGTTTGAATATTCAGGAGGGCCAAAGCTCAGTGTTTAGTTTAACCCTGTTGGAGAAAAGAAAACGAAAATTCTATGTACATTTAACCCCCCAATTGGGTATTCCCAGTATATATACAGAATTTTTATTTTTCAGCAATTTTTTTTTTCGTTGTTATTATGGATGTAATACAAATGTTGTAATAAATAAGGAATTAAAAAAAGTATTGAAACGATTCGTTAACTAAAATAATATTGTAGATAATATTTTTAAGCAGATTTTCTATTCCTACATACATCACTACATATACAGTCCACCGAATAAGATGCATGTAAAGTACGCAAAACGTACGCCTATGCGCAAATACGACCAAATGATACGAGTATATTATCATAATATATATGTATATAATTTCTTCTATGTTTCGTGATCGTATTTTTTTTAATTAGCAAACAATTATTTAAATGCATCTGATTCGGCAGAGTTCATCATCACAATTATAAACATAATCTATAAAAGCATATTCGTACTTAAAAAAATATCTCGGGATTGGACTGTAATTTTTTAAGCAATTTTTCGGAGAAAAATTTAAAAAATATACACATATTTTAAAATATTTCAATGTTCTCGAAAATAAATCTCTTCAAGATTTCTTTCGTTGCGGTGTAAAATATTTCAATATAAAAAATTCACAAACATCACAATTGTTTTCCGAGTTATTAAAACTATAATCTCACTCAAATTTATTAAGACTAAATGTGGCTATTCGAACTTGAATTCTCTGATACAAATAGGACATTTGTTGGAAGCTTTCAGGCAAAGTCGCAGACAATCCCCATGAAAGAAGTGCTGGCACGGTGTCACACGGGCTGACTTCATAGGGTTTAGACACACGGCACAGACATCCTCCAATCCGTTGATCTCCTCCTGCAAAGCTCTGCGAAATTGGTCCAATACTGTGCATTCCATCTTCAGGAGCTTCCACGAATTTTGCCAAGCGTCTTTGCCTCTTACAAAAATATTAACGTAAAGCACCACAAAAGCTATTTTGTATTCACCGTAAATCATCAATGGAATGATAAATGTCAAGGATAACGCGATCGTGAAAGCTCTTAAGATGACAGGAGCGTACAAAGCTTCTAAAGACTCAAATACTTCGAAGTGGAATAGACTTAAGAGTGTTGGAAATATTTCCACAAATACTTTTTCAGTCGCCATGTAATAAGACCAGGTGATGAACTGGTAGAAAGAAGTTGGCTGGTACTGTTCTAGACCTTGCTCCAAACCGAAGACCAGAAGCATGAATATGACCGTGATGATAAAGGTGACAGCTTTGGTCCACTCGAGGACTATCTTGGTGGTGGACATGGCGAGGTGCTTGAGGTCAGAGTGGTGAGTCATATTGACGTACGGGGACCAGTTCTCCTTCTCGATGAGCTCTTTGATGTAGGCCACGCAGTAGGCCACTACGTTGTAGAACATGAGGGAGTAGAGGCAGGTCACTCGCTGCTTAGGACCCCACGGCCCCATCAGCACATGGTCGCACATTACAAAGAACACCAACTGCAACAAACATTACGGTTACATGTACAGATTATTATTTTACATGCGAGACCGGTTTTCAATACAGACTTTAATAAATTAACGGATTAAATCTTGGAATATTCATTCACATCACGAAACTCTCGAGTTGACCTGTAACTAATACGAGTATAATCTGAGTGAAGAACTTTCGGATGTGCCCATTTACATCACGAAACTCTCGAGTTGACCTGTAACTAATACGAGTATAATCTGAGTGAAGAACTTTCGGATGTGCCCATATATGAGTACGTGTATGTGAGTGAATAACTGGTGCGAATGTAGAACGTGCAATGAGGAGTTATTGAGAAGATTTTGATGTAGTTATTGAGATTATGATGCGATTGGAATTGAACATATGAAAGCTTGGGATTTATGTATAAGTAAGTAATAGTATGTGAATGCTAAGTATGAATTTTTCGGTTGAATGTTCCATTATTTTGAACAAATATAAGAAATTTGTGATCAAAGAGTGGTGTCACTTCGTCACAGGCCTAACCCAGTGAAGTGGTTCTCTATATTCAAAACTTGGTGTTTTACGCATGTTTATTTACTTGTAATCCATTAAAAAACATTTAAAATGTAAATGTTGCATTAAGAATAGTTAAAAAAATAATCTTTAAACCATTTTAAAATTTGATACATGAACAAAAACTACACTTGTGCTTATTCATAAAAATTTTAACTCGCACTAGAAAATCTGAGTACATTTGTCTTAATAAATCGAAGGAGTTCATTGTTTCAATAATGTTTAAATAAAAATATCTAAATCTGGCACCAGAGTACATGTACATAACCGTTATCTATTCAATTCTTCTTCTTCTTCATGTGTCCTGCCGGGTCCCCCCGACGTTGACGATCACTTGGGAGAAACCTTGTCTGTCCTGGGCAGCACGGAACAGCTCCTCCACACCTCTCATCCCGGTCCATTCTCTAATGTTCCGAAGCCAGGAGTGCTGCCTTCTTCCAACTCCTCTACGACCCTCAATCTTCCCCTTTATGACAAGTTGTAGGATTGCATACTTTTCATCTCTCATTATGTGGCCAAAATATGAAGTCTTACGGAGCTTGATTGTTGTGAACAATTCTCTCTGTGTATTTGCTCTACGCAATACTTCAACGTTGCTAATCATGTCAGTCCAGGACATTCTTAGCATCCTTCGGTGGATCCACATTTCAAAAGCCTCCAAGCGGTTAATGATATTAACTTTGAGGGTCCATGCCTCGACACCATAAAGCAAAACCGACCACACATAACACTTGATCATTCTTTGTCTGAGCTTCAAATTTACATTATCGTTGCAGAGAAGATTCTTCATTTTATTAAAAGCTGCACGAGCTGCTTCTATTCTACATTTAATTTCTATATCGGGGTCCAGATTCTCAGTGATGATGCTGCCCAAGTACTTAAACTGCTTTACCCTTTCAATATTGACACCACCCAGCCGAAGATTTGCATTTGGATGACTTTCTCGACTGAAAATCATCAGCTTAGTTTTGTTGACATTAATGTTCAAACCATAATGCTCACCGGTGGAACTGATCCTATCCAAAAGCTGTTGAAGGTCTTCTATACTATCTGCCAGTAGAACCGTGTCATCAGCATATCTAATGTTATTGATGACTACACCGTTGACCTTGACGCCGATATCTATATCAGTCAGCGCCTGCTTGAAGACAAAGTCAGAGTACATGTTGAACAAAGTAGGTGAGAGTACACATCCTTGTCTAACTCCACGCTGAATGGGAATACTTTGTGAAGTGGTCCCATTTTCAAGTCTGATAACAGCGTTTTGGTCCCGGTACAGATTTTTAATCACTCTCACATCTTTATCATCTACATTACATCTTTGAAGCAATTTTATCAACTCTGTGTGTTTGACTCTGTCAAATGCTTTTTCATAATCAATAAAGCAACTATAAACATTTTTTCTTTGATCATGGCATTTCTGGAGTAAAACATTTATTGTAGTCAACGCTTCGCGGGTACCGAAGCCATTTCTGAACCCAAACTGGGTATCATCCAGGTCTTGCTCGCATTTCAGTCTTATTCTTGCATGTATAATCTTCAGAAATAGTTTAAGTATATGACTCATAAGGCTTATAAGACGATAGTCATTACATTTTCTTGGGTTTGGTTTTTTGGGTATAGTAATAAATAATGATGTTAACCAATCTTGGGGGATAATCCCTGTGTCATATATATTGTTAAATAGTTTGAGTAAGCAGTCAACATTATTTTCATTAATCAGCTTGATAACCTCCATGGAGATTTCGTCAGGTCCACCTGCCTTTCTGGTCTTTGAATTTTTAATAGCATGTAATAATTCCGATTTTAATATAGTAGGACCTTGATCACACTGTGGCATTTCAATGTCAATGCGAGAGTCTTTAAAGAGATTCTGAATATAATCTTCCCACTTCTTTTGAATGATTGAATCATCCAAAATTAGATTGTTTGAGTCATCTGTAAGGCATGATGGTCTCGGTTTACTATTAAGACCGGACAGTTCTTTTAGTTTCCTATGCAGATTAAATGCATCATGCATCTGGTCATACTGTTCTAACTCTTCGCATTGTTTTTTTATCCACTCTTCCTTGGCATTCCTGATCTCACGTTTTATAATCCTTTGGAGGTTCCTGTATTCATCACTATTGCGATTCCTGGTACTAACTACTCTACGCTGTTCCATTAAGTTTAATATGTGGTCTGTCATCCATTGCTTCTTACGAGTCAGTTTTTCAGATTTCAAATGCTTCTTACTTATATCCTGTATTGTGTTTTTAAAAATTTTCCATTGTTCTTCAACTGTACCACTGTTGACATTGTTAAGTTGTTGCAATTTATGGTTCAGCTCGGATGACATTGTATCCCTGGTAAGTGGATCTTTCAGTTTCTCTGTGTTCAGTCCTGTTCTTTTGGTTTTCCTTGCAAGTACCTTTAACTTCAATCTGATGTCAATAACAAGTGGACTGTGATCCGATCCTATATCAGCACCAGGGTATGTTGTGGCACGTTTAATACTATTTCTGAAACGTTCTCCAATCAATGCATAGTCTATTTGGTTTCTGATAGGGTTGGGGATAGTTGGATTGTCCTGTGGGGATCTCCATGTGTAAAGTCTACGTTTAGGAAGTTTGTACCATGTGTTGACAACAACCATATTGTGTTCTTCACAGAACTCAAACATTCTGTCGCCTCTTTTATTGGAATCTCCTAGACCATAATCTCCAACTAAATGCGAACGGCGGCCTTGTCCTATTTTCGCATTAAAGTCTCCAATTATAATATTGATGTCATCACTCTTGGTTGATTTCAGAATCTGTGCAATGCCTTCATAAAGTCTCTCAACTTCATCATCATATTTAGAGTCAGCTGTTGGTGCGTATACTTGTATGATATTTACATTGAAAGGTCTTGCTTCTAATTGTAGGATAATGATTCTATCCGATACAGGTATAAACTTTTTAACAAATCTAATATAGTCCATTGATACAAATATGCCAACCCCATTCCGGTGGCTCCTGTCAGATACATCACTTCCTGAATAATATAGGTTACCCTTGTTGTGCTGATGCACACCTGTTCCAGTCCATCTGAGTTCGCTAATACCAAGGATATTAATCTTCATTCTGTTCATTTCCTGTGCAACATTGTCTATTTTACCAGCAGCATATAAACTTCTCACATTCCAAGTTCCGATCTTTATCATGTCTTTCACTATGTTGAGCCGGGAGATTCTTAGCACCCCTCTATTCAATACGAGTGGTTATATGTATCCACAAAACGCTGGATTTTTCTTTAAGTATGTACTTGTACTCGACGCTTCGCCTTTTCATTATAACGATCGTTTGCATGTCTGGACCGTTGACCATTAATTATGCTACGTGTTCCCAGTAAGAGGAAACATAAATCAGGTCGTGCCCCAGAGCATGCAGTCTGGAATGTTTGAACAAACTAGCATATGTTATGAATTTTATTTAGCCCCACAATCCCCTTTGCATGTTCACTCTGCATTTAATCACCTATACTTGGAGTCTATTTAGGGTTCTCCAAGTAGGTCAAGAAAGTTGGTCTCCTAGTATTATCTTTTCCGAGAACTCTATCCAGTTGTCAGATATTTTTTCTTTCCATTAAAAAAATGCGCTCTATCAGGAGAATCGTTAGATCTTACTTCATGAAACTATTCTTAGATTACAATCTCGATATATGTTGTAATTTATTTTTATCAAACACTGTTTATTCCACTTTTTTGTGAAGGTATAACCCTACCGGTTTCAAGGCTTTCACCTCATCTTTAGGGGAGCGCAAACAAGACTAAATGCTGTTCGAACTGGTACCGATATACACACTTCAACGGTTGGGGGCTGAGGGAGGCACGGGACAATTTCGGCCAAGAGCGGAGAGATTTTTGGGAAATAACTGTTCAACAGATGTTCGGATCGGTGTACTGACTTAGAAATTTCTAGGGCCTCTAATCTGTCCAATTTATTTCCGTTACTACTGATATGTAAGAATTTGGCATCATCGATAGAAAAAGTATGGTTTTCACGGTGACAATGATTAGCCATTTCAGAATAAATTAAAGGATTTGTTAAGGCGGATTCGTGTTCACGAAATCTCTTTTCAAAACATTTTCCTGTCTTTCCTATATAGAAATTATCACAGTCAGCACATAAAAGTTTATACACACCACTGTTAGTTTATACACACAACGTTAATGCCTTAACTATAAACAACACAATCTCGATATAAATTATAACGATGAAAATTGTTATTGTTATATTCTGGATAGTGAAAAAATATGTTGAAAAGGCCAATAAAGGGCTTTGGCTTGATTCTGTGTAGTTTTTGTTAGAAATGTTGCTAGCATTTACCTGATTAGCCATGGTTGAGAGATTCGTCATCTGGACGAAGACCTTCTCGCAGCGGTCCAGTGGAGAGTACAGCCACGTCAAGCCAGAGACTACGGGGCGGTACATCCGTCGGCCAAATACTGAAATAATAACAGATAACTACTTTAATTGTCATATAATTTGGATATTACGGAGGAATAGCTGGAAAAACTACGGTAACTTCAAAATTTCTTAGATCCATCTTTAATTTGAGAAAGTACGATCAAAACGATCCTATATAATAGAATATTCTTCGTGATTGACAGTGCTCGTGTGGATGGAAAAGTGTGTGTGTCTGTAATATAAATGAAAGTTTTCATCAAATATAATGCCTAAGCTTTCTAAAGGAGAAACACGTTTTAACTTGTATTGATTTAGCGAATAAACGTAATTAAATAGAGTTTTATTTCTATAAAAACTAATGGACTCACTTTAACTTAGGTTTAAGTGAAATTTATTGGTGGTACACAATTCTTGTGGATTGCAGAGGGTTTCGTGTTTTGCAATTTCTGAAAAAAATCTAAATACCAAGACAATAATTTTGAGTCCTTCACTCTCAATTTTTCCATCCTTTCCTTCTTCAATTTATTGAAGATATCTCACTTTTGTTGTTGTTATTTATATACACATATGTACATACATACCATCACGCAGTTTCCTTGTCAGACTAGGCAGAGAGGACAAAGCGCCAGACTTTCCTATCGTGACTCATATTTTCAAATTATTCTACATCCATACACGTTATATACCTTATGTTTGTTATGGACTATCATCTTATCGGGTCTTAATACTATTCGGTTTGTTATAGACTATCATCTTATCGGGTCTTAATAATATTCGGTTTGTTATGGACTATCATCTTATCGGATCTCAATACTATTCGGTTTGTTATGGACTATCATCTTATCGGGTCTTAATACTATTCGGTTTGTTACGGACTATCATCTTATCGGATCTCAATACTATTCGGTTTGTTAGGGACTATCATCTTATCGGGTCTTAATACTATTCGGTTTGTTATGGACTATCATCTTATCGGATCTCAATACTATTCGGTTTGTTAGGGACTATCATCTTATCGGATCTCAATACTATTCGGTTTGTTAGGGACTATCATCTTATCGGGTCTTAATACTATTCGGTTTGTTATGGACTATCATCTTATCGGATCTCAATACTATTCGGTTTGTTAGGGACTATCATCTTATCGGATCTCAATACTATTCGGTTTGTTAGGGACTATCATCTTATCGGGTCTTAATACTATTCGGTTTGTTATGGACTATCATCTTATCGGATCTCAATACTATTTGGTTTGTTAGGAACTATCATCTTATCGGGTCTTAAAACTATTCGGTTTGTTACGGACTATCATCTTATCGGATCTCAATACTATTCGGTTTGTTAGGGACTATCATCTTATCGGGTCTTAATACTATTCGGTTTGTTATGGACTATCATCTTATCGGATCTCAATACTATTCGGTTTGTTAGGGACTATCATCTTATCGGATCTCAATACTATTCGGTTTGTTAGGGACTATCATCTTATCGGGTCTTAATACTATTCGGTTTGTTATGGACTATCATCTTATCGGATCTCAATACTATTCGGTTTGTTAGGGACTATCATCTTATCGGATCTCAATACTATTCGGTTTGTTAGGGACTATCATCTTATCGGGTCTTAATACTATTCGGTTTGTTATGGACTATCATCTTATCGGATCTCAATACTATTTGGTTTGTTAGGAACTATCATCTTATCGGGTCTTAAAACTATTCGGTTTGAGTATATATGCTTTAATGTCATACATTGTCTTTGTTTTCTATCACTATATACGCCTTTCGATATCTTTTGTATCGTAACTTCGATCATCTGACAACATACTACACTAATAGCACGTTTACGTTCATCTTTTAACACTTAATTTCGTATTCTGTCATATGATGTATTCCTATACATGCTTCTCAATATATTAAGTATAGAAATAAACAATAATTTTGCGACCCAGTAACTTCCTTCTTAACTTTTGTCTGATTGATTGCAATAGACAAGTTCATCAGTTTGTTGTTCTATGAAGCGTTAAATAAATAAACAATTGTACCGTATTGACTTACACTTTTATTATATACAGTGCAAATATGGCAATCTTTTCCAACCAACCAGAAAAATGTCAAAGAGATATTAATAAAAAAAAAAAAGACTAGAATTCTTTTTATTCCCATCTAGATTTCAGCGAAAATTGAACCCATAACATTCGAACTGGAAGGCAGGCATCTTATCAACTAGATTATAATTTTTGTATACATACCACGGAGGTGGTCTGTATACAAAAATTTTAATTTCGTGGAAAAAAATATTTAAAAAGGATTTAATTTTCGATATAGTTTTTAGCATGTTCCCTGTTCTGGAATATCAACTGAAAAATGTGGCATTGATTTTGAATGTATAAATTGAGTCAGCCCGTTGATCAAGCATCTTTGATTTATGACCATAATGCGAGGTGACAGCTCAATTTCTGATCAACTGTCTGAGGTCCGAGAGAGAATTTTCTTCTTAATTATTTGCTTTAAATGATCTAAGAATATAATCTGATAATATTGTCATAAAGAGACGAACTAGGGTGGGAGCTAAATAATAATTAAAAATATATTCTTCTTAAGTTGATACTTTTTGAGGGATGCAGCAATGTCACTATTATGGCAAATTGGCCATTGTATTGGAAAATAAGTCAAGAAGGTGCGTTTTTATTTATACTGTAACGTGGAATTTGTTACATCTCTTAATACAAAGGCGCAGTTCCACTGAGGCACCATTTAGGCAACATGTAGCATGCGGCATTGACGCACGCTACACACAATCTTTCAATCGAAGGAACACGAAGCGACAAGAAGCAAGTATCTTTGTAGCATGCTACATGTTGATTGTTGTTCCCGGGACGCATGCGTCACCTTTCGACATGTTTCAGCGTGTCGAACAATGTCGCCGTTATCCGAAAGTCAGCGGATCGGTGCGGCTTGTAGCGTGAGACATGGAGTGGAATATTGATAAAACTACCTTGTTCATTGGAGATTATCATCATTCACCGCAGTTATGGAATAATAAAATTAGTGATTATAAAGACAACAGGATAAAAAATGATAAACTGAAGCAGTTAGCGAGTAAATACGATTTCACTGTAATCGATGTGGAAAAAAATCAAGAATTTGCGTTCAGCTTTTCATCATTCTGAGCTTCTTGACTACTAACATATAATTCTCTTCTCCAACACTGTGGCTTTCTTTTTTTTACGATTCAAAACTATTACCAAATATGCAGCCGCCTCGATTGTTTGTCAAGACATAACGTACCAAACTGACGTTGCCTCCATGGAATTGTTTAAGACGCATGCTACACGTATTGACGACAAAGAGCATGCGACTCGGGGAGTCAAAATCCGCATGCGACATTGTTAAAATTTGTGGCACATAGTCGCACACCTAGGAACAAACAACACTAGGAAACATGTCGCATGCCTCATGTCGTTCAGTGTTGCTTCAGTCGAATTGTGCCTTAATATTGCTATACTTTCGTTGTGTACAGTACAACCTGATTTATTTACTGTAATGTGGCGATCTCTCCCAACCAACCAGGAAAGTTTTTAGGATGCCTGAAGTGAAAACCAGGCTGGAACCTTTTTCAATTAAATTGAGTGTCAGGCAGGAAACTAATTATAGCAATCGAACGTGTTGGAAGACAGGCGTCTTATCACAAAGTTCGTCATATATAGTGAAGAAGGAGTTGTATGCTTTTAGAATGAAGTAAAAAGCTTATGGTCATGGAGGGATTATATCGAATTCAACAACACTAAATGACAAGTAAGTGATTTTTCCTCATTTTCAATCGTAATCAATGAATTTAAATTGTGAAAAACGTACCTCATATCCAGAATTCAAATACCGTATTTGCGTTCAAAATAAATAAGTATATTTTTAAATTAGCTTCAATTGTATTTGAGTAGTACTCGTATTAAAAGTTACCAAATCTTTACTCACAGATTACACTGTTCACTCAGGTTAGTTTGTTACTATATGGCGTTCCCTTCCAACCCAACAGAAAGATAATGTTCCATGGGCTTGGTGTGAAAACAATGTTGCTATTTAAAATCCAACTCATAACTCCTGGGTTTTACCAATTAGGCCACGGAGGTCAGCAGGAAGAGTTGATTATTATAGAAAAAAATAACAAAACAAACGAATGAACGGAACTGTACATTTGTATGTTCCGAGTATATCATATGGTCTGCCCCCGCAGCTTGTGTATAAATAAGTTCGTTTCATAAATAAATTTGTTTACAATGCTTTTTTGTTTCATTAGGAGTACTGAAATCAAGTTCGTCCCCGATCTATAATCTGTGCGACGAAAAATATAGTAGAGTGAACTTATTAAATTGTCGTGAAACTAAGAACTGATTTCCATCGGAACCTCAAATAATAAAACTAAGATCTACTGTCCATCGGAACTGCAGACTAAACTTGTCAGATAATCGTGAAACTAGGAACTCCTTTCCATCGGAACCACACACTGAACTTGTCAGATAGTCGTAAAACTAGGAACTCCTTTTCATCGTAACCGCAGACTGAACTTGTCAAATAGTCGTGAAACTAGGAACCGCAGACTGAACTTGTCAGGTAGTCGTGAATTAGGAACTCCTTTCTATCAGAATCACAGACTTGATATAGTAAAATTGAGTGGCCGCTGAAGTGCGACAGTGTGTACATAAACCTAAACTAATATTATTTTATTCAATCATGCTGGATTGACCACTTCATTTTTGAATGGATGCTTTATAAAAACACTCGAAAAATATCAATTACAGCACCGCAGAATAAAAGGTTTATACATAAAATTTTTAAATCAATCTACGAAATCTGGAAAACATTTTTTTTTTCATTTAACAATAAATTAATTTATGATTGTACTAATAATAATTAATGGAATATTAGAGAAATCTACAGTAAAATAATCTAATATAGAGTTTCACAAAGTTAAAACTTAAATTAAACAATATATCATGTTGTAATTTGTTTCAAGCACTGTTTATTCGACGTTTTGTAACGGTATAACCCTACCGGTTAACAAGCAGTTTATATCGTCAGGGGAGCACAAACAAGAGGAAAGTCTTGAAACCGGTAGGGCTACACCGTTACAAAAAGTGGAATAAACAGTGTTTGATGAAACAAATGACAATGTCTTTAAACCTCCATAATGTTAATGCCTTAACTATAAAAAATATATCACGTATTTATTAAATATTTCTTAAAAGTGACAATGCAGTCCTGTTTTACATCAATAATCCTGTCAAATATTTTTTTTTCTATAAAAATATTCGCAATGAGTCCGTGAACGATTTTTATAATGGAAAATATTATTAAGTATAATTATTTTTTTTTTGATAAATTTCATCGAGAAAGAAGTATAAAAGCTGTTCATTTCCCAGCAGGATTCAGTACGACTTTTCCCGACATCTTAACAACATCGGTAAGTCTTTTAAAACAATATTTATAATCGTTTATTGTCTAATGTACTATATATTATTTATTTCAAGAGACTTATTCAAGATAAATATTATTTATTTCAAAATATTCCTCGTCCCTAACTTCTAGACCAGTGTTCCCCAACCGGGTTTATTATTTAAAAAATATTAAATAAAAAAACCATTTTTATTTCAGTATTAGTGGTCCGCGAAAATTTTTTCCTTTTTTTACCGGTCCACAGGTCTAAAAAGGTTGGGGAACACTGTTCTAGACTATTCCCATCCTTCTTTTGTTTTATTTGAGATTTACTTTTGTTTTAATATATGTTTCCCTGTAAAGGTGGCAGAAAGGACAGATCACCAGCATTTTCTATCTCGATACACATATTTCATATCTTCTACATCCATACAATTTTTCATAAAATTTCACTGAATTTTTATATTTCCTTCTTTCACAATATCGTTCACTTGATCCAACCATACTTTCCTTATTCTTTGTCTACCACACTTTCCATTCACATTTGAACATTTGATTTGTTAGTCTTTCTTTATTCATTTGTACTACATGTCCAAACCATCTCAGAGAGCTCTTTTTCATCTTACGTAGTACATCAGTCTTAAGTTCACGTTCCCCCCTAATAAGTCATTCCATTTTCAGTCATAAATTATCGCCCCGAATTTTTCTAAGTGCACGCATTTCTACAACATTTCTTCGGTTTCTTTTAGTACTTTTTCACGTCCACGTTTCATTCCGATTTATCAATGTTGGCACTAAAATACTGTTGTAAACTATCATCCTAGATCTTTTGTTTTTTTTCCACTTACTATATATTATTTTCATTTACAAGTGTAAGACACGGCGGTAATAGTTAATGATAATAATTTAAAAACAAAAGCTGGTTGATTGGGAAATTTTTTTTTATAGCAATGCATCCGATATATATATTTACATGACTATTTTATACTTATTTGTATTAAAGATTGGCTAAAATATCTATAGTTTTCGGGAATAATAATCAAAAAGTATTCCATTCCGATTACAATATAAATGCAGAAGCTCTTAAAATATGTAATGTATTACTCTTCCGTTGTATATAATCCAACCTTGGGAACTAATTTAATGTAACAATTTCTTAGAACTAACCGAAAATTTGTTTTTAGAAGTTGAAAGTCACTCTGACTTCTCGTGTAATAATTATCCCTTCCTATTGTACGTTACACTTTTGTGAGTAACAAAATATTATGTAATTTTGAAATATAGGCTTTAAAATTATTGTTTGTTTAACCGTGTGCATATCTAGTTTACAAATGTTCTAAAACTGACCCTTGTGGAACTCCTTTATCAATTGGAAACTTTTCTGATACGCATTGTTGCAGTCACATTTAATAAATCTATAAATATACTTTTCGAAAATAACTTTTCATATGCTATAGGCCTTCAAAAGTCTTTAACGCCAAAGAGCTAATTAAGTACACACTCGAGTAAGACGGACTAGAATAGCGTTCGTTTGGAAAGTAATAAACAAACGTGCAAGATTCATGCCAAGCGTCACCCACCCATCGTAATCATATGAGACAGTGCTAAAATAGTTCACTTGTGGGAATACTGCAAAAAATGCTGAAGAATGAATGAATGCGCTTGTATCGATGCCACCGACTATCGAGCGCGTGCAGGATGGCGTTATTCATTGTTTTCATTGCCCTCTGAGTTTAAAATAGACTCCGAGGGGAGTATAAAAACCCAAATACCGTAGTGTTTAAAGAGCACGCAAATCATCAAAACACGGACTTTGACGAAAACATAATGATAATAATAGGTAAAAAATAAAGAATCAGTTTTGTAATTTATTACAAATTAATATGTTAAATGGTAGTGTACTCGTACCATATAAGCTGCACATAAGGCAATGTATTTTGCTATGAGGTGAGGTGAGGCCTGAAAGTAAGATAATTACTAGAACATTAATTTACTAGACGTGTAGAATCAGGAATGCTGTCTTTACTGTTCGGGGAGATATGAAAACTATATAGACTTAGTCAAAAAGGCTGAGTGATGATTCCTATAGAGCGAGTATATTAGGTCCCGAGGTAGTTTTTCGCAATTGCTACTTCTGTTTGGAGAAAAAAATACATAAAAAAATTAGTTATACAAAATTGAGAACGAACCTTTAGCATGAGCAAGGATTCTGCTGTAGACCTTGACGGGGTACTTGTAGTTGGCGGAGATGAGGAGAGGTAGTACGAGGCAGGAGTAAGCGGCCAGCCAGCTGCCTAGTAGCAGTGGACCTGCGCCACGCCCGCAGTACGGCAGCAACAAAACCACAGATAGCAGGCACACTAGAACACGACACCATATATCATTAGACAGGAGCAATAAATAGACAACATGAGAGAGACTATCAACTGGTTGGTCTTAACTCTAACTATGTTTGTAATGTCTCAGCAGGGACGTGACACAGGCAAACCACACAACCTTCCTTTTTAAATGTATTTAGTCCACAATATGAATAGCAGCATCAATGGAAATACTTGTAACTTCATTAATCTGGTAGGTTTATCGAAGGTACTTTTCGACCTACAAACTTTCAGTCTTGTGTTCAAATTTAATTCTGTCTGCGGGCGATTTGTTCAAAGAATTGCAGGATATGTTTGATACAGACAGAGGATTTGATTAGGAATCCCTGGAGGATGGTCGCTTTGGTACATATATTAATGATACAAATGAAGAAAAAACTAGACGAGAGCATTGTGCTTGTTGGGCAATAGTAGAAACACCAGGAACATCAAGCGCATTAGAAGATGGCATTATACAGGTATCATATTTCAGCTAAGCAGGTAGTTAAGTGAGATAAGAGTAGTCAATGAAATACGTTGGAATATAAACTTTGACTTGATATTCCAGAAAGATTAAAATAAACACTTATACTATATTTAACACACACATACAAGCCTCAATAATTCTTCCATCAACCTATCTGATCATCGTCGTTGCTGTGCCTCGTTGTTGAGAATCCCTTCGCCACTTCAACGTCAATTCAGATGGAAAGCGAAACTGTACCATGGAGTTTTTTGTGTATCTTTCTTTTTCTAAGTGAATGATCTGTTGCACACAAACAAACTCTCCGATCATGTCGCTGTAGAACCCGATGGCACACCGAAGTGAGATGATCGGAGAACACCGACATGTTTTTTTATAGAATAGATATGAACGAAGTCATAGGTTTTAACTCTAATGAAATATTACTGCCATAGTTAAATTAAACATTCATAAATATGGCTTACAAAGTTGTCAAATTCTCAATGTAGAAATTTTATTTAAGTTATTTTAGATAACCATCTATCTATATTTGTTGAATCAGATGGTTTTTATGGAATATATATATGACCGAAGTCATAGGTTTTAACTCTAATGAAATATTACTGCCATAGTTAAATTAAGCATTCATAAAAATGGCTTACAAAGTTGTCGAATTGTCAATGTAGAAATTTTATTTAAGTTATTTTAGATAACCATATATCTATATTTGTTGAATCAGATGTTTTTTAAAGCCATCTTAAATCTCTATTTTTTATGCAAGTCTTCCGTTCAAGAAATGTAATAATCTTGTACATACCATATTGTATTATATAATACACTTCCGTAGTATATAGTTCAATCAACTGGGATTATTACTACGTGGCAATCATTTCCAACCGTCTGGAGAAACGTTAAAGAGGTCTTGCGTGAATAACATAATGACCTCCGTGGCCTAGGTGGTAACTACCCGGGTATGGCGGGTTCGATTCCGTTGGAACACAGATTCTAATAATTTTTAAAAAGGACTCAAAGCCTCTTTAACATCTTTTTGGTTGGCAGGACGCGATTGCCACATGAATTGTACTGCATAGAACTAAAGTGTAATATAATCCAATGCAATAATATAACCATTTTTTTGTTAAAAAAAAAGGCTATCAACGGGAATCAACACGAGACTCCCGGGTTGGGATGTAAGCGTCTTACCAACCAAGTGACGGAGGTCGTTTCACTATTTCGCTATCGCCATTATTAAGATTGAAAAACTAAATCGGTAAGATCATGTCGCTGACCGGAATATTAGGGTCGTTGTTCTCAATTCTTAACATGTGCATGTGGTGCCGAGAGTTGAGCTTTCGTTAAATATTTTCTTTCGACTTTTTGAATGTTAGCAAGAGTTTTTGATAGGATTTTTAACTCTAAATGTGATAAAAGGATCCGTTTCTCAAATATTATCGAAATTAACTTAATCATTTTTTATGTTGATATACTTCACGATGACAAAAAAAATATCATTTTATTGTCACTAAATTCTATACTTTAATTTGGATCAATAAAAAAATGAAAATAACGAATTTAAATATAAGTTTTCTAAAATTATATTTTGTTGGGCCGTGGCGTGGGGGCGGGGATTTTCAATAAAACTGTGTCAATATGTATATTTTTATTGAGAGTTATCACATATGAATTTTGCAGATGAAAGTCAGCTGTTTCAAAACAGCTAATGAGCATACTGAGACAGTAGATTTTGAAAAACAGGTTTTGAATGTAAGGTAATATTTTTATTAATTTGAAATATTGAACATATTGAAACATGTTGAAATATTGAACATGTTGAAATATTGAACATATTGAAAGTTACGCGTAATCTACATTCCATGAATACTACATACAAACTACCTTATTTACTTTTTGGAGTAAAGATAATATATCTTCACGTACTCAACTTTTAACTTTTCCACATGTGTGTGGAAAAGTTAAAAGTTGAGTACGTGAAGTTAAAAGTTGAGTACGTGAAGTTAAAAGTTGAGTACGAAAAGTTAAAAGTTGAGTACGTTTCCACACATGTTTTTATACATACTTCTTATCTTTCCCTCTATTTAAATTTCTTCAATTCTCTCTTCATATTCTCGGTCTACCTTTTCCTCGATTTCTATTAATTTCAGACACATACTTTTTGTCTATCGCATCTTATATCTCAATGTGGCCAAACCAAACTCAAGATTTATTTTATATTTCAGTTTTTTAACATACATCTGTTAAAAAACAGTTGTATTTTATCGCATCATTCTTTGCACTGTCATACAATGCAATAACATATATTTTTGTGAACGCATGAATTTTTTTTACCACATTTATTCCACTATTGTCACTCTTTTCAATACCCAGACTTCGCTTAGATACATCAATGTAGCTAGCACACCACAGTGCATAATATTTTTGGAGAAATTGATAACTAGTTAAACAGTGGGTACCAAGTGTACCGTTCACCTTTTTTCCCGCAGCAACACGCCTTTCAATATATTTCTCTATGTAACTATATTTTGAAAATATTATTCCCAAATAGCGAAATTCATTAATTTGCTTAGATCTTCTATTATATTATACATTAAAAATACTTATATAATCACCCTTTTGAACAACCATGACTTAATTTACTTACATTCTTTTTAATATTATTTTATAAATACTTCGTATACATTCTTTAAAAAAAAAGTAATGACTCCACAAAAAAAAAACAGAAAACGTATATTTCCAAATCCTCTTCCTTTCATAATTAGTAAATTTCAATATTTATCAACCCCCTTGGATCCAAACAAAAAAAAGTAAAATGCGAGATAATTTAAACTCATGTTAAATTAAACGGGCTTCATGATTTTATGATAGGTAACGCTTCTTTGCACTCATATCTGAATGATAGGTAACGCTTGTTTCCACTCACATCTGAATGATAAGTAAATTTCAAAATTTCAATTTCATTATTTGAATCAAAAACACAAATCTCTATCATTCTAAAAGCAAAAAACGGCATTATTTAAGTCAATAGCGAAGTTAGGCCACTAAAAAAATCATTAACTGTAAAAATGTATTGTTTGTTTGTCTGGAAAAGTCATTATATTACTTGATGAGCTCCATAAAGTCTGACTTTCTCCTTAACAACGACGATATATTATAACAAATGAAATTGTAGAACACAAGTTAAGTATTTGTTTACTAACAAATGTTACACTTTCGTTGTATATATGTACAATACAACCTGGCAGGATTATTGCCTTGTGACAATCTCTTCCAACCAACCTGATATATTGTTAAATAGGCCTTAAGTGAATACCAGACTGGAATCGGTTTTTTTTAATCTGGGTTCTAGCGAGATTTGAACCAGCGATCTCCGGGCTGGGAGACACAAAGGTCGCCACAATAAACAAATTTTCATAAGTACCAATCCTATCAATAATAATATCAGTATTCTAACGTAAAAATAAAAATGATATTACTTTTTAAATTATGAAAAGGGTCACCTGATATTGTTTGCCTATGGCACTTACCTGAATCTATTAGGACGGTCCTGGTGATGACAATATTTATCTGGCTAAAGCGAGCGATCTAAGATCGTCATACTCGTATCTTCCGATTGAGAAAAGACGCACGGGACATTCTTGTTTATCTCTTATATTTTATTTACACAGAAAAGCTTCAAAACAACAGCGGCTAACTATGTAAATAGTATCATAAGACTGATTCATCCGGTCTGAAAATCGATACAGTTGCCAAACAATTCTTCTATTATAATAGAAACTCTGAGAAACGTAAATTCAATTCATTATTAATAATTGCTTCAAGCTTTGCGTTCACTTGAAAAAATATAGCTTCATTGACTCTCTATTCTCCAGTTGTCTGAGTGCTGAGTCTACACTCAGCACTCAGACAACTGAGAATAGAATTATTTTTGTAATATTTTTATAAAAAAATATTACAAAAATAAACGCATGAGCAATAAAAGTAAAAATAATAATGAATAATTCAGATTTAATAATTAAGATTAGTCATGGTTGAAGAACTTTTGAGAGTATTTCTACGACGTGTGACAGTTCTTTAAAATGTATTTATTAATTTACTGTCGGTTTCTACAATTATCTTTTTTTTATTATTGACAATGAAAATTCAGAATGCGAGTGAATAAAGAAATACAAGATGCTCCAATAAAGGTATAAATATGTATACATATCATCACACAATTCTCTTTCGGGGTAGTCAGAAAGAACAGAGAGTCAGACTTTCCTATATCGAAACACCTCCTTCGCCTCTTCTACATCCAGGTACCTTCTCATACAACTTCTACGATTTCTGATTTTTAACGTTCGTTCTTTCAAAATATAATTCACTTGATACAGCCATATTTTCTTTGGTCTTTCACTGCCACGCCTTCCACTCAAATTTGCAATGTATTCTTGTTTTGTTAGTCTCTCTTTATTCATTCGTTTTACATAAAGTATGAATATTAAAACGCTAATTTGGTTAATGTAATTTTCAGTCAAACAGAAGTTCGACTACTGGGCACAACAGGTCAGGGCTTAGAAGGTCAAGTACCATATGACGTGGAAAAAAAGAAAACAACGTTATATATTTCAGTAACGCATTTCGATTATATGTTTGAAAACTTATAAAAAATAAAATCTCAAGAAAAATTCTTATTTATTCAATTCGTTAAGGGTTGCCTTTTCAAACGTCATCGTTCTACACCAGTCTGTATCAAGTTTCTGCCAAATTTACGAGGTTTACCTGACATCAGACTGTTTTGTCTGCAGTCTTTCTACTCTTCTTCTACAAGTTTTTTTAATACAAATTCTAGGAATATTTTGGTCCGTAATTTTTCATGTAGTATATATAGTATAGACATGAAGTTTGGTCGTTTAATCTATTTTACGATTCATTTATTTACACGATATTAATTTATAGAAGACAAACCTTATGCAATAGTCTTCATTCACCAGAAGAATAAAAAATATGTTTTTTTGAATGAAATTTAAATTTGAATGAAAAAGTATATTCCAGAAGAAAGAAAAAGTTTTCAAAAGTATTTTGATACATTAAAAAGCTTATACCAACAGGCTTCCATGAATAGGACATCGCCGATGACTCTAATTAAGATAAATAAAGGCATTTATTTGGCACGGAAAGTTAAATCAACAGAGAAAGTTCCTTAAAACCGATTATTGTCAAGCGAATGAAATGAGACATTTGTGGTTCATAGCCGCTCTCTAAATAATCAAACCGTAATCCAAAATCACAATATTTTACTCTTGTGTTGAATAAATTACAGTTTTGAACGTCACGCAAAAGTTCTAATTATATTTGAAGTTTAGCCACGATTTAATTCAGTATTAATAATAATAAAATGACAACAGACTCCCTTCAAGGGCGCTCTAAATCGGGATTCGAACCTACTATTATTGACAGAATAAAAATATTACAAAAAAAAACAAGTTGAGTTGATTCAATATTATTAATGAAAATAAAATGACAATTTATACCGCGCTGCTGAGAGGGTTGACTTTCTTCAAGGGCGTTCCAAATCGAGATTCAAACTCACCATTATTGATAGATTTAAAATATTACGATAAAAACAAGGTGAGTGCAAGGATAGAAAGGTTGTGGTTTTGTTCACGACTTAAACATTACTGTCTAAATGATAATTTTAATATTCAACTTTAGAAATCATAAATAACTTTTTTATAATACTTTATATACTCGTATTTTTTATAATTATAACCTGACAATTGTAGATATGGAATCAAATTTCGATTTTATCTCATTTTATGAACATGGCTGAAAAACCAAATCCCGATTGGTTCAAACCCTTGTCTTATTCATGTTTCTTTATGGTGTGGTGAATTAATTTCTTTGAGATGTGATTTTGTAGGTGATTCTTGTGCATTCCATAGACTGCCTGAAGAATCAATCGATTGATTCTTGAAAATATTGTTGTTGAGACGCGTCTCTCTGTACTGTGTGTAAGAACAATATTATTATACCTTAAACACATAGCGTGGAAGGAGGACGATGGAGTGATAACGTGTAAAAAGGTTACGACCATGGTAATCACGATCATCAAAAAATGAGGGAACAATCGAGTAAAAAAAAAGAGATTCTGAAGATATACCTATAGAGCACTTTCTAAATGCTTTAACCAGGGACGTAACCACCCTATATGGGTTTTGACCTCCAGTGGCAATCATTACTATTTCTGGCTGTCCTGAACAATAGTTGTTCTTGATATTTCAACTGTATGTGAGTCTTGAGTCATTCCGTGGTATCATGGGTTTATGCCTTCCAACACTTCTTCGATCAATGCTATAGTTTCCTTGCTGGTCACATTTAGTCTACAAGCTCAACTAAAAGAAGCCATCTGCATGTCGAAAAATGTTGGCTTGATCATGTATAGTTCATGGTGCGTTTAGAAAGAGAAGGATTCACACATAGCGCAACCATGGGACCACTTCTTTTTCCACTCTCTGCTACTTATGACATCGTTTCACGAATCACTTCACCGATTTTTTATCATGTTCTCCCAGTTTTTATCATCAACCCCCCCGTTTGATAGCTTCTTTCTACACCCATTGCTCTTTGTCGCATTGTTTCGCGATTACTCGATGCGATAATTCGCAACATTATTCCAATTTCTGTTATCCATCCCACGTTTTAAACTGTTCTTTTCCACCCTTTTCTTTGCATTGCATTGTTTTGCAAATCATTCTATGGAATTTTTTGCTATATTCTCCAAATTTTTGTCATCACACGTTTTAATGTCTATCTTGATAAGTTCTTCCTATATATCTTATTTAGACCTTTCACATTTTTTACTCACAAACACAATGTTACGTATTACTCGAAACGTCTAGAGTGCTTCAACTTTGTCTTCTGAATTAAATGAATGCCCATTATAAACATTGTCGAAGATTTTAAGTAAACACAAGGAGCTTGCGCCAGCTCGGGTTTTCATTCTGTTCTATCTCGTTTTTGAGTCTTTGTTGTCTGAGGCATAATACTCATTTGTACTCGTAGGTAAATGACATGCCAATTTATACCAAAACATGACGTAGCTGTGCATTTTTTGTGTGTATTTTGGACCAATTTCTTTTGTTCTTCTTTCGATTTTTACCTTCAATGATTTCAGGGTGACAAGTTTATAAGTTTTTAGAGGTCTCCACATATACATAGGAGTGAATGACTGGTGAATTGAGTATAATGAGGAGCTGTTGCGTATAATTTTCATATCGTTTTTGAGATTATAATGCAGTTCAAATTATGTGTGTGATAGCTTAGAATGAAAGTATGTCAATGCAGAGTTTGAATATTTCAGTCGAGTTTTTTGGTATTTAGGACAAGTATATAAAATGTATGATTGAGGAATGAGGTCACTTCGTCACATGCCTTACCTAATAAATTGGTTCTCTGTATATTAAATATGGTGGGTTTATGTATTGTTATATAATATATTTGTACTATTTTCGTCGCATTCCAATTAAAAGTATTAAAATTGTAAATATTGTATTGTGGATAAAAAAATAATTTATAATAACAATTCTGGGTGGTATCGGAGAATCTTAAAATATATTGGAAAATAAATATTCTCATAAAATATAATATATATATCTAGAAAAATAATAACGGAAAAGGTTACAAATAAACTAAATATACACACATACCATGACGCCACTTCCCTGTCGGGGTAGACATAGAGGACAGAGTGCCTACCTTTCCGGTTTCGACTAACATTTTTCACCTCTCCTACAACCATACACATTTTAAGTTTCCTTATTTTAAAATAGCATTCACTTGATCCAACTATACTTTTCTTGGTATTCCTCTATCACTCTTCTACTCATAGTTGCACTATGTCTTTCTCCATTCCTTCGTTCTACATGCCCAAACCATTTCAGAGTGTTATCTTTCATCTTACTGAACAATGTTTTTTTTCCTATATAATATGATCTAATTTCACATTTATTTGATTTTAAGTATACTGTATTTATAAAACTGTGTCAGAAACATTTCATTTTAGAAAATTTGTTTTATTTATTTAAAATATTAAAATGGTCCGAAAGCAAGATAACTACTAGTCGATTTTTAATATGTATCAGATTATTGGTTCCGGCAATTCTGTATCTGATTGGGTAAATTTAAAGATTATTATAATCTATAATAATTATAAAGTATGATGGTGTCCACTTGAGAAAAAAACCCAAGGCACTATTAACGGTCGCTGCCTTTTTCCGGTCGCTGTCAATTTGATAAAAGTTTGGTCCTTTGCATTAATGTTGACTACTATATATCAAGCGCGTATAAAATAAGTATGTATTCATGTGGCGAAATTTAGAATCTTGAATTGGTGTCAAACACATAAATGTCACGCGATGTTTAGAAGTTTCCTCTCAAAATACTCTCTCGCTTTGCTCTTTGAGATGACTCTCATTGCTAAAATAATTTAGTAGTAGGAACGGAAATTCGTGTTTTATTTCGAAGAAAATAATAAAAACAAGTCGTACAAAACAGATACCTACTAAGCTGGAAAGTTGCATCAACACGGCTTGTTTATTTGTTTTTAGCTTTTATACGTTTTAAATTTGCTAAAAATAATATTCAACGCATCATATCAAACAATCTTTGATATTTCTCGAATAGCATTTTCAACATACTATTTTTATATGAAATACATTTGAATTAAAATGTTTCAAGTCATATGTTATTTATATATTATACATAAATACTATATGTTATCAGCCATTAAAGAAAATAAATCTGTAACAGTGTGCCATCTAACATATATTATGTAATTTTTATCAATTTAGTATTTTTTATCTATTTGGTCATTTTTATTTATCAAGTAATTTTTACCTATTTGGTAATTTGTATCTATTTGGTAATTTTTATCTACATGGTACTTTTTATCTATATGGTAATTTTTATCTATTTAGTAATTTTTATCAATTTGGTAATTTTTATCTATTTAGTCATTTTTATCGAATTAGTCTTCAGTGACGAAATGTATTTTTCTATGGTTTATATTTTTGTTCTTTCCCTTGTTTGTTTTCGTATCCAATTTAAGTCTGTGGTGACATTTGTACTTATTTTATTTGGGGTATTTTTTTCTTTAATTTTTGTAATGCTTTAAGTTTTAGCCATATTTTTAATCTTTCACTTAACAATCGAACACAATTTCCTCAACTCTTGTCTAGTAGATAAAAAGAGATCGTCGCGTCGTATGGTAATCGTCGTCGTTGTCATATATGTTAAACTCGTCATACTATATATAATATTAGGTCCTTACATATGAAATTGGCGTTTTGTTTGGGAGGAACATAAAGTTGATTTTTTTTTAATATAATATATTTATTTAATCAAAGTATGTACCATTGCTATCTATGCACTTTTGCCATCTCATAGGTAGTCCATCGATCCCTTTACTAAAAAAACCATTCGGACGGGAATCAATAAAATCTTTGAAGTCGGTTTGGACTGCCCCATCGGAGTTGAATTTTTTCCCTTGCAAGAAGTTATCCAAATTTCGAAAAAAATAGTAATCTGTTGGGGCAAGGTCCGGAGAGTACGGTGGATGTCTTAGACATTCCAATTGAAGCTCTTCTAATTTGGTAGCCGTCTGTTGTGCAGTGTGTGGTCTAGCGTTATCATGAAGCAGCAGTGGCCTAGAGCGATTAACCAGCCTCGGTTGTTTAGCAGCTAGCTTTTCCATCATGGTTTGCAGTTGCTGACAATAGACATCTGCCGTAATCGTCTGGCCAGATTTAAGAAAGCTGTAGTGAACGACACCAGCACTAGTCCACCAAACGCTCACAAGTAACTTTTTTGGAGTCAATTTTCGCTTGGGGCATGGTTTGGCTGGTTCGGCAGGGTTCAGCCATTGCGACGAGCGCTTCCGATTATCATACAGGATCCACTTTTCATCACAGGTAATGATTCGATTCAAAATCCCTTCATTATTGTGCCGGTTGAGTAATGCAACGCAGCAGTCAACGCGCGTTTGTTGATTTGCTTCACTCAATTCGTGAGGTACCCACCTTTCAAGCTTTTTCACCTTCCCAATTTGCTTCAAGTGGATTAAAACAGTTTTATCACTAACACCGCAGCCTGCAGCTAACTCGGACGTGGTTTGCGATGGATCCGCTTCCACAATAGCCTTCAATTCTTCATTATCAACTTTGGTCTCCGGCCGTCCACGGGGCTTGTTCTGAGGGTCGAAATTTCCAGAACGAAAACGTTGGAACCAAAAACGCACTGTGTTTTCTTTTGCGGCACCGTCGCCATACACATCATTAATCCTTCGAGCCGTTTCTGCAGCACTGGTGCCACGGTGGAACTCGTACTCGTAAATAACGCGATATTTCAAGTTTTCCATTTTGTAAACTGAGTGACGCAAAGAAAAAAAACAATTGAGGGAAAAACAAATGAATTATAATTTTCGAAACACAAATACTTGAGTAAATAGCTGTATAAATTTGAATTTGAAATTCCTAACCAAAGAGAAGATATTTGAGATCAAAGTTGCCAGTAGGGCAAAACGCCAATTTCATATGTAAGGACCTAATATATGACAGTAAAATGTCCAAATAAATAAATACTTTTGGATATTAATTCATTACGATTTCAAGGTTTGTCTAAGTCAAAAGGATTTTTAAAATATTTTATTACAAGTAACTGTATTGTATTTATGACATTAACTTTCTAATATGACCCACGGACTAACAAAACTATGTCGTAATAAGAAGTATAATTAATATAACAAAAGTATATCGTAATAAGGAAGTATAATATTAATAAGTATAATAAATTTTACTGTATTGGATCATTACATTATACATTTGGATAAACTAATTTGTATATTTATAGAGCTATAGAATTTCTTAGCTTTGTTATGGACTGAGGACAACAAAGTGGTATAGTTTAATAACTTTTAATGTTTGTATGGATCACATTCCTTCGATCAAACACTTATTACAATTATCTCAAAGTATTGATGATGATTGGCAAAGCAAATAACTCACATATTCTGTGTAAGATAAATGTAGAAAAAAATAGTAGTAAAAATAAATGATAGAAGTAAAAGTTTTTATTCTTTCTATTTAATAATAACAATGAAGTTCAATAAACTAAAGACTGTCTGTTTGAGTAAACAAAGAATTAAACAACAAACTCACATGTTTTTGAATAAACAAAGAATTAAACAACAAACTCACCTGTTTTTGAATAAGCAAAGAATTAAACAACAAACTCACCTGTTTTTGAATAAACAAAGAATTAAACAACAAACTCACCTGTTTTTGCAATTTTTTCATCTTTAACTCTTGGATCGAGTTTGGATAAAGAATCACTGCGCACTCTACCACGAACTCTCGTTATCATGCCCATTTTCTTACAACAAAACAACAGTAGAAATAAATAAAACTGAATAAAACTGAATTTCAGAAACAGTAGAAATAAATAAAACAGAATATCACAGTAAATTAATTCACTAAATTAGCTACAAAATTTGCAGCGTCAAAAAATTCTAGCACTCAATTTTCTTTTGTTGCAGTTCCTTGTTTCGATATTTTTCCAGGTAGAAATTATTAAACGTTATATTTATATTTCTAATTATTGGCTTTATTTCACCTCTGAATCACTTTTAATTGTTTTCCTAAAAGTAAAAATCGAGGGGCCTTTTTTCCAACCATCGAACAATCTAGGGCGACAGGTTCGCGAACACTAATCGCGATGCGGAGCTTTGGAGCTTTGTTGTTGGTCGCGTAGCACTTTGAACTTCGTTGGCGTTTTATGAGAATTTTCACTTTTCCTCGAGGCGTATGCCTTTAATACGTTGAATATTCGCGGCCTTATTTCGCACTTTCAATATAGCGTCGTATCACGGGAGCGTCCTATTTGTTTTTGTCCGGTGTCAGCGGCATTTCGCGTCTTCGTCAAAGTGTTAGTGCGAAGCACACAACGAGCACGAGATGTTTATTGCGTTTGTGAAAATACCCACAGAGGATGTTTATGGTCGGAAGAGACTGACGTCAGATACGGGTGGTGGGAAGGCTGCCAAAAAGGCCGGTGCTGAGATCTAGAACGAGTGTACGACACGTAGTCGGTGGCATGATTTGTCGTGGCAGGGATGTGATACTAATGATAAGATAAATCATTGTCAATTGAAGAAATGCATCGTATTATATTTAAATTTACAACTTTCAATCACTTTCAATACATTTGAACTGGCATAAGACATATTGAAAAGCGTCCTGAGAAACAACATTGTTTTCTACATCCCTATTAATAGATACTTCATGTTTAAAATCGTAGTTCGTTATCAGACATGTCGGCAATTCTACCACACGAGAAGATGCAACACGACTCACCTACTTGAGTATTGTTTTACTAGACTGGTCCTATTTTTTTTTTCGGATATAATCAGGAATTAACTCTGAACCCTCGGGTAAAAATCGAGTGTCTTTCCAGACTAAGAAAGAGCTTCAGCTAGATAGTGAGGTTGTATTTTTCTTGATAATTTTAGGCACGATGCTTAAGATTTATTTTTTAATGAAACAAAATACTTTGTCAACCACCCTGCCTCACCCCTAATACAAGTGTAGAGTAAGTAAATGCAATTTGATTATTATATCTTGGCGGTCTGAAAACAGTCTCGTCAACAGTAAGATGGAGGAGAAGCGATTGAGATGGTATGGGCACGTTGAACGCAGAGCACCCGATCACATTGTGAACCAGGCAATCTTCATGGATCTTCCTCGAATAACAACCAGAGGAAGACCAAAGGGGTAGTGCAAAAAGATAACCTGATGCAGAGGCACGGCCTGGGGGACGTAGTCCGGGACAGAAGAGCACACAACCTGAGGACGAGGAGAGCTGACCCCAACAGTCTTCGCAGACAGTGAGTTGGGATGGAGCCAGGGAGAACATTCTGTTTTTGCCATGTGTCATAATGCCATATATTCTCCAGGGAGAAAAAGGTCTGAAAACAGTTATGAGATCGTATTATATATGATACTTTCGTTCTATACAGTACAAGAAATTGATTGGATGACGTCAAAAAGGCCTTGAATGAAAACCAAACGGTAACATTATTTGAAAAAAAAAACGGATACTAACGGGAATCGAGTCACAGCCTCCGGGTTGGATAACATGTATGTTACCAATTAAGTCGCGGGTGTTATTTATCCATACAACTTTATTTTCCCGTTATTTTTGATGAGGTGCTTTGTGCACTATTTTCAAGACATTAATTGTTTTTTATTCATTGATATTCCGAACCCTGTCTGAGCGCGATGTCCCGATGTCCGCCTCGGCCAACGGTGATACGTACTCATATGTAGCATCCGAGTGGAAACGACCGCTGCGCTGTACTCTGTAAATCTATATGGACGCATAAAATATCGAACCTATAAATCTGTATAGATGCATTAAAGATCCAACTTATACATATTTATGAACGCACAAAAGAACCAACCTATAAACCTATATTGACGCATAAAAGATCCCAGTCGTGAATCTATATAAACGCATAAAATATTCAATCTGTATGAACGCATAAAAGATCCAATCTATTTTATATTTGATAGTAATTAAAAAAATAGATACTGCTCATATTCCCTAGAAGATTCCCAATCTATCATTATACGACCCTTCATATTTTCAAAACTACAGGACGTCGAAGTCTGGGACATTTTCGAAAGGCAAATGCTTCGTAGAATTGATGCATTATAAATAAGGATGGAGAGAAAAACATAATCGCTGATAATGCGAAATGTATTTATTTAATACTTTACTGCAAAATAATCTAGCCGATTTATTGCCAAGTGGCAATCACTTCCAACCAGTTAGACAGAAGTACATTTAGTAAGTTACATAGCCGCACAAATTATTAGTAAATAATCATGAACAATATAAATAACAACAAGATAAAACGAGGTGGCATAACAGATAAGGACATTGAGTATCTTTGTTGCATACATCAAGAACGTTCGAGAAATGTATTGCTTAGTAGTTTAATGAAGTTTTTGTTTTCGATTTTTTTTCTGGCTTGAATCATTTTTGCATTAATAAGATTTTACAGGTCATCACACGTGCTCTGTACACTGACCAGCAAATCGGGTGAAGGGCGTGGGGCCGCTTTACGCTTTTCAGGAGTATTTCAGGAAGGCACGTGTCACTAAAATTCTTTCAGAAAAACAGGCCAGGTCGAAAAGTTTAGCCTCCACAATAATAAAATTGAAATATTTGACATAAATTACTGAAATCGCTTTTTCTATCCATAAAGTGGAAGTGTGAAAATAGTAAGATGATTAAAATCTTTTCGCTTTGACTTTCAATCCAAAAATAATTTTAAAGCAAATTATTGTATAATACTCGTAGTTGGGTTACCATGTCTTCGAATTTTCCTCTTTGTTGGGCCATTGTAGAATATCCAAGGAAGACTTCTTAATGTTTCAAAAATCCAGGTTTCACAAATCTGAATTTCAGTTTTTTTATACTACTGCAGTGTTACCAATTCCGTCAATAAATAAACTTTGTGATTTGGCAATAGTACATTGTACTGTGGCTGCTTTGTTTGTTTCAATTTTGATAATTTGACATTTTGCTATTTAATTACAGCTTTATTTATAAAAATATAAAATAAATACGTTAAAATGTGTATCTGCGTGCGTATCCAAACAATAAACTTCAAAAACCAGTGTTTCATGTGTCTTAGTTTGTGTAACTATATGTATCATTGAAAGAATTAGAAAAAATGTCTTAGAAACCGCTTATGAGTCGTTGACTGTATATCATTGTTTAATGTATTATAGTTTGTAGACTAATTCAATATTTTTTACTTGGCAAACCGGTGAACGACGATGGAAGTAAATCTGGTGAAAGTGGGGACTATGATACCCCAGATAATCCGAAGTTCGTAATACGGAGTAGTTAACTGAGAATAAATCTCACTTACATATGATTTACTCGTTTGTTTTAACTTTGACATTAATCATTAACATACCGATATGAACAAACGGACTGTTTCACTAAGGATTCCTCATTGTTTTACGATCGCGTAATTGCAGGACAATTGATCTATTGTTTAATGCATTAATACACCTATGAACAGTTCAACACAGAAATAAAAAAAATTAAAATTAAATAAAACCAATCAACGATGCAAAATTTAAGTACGAGAAAATAAAATGTCAATCAAGGGCAAATAACACAAAATTAAATTGCTATTTACCAAAAATATACTTTGTACTTACATAAACATACTTTGTATCAACAATTTAGATAAGTAACGATAAGATAAAACATACAAATGCATAATGTACACATATGTACAATACTTAATATTTCAGCCGTAAGTGATAATTATTTTGTTCTTAAATGGACATATTTAATGCGTTTTTCTGAATATTTTTTTTAACGGCAGCAGCCTTATTAAAATAATCATTTAAATTATACACTTACAAGAAAACACAAAATTGAACTTATCGAAAATATCAAACAAACAAACCTTAAAAAATATCATTTAATAGAAATAGAAATCAACAACAAAAATAAAAACAAAAAATCAAAACACCTACTCAAAATAGAAACATTTACGTACAAAACAGAAAAATATACAGTGAAAGTACATTTACTTAATTTAATTAAAAACTGTTTTAATGTCTTCATGATTAATTTAAATTAAAATAGTCATAGTACATAAAAATAAATGTGACATAAAAATGTTGAATATGAATTGTTGCATGCTGATGACACGTTAGTGTAAGTGGAGAATGAAAATGAATTAAAACATATAAGTGAATTGCATGCGAGATGTGAACGAAAATACTTGAGAATGAATGTTGTCAAATCCAAAGTCATGGTAACTGAAAAGGGTAAAAGTAAAATTTCGAAATTCGGGTGAACAATGAAAGATTAGAGAAAGTTAAAGAATTCTGCTACTTGGGAAGTATATAGGTATTATCAGATGATGGAAAAGGGTAACGAAATTTTGTATGGCGTGTTGTATATAATAAGAAACAAAATCAATGAGGGACTAAAATACATACGAGTATATTCTACGTATTCAGAAAACGATTTAAATTTCATTAATATTTTACGATTTCCGTTTGTACATATCTACTTCCTATGACTCAACTCCTTTCTTAGAACCTCTAGTTTACCAAAGATGCTGTTACACGTTTGTTTACTCCTTTCAATTATATCTATGAAGTTTTACTTATCCTTTAGTTTATCAGTAGTTTCCTGTCTATCAGTCAATGTCTGGATCCACCAAAAATGGTTCTACATCCAAATATTCAATCTCGTAATTTGGACGCTTTCCAATTTTTTCAGAACTCAGTTAATTTACTCAGAGACCAAAGAAGAATACTCTTCAATCACTTGGTTCAAATTGTATTATAATTGTTATTTATTATTTGACATAATTTATCAATGAAATCGATTCACGTTTCGATAGCTCCTCGAAAAGACAACAGATTTCAATTTTCCTCTGAGAACCTTCAGATTTTATATTCCAAAATCAGCTCCACAGACTGCCCATTCCGTAGAACAAATTCAACGTTAATGGAACTCTGACCTTAGTAACTTTAACTAAAGTACTTATGAACTCTAAATAATTTCATCTGACTTGAAGCATGTTTCTAAATATATGTTATGTGGATAACGTCATACATCATCAAGCCAATAATGATATACTGGAAAGGGACGTGGATTACGATCATTTTTAAAATCTTTTGGTAATTTTCGTGTATTTATAATATACGCAAAATTAATTACAACATTTAATTTGTAAACTGTAGTGCTATATAAAGCTATTAAAATTACAGCGATATCGCACAAAGACATTAAGGTCTTGCAATATATAATAATAAAAGGCCAATCAATATGGCGCCGTTTAGATATCAGAATCTCCTCAAAGGCGCTCTAATTCGGGGAACCCACTATTATTGACAGATTAAAAATTTTATTTGAATGTTAGGATAAGAAGGTAGAAGCGGCCATAAGTTAGATTCTTACTTCCCTATATATGCATAAATTCAGAAAAATATATTAGGTAAGAAAACCGCAAAAAGCTTACCATGGAAGACGAACTATAAATATTCCGATATGTTATAGTAAAACATTCGATTTTAGGTGGTGTGAAGTGTTCATATGTAATTTATACATTTCGACAAAACCTATTAAAAAGGGTTGTCTTCGAGTGTTTCTAAAGTTGTACACGATACCCATATCTCATACACTTAGATTCAGATCATTCCACGCCACAGGACTAGCCACGACAAAACCACTTTCATAATACATCGCCCTATTGGATCGATTTAAAACAGCAACAGAAATGTGATTTTATTCAATGACGACAAAATCAACCTTCGAGTTCTACTCCTCTGCAAAAGGGCATCTCTCAGAAACAGATTCAAAAGATACAATGGAAACATTCTTAAATTTAAAAAAGAAACTTAAATTTTAAAAAGGACTTAAATTTAAAAAAGACAAAGTTTGAAATCAATCTGTTTGCGACATTGAAATAAATGTAGACTTTTTAATAGCGAACTAATATTGGGGGGTTTTGGGTCGAACAGGTGCTCATTACTCAAGAAAACGGAAGTTAAGCCATCCAATACCGGGCCCTCTCCGGGCGAATGGGCGCGTACGCCCGAAGATGTTACTTGTATCATAACCTGGTAGTGAGAGCAGGCTCACTGCGGCGACCAGTCAAACGTTGCGCAAGAACGCACTTGTGCTAACACTGGTACCAAGGGGATAGAGAAGCCCGTCGGGGGAAGCTACCGGTGCTCTGTCAAGGTGTCGGACTCTTGGTGGCAGTGGCAGGTACTGGTGGGTCAGTGGACTCTCGGTAAAAAGTTCATGTGCCATCCTGTTTAAATGGGCCCGACGACTTGTCCCTTTTATGACTGTTGTCCTCAGGCAGCCCGCAACAGCGAGCGGCGACCATCATACTCGCTGGGTAGGAGTCTAGTCCTGCGGGGAATGCCGAGGAACCTTCCATCCCAGTTGTTGGCTTTCCTGGAGCCGTATGTGATGCCGGGAACCACCATTTGGTTTGCCTGTCCGGACGAACGACGCATTCTGTAAGGGGGAAATCCCAGGTGCCAACCGCGAGCACTGAACGGAGGTTTAGTACTCACATGAACCGCATCTGCACTCGCTGGTAGGGACTGGGGGCTAACCGCCCCCACAGACCCCCGGTCGGTAGTCAGCACTATGACTCTATTAAACATTATTTATTTATAACCACCATATATCAGCTTAGCAACTGTTTTGAAAACAGACTGGAATCTAGAAAACTACGAATCAGACAGTGTTTGAGGAGAAAGTTTGAAATAAGATATATCGATCATCGAGAAATCTAAAGCTCTTGAACAATTCTAGGCTGTTGAAGATAGGGTAAGAGACAATGAGACAAACAGAAACGTCAGCTATGAAAATGTGGACATCCTTAATGGGCTTGGAACTCATAGTAAAATACATTCGAACCAGATAAATAGGACCGATTACACATATATATCGATGACGACAAGGATTGTTTTCAGAATTATCCTACGTGACTAGAAACAGATGTACACAAACAGTTCTATGAATGATTGAACATTCAAACCTGCTTTTTACAAGACGTTTGAAGAAAGGATACAAACTATTTCTTTCATTTAGTTTGTTTAATTTGCTTGAGAAAACACTTTTTGGTTTATTTGTAATTTTTGAACTTAGTTTCGTGGCGCCAAAACAGGGAATGACGTCATTGGCTTTTTATGTTTTGTGTTGACAGTGTATTCGAATGCTCCGACTCTTGTGTCTATTATTAGGAGAGATTCTAAAATATGTTCAGGAATTGTGAACAAGAGTGTTAATGTGAATTATCACGTTCGTGTGTGACATGATCTGTCCAATGACAAAGCCAATGCATGTTTCAAAAGTATTGAAAAAGAATGTCATTTAAGTCAACAATTTAACGTGTTTCATTCCCTTTTTACCTCTGTTCTCCACCATAAATTACTTCCCCATTGATTAATGGTATTTAACATTGTTGTTTTTTTTTTTAATTTTCATATATTAGGTCCTTACATATGAAATTGTTTGGGAGGAACATAAAGTTGATTTTTTTTTAATATAATATATTTATTTAATCAAAGTATGTACCATTGCTATCTATGCACTTTTGCCATCTCATAGGTAGTTCATCGATCCCTTTACTAAAAAAACCATTCGGACGGGAATCAATAAAATCTTTGAAGTCGGTTTGGACTGCCCCATCGGAGTTGAATTTTTTCCCTTGCAAGAAGTTATCCAAATTTCGAAAAAAATAGTAATCTGTTGGGGCAAGGTCCGGAGAGTACGGTGTATGTCTTAGACATTCCAATTGAAGCTCTTCTAATTTGGTAGCCGTCTGTTGTGCAGTGTGTGGTCTAGCGTTATCATGAAGCAGCAGTGGCCTAGAGCGATTAACCAGCCTCGGTTGTTTAGCAGCTAGCTTTTCCATCATGGTTTGCAGTTGCTGACAATAGACATCTGCCGTAATCGTCTGGCCAGATTTAAGAAAGCTGTAGTGAACGACACCAGCACTAGTCCACCAAACGCTCACAAGTAACTTTTTTGGAGTCAATTTTCGCTTGGGGCATGGTTTGGCTGGTTCGGCAGGGTTCAGCCATTGCGATGAGCGCTTCCGATTATCATACAGGATCCACTTTTCATCACAGGTAATGATTCGATTCAAAATCCCTTCATTATTGTGCCGGTTGAGTAATGCAACGCAGCAGTCAACGCGCGTTTGTTGATTTGCTTCACTCAATTCGTGAGGTACCCACCTTTCAAGCTTTTTCACCTTCCCAATTTGCTTCAAGTGGATTAAAACAGTTTTATCACTAACACCGCAGCCTGCAGCTAACTCGGACGTGGTTTGCGATGGATCCGCTTCCACAATAGCCTTCAATTCTTCATTATCAACTTTGGTCTCCGGCCGTCCACGGGGCTTGTTCTGCAGGTCGAAATTTCCAGAACGAAAACGTTGGAACCAAAAACGCACTGTGTTTTCTTTTGCGGCACCGTCGCCATACACATCATTAATCTTTCGAGCCGTTTCTGCAGCACTGGTGCCACGGTGGAACTCGTACTCGTAAATAACGCGATATTTCAAGTTTTCCATTTTGTAAACTGAGTGACGTAAAGAAAAAAAACAATTGAGGAAAAAACAAATGAATTATAATTTTCGAAACACAAATACTTGAGTAAATAGCTGTATAAATTTTAATTTGGAATTCCTAACCAAAGAGAAGATATTTGAGATCAAAGTTGCCAGTACGGCAAAACGCCAATTTCATATGTAAGGACCTAATATTTGGATCAAATTACCTATAACTCAATATTTTTGGGACCATATAACTGCATTTATTGTTCTTTTGTCTGGTTGGCTGGAAAATATTACCATCTGGCATTAAGTCCGCCAGATCCGACATCCAAATAAAATATTCCATGTTGTTTTGATCAAAATAGGCATTTTAACATATTTTCAGTTTGTTAAAAGAAATTTATCCGTAACAAAAAACCCCACTAGATTGGATTGTATATAATGGAAGCGTCGTACAATACAAAATTGGATATTTTTTTTGTAATGTACTATCTTAGTCCAATATTTTTTTGTCAATGTCTGGATCCACAAAATTGTTCTTTTTCCAAATATTATACGTACATAAGTTCACAGCATATGTTTAATTGCTCATTTGAAAAAGCTGCATGAAAAATCTTTAAGCCAAATAATATCTGAAATTGTTTACCAACAACATTAAAAATAGCTTTTGCTCACTTATTTACGTGCGTATATCTTGTGGGCAGAGGCGTGGAGAGATATTTTTGCGCCCGGAACAATAAAAAAAACTACGCCATTATCATTTTTGGCACGCATTATTATCAACATTCAAAACAATCTAAAAATATACGTAGACGCCTTACCATTTGTATTAAGTACCCAGGCGTACTAGTTCGGTTTCCGGGCTAGTTTTGCTTTCAGACCTTTTCATCATAATTTATAGTTTCACGGGTACCTACTTAAGAGGTGCATGACCGCGCGGTAACGCACTGAAATTCCGGGCAGAAGGTCGTCGGTTTGAGCCCCGCGCTATGCTTCTCCCTTCAAAAGACACAGACATTTTTCCGCCAAGTATTCGGGGGTTTAAGGATACCTATGACTTCGGTCATATCCCTTCTTTCAAAAAGAGAAAAAATAAACATGCTAGCGTGCTTCGATCGTGTCACTTCGGTGTGTCATCGGATCCAGTACAGCGGTGTGGCCGGTGAGTTTGCTTGTGTGCAACGGCTTACTCACTTATGTAAAAAAAACCACGGCACAGCTTCGCTTTCCAATTGAATTGACGTTGGAATAGCAAGGAGATCCTCGACTTCGAGGCCCAGCAACGAACAAACCTATTTAAAATATGTTCAATTAATTTAGCAATCTTGAAGTTACATGTTATGTTATTTTAATTTCGTTTATTTATTTCTAAATCATGTATAAAATTGCAAAAATCCCCCCTTTCCTTCAATGCATTGTAGCAAAAAATTGCATGTTTTCTCTCCCAAATTATGTATAAACGTGAGAATGGAACCAAATTTAGAACATTGTCTCTAGTTCTATAAATATCACTGCTCTCTAACATCCTTGTATTTCTCTTCCTCGTCTTAGAAGTAGACATCATCGAATTAGAAGTTGTCGCCTTATAAAGAGTTGTCGTCCTATTAGAAGTTGATTAGTACAAGTGTGATACATATCTGACGGACATCCACTATCTCAAACTCTCGAAATATGCTTCTGTTGGGAAACGTACCGATTTGTAATATATTTAGCTTAGCAAGTCCGTTAATCACTAGACTACTGCAGTTGACTGACACAACCGCTCTGTTGCGAGTGGGAGACTGTCTGGAATCAATTTCTATGTCGCACTTTCCCATATTTGAAGTTGTGGCATTTAATTAATAATTATGATCTTTGTAGCTATCCTTAAGCTTAAACACTTTTAAAGTACCTGATATTTATATTTTGATTCATATATAATAACAATTTTGAATTTTAAATATTTTTTCCAAAAATCAATTAGTGAGAAGGGTGAGCTTATTTTGTACCGCACAGTATGTCGAATCAAACCAGACATAGCTACTCTCATTTCTAATGTTGAGCGATATTTTGTTTTTATTATAGCTACCTCCGAAAGTCATCGCAAACGGAACCAGAATTCGCTGAGCTTTGGTACCCAGCAAATGATAATTATTATTTATTGATATCCAAGTGGCAACTAGTTCCATATCTACAAATTTTGTTTTTAATATTGCTTTGATTTATTAAAGTTTACTTATATCTCGTGGCGCCTCTGGAAATAAATCACGACGCCCCAGAGCGCCGAGGCGCACACTTGAAAAACTTCTGATATAAAAGGTATATACGAAGACGCCATGTGAGTTCTCATCTATGAGACTAAGATCAACCCTCACATACCACTAGATTCAAAAGTTTCTAGACTGAACAAGTTAGATCATGGATGGATAAATTCCACACCAGCCACGCCTACCCAATAGTTATGCTACAGTTAAACCAAAACCACTGTGCTTTGAACTTTGCACGATTATCTTGGCATGAATAAGGGGAGCGCAAGATATGTGCCAAAACTGTTTCTTGCTGTCCAAATGCAACGACTTGTTGAATGATGTAATGAATCTTAAATGCTCTGTGATTGGAAAGAAAAAGAAATAATTTTGTCAATTGTCAAGGGGAGTAAAATTATACAATAATTTTGTAGTATGAACCTCTATCAAAAAGGGGCTTTATGGAGTGGCGCCATTCGGGATCACCACATTGGGTATTTAGAATCTGTGTCTGAAGGATGCTCCTTCAGGAGAAGTAGAACTTTATGGTCGATTTCTTTTTCGCCTTTTAAATGGGTTGCTTCAAAGCAGTCGTCCAATAGGGTGGGGTATTATGAACGATCGTTAGCCGTTGCTGGTCTATGAAAATTCATTTATGGGTTCCAATCCTGAGTTGGAGCGCTCTTTAGGAAAGTTTCCTTTCTGAACGGCGCCATTTTAAATGTAATTTTACTATTATTAATATAATACTGCCTTTGAATAGAACTATGAAGTAATCACCCTTCTGTTGCACACGTCTTTTTTTATTTACTAGTTTTTAAAATGTAACGTCATATAGGAGATTTTCCCAAATATTTCGAAGATTTCTTCAAATGAAAATGGTTAAGATTGGCTGCTCTAAGTATAACATCGACATAAACGTCTTAAATAAATAAAAGTCGCTGTATTAATGCTCTGCTTTGATGTGATTTCGAGTATCAAGGATCATTTTGGAATACGGTACAGCGTCTTTAGAGTCAATAACCGTGTAAAAATGTAAGTCGTGCCGAGAGAGAATACTCTCAAAACTGCGTATTCAATCCAAAATGAAATATGAACGCGCAGAGATAAATATAGGTGGTGCCAACATGTTTCAAGTCCAGTGATAAATTATATTTACAGTTAAAAGCTTAATGCGATCATCACCCTTTAAAAGCCCCACATATGTGGCAGTTCAATATTGATTTTTGGTTCCACCTTTAAATACAAATAACGTACACCCTTAAATACAAATAACGTATCCACCCTTAAAAGTCTGAAAATGATATTTCAATCGAGATATCATTACTGAATGAGGTTCATGGCCACGCGATAAAGCACTGGACTTCCGTATGGAAGGTTGCCGGTTCGAACCCCGAGCTGTGCTATTCCCCTCGAACGACATAGGTATATTTTCCGCCTAGTGTTCGGGGGAATAAGGATATCTATGACTTCGATCATATCTATTCTTTAAAAAAAGGGAAAAAAAACATGATGGTGTACTCCGATCGCCTTACTTCGGTGTGCCATCGGATCCAGTACAGTGGTGTGGCCGGTGAGTTTGCTGGTGTGCAACAGCTCATTTACTTAAAAAGAGAAAAAGAAGAAGAAAGAAACGAAAACTGTATGGCACAGCTTCGCTTTCCAACTGAATGGCGAGCATTATAATGGCGAGCAACAATAGAATAACAAGTTTATAATACTTACCTGAACATTTACATCGTAAATGCTACCTCTGGCCTTTGGGCAAATATCAAGTTGATCACGACCAAATAATGACGAAAGATTATAAATTGATTATGTGTATCTTGGATCTTGCATACTATCTGACGTAGATTACGAACCGGAAAATCGGAGACGAACTGCGTTGGCGAAAAACTAGGTGACAAAACTGCTGCGAATATGTGAATGCATTCTAAATGTGTTGCTGGAAACGCATGCTGAGGATACCTTGGATGGTGTGACACATCGATATATCCATCATACACCAACTTGGAAATCAGGATAGGTTGTACACGATTTGTTCGCAAAGAGTACTCCAATCTTCCGTATAGTACGTCGAGGAGAGGATAATCTTTAAAGAATCGTGATAACGGGCAATGTGAGGGACGACGTGGCAGAGGCAGAGGCAGATGTATACCACTAACCCGATGGACTAGCCTAATCAAGAACGTACAGGGTCTCGGTCTCTGTGACGACCGCACTTTGAGTGGCCTATAATAGGTAGAGGTGGAGAATCTTCGTCGGCAGAGTTGGGTAGATGAGCCGGAAAGATCACGACCATCAGTCATGATAAATCGAACAAGATGAAATTAAGTTTAATGAGGTAGTTTATAAAAAATGCAGTTTATCGAAGGTTTTGGATTTTACTTTGTGGGACTCCATATTAGAAAATGTAACAATAAATTACGTTGTTATTCCACTAATTACATTAATCCTTACTACATGTATTTTTACCTCCTATCCTGAGGGTCTATTCAAATATTCTGTTTGAACAGGTAATGAGTCTAGTTCAATGACTGATATCGACTGTTTATCTTGTAAAAATTATGTAAACATTCAAATAAATAAATATAATCACCCAAGAATGTCAAAAGTTCGCCTTTATGATTCGATAGGCTAATATTCCTCGCGATCGAATATGACTGTCAGCCATTCCGCGTATGGAAGACGGATGTGCGTGTATTGGTTTATTGTATGTATGCTGTTACACTTAAGCAAGCACATATTCTTGATATCAAACCCAAAGTTCCGATGGTAAGGAGATTAAACTTCAAAGACGATTGGCTGGTTTAATCTGCTGCAGTTCGCCTTAGAACATTCCATTAAAAAAATAAAGTGAGCATATTACTTATGACTGTTAGACTCGATCCAAACTATATGAATAAAAAAAAATTATGTTAATTTAAATTGATAAAATAATATGTAAATTTTAATACAGCTTTGGTTGATGTTTGTTTATTCTTATATCCACGGTCAATGCCGACTTCAAAATAATATTGTACAATTTTATGCAATCAACTAATGAAATTGAAACTGTGAAAAATATAAATTGGATGGAATATAGCATTATGTTTAACAAACTTTAGTTTGCTTGTGATTTGTGGCACAAAGATAAGTACATTTATATTTAAAAATATACTTTATAAAATATTTCCGTACCAATATCGAATACACCCATCGGGGAATTACTAAATATTACAGTTGGTTTTCGCTTGACTGTAATGAAATAATTCCCGCTGGCGGCTGATACGGCCGGGATGTGGAGGGCGATACATTGCAGGAGTTCAGAGCAGTCGAACACCGGTTCTTAATTTTGTATTAAATTATGAAGTCTGATATTATTATTCTGTTCTCTAGAAAATGCAAGTCCAAAAAATCTTTAAATTTACTTAGTATATATTTTATGCAAAAATTTACCCGTTTCAAGATACTATAATTGAGGTGAACACACCAAGAAACTTTGCACGGGTTTGTACGAAACAAACATTTTAATGATAGAATTTTACTATATTACTTACTTAACTAACTTGATATTTTTACACATAAAGGATAGACCTACGCTTTTTTGATATATCAAATAAAAAATTTGCGATAATTTTATCCATTATAAGCATTAAATAAATAAATATGTCATAAATAGACAAACATTTATTTTTGGACGTATTGTATTAAACTTTTACTATACAAAGTACAACCTTGAGGGATAAGTGCCATATGGCAATATCTTGCAATCAACTACAAAGATATTTAACAGTTCTGAAGGAAAAACCAGAATAATACCTTTTTTAAAAAAATGGGTATAAACATAAATCGAACCCATTATCTCAGGATTCGAATACAGGTCTTCAACAATCTTTTTAACTTGGTAAACATATATTTATAAACACAAAATATCAAATCCATATTCTACCATCTAGAAATGTATAAAATTTTCACTGTACACATTACAAATGACAGGTTTTTGACATGTGACAATGTCTCCCAGCTCTTCACAACTGTATTACAGAAAATTTAAGAAGAACGCTTTTGAATAAAATGGGTAGCAAGGAAGAAAATCGAACCAGCTAATACTATGTACAAAGACAGGCGTCTTAACAACTAAGCCACTTATGTTAGGTTGCCATATAGCTTTTAAGTTTTTTCGCCTCTATATTTTGACACTTGGTCTCATAAACAACGAGTTTAATCAATAAGTAAATAATTAATTTTAGTATACACGTCATTTTCATTACCCAGTAAATAATTAATTTTATTAAACACTCCATTTTGATTACATAGTAAATAATTTATTTAAGTATGGTATACCGTTCAAATTACCTTGGAGGCAATCAATTTTAATATACAATTTGTTTTTATTACCTTGTAAATATAATAGTTTATTTTATTGTAATATTCACTTTATTTTAATTATTTAGTAAATAATTCAAATGCATTATACAATTTATTTAATTACTTAGGAAATAATAAATTTTACTATACACTTTATTTTTATTATCTTGTAAATTATGTATTTTAATATACACTTTATTTATATTACCTTGTAAATTATTTATTTTAATATACACTTTATTTCTATTACTTTGTAAATGATTTATTTTACTGTGAACAATTACCTAGTAAATAATTCATTTAGTGCACACTTCATTTATTTTACTGTGAACAATTACCTAGTAAATAATTAATTTAGTGCACACTTCATTTAAATTATTATAAAACTTAAAAATAATCGTCATAAAGTAAACTTGCTCTTTTTGTTACTTTCGAGTGTTCGGTCATTCTCAAAATGAACTTAATTTTTATATTATCCTAATTAATAATTTTAATATTATATCCTACTTAATGATTTAAGCAAATACTTTATTGTAATTGCCCAGTAAACACTTTGCACTTTATTTATTTTGTTACAAAATTTTAAAATGCTTGGAATTGAAATGAAATTATTCATTATGTTACAGATAAGTACTCGCTCATCCTCAAAATGAACTTCCCAGCCACACTTCTCACCCTTGCCGGCTTGATGATGGTCGCCAGTCAGTCTTTCACTAAGTAAATATTCATTTGGTATAAATATGTATTCTTAAGATTTTGTCAATCGACAGAGAAAATGGAAATTTCGTCAACTGTCAAAAATAAGAAGACATACGTTAAGATTTCAATGGGTATTTTCGAATCGCGACGTTAGAAGTTATTTTCTGTATGGGAAGGATGTTTTCGAAAGATACCAAGATAGTGAGAGATATTGAAAGGTGTTTTTCAGTAGGGAATATCATCAACGTAGCGCATAGATATTAGCACTCCATTGATTGTATTTGCCAACAAAACAATTGCGAATTCTTAAAAAAATTATAATAAAAAGTGACGTGTCACTGCCCACCTTGATGTATAGAAATAAAGTTTGTACATTACGGAAGAGTGATAGAAGCAGAATAAAAGCGATAGAAATGTGTAATTAGCGATGAATATGCGGAATAATAATATGTGATATAATATACAATATAATGACCGGATTAGGGATGACTGTTTGTTCGAATCGAATGTTACAAGTACGAGTAGATTCAAGAAATTGAATATTAAGATGATTTGGACATATCGAGCGAATTAATTCTGACAGACTTACTAATCAAATGTATTACATACGCCTGTCATGAAAAGTGTGCAAAGTATGGCGTGCTGAGGAAATAATCGAAGGATATTGTTGAAAAATTTTTTACAGAGATAAAGGAGAGAAGCACGATACACAGAGGATCATGTATGACTAAGATGTATGAGGCTAAGGATATTTATGAGAAAAGAAAGGTGTGGATATCTGGCATTTTGTATACCCCAAAATACGAGTATATAAGGTGTAATGGAATTTATTTATGTTTATATATTTACTTTTTTCAGTTGCTATCATATTCAAGCTGTCCACGATCTTTTTTATTTGGAATCATCGTCTCCGTCGTTCCTCATTACTGAGGTCCGTCATCTATGGGTTGTTAGTGGTACAGTTTGCGATGACATATTTCCACATCTCTCAGTCACTTGCGTCTCCCCTCCTCTTAGTCACATGACAGTTTTTCTCAGTCAATTCCTTCTTTGTTCCAGTAAATTCCTTCACCTGATCACTCTGTCTTGCTAGAGATTTGTCTTTGTATCTTATTCCTGGCACAGTTCATATGATCATTAATTTCTCCAAGTTATCACACTCCTTTCTAGAAATGTCTTCGATGAACCGTAAGATATGATGAAAGCATATTGAGAACAGCTGTACCGTTACCCTCCTGGCATATGGAGACTTTTGTTCTTCTGGCGGTCAACGGGATTCTCTTACATCCGACGGTAACACATCGTTTATTTTATTAAAATAAGAGCTTTCAAAATATTTTTTTTCCAGGGTTAAGGCACAAGAAGGCCTGATGTGTACCCCGTGCGAGGGACAAGAATGTGAAATGACCTACGGCAAATGTCACTACGGCAAGTACAGAAACTTCTGCGGCCGAATGGAGTGCAAGAAGGTAAGGCTACTCTCCAATTGAAAGATTTTATATGTAAATCAGCCGTCTTACTAGGCTCATTACCTGTTCTGAGACAGCTGATTTACATCCGCAGAATTTACACACAAACAAATTCGAGCTACTGTCTCCTCGTGAGATTTGACACGAGCCTAAAAGCGAGGAATGAAACACCTAAAAGCAAGGAATATTTATATCAATCCTAATCTATCGAAATGTTATAAAATTATCAATGTGATTGTCCTTGCGCCATGGCCCAACAAATAAACCATAAACAAACTCACCTATCATACGCATTTTCAATTGTCTCTTCACAATTATAAATATTTACACATTTCACAGTTATAAACGGCTTCTCCAATCTAGTGGTGTCAAAGGATAGTTTTGCTGCATTCGAATTTTATGTGAAAGTACTAGCAACGTGCTAGGCTGTTTGAACTTCAGGCCTTAAGCCACTTCATAAGTTTATTTACTGCGCTGCGAGTGATTTTCCTTCTTCCGTGATGTCAGACCTTGAGTCCGTCAGAACTACTATTCATTTCACACTGAAGAGTGTCGCTACCGTAGAAGGAGTATCTTTGGACAGTTCCTTCTTCGGCACTACGTGACGTCGCGCTAAAAAAAGAAGATTTTGATCTTTTAGTGTAGCCCGTGCTGGACGGTGACTTATTTTGTCCCCCATAACAACGTGGGTGGTGGGATCGAATACTGAACTGAGTTATAAACAAACAATTACGTAAAATACAATAAATTTATGACAATGTTGATAATAGAATATAAAAAAATTTATCAAGTCACTCTTTTTCTTCTATTCCCCATATGACATGGGACAATATTTATTTTAAATAATAGTGTAAATTGGTAAAGTCACACTTCTTCCTCTATTCCCATGTGACATGAGACAATGTTTATTTTAAATAATAGTGGAAATGGTAAAGTCACTCTTCTTCCTCTATTCCCCATATGACATGGGACAATATTTATTTTAAATAATAGTGTAAAATGGTAAAGTCACACTTCTTCCTCTATTCCCCATGTGACAATGTTTATTTTAAATAATAGTGGAAATGGTAAAGTCACTCTTCTTCCTCTATTCCCCATATGACATGGGACAATATTTATTTTAAATAATAGTGTAAAATGGTAAAGTCACACTTCTTCCTCTATTCCCCATGTGACATGAGACAATGTTTATTTTAAATAATAGTGGAAATGGTAAAGTCACTCTTCTTCCTCTATTCCCCATATGACATGGGACAATATTTATTTTAAATAACAGTGTAAAATGGTAAAGTGTCACTTCTTCCTCTATTCCCCATGTGACATGAGACAATGTTTATTTTAAATAATAGTGGAAATGGTAAAGTCACACTTCTTCCTCTATTCCCCATGTGACATGAGACAATGTTTATTTTAAATAATAGTGGAAATGGTAAAGTCACTCTTCTTCCTCTATTCCCCATATGACATCAGACAATATTTATTTTAAATAATAATGTAAAATGGTAAAGTCACTCTTCTTCCTCTATTCCCCATATGACATGGGACAATATTTATTTTAAATAATAGTGTAAAATGGTAAAGTCACTCTTCTTCCTCTATTCCCCATATGACATCAGACAATATTTATTTTAAATAATAATGTAAAATGGTAAAGTCACTCTTCTTCCTCTATTCCCCATATGACATGAGACAATATTTATTTTAAATAATAGTGTAAAATGGTAAAGTCACTCTTCTTCCTCTATTCCCCATATGACATGAGACAATATTTATTTTAAATAATAATGTAAAATGGTAAAGTCACTCTTCTTCCTCTATTCCCCATGTGACATGAGACAATGTATATTTTAAATAATAGTAGAAATGGTAAAGTCACTCTTCTTCCTCTATTCCCTATATGACATGAGACAATATTTATTTTAAATAATAGTGTATCATAAACATACGAGTAATTTACTTTAATTTACTCACCAGAGAAAGACAAGTTGTGTTTTGGAAATACATATAGGGAAAAATAGAAGAAAAAAAACAAAGTTAAGTATTTTATTTTTGAATACCATTTATTATGAACTCCATCATGTTACGTTTGAATCGTTTAAACAAACGATGGTGATAATTTTGAAATATCTCTCAATCTAACAAGCTATTGTTTTTCATTCAGTGTGGGAACTACTCGTTAAGTGACGAGGGGCAATAATTATATCTATTGTATTTTATTTATTTAAGTAACATATAAAACTAGATAACAATTATCACAACTAATTATTTAACACATACATGTGTTTATTGTGTCTACATTTCATAATTTCTTGCCGTACACCATATCGTACATCGTATCCATAATTATATTTGAAATTGAATATAACATTTTTTTTTTCATTTCCAAATATTGACGAGCAGGGACGTGCCGTGCCATAAAAAATCAATCAACAATGAAATCAAAATATTGAAAAGAGATACCAACAAAAATGCAACCAAACATTTAGCTATTTAATTCATTTTTATAAGAACCGTGTATATTTAAATAAATAAATCAAGTTCTTATAAAACATGCCTAAACGCACACATCCAATATTTTTTTTTTTAAAACCCAGCTTTAAAATTATCTACATAACCTGTGACACTAATGTATTCCAGGGTCCCAACCAGACTTGTGGAGGTCTCTTCGACCAGCGAGGCAAGTGCGGAGACGGTCTGACCTGCCGATGCGGAGTCTGCACTGGATGCTCCACGGACACCATGGAGTGCTACTACATGCACTGTAGACCTGAGCACAAGGATGACCTCTCTGTCCTCGGAAGCCGCCTTCCTTTCCCGTACAATATCGCCTAAACGACATTCAACCAATATTCAATTTAATAAATTGCCCGCTACCGAAATTGACTGTAGATCTGTTTCTCAATATAGATCTATAAAGCTGTATCTAATCTGATGTCTATTTTTCTGCACATAAAGCTGTATCTAATCTGAGGCCTATTTTTCTGCACATAAAGCTGTATCTAATCTGAGGGCTATTTTTCTACTCATAGAGCTGTATCTAATCTGATGCCTATTTTTCTGCACATAAAGCTGTATCTAATCTGAGGTATATTTTTCTGCACATAAAGCTGTATCTAATCTGATGCCTATTTTTCTGCACATAAAGCTGTATCTAATCTGAGGCCTATTTTTCTGCACATAAAGCTGTATCTAATCTGATGCCTATTTTTCTGCACATGTTTATTCGTGTCAATTATTTATTCTAGTCTTATTGTATAATCAATAGCTTATCTTTATATGTTTACATTATTCTGTAACTTGATTACTTTTGTTTTTTTGACTGACTACTTGAATTTTTGACTGACTACCTGATATTTCACACATAATTTATTACATAATTCATTGAATACAAAAAAAATTAGTCATTTATTGATTGAAAAACGAATGTAATTTTGTATTGTAACTAATACAGTATTACAATTTACGCTATTCAACTCCATACATGCATAATACTTGTAGTAAATAAATAGTTTACTAAATGGTTAATACATATTCTCATTCAACCAAAAAAAAGACACAGTAAAATGTAATATTTCATGATAAAATTGATTCTCAATTTATGGTATTTTTATGTCACTGCCATGAATTGTATTGTTGCAACTAAGTATACATTATATTTTTAGAATGGATTTACAAATGACGAGTATGTGACAGTTTTATATTCTGTTTTAAATTATAAAACTGTTCAACTATGTATGTGGTTCTCAATAGGATCACAATCGTACAAATTGCACACAAATTTATGTTGATTCCCATACTATTTTTCAATAACACGATTTTATGAAATTTTCTTCTAAGTAATTTCTTTATATATGTTAACTTTTTCCACGCTCACCTGTCTTACTGATTCATAAGAAATTAATTTGTATTTCTATAAAATATTTACAAAAAAAAAAACAAGCTCACAAAGTATATTTTCTAGTGAAATATCGTAAGAGGTTGCCTCATTCAAGCACACATAAAAATATCAAAATAGTTGAATATGTATTTTTTTAGTTAAATTCATGCTTAAAAAAACATTTAATTCAACCTCATACTGATTTTACTATAAAAAATACTATGTGAGTTGGAGCTATTTTGCATTTAAAATACTATTCTCAATACTTACATTTTTTTAATTTATTAATTATCCACAATACAACATTTACAACTTAAACCATTTTAATAAAAAAGGCGAACTATAGAACACAGGTATATAAGAATTCTAAAAAATATGATTACCTTGACTTTCTGTTTCCATGAAAATACTAATTGAAGAGTGCAAATATGCAATACGTAATACAAAACAACAAACGCACCATTTTGGTATACTAGACAAGGCCTGTGTCGAAGTGGTCTAAATCTTTAAAAACATTATTTTTTCCTAAATACTTAACAATCCAGTTTAAAAAAATCCTATTCATATTCTTCATAGATTCGTTTTCGTTAAACGTGATCACATACGCAATATCTATTGTATCACAATAACACCAACCTCATATATGGTATATTCCTTATTACACGCTCAACACCCGCATCCGTCATTCATTGATGTGAAGACAAGAAAAAGATCCAACCATCATTTTAACATATATTATGAAATATTTAATTGAATTTAACATCTCTCAGTACATATATAACTTGTCACATTACAGACATATAATTTTTCATACACGATATACACAAACAAGGCCCAATCCACATTTTGAGATATTTGATTTAATATAAAATCTTTTAGTACCGATATAACTTTTCAAATTATAGATATGTAATTTTTCATATCTCGTATCATAAAAAAATATGTATTCTGGCTCATGGGATAACAATTATTATGTTGTAGTCATCAAGCAACCAACTATTCCTACAATTGGTAAATCATTAGGCTGCATGGATAGGGAATTATATCGGACAATTGATCGACTCTTGAAATTTTCCTTGATCCCATATAAAATGTTTTGGAGACGATGATTTTCTTGCTTCTAGTATTTCCGCGAATATATTGTAGTGACTTGTTGGATCGTTCCATTTTGTATAACTTAGTGTTAACCTTTGTTATTTTCTTATATTGTTGATCTTAAGGTCCTACGACCGTTTATTCGAATAAATAAATAAATCTAAAAGTTCAAATAAAATAAATATTTCTTTTGCAAGTTGGATCTTTCTGTATAGTAAAAAAAAACAATTTTAATTATTAAACGAAACCTATTTTTCCCCTTCGCACTTAGTCAACTAGGTCCACTTTCACAATCAATTATATTTTTATTGTTATTTATATAAATATTTCATGTTTTTTAAAAAATATATTACCAATAATTCAAAGAAAGTTTTGTCATAAGTTTATTTAATTTTTTGACTTAATAAATTTTTCATTAATTTCAAATAGAATGTCAATAAATATTCCACGAAAGTAAACGATATTTATCCAAACAACATAGGATATTAAGAATATGTGATATTATAAAACATTTCCATTAATTTATTTAGTAAAATAGTTTTGTTACATTATTTATGAATATTTTTATTAAGGCCATAAAAAGTATGTCACATTTTATTTGTTTATTTTATAATTGTTTGTTTCTATTTTTAATACCAAATAAATAGCAGGTATTTAAATGTTCTATTAAAAATTTACCAAAAATATGTTCTGGAATTAAGTACAGAAAATTATAAGAGGATGAGAAAAAACTCGGGATAATCTGTAACGCTAATTTAAAACCGCTTTTCATAACCCTATTTTATAATCACTGCCTATAATATCCAAAGTACTTTTATTGCCGAATGTAAATTAACTTTTTAAATCATTTTTATGGCTGGAAAATGATTTACAAAGTTGTTTATCTTATGTATCCTTTATTTAAAACTATCCGTATGAAATTTAATATACAATAGCAAACTGCAATCAAAATTTTGTTTTTTATTTATTTCTATAATTCCTTATTCAAGTTCCAGCTACTCGTATATAAGATCGCGAAGTTTGACATGTATAATGCCATGTACGCAGATTTCAGTTGACACGGTCAACAAATATTATTATGCAAGCCCAACAACACGGAAGAACGCTGCTTGGTAGGCAGAGACAGATGCTTTAAGGTAACGTGGTGCAGGCTGGGAGGAGACAGGGAGTGACCGATTGAGCTCTACATGAGTTGTATGGTAATTTGAGGTAAGTAGGGTAGACGAGTTCTACATAGAAATAATATTTTCAATTACATCATTTTACGACTGGATTCAGCGTCACAACAAAATGCCACCGGTTTAACGCATATGTCATCCCGATCCTCCTGTACGGCTGTGAATCTTGGCATCTCACCAAGGTTCAGGAGCGCAAGATACTTAGTTTTGAAAACAGGTGTATCAGGAGGATATTGGGAATCAGATGGTATGACCACATAACAAACGACGCTGTACGCCGGCGCACCCGGCAGGGGTCTGTCGTCTCTGTAATTCGGGAGAGGCGATGGTCCTGGCTGGGACATGTTCTGAGAATGCCCGATGATAGTTGGCCGAGGAGAGCGCTGTTTTTCTGTCCATTGGGGTCCCGACGGCCTGGAAGACCCTCTCTCACGGTGTACCGTTCCTATGACAAGGAAGTCAGAGCGTTAGGAATGTCGTGGAGAGAGATTACCAACACCGTCCAAAACCGCTCTGAATGAAGAAGACTTGTGGCCTCCCTATGCTCCCTTATGGCGCTTTAAAAAAAGGGTGATTGAATTGAAATTGACATCATTTTACAATTGTGATTTATCGGATTTTGATTATTTGAGTATCCCTGAAGCAATGCAATGTCAATAATAGTGGGTTCAAATCCCGACTTCGAACGACACTATATAAATTGTTTTATTATTATTACTAAAAGTTCATAGAATATGTAAAAAAAAGCTAGGGAAATCTATCAAAACAATCTAATAAAAAATGGCCTAAAATAGGCAGCAGATGTATATCTTTGACCTTCGTCCAATTTATTCTGATTATTGTCGAAATCGGCGTGGAGTTTACAGATCCGTATTTTTTATGTAAACTTTTAAATATCGTATAGTATTAGAGTTTCATTGTATACATTCACAACTTCGTGGGTTTGTTGCTATATGGCGATCTATTAGAACCAACCAGAAAAGTGCAAAACAAGCGTTAAGGTTAAAACCGACCAATCAAAAAAAAATCTGGGTACAAAAATGAGAACACGACCCCTAAGTTGAAAGATAAGTATTTTCACAGAGATTTTCCGTGTGGATATCAATACAATATTTTTTTTTACTTTTATGTGGTTTGTTGGAAGAGATTGCCATCTGGCAATACGCTGATTATGTTTGCAATGAAGTGTTTATTATTATACGATTATGTTTGCAATGAAGGTAAGATTTGACTATGATTTTTAAAAATAATTTTTTAAAAACCATAGTCAAATCTTACCGCTAAATACTAAATTTAAACTAATTTAAGTGTAGAAATAAGTATGTAAAGTTAAATTTCGTACAAACTTATCGTAACTTTCTTGAATAAAGGAGTCACGTGGTTTCATTGCTATATTTTATAGTTTGGAGCGTATGAGAATTTTTAAGGTTAGAAATTAGTGTTGAGATAGAACTATGAATTCGAGTCATAAAATCACCATAAAAATACAGTTATAGGCAAAAAAAATAGCCTTGAATCCACAGAGATTCGAACCTGAAAAGTCGATTGCTTAACAGTACCGCTATCAGCTTACCTTTTATTATATTTACCTTTTCAAGTATATTATATTTAGCATTGAGTGTGCCAAGTAAATAAAAGCAAAATGCCTATGTTCGGTTCTGTAGATACTTATATCAACTTTTGCTCAATTAACAAGATACACTTCTCCCCCGCTATACTCCACTCCTACATCGATATTATAAATAAAAATATATATTTTTGAGTTGGTTCGATTTTGCATGATTACGTAAATTCAATTCAATACATATTCAATAGAGTTCAAAGGACAATTTTATATAGCGCCATTAAGAGAGCAAACTCTCCTCAAGAGCGCTCTTACTCGGTTCTCGAACCCATAATTACTAAACAAATCACGCCTGCCAGCTAAAGCAGCGCCCGAGTGAATCATGTTTAACACTTTTTTTTTATACAGTACAACCTTGTGGGATTAGAGACATGTGGTAATTTCCTACAACCGACCAGAAATATGTTTATGAAGTCTTAAATGAAAGCCAGATTGAAAATATCTTTATTTCTAAACTGGGTTCCTGCGGGAATTGAACCCGCAACCTCGAAGTCACAAGCCAGGCGCTTTACTAACTAGGCCATGGAGGGAAGTAGTCAATTGGGAGTTTTTATAATGTAAAATAAAAAAAATTTAAATATGCAAACATACATATACAGGGTGTCCCGTAACTCGACGTCAAGCCGGTATCTAGGAAAAGGCCAGCTTATGACGGTTCAGAGTTAAAAAAAAATCTTGTAAAAGCCTAATACTTTTCGAGTTATAGGCATATTTTTTCAAAATTGTGAAAATAGCTAGCCTGCGCTAAATGTTTATATGCTGTGACAACAAATTTCCATATTTTATGATTTTCATGGTTGTATCGCAATCCTAGATAGCCCTGCTATTAGTCGGAGTTCGATATAAAACAAAAAAAACCTTCACGTTCGAAAAAAAATTGTTTTTGTCCGATCATAAAAATAAATATTTTTTATCAGCTAACTTTAACTTATCATACTGTAAAAATAATGTACTACGCTAACCTGGCAAGTTACATCAAAAGATGGCCTGTTAAGTCAGGATTTCAAAATGGTACAATACATACCTACTACTTCTTTAAAAATAATTTATAATAATTTCTGTACAATGATAACGCTTTTCAATTATCAAAGATAAAATTCAACACGTTTGAGCGATACAAACGATACAGCGCATGAACGAGTTAGAGTAAGACAGCAAGTGTCGCCATTTGACATGAACTACAGTGAGACAGATAGTCACCATTCGACATAAGTTAATATGACGCTACATTGAAAAGTGCCATCATTAAATACAGTAATTTATTTTTTATACAATATATTAAATACATTTTATTTTTAAAGAAGTAGTAGGTATGTATTGTACCATTCATTTTGAAATCCTGACTAAATAGGCCATATTTTGATGTAACTGCCAGGTAAACGTAGTACATTATTTTAACAGTATGATGAGTTAAGCTGATAAAAAATATTAATTTTTATGATCGGACAAAAACAATTTTTTTTTGAATTTAAAGGTTTTTTTGTTTTATATCGGATTCCGACTAATAGCAGGGCTATCTAGGATTGCGATACAACCATGAAAATCATAAAATTTGGCAATTTGTAGTCACAGCTTATAAACATTTGGCGCAGGGTAGCTACTTTCACCATTTTCAAAGAAATGCCTATAACTCGAAAAGTATAAGGCTTTTACAAGTTTTTTTTTTAACTCTGAACCGTCATAATCTGGCATTTTCCTCGATACCGGTTTGATGTCGAGTTACGGGACACTGTATACTAACATGCCGTTTTCCTGCTGATGTTAGCATACCATAAAGGACAGAATGGCAGACTTCCCTATTTCGACACTTATTTCTTGTTTTCCACATTCATACACCTTTATATACATTCCTACGATTTCTCTTCCTTCTTCCATTTCCTTCTTTAAAAACATCATTCAATTTATCCAATCATTCTTTACTTGGTCTTCCTTCTTCACGTTTTGCTCTTACACTAGAACTATATATTTGTTTTGTGACATGCCCAAACCATTTCAGATTGAACTTCTTTATTTTACGCAGCACATCAACCTTAAGTTCATATGCATCCCTAATCACTTTATTCCATATTCTGTCATATATTGTCACCCCATGAATTATTCTAAGTGCACAGTGATAATTTTTCCCTCCCATACATCAAATTTGATACTAAAATGCTGTTGTGAACTATCAGCACTATACTATATTGTTCAAATAAATGTTTTTGTGCCCCATTGATTCGAAATTCGAGCTCGTATAACGTAGGATGGGTGTACATAAAAAATAGAGTAGGCGGTCAATATTCCTGTGTCGATTAGACGTTTACCAGTGTCTCATGTTACAAGTTAATGTGCGGTAGTGTCCGTAGGGTGTTTTCTGTACGATTCAGTGCCTATGTTTAATTTAAATATTGCATATTTTTTGTTTCTTATTTTGTCATCTTCTTTAGTAGTTAAATTAATTAAACCAAGTGACGCAGTTTAACCGTAAATTGATTTATTAAATTTAAAAAATATCCCGAACGCTAATCAAAGATTTATAAGTGTTACACAATTATTATTTAATTTCATTAAAACAATTATATAATTAAATTACTTAGGCCGAGGCCACACCAAAGTGCTTCGTTAGGTGCTAAGCTAGGTTTTACGTGACTCATATACTAGGTGACTTCGTGTTTGGCCACACCACAGTGCTTCGCACACATTCGTTTGACATTTGGAAGCGGTTGAGTCAATAAACGATGCCACTCTCAAAACTAGCCAATTTCATTACAACTTACCATCTTTATTTACTTCCTGTGCAACTTCATTCCAAAGTGATTTTATAACAGGTGGCTCTAAGCATCAAGCGAGGTTCCTACCTGTGTGGCCGAGGCCTTAGTGTTATATTAAAAAAATACAAACTATTATAACATATGAAATCGTTTATGCATACAATTAAATAAAATCACGAGATGTTAAAAATTTTCAGAAAAAATTAAATAAATTTAATGTGTTATAAGGAAATCTTTGTCTAGATCAGCGATTCCCAACGGGAGCCATATCGGACGATTTAAATTTTTAGGGTCGTTGAGGTGTACATAATTATAAGGGTAGTGTTAAGGAACTTTATGAGGTCGTTGTGGTATTTATTAAAAAATCTCAGCCTGACCGTAAATGTCAATCGTCAGTTGACTACAAAAATTAAAAAAATATGGAATCTATGATTTTCAGTTGAGTACTCGTATATGGCATTGCACATGAATGGAACGAAAGTTAGTTTCTTAGAACTTAAGATAAAATCTGTGATTTCTATGGCATAATGTTTTCTCCGGTTTTGTTAACTTTTCGTTAGGGCAAGCACACGTCGCTCTTATCCTGGTTTTATTCTTCTTATATGAATCGTTAGGGCAAGCACACGTCGCTCTTATCCTGGTTCTATTCTTCTTATATGAATCGTTAGGGCAAGCACACGTCGCTCTTATCCTGGTTCTATTCTTCTTATATGAATCGTTAGGGCAAGCACACGTCGCTCTTATCCTGGTTCTATTCTTCTTATATGAATCATAAAAATATATTTTTTACTTATTCCTGATTTTATAATCGATCTAAAGAGTAATCATTTATAACTAACACAATTTATTGTTTTAACAATAAAAATAAAGTAAAATATAAATAAAGAGAGCTTTGAGTTATCTTCAGATGCTTCAGATGTTGATCCTAAAAATGTTGTAAACTCTGGTTTAGATTTTTTCAATCCATTAAAAAAAATTGCGGGTGTGATTTCTAAAGGGATAAAAAACAAACCACTAGAATTTATAAGATTTTAAATTTAATTTGAGCATATTTTTTTTTAGATTGGATATAATATGTTAACTCCAAGAATTGACGCTGGCACCTTCATATTCTTAGCTTTACAAATACATGGTCTCTCCAATGGGAAAAATGAATGATTTAATTTTCGCATAACCACCAGCGCCATCTGTGGATGGATAAATGAGTTAACTAGAGACACATTTCGACTATCTTCCGTAAAAGTTTCAAAGCTCTGGTATCGCTGGTTCATTCGTACTGACGTAACAATTGACAGTGCCTTCTAGTCTCTGTCGGAAAAGGAACGATGGAGCAACATGCCAACATTAAATTTTGTTTTGAATTAGGTATAAGTGCTACAAAAACATTTAAAATGATTTGAACTGGTTATGGTAGTGAAGCAATGAGTCGTAAGAACGTTTTTAAGTGGTGTGCAAGATATGTATGTTAGGTCGTATCTAGTCCTCACCTTTCAGAGTTCCCTGTTGTACATAGACTAGGTCTTAACTCAATATATATTCTGCTGTCAATCTGTTTTTTTTTCATGCTATCTATCTCGTTCACACTTCTTCTTCTTCTCAGTGTCATGTCAGGCCCCCCCAACGTTGAATATCACTTGAGAGTAGATATCTTTGTCCCCGGCAGCCCGAAAAAGATCTCCAACGCCCCTTAAGGGATAAATCACTATGGAGAGAAATCAAGCCACAGTCCGAGTCCCGGGCGACCCTTAAATGGGTCAGGGGTGCTAAGAATCTCCCGCCTCGACATAGGGTTCACACTACAATTTTAAAATCCTTTTTGATCTAAATGTTCTTTGCGTATTACACAGAAATATATTTACCACAATTTCCCCTTATTCGCGAGAAATATAGTACGTTCTAAGACCCCAGCGATGTTTGAATCCACGGATAGTACTGAACCCAGCATAAACTTTGTTTTTCCTATTTATACATACATCAAGTAATGTTTGATTTATAAATTAGGTACAGTAAGAGAGTAATAAAAACAATACCCAATAAAATACAACAATTATAAAAATATAGTAAAATACAAGTGATGTGACTGTGCTTAGAGGAAGACCAAGGAAAGTGTAGTTGGATCACTCTGGTATTTCAATACAACTTATATTATATTTTGATGCTGTCAATATAGAGTATGATTTCATTATTTTCCGACATTTTCTGCACGTTTTTATATGGACATTTCCTACCGAGTTTCACAATACATATACGAGTAGTCTGATATTTCAATACAAATATTTTGATGCAGTCGGTATAGGACATGATTTCATTATTTTCAGACATTTTCTGCACGTTTTTATAAGGACATTTCCTACCGAATTTCATAATACATATATGGTAGTCTGGTATGTTAATATAAATAATACATTGATGCTGTAAATATAGGGTGTGATTTCACTATTTGTGAAAATTACTCGCCAAATTTCATTGTGCTTATAGTCTGGTGTTTTGATACAAATTATATAATATATTGATGCTATTTTCATTTAAAGTCTCTTTAACATGTTTCTGATTGGTTGGAAGTGATTGCTACAGGGAAATAAACCAGTCAATCTGTTCTATAAACAACAAAAGTATGTTACATGAGTGACCTTGATATGTTCGGTGCGCGTGTACTCAGTGTTGAGTGTCTGCCCGCATAGAAATACGATTACACATGTCCCCACGAAAAGTTAAATCCACAAAATATTCGTGTGTATGCGTCGTTATCTGTTAATATACAATAAATTCGGTTTTATTGCAACTTAATTGCGATTAATTTATTTAAAAATACCATTTTAAAAATAAATAAATACCATGTTATCATAACTGACAGATCGTTATCTTTCAACTAGTAACCAGCCAATAATGATAAGCCTTTTTTAATATTTTAGTAGTAACCAGTCAATAATGACAAGCCTTTTTTTTCAACATGACGCTCTGCTTATTTTGTGCTGCTTCATGCTGTCGTCGTAATATTAGTTTTCTAGAGTCTAGCTTTCTCGTTGTGATTGACGCGATCGTCTCTTCCTTTTAGAATCTACAGCTCTTCTAACAGTTTTGATCCATAATAATAAGTCTGTAATATAATACTTTGAATTAAAATGTTGTCCTTGCTCAGAAACAATTAAAAACTTACTTAGTTAAATCCGTTTACGAAATGAAAGTGGAACTCTTTAATAATGTATAATTTTAATGAAATGAAACATAAAACATCATATATATCTTAACGATGGAAAACTTTATATAACTTTATTTACAACTTTGTGTAATAAAAAATCGGAAAGAAGTATCGATTTATTTTTTCATGCTAAATATCCTCAATGAGATACAGGCAAAATGCTTAGTTTACTGGGGACACGACAAATAAAAGGCAACAAATCCAGATCCATTAAAATTGTATGTCCAAATTAAATTACCTGTTGTTTTTTTTTTCACAAATTATGTATATTTCTTGTCATGTGTAATAAATTAATAAAAAAACTAAATTAATTTATTTACGTCATCGTTATTGCTGGGCCTAGGGCCGAGTCAAGGATCCTCTCGTCATTCCAAAGTCATTGCTGGGCCTCATAAGTCAAGGATCCTCTCGCCATTCCAAAGTCATTGCTGGACCTCATAAGTCAAGGATCCTCTCACTATTCCAAAGTCAATTCAGTTCGAAAGCGAAGCTGTGCCGTAAAGTTTTTTCTTTTCTTTAAGTGAATGAACCGTTGCTCACCAGCAAACTCACCGGCCACACCGACGTGTGGCGATCGGAGCATATCGGCATATTTTCTTTTTTAAAAAAAAGGTATGATGAAAGTCATAGATATCCTTATACCCTCGAATACTAGGCGGAAAAAAATGCTTGTGTCGTTCGAGGGGAGAAGGCTCGAACCGGCGACCTTCCGCACGGAAGTCCAGTGCGTTACCGCGCGACCATGCACCTCTTGTATGGTCGCGATTTGTTTACGTTGCAATAGTATAAAGTGAGTGAGAATGATATGTGAATCTAATAATTGAGTGTTAAAATTATGAAAAATCTTGAGGAATATGAAGATCACTCAGAGATGATTTAAGCATGTAGAGCGAATGAAAGAAGACATATTTAAAAACAAATATATAGTTCAAACGTGTCCAAGAAAAGCATGGTTGGATCAAGTGAATTATATTTAGTAGGAAACATAAAGTCATAGAACTCGTATGAGTTATATGCGAAGGTTGTGATGAAAATAAAGAGATTGTGATAGAAAAGTCTGGTGTCCTGTCGTCTATGTCTACCCTGGCAGGAATGCAACTCACGTCCCCTACTAGAGAGAATGTAACTTATGTCCCCTCATCATCATCAGCCCATCTCCGTTTAAAGTTGAACATAGGCCTCCCCTCTCCTCCTCCATTCCTCTCTTTCCTGTGCACATCGTTTCCAGTTGTTCCCGGCCACTCTTTTAATGCAGTCTGACCACCGTGTCTGAGGACGGCCCACACTTCTTCTTCCCTGTCTTGGGCGCCACTCCAGCACTCTTTGGGTCCATCTATCATCTGTGCATCTGGCATGTGTCCCGCCCAGTTCCACTTCTGAATGGCGACTCTTTCGGGGACATCAGCTACTTTGGTCTGCTGCCTTATCCATTCATTGGTTCTCCTATCCCTCAGAGAGATATTTAACATTCTTCTCTCCATGAACCTCTGCGTCACCATGAGCTTGTGCATAATCTGTTTCTTCAGCACCGATGTTTCCAGCCCATATGTTAGCACAGAAAGGACACAGGAGTCGAATACCGAATTTTTTAAGATGTCTTGCGTATTTTGGAGATTTTAGAATAAAGGACAGCTTTCCAAATGCAGCCCAGGCTTGGCCTCATCTTTTCTCAAATTCAGTATCTTTTTTCTCCTTACCCAGTCTTGTTGTATGCCCCAGATATACATAAGAAGAAACCTTCTCTATTGTCTTTCCCTTGATACTCCCCATTTATATTAACTACTCCCCATTTATATTAACGCCCCTGTCGGTCCAGTCCAATTTCCTAAATACGTCCTCCAACACTAGGGTGAAAAGTTTTGGTAAAATTGTGCTGCCTTGCCTAACGCCTCTATGTATTTTGACTTTTTCAGACATTTTTTGAAGCTGTATAGTGGAAGTAGCATTTCCATAAATGTGTTTAAGAAGCTGCGAGTATCAATAGTCAACTCGACAATTTTCAAGGCCTTCGAATACAGCCCAATGTTTTATTGTATCAAACGTTTTTTCGAAATCTATAAATGCGAGTGTTAATGGGATGTTGTATTCGCTATGCTTTTGAATAACATTCTTTAGCGTTTGGAGATGGTCGTTTGTACTATATCCTTTTCTAAATCCTGCTTGTTCTCGTGGTTGATATGAATCTAATTTACTAGAGTCTATTTGTAAGGATTTTAGTGAAAAGTTTATAGATTTGTGTTAGTAAGCTAATCGGTCTGTAATTCTCCAGCCTCTTGTGATCACCTTTTTTTATGTAGGAGAACAATATTGGCATTATTCCAGCTCTCCGGTATTTTTCCTTCCTCCAGACACTTAATTTATTAAAAAGACATACAACACGTCTCTGCAAAGGTTCTCCTCCCAGTTTTATTGCTTCAATTGGTATACCAGCATTACCTGGAGCTTTTCTGTTTTTCATTTTATTTAGGGCATGTTGCAACTCTTCTAGTGTGATTTCAGAGACATCTTCTGAGCCCACATTCATAATTCTGGGACTACGATGTCATTGAAGTCCTTATTCACTGTTATCTCTTATTATTGATAATGTGTCGATTACGTTAAGTCTATTTTGTTTTAGCGTGGATCATACATATGTTTTAATAATTATAATTATAAAAAATTTCGTTCAGCGGAACAGTTTGTTAATGGTCTGCATAAATAAAATAATGTAAATATTTGGATGAACAGTTACAATTTGTATTAATTATTGGTTTGTTAAGCTGTGTCATTGATTAGTCGTGGTTATTATTAGACTTTAAATATAGACTTAAGTGAAAGCATTCTTATATAAAACATTAATCTAAATCGTTCTTGTACATATTTATAATTTTTTGGGCGCGCCCTTTGACATGGTGCCCTTAGGCAAATACTTAGGTTTGCCTGTTAGCAAACGCGGCTCTGATTATGATATTATATTGTTTGATAATTACGTTTTATTACCTCATCGCAAAAAAATGTATTTGAAATAATATAATACTTTATTTAAAGTGACCCGGATCTATGTAATTCGGTCAATTTCTGATAATTTAAATCATTTTAAAATATGGTTAAATCACGTTTTATGGTTAGGTGGCTTTACACCGTGGGCAGCAATACTTATCGCATGCGTATCATAAATTGATAGCGATTTGATCTGTCACTTGGGTATTTTTCGATTGTGGGAAAATTGTATTTCCAATTAAAATATCAATTTAAAATTTTTACCCGATAAAATTTTACATTAATAATTTTATAATGATTACCAAAAATCTCATTTCGAAATATTACATTGGCCAATTTGTGTCAGACACTACCTGATGATATTTCATTCATAATTAAAAAAATCAACCAAAGTGTATCAATTTATTTCTATTGTACAAGTGTGTATATTTGCGCTATTTCCAAATCTTTCAGTGTTGTTAAATAACATGCTATAAATAGCACATTTAAAAAAATAAAACATTTAAATTGGTTCATTGATAGCAACGTACTATCAATATATATAAATAAAGATATTCTGAAATTGCATATACGAATTTATCTCAAGATAATAACGAAGAAAATACATTTAAGAGAGAAGCTAACTTAATGTCCAGGCTCATCTCATAACAGCCCTCTGGTCGAGATACGCCCCCACCAATAGAGGGCGTGTCCGGCAGCGAGAACATCTGTTATTTTTCAGCCCACACCTTTGTACATGTAGATTTAAAAAAAGAGTAGCTATAAAGTAACGGCGTTACTACTTTTAAGGACTATTGAGTTGAGTGCTACTTTAGATTGAAAATTGCCTGTAACAATAGCTTTAAAACACTTATCTATTCGTTTTATTTTAACACTTTTATGTGTGGTAAATACATCTAGTGGATTTATTGATATAAATCAATTTCTTCAAATCAACCAGCTTGTCTAAAAATTGTTATCGGCATCCATGACTGTGTCTCAAACTTAGTTAGTCAAGAAAATATTAGAATAAATTTAAGAATAAATAAAAACGTGCGATATATCTCAAGGAAATAGGGGTATGGATGAGATATATGACATATGGTATAAGAGTAATTAATTGGATAAGGGATAGATAAATACATTTGTTCTTAAATAAATTATATGGATGAAGAAAATCTGAATGAGCTAGGAAGATCGTTCTAAACCGCAAGAGATGATGTGTAGAACTTGCAATTTATTTTATCATAGAATGCGGTATGGTGCATTGGAATACAAAGGACCATCCAAGGATGGTAAGCATCTCCAGATTGCAGAGACAGTCCGTACTAAGAAACAAAAATTGGATAATTAAGCTATTTAGACGTTTACCGGTACGCTATTATGAACTGAGTTGTTAAGAGCATCACCACTCACACGGAATGGCCTTGTTTTTCTAAACATATGCAAATGCGGAGAAGTTCTCAATCTAATGGCCGCAGTCACTTCCACCTTCTTAGTTTTACACTCAACATTTTTTTATTTAATTTTGAATCTGTTGTTAATACTGGGTTTGAATAACGAGTTAGAGCGTGAGTCTTGAGGAGAGTCTGCTCTCTGACTCTCTTCAAGAACCTTCAGGAGAGTCTGCTCTCTGACTCTCTTCAAGAACCTTCAGGAGAGTCTGCTCTCTGACTCTCTTCAAGAACCTTCAGGAGAATCTGCTCTCTGACTCCTCAAGAACTTTCAGGAGGGTCTGCTCTTTGAACGGCGCTTCATAAATTATCATTTTATTACTATTATGATCTCCTTCGTAAATTTTGTAGGCATAATTTAACTATTTCACAGGAAGCATTAGTAACATTGTTTCTATTGTCATTATATTTTATTTAGACTTTTAATAATGTAGTTTTCTCTTGTTATTTGAAACACTTGAGATAAACCGATATCAAATGTAAAATTAAACAAATTTTTAATTGTTTTAATTCCACAAAAATAATGGTTCACTATGGATTTAAATGGAAAAAAAAACAATTGGTCCATGAACACAGAAAGTTTAAGAAGCACTGGTTTACGTAACCATTTTGAGCAAGAAATAAAACGTGATCTAGACGAAACTTAGCTAATAGCATTTGAACAATCCAGGAGAGACAATCTGATATATTATTTAATAAAATAAAGAAAATACGCACATTTGGAAAAAAAGTATATACAGGTTGTCCTTGACTTACGACCGAGATACGTTGCTGAACTTTGGTCGCAAGTTGAATTTCATACAAAATATGGATTTAAATAAAACATATACATTATACATATATCATATATATATTATTATATGTGCAATTTTTTATTATTATAAAAAAAATGTTATTTATTAACACAAAAAATAGACATTCACTCAAATAATCTTTAAAATTCCTCGCCATCCGTACTTATACGAGTATAAGTACAATCCATTGGTTTTTAAAATAAATATACAATTTTAGTTGAGGGGTTTGCTTTTTTTCCCCCTGTAGATTTTTTTTTGTAACAAGCGAGGTTTTCCTGAATACGGCGGTTTACACTTAAGAATCTTTCATTATCCGAATCCATTTTTGCAAATTTTTGCATTCCTTGGTGAATTTGAAGGAACGCTGCATCCATTTCTTTCAATATAAATTTTTTGTGGATTCCATTCTTTTGTTGTTTCTAATTCCATTTCTTTTTTTTCAGTCCCTTCTCCAGCCCTTTGATTTTTGATCTGTAACAATTATTCATTTGTAAGATCTTGCAAATCATTTTCGATAAGTTGGTTTATGTCTTCGTGATCAATATTAATGTCAAGTTTCTGGCCAAACTCTACAATGTGATTTGTAATGTGTTCAATATCATTTTCTTTTTCAAATGGCGAATTAGTTATATTTTCAAAACGTTTAGTAAGTTTTTATCATATTCAATACATGCACGATGAAGTAACCTCTTGCCACCCCTTTCCTTTATTTTTAATTCCATGAAGAATATTAGAATTCTTCCAAAACTCTTGAAACATTTTTCCCTCGCCCAGCGCTACGAGTATTATTGCTTAAGCAAATGTAGTTTTTAAATAATAGGCTTTAAATGTGGCAATAGCTCCCTGGTCCATGGGTCGCCAAATACTTGTGGCATTGGGGGGTAAATACACGACTTTAACGTTAGGATGTAAATTTCCGGTGTGTGGTGGATGTCCTGGTGCATTATCTAGTACTAGAAATATATTAAATGGAATTGCTTTCTGATTACAATATTGTTTTACTTCAGGAATAAACAAATTTAAAAACCAGTCTTCCAAAATAAATTGTGGCGTCCACCCTTATTTGTTTGAGCGATAATATAGTGGTAACATATTAATATTGATTCTTTTGAAGACTCTCGGCTTTTTCGAGTGATAAATCATTAGTGATTTCAATTTACATCCAGCAATATTGTCACCCAATAAAAGGGTGACACGATCCTTAAATGCTTCGAATCCTGGCATACCTTTTTCTTCCTTATTAATGTAGGTACGCTGAAGCATTTTCTTCCAATATAGCGCGGTTTCGTCAGCATTGAAAATTTGTTCTCTGAAATTTTCTTCTTTCCTAACCAATGTTTCGGTCGTAGTTGTTATTCGTCTTTAATTTCAAGTTTTCAAAAAGGCTCCACGCTTTTGTCTTTATGATCACGAAGCTAAGGGAGATTCGTGTTTTATCAAATCTTCCATCCAAATCACGAATAGTTTTTCCATTTCGTAGATGGGTCCAAGTCTTTTTTTTTGTCATTATTGTAGATTTTATAGATGTTGTTCCTTTAACAGCTTCTCTGATTCTTACTTTATTCTTCAAAATTGTAGAGATCGTTGAATATGATAATTGTAGATCGCGAGGTACATATGTCCTTCACTTTTTTACCACTCTCATATTGTTTAATTATTTTAAGTTTTTTTTTTAAATCTATCGCACTTCTCTTTTTTTTTGTCACATCTACTCCGTTTACCCGTCATTATGGGCACGATTTATTAATTATTCACTTCAGAAATTAAATGCGTATATTATATATTATTACATAAATAAATATCCAAATACGAAAATGCTGAGTTAACTGAATTGGAATTTAAAAACAATGAAGGGAAGAAGAGAGAAACACATGACTTTGTTTACGCACATCCCGCGACTAACTGACAGACAGGAAGTATGTATTGCAGCATTATCGCATCATTTTTTTTACGTATGCATCAACCGTTGGCAATGGTAAAATAAAAAAAATGATATTTTTTTTGGTCGTAAGTGCGAATCGTCGTAAGTCGAGGACTAGCTGTACTCTGTTCTTTGTCTTGATACGATTTTATATTTTCTGAATATTTTACAACGTGACGTCCTTCGTGGCCTTATTGGTCTTGCTTAACTACTAGGGAATGCTGGATTCCTCTCGGGTTCCAAATTATTTTAAAACAAAGAAAACGTAGCTTAAATACATTTGTTTTCATTTTTAAATTGGATAAGTAAGAAAAATGAAGTAACAAAAAAACAAAATTACAAAACAAATGAGAATCGTACTTTTCAAATACATAATTCTTATAATTTGTTTTCGTTATTTTCTCTCATGCGGTCCAGTAATCAACTTCGCGGTCCAGCACTGGTTCGGGGACTATATTTTGAGTAGCACTAGTGTAGATAGCACTTCGAAGGATGACCACCTGACCATACTCGTATAGAGTTTCATCCCTTCATTTTACCAACCAGTTTATATTAATGTTTTGACATGTTTCGATCCATGAAGAGACTCAATAATTACATTTTATTAATGTTTTGACATGTTTCGATCCATGAAGAGATTCAATAATTCAATAGTCACCAAACTCTATACGAGTATGATGATCTCAACACTTTATATTCAAAATCTATATCATGATAGCTGATTACCAAACCTACAAGACAAGACTATAACTATATGTTATGTGTGTCGCAACCTCTCTTCCCACATAACGGCGTGGGATGTGTTAAATAAAAATTAATTCCAGACAGTATCTCACTCGCAACAGACTTGTGTGTTAGACCAGTATATACGAATATATACTTTCCTAAAGTACAACACACAATAATTCAAAAGGACGTACACACGTGATTGATAGTCTTGTCTAATCAATTAATGCATCTATGCGTGCATGTCGCTACTAACTGAAGGCTGCATCATGAAGTTTTTTATACGAGCACCTCAAGGCCAATCATCCATTTTAACAAATACCGAATTAACGAAAATTTCATGATAACAAATATTTTTTTTATTAAATTGAACCAACGTATATAAATTAACGTCTTTAGCGAATCTTGTTTTAGCGAAAACATATATCAGTATAACGAAGATTTTTGGCCGAAAACGCTACTGAGGGGATGCATACCTGGCTTGGATGACACAAGCAATAATGAACACATAACTTAATTAATTTCAACAATTCAATGAAAATATTAAAAAGGAGAAAATCTCATTTTAATTGATAATTGCTGAACATATAATGTAACAAGGAACCAAACTTGGCTTGGATGGCACAAGCAATACCTTCGATCCCGTTTCTCGTACTTCTTACCTTTCCGTCAGTTAAAACGTCTTCAACTATCTTCTTTCACTCTTTTCTTGGTCTGAATATTTAAATATTTCAAAGTTAATGATATTTTTAAAGAAATAAACGTGATAAGTCAAAGAAATCGAAGGAACTGTATTAAAATGTATACGGGAGAAGAGTAACTGATAGAGAGAATTGAATATTTTAACCTTTTAACGTTAATGAAGTTTTGAAAGAAAGATATGTCATAAGTCAGAGGAATCGAAGGAACTGTGTGAGAATGTGTCAAAGTAAAATAATCAAAAACTATATATTACGATAGAAAAGTGTAGGCTTTGTCTTCCTGCTTACCTTGGCAAGATTATAGCACAACTTTATGTGTATAATTCATGAAATATTTTCGTATCAATAATAATAAAATTTTAATTACGAGATTAATAAACGGGTTTTGACGTACCTATAATATAATGTACATATATGCCGTGACGCTTGTTGATATGTATCTAAGTACGAGTATGTATTTTGTGAAAATCAATATTAGACCTAGTCAAATAAGGAAAACTGTTTCAAAATTTTATTACATTTCTATTCGTGTTTTCCTTAATTATTCCAAAAATTATCTTATTTCAAAAGCCTTCACTTTTAATAACTGAAAAAATACTTCTTGCAGTAGATTTACTTTTTTTGCATTATTATTGCTGGAATGTGGATTTCCAGTTTTCGCTCGAAGTCTTCGGGGGTCTGCCTGATGGTCAGCGTTCTGTGAGGTAGCCATAAGAAATTATACGAGAAATCCAGGTCTCGTACATTATTTAAACGTGATCCCGACAATAGCCTCTTCTCCGCCTTCCTCAACTAACGATGTCTTCGGCTATACATAAACTCTTCCCATGTCTATAATACTTATTATGTCTCTGTGTGTTTTACCAGTTCATGCATCACAAAACCTTGATTTCTGATGTTTAAAGGAGTGCCTTCTTCGTGTGATATCAGCTCTAGTTTCAATAGCATATGTCATTACAGGTCTAATACTTGTTATGTAGATCCTCACTTTACTTTCAGTTACCACGTTCCTATTTTTCCATGCACTATCTTTGAGGCATCCGGATATTGCAGAGATTTAATCCACATGTCCTTAGATAATTTCATTACATTCTCGTAAGTAAATGTGTTTATTTATGTCCACTCCGATGTATTTTGATGAGTTTGAATACAGTGAAACAATTATGGTTTTGTTAACTTATGAAACAATAGAATACATACATTATACTAACTAGAGTACTATATTAAAAACGACATTTAACAAAGCGTTTAACATGGTACAAACTTCAATTTGATACTCTCATTCCGCTTGTGTTATACTCGTATATCATTGACATCTAAAGCAGGCATGGTCAACCTGCAGTCCGCGGGCCGCATGCGGTCCGCCAGGGTGTTTTGTGCGGCCTGTGAGCTGTTTTTTATAAATCATGAAGGAAAAATAATAAAACATATTTGTTTAATAATGACTACAGACTCTAGATTTCCGACACGAAGAAAAAGATTTATATCAAAATACGAAAATCTTATTTAAATGTGACCTGAAATGATGGATAAATTTAAAAAAATACAATATAGGTACACATTTATTTTTACGTGTAAAAGGTGTCCAAAATAATCGTTATTGAGGTATTTATGTAATATGGTACTCATATAATGTGAATTGTATTTATATTTAACAACAAATAAAAATTTAAGATTTTTTTACTCTGTCGTTCAACTTGTGAATCAAGTTTTGATTCCCGGTGGTGTCATAATTGATTCCATTGTAATTCCGGGCTGGTACAATTGAGTATATTGAGTAGCAGCCTATTATCAAGCCGAGGGTATACTTATTTATTTCTTTTCTCAATACAGGCTTAGCCCGATTACATTGGAAAATACAAATAATCTATACAAGTAGTATAGAAGGTAAGAGAAGTTTGAAATGAATTAGAAAGTCGTAAAACTCTCATGAATCAACATCTGAAAGAGGGAGAGTGAAAAGTCTTTAAAATAATAGTAAAGTACACATGACAAGGTGTATGGACACGGCACAAGCGAAAGATGTGTGTAAGGATCGATTGAAGTGGATATCTGTTCTCTTTGCCTATCCCAATAGAGCTATGGGATAATTAATGGTGGTGATACACATGAAAGAGTTATATAACATTATAATTGCAAGAGAGTGGTATGGCAATTGAGTGACTAGGATATAAACACATCACATGAATCTTACAAATATTGAAACAGTTAATTTACATCCCACAATATTAGCTATTCTCACAATAATTATTATGTTTACCGTATTCATTTTTGGCAAGAGGTTAAAAAACGTACGTTAACATGTTGAGTAAAGCCCGCTATACATGATGCGATATTCCATATTCATTTACAGCTTCAACTCCATTGGTCGGTTGATAGTCTATCAACAGCCACGAGTGAAAATTCAGGGTCAACAGTAAGACCCTGAATTTTCACTCGTGGCTTTCGGGTGCGATTTCTGATTGTGGATAAAAATTAATTCCATACAAGTTGATTATACACGATTAAATTCTTTCAAAAAACAGTTCCAACACATCTCCAAATTAATTAACTTTAATTTCCAAAAATCTTGAAAGACTTATATTACGAAAAAATTGAAAAATAACAAAGTAATTCTTTACGTGTTTTGATATATTTAAAGAATTGTTACAGCAGTTAACAAAGGGCTGTGTGGAATTGATTTTTTAAAACTGAAATACAAATTATGTTTTTTTCTTGATGAATTGCATCTTCATGTTGATGTTTACTGGATTGTAATTTTGAATTGTGAGGTGCATAGCCGCGCGTTAACGCACTGGACTTCCGTGCGGAAGGTCGTCGGTTCGAGCCCCGCGCTGTGCTACTCCCATCGAACGACACCGACAGGTTTTCCGCCCAGTGTTCGAGGGTATAAGGATACCTATGACTTCGGTCATATCAATTCTTTTAAAAATGTAAGTTACGACTTTCCGTTGCTTAATTTCTGTCCCGTTCTTTCTGTCAATATAATTCATCAAGGCATATTGGAGGATGGAATAGTTTCAAGATAGTAACAAGAGATAAGACAGTATGTATGTACTATCTTATCTCGTGTTGTTTAAATGGAGATTACGATATTCACAGTTAACGTTAATCAAAAATGCACTCGATCTTTTATTGAGCGATGTCACTACTAAATTATAACTTACGGAATGAAAGTTATCATGATTTTCCTCGGCGACAGGACCTCTCTAGTTACGTGTTATATTTACAGTGGGTTTTTTTCGTTGATATTCGTAAATGTCAATAGCATGCTTCATAAACTAACAGTGTTCTTTAAACTTTTATCCACATTTACTGTAATTTATTAACTTTTAATTTATACGATGTATTGTTAAAACTTTTATTGGAAGAAGTGTTAAAATAATAAGGTTATTTTAATTATATGTCCTCTGTAAAAAACATACTCTAGAAAATGAGATTTGCTGGTTTCCACTTAAAGCCTCTTAAATATATTTCTAGTAAGTTAGAACAGATGGGTTGAGCATGTCACTTAGTCAATCTTAAGATACATTCAAAAGCCTAGTTACTGGGGACACGACACATGAAAGGCAAGAAACCCAGATCCATGTAAATTGCGTATCTTTAAATAACATGTTGTTTTTTTATAAATTATGTATTCATAAAACTCATTGTCATGTATAAATAATTTAAAAAAATTATCAACCATTCCATTGCATACACAAATTTTTCACGGGCTTTAACCAATCATTAATTGTCAAGCATGCACTAAAAGTTGTATTTACTATAATTATTTATTACGTTAATTCCCTTATCTGTCATCACCTGTAAAAAAATGATTTTGTTTCTCGTAATCCGATGTAAGTTTGAAATGTAAAAAGGAGTCACAAGTATGGCTTTCCTTCGCTCGTCCATATTTCAATAAAATCAAATAAAACGAAATTAAACTATGTATAGTAAAACATGTGAAACGATGACTATGGTTAGTTTTACGTTCCGGTTAATGCACAACTCAGATGCTGTTAGCATCAAGTACTATTAAGCATCGGTATAATTATGTTAACATCCTTATCATTAGTGGAAATAATTGAAGTTGTTTATTATAATTGGAATTCATTAAAATGGATAATCATCCACTTTGAAACAATGCAATTAAATAGTCTTAAAAACAACGATTACTGTTACTGTTTTCATTCGTATGTTACTACATACGAATGAAAATGGACATACCCGGATTAAAATGGAAAACATGTCCGGATTCATGATGCCAGGAGATAATATTGCTTTCGGGTCCAGTAATCGAGTTTTCGTGGTAAAAACTACTAATAACTCGTAGTTCACCATCACACCTGTTGGAAATATTATCCATTAGACACGATGCTCTATTCCATACAATATATATTTTTTACATCTTCACTGTTTGATCGCACAATTATATTGTAGGATTTATTTTGGATGGAACCAATAAGTATTATGTGCAACATTTTTAAAATATTTTTTTGGAAATTTGCATGCGGTTTTTCGATCCTGTCTCGGATGTGATGAAAGAACTCCACCCACATAATTACAGCACTTTCATTGTTAACATGACGGAACTATGCATGAGATGACCACTGATAATTATACGTTTATACTTTTTTTGTGTGTCCATTTATCAATTTCCTGTAAGCGTTCTTACTAAATAAAAATAGCAAAAAGGAAATATCGAATGAACATACCTCAATTTCGTATATGCAAACATAAATTGATAGGATTTTCATAGATAAAGTCAGTCTTAAAATTGTTTTCATACAAGCCTCAGTTCAATTTTGTTTAATTATCTCAAAACATATAAATGTTGTCAGTAATTGAACTTTTTATCTCAAAACATATAAATGTTGTCAATAATTGGACTTTTTATCTCAAAACATATAAATGTTGTCAGTAATTGGAGTTTTTATCTCAAAACATATAAATGTTGTCAGTAATCGGACTTTTTATCTCAAAACATACAAATGTTGTCAGTAATTGGACTTTTTATCCATATTAACGTCTATTTATAAAAAAAAGTTTTTCCCTTCATATGAACGAATAGTGTTAACAATTCTACCCCACACATGAATAGATAACTATGGTATACTTGTACTCATCTAGAGCGTATGACTATTGTTACCATTTATTTTTTCAGACCTCCGGATGGAAGTTAAATATCTTATCGGCTAAGCCACGGAAGTGGAAAAACACTGGACGTGATATTTTATTAGGAAATAGTGCTATACCAATCGTATATTTATTACTAGCCGGCATGCCATATTCTCAGCAGACACGCTAGCTCGCTAGGCGACTAGGATTGTACAATTAAATTATGTCCTTCAAATATCCAGTTGAAAGAGCAGCATCACGGTCATTGGCTAACATCGTGGGCTTAGCGAGCAACAGCGGCGGACTGGGTCGGCGAGCTATCTGGAATTTCACGGTGGGACGATGTGGACATAGGCCGAAATATTTAGTCACTAAAAAATAATAAATAAAACAAAAGACAATATGTTACATTCCTTTCCACGAGCATATGATAACTCTTTTCGGTAATCGTTAGTTTTGACTTAAGTCTATGATATATTGATATATAATTGTAAATAAGCCTAGCCTGTATTGACAGATCCTGTGTTTGTTTAAATATCATAAAACATATTTAGACGAGTTGGATGCTTTTTACAAATATACAATACATAAATTCAGGGGTGGACCTGAATGTATGTATCATATACACTATACACGGTCTGTCCAATGGGAATGTGACTGATTTTATTTTCGCGGAACCACCGGTGCCATCTGTGGATGAATACATGAGTTAATTAGCGTCACATTTCTACTATCTTATGTAAAAGCTTCAAGGCGCTGGCATCTCTGATTCATTCGTAATGACGTAACAATTGACTTCTGAGTCTTGTTCGGAAAAGGAAAAATGGAGCAAGGTGCCAACATTAAAATTTGTTTTAAATTGGGTAAAAGTGTCACAGAAGCTTTTGAAATGATTCAAACTGTTTATGGTAGTGAACCAATGAGTCGTAATAATGTTTTTAAGTGGTATACAAGATTTCGTGATGGTAGAGAGAGCATTGAAGATGATCCACGGCCTGGACTATCATTGAGAGTTCGAATTGAAGAAAATGTTCAAAAAGTGGCTGAAATTCTTCAAAATGATCGTTGTGTGTCTACTAGGCTCATCTAGGAGCTCACTGGAATTCCTAAATTTACTGTCCATTTCATTTTAACGGAAAATTTGGGCAAACGAAAGGTCACACACTAACTGACGATCAAAAAATTTGCAGAGTGGACCACTGCAGAGACATGAAAAGAGCGATTAATATGGATCCAGACTTCATTTCAAGCATTGTAACAGGTGATGCAATCTGGTGCTTTCAGTATGAGCCACTTACAAAGCGCCAGAGCTCGGAATGGCAGGGTCCACAATCTCCGTAGCCGAAAAATGTGCATGCAGAAGAGCCGAATCCTGACTTTGCTCGCCGTTTTCTTTGATTCCAAAGGAATCATCCATAAGAAATTCACGCCAGAAGGTCAAATAGTGAACGCTGACGTATACTTGGGTGTTTTGAATCGTTTGTGAGCCAAGATTCTTCGACTTTGTTCGGAATACCGGGAACAAGAGACATGGCCTTTGTTGCACGACAATGCACCGGCGCTCAAAAGCAAGATTGTTCGCAATTTCTTAGCCAAAAAAAGTGTCGACCACCCCCCTGTATTCGCCTGATTTGGCTTCATGTAACTTCTGGCTATTCCCGAAGCTGAAATTGGCGATGAAAGGAAAACGTTTCGATACGATTTCAGACATCCAGAAGGCTTCGACCGCGATTTTTGAGGCAATTCCGAAGAATGAGTTTCAAGAGTGCTTCAGAAAATTTTACATCCGATTCCAGTGTTGTGTTGACTCAAAAGAAGTGTATTTTGAATAAAAAGTAATGTAAACTTAAAATAAACAATGTTTTATATTTCATTTTCCGTCAGTCACTTTTCGCATTGGACAGATATTTTTACGTTAATCGGAATTTAGTAATGATGATGGTTTAAGTATTTTAGCATTGAATAACTGCCTAATTTAAAAAAAACGCAAGTGGAGGGGGATATGGGATGTGTTAAAAACGGGTTGATTATTACCGATTTCCCGAGCCTATTTTAATTACCAATCCGCTCATGGAGAGCTGCCACACAATAACAATACACTTGTTCTATTCTCTGACCTTCAGATATTTCATGTGGTATGTATGATATCATGTCCATATTACTCACCAGGATCATTGGTGGGTCAACTAACGCTATTTGCAAATCATATAACAATACGAGGTTTGGTAAAAAAATTACGAGAATTTTTTTTCACAGGCTATTCGATTTTTTAATTTAAAAAATGACTGGACAAAGAATACGCGTTAAAAATATAATAAAATGCAGTGAAATGGTGCAAATGTTAAAGAAGGGTTTTCGCGAGGATACTATGTCGAAACCAAGGGCTTATGAATGGTACAAACGTTCTCAAGAGAGTCTTGAAAATATTTAAGATGGAAAGAGAGATGGGTAACTTAGCACATAAACTACCGATTAAAATGTGGAAATGAATAAGAATTTGTGCTTAGTAATCGCCGAATCACTATAAAGGAGGCTGTTGAGGAAGTTGACATCTCATACGGCTCATGCAAAGTAATGTTTACCAATATTTTGGGCATGAAACGAGTGACAGCCAAATTGGTTGCAAAATTGTTGAATTTTCAACAAAAGCAGCATCGCAAAAACATCGCTGAGCGAATATTGGCTGAAGTCCATGACGACCCATAATTACTCTAGCCCGTCATAACAGGTGGATGTATGGCTATGACATCGAAAGAAAGGCCCAATCGCTCCAATGGAAGCTTTCTGAAGAACCAAGGCCGAACAAAGCACGCCAAGTTCGATCAAATGTCAAGATTCTCCTTTCTGTTTTCTTCGTTTACAGCGGCATAGTCCACTATGAATTCTTACCACCAGGCTGTACAGTCAATAAAGAGTAAATATCTTGAGGTTTTACGATCAGAATTGTGAGTAAACAAGTCCTGGATTTTGCACCACGATAATGCACCGGTCCATACTTCACTACTAATTCGTGATTTTTTTGCCAAAACTTGTTCCCTAAATATGAAGAGAATATTGAAAGGACAACGTTTTGTGACAATAGAAGAGATAAAAGAAAAAAATCGCTGGGTGAGCTCAAAGCTATCCCAAAAAGTGTGTTACAAAAATGTTTTGCTGATTGGAAAAAAACGTTGGCAAAAGTGTATTTTATACTATGGGGATGACTTTTTAGGGGGCAATATTAATGGTTAAATACAGTTTTTTAAGAAAAAATTTTACTCTCGCTTTTTTTTATTACGCCATGTATATTAAATAAATAAATATATTTTAAATAATTGTCTTCCAGATTCAACTTTAATCAGTGTGAAAGATATTCTAAAAAAAGAACAAATTTTTAAAACTTATTTTGAAGTGTTCAATATGGAAATTCTATGGACTATAGTGTTATACTTTGTATTAGCACTTTGTGTATTATACTTATTTTTTGTTTGGAATTATGGATATTGGAAAAGGAAGGGAATTCAAGGCCCAAAGCCGACCTATTTGGTTGGAAATATTGGTGAGACATTGATTTTGAAGAAATCTCTGGGAGAAGTCATACAAGATGTTTACCTTGAAACCAAATCACTTCCATATGCTGGAATTTATATGTTGCTGAGACAGACATGGATTGTCAATGATCTGGATTTAATCAAAACAATTCTAGTTAAGGATTTTATTCATTTTACTGATCACACCTTTAAATTTGATGAAAATGTAGAGCCACTTTCTGCGCATTTGTTCAACTTAACAGGTGAAAAGTGGAAAAAGTTAAGAAATAAACTTTCCCCTACATTCACATCCAGCAAAATAAAATACATGTTCGAGACTGTCTCACAATGTTCATTAGAATTGAACGAACACCTCAGGACTATGGAAGGAAAAGATGATATATTCGACGTAAAGGATCTTTTAGCCAAATTCAATACAGACGTCATCGGATCTTGCGCTTTTGGTATTGAATGCAACAGTTTTAAAAATCCTGATGCCGAGTTCAGAAAAATGGGAAGAAAACTCTTTGAAATGGGGGCATACAAATCTATATTGCAATTTTTATTTGTCTTCATGCCAAATCTGCTGTCAGTGTTAAAGATTAGCGTTTTGGGAAAAGAAATTAATGATTTTTTCTACAACACAGTCGAAAAGACCATCAAGTATCGTGAAGAGAATAACATTGTGAGGAATGACTTTATGCAATTGTTGATCCAACTGAAGAACGATGGATACATTGCCGATGAAGATTCAGGTACAAATTACAATTTTTCTTCTTGGAATCTATCCTGCCTTCTTAAGGGGTTGCTTTTTAACTTTCGAATTTCACTAACTACTTATAAAAAATATGTTTAGGGGGAGGTATAAAAGATGGTAAGGTCACATATTAAAAGTGCCACCTGGTAGAACTGGGTATGAGTTGCACATTTTATCGCAAGATACTCGTACGTCCGTCGTATATCATTCACTGGTGTTGTGATAAGGAGAGCCGCTGCCTTGGCTTGATGTGGAAGGGCATCAAGGCTACGGGCAGACCTGGACGCAGGTGTTGTGTGTCATCCCTATGCGATCGAATGAAGAGGGTATTAGATAAACATGATACACAGCCAATTAAAATTCTTATTTTCTATTAAATGTTTTAAAGAGGTTCTGTGGTGACGGAAATGATATTAATGTGTTAACATTTTTATATAATTTATTTTCATTTGTTTTTATTTCGTTCAAGGCATACTTAACAATATAAAAGTGGTTCATGGCATAGTTACGTGAAGATATATACAATAATTGTAATATATCATTATCTTAATAACACAGTAATTAAAATAGTACATAAAACTCACAATTTATTATAGTTAACACTTTCATACAAATACGAGTACATCTGGTGAAATTTTGACTTAAAATATATTTCTTCTAATCAAGCAGCTTTTGTTGTGTAATTATTATTGGTATCCAGGGCCATGTTTTTAACCTGTATTATACAATATTTGAAAATAAAAACTCAAGGGAAAATACGCATTAGGATAGGAATTGTAAGGGAGTTAACGAAGAGGAATATTTAGAGATAATGATGTTTCTTTATTCTTAAATATTGATAGGGATGTAGCACATCTCATCAAGCGAGGAAGTTCGTTCTAAATTTATAATTGTACTGTATGGTAGTATTTCAAAACCTTAAGAATAATGAAAGTACAAATAATGGCTAATAAAAGACGATTTGACAAAAGTAATATGCTGATCCTTCATTCTTCAAACCAACCTGATTATCTTGGATAAGTCAAGTTGTTTTAATCCATAACAGATTTTATAAAAAATAAGTACAATAAATTCAAGCAAAAAAGACTAATGTTTTAGTAAGGAAGCACTAGAGAAAAAAAATGCATTCGTAACAGTTATCAAGTAATGGAAGCATGAGACATTGGGACAGTAGTATTCAATTCAAATCATCTAAAAATTTATAGATGAGCTTTCCCATACTTACAATAATAATCTTGAGATTTTTTGCTATTGAATCTTTGGATATAGAGGGAGCCCTGTGAAATTAACTGCTCGTCGGCGCGTATTACACCGATCGTCCTGCCGAAGGGGCCGACAAGCACGTGGAACTGTGATTTGCATTAAATATTTCGAAGTTTTAGAATTCACAAATACTTTTTGGCTAAAAACATTACAAAAATAGTGGTTTTTAGAGTTAATAATAGAATTTACTAGTATTAAAATAAGTCTATTTCGGGACATAGCAAATGTGGCGAAAATTACAAAATACGAATTATGATTGTTGTAACTTACGAACTTTTAATGAAAGGCACTGGAAGAGTGAATTATGATTTTTCTTATTTAAAATGTAACGGTTAGAATCATTCGTGGCATAATATTGATTGACATGTTTTGCCAATACTTGTTGTACTATTTTTCTTCGCTTTGCAGCAACACGATCTTCGCTGCTAAATTTTCTTATTGTGGTTTACCTCCCGTATTGGATTATTAAAAAAATCAAAACTACCTTATTTTGTTGAGTGCATACTTTTTTCAATACGATATAAAACAAATGGACAAAATTTATGAGGCACGAAAATCAGGAGGTAATTTATATAATGATTAGAATTGGAACCCTTAGTCACAAGTAGAATTAGTGCAGACTTGCTATAGCTGGGATCCGCAACAAATCATTTAAGTGTCAATATTTGAATTGATTGAAACTTTGAGATTTTAAAACAAATATTAATTTTAGATAAGTCCAAGATAAGAAATTAAATGTTTTTTTTTTATTGTTTACTCAAAAATCAAACCTGGACAGCATTCATACAATAAGACAGTTAATGTTTGTAAACTTTGTTTATGCACAAATAAGAAATTACATAAATTTATACAGAATAAAGAAGTTCTTTAAAGTTATTTCCAATAATCTAACTGGAGCCAATTTTTAATGATTTCGCAATAATCAACAAGTGGAGTGTCGCAGATGTTTGTATGATAGAGCTAACACTACTAGAAACATAAATTTATGAGAGCTTACAAGATGTCTCCAAAATGAAAACTTTGAAAACACTTCGGATTATAGATTTTCATGCTCCACATTTACAAATGCTTTAATTCTATAATTTATCAAAGGTTTCGACTTTCACTTTGTGAAACTCTTTTAGAATATTTAACAATAAATTGATTCATTATTCCAATAATTACATTAATCCCCGCCCCGCTACAGAAGTTTCTACTTTCTATCCCGCGGTTCTCTTCAAGTTTTATTTTCTTAATACGTAATATTCCAGATAAAAACTTTAATATCAATAAAATAATATGGCTATTTTAACAAACTCAGTGTTATTGGATTTGGCATTATGTGCTATATGTTGTTTGAGTTTTGTGTATCTAAGTTTCAAAAAAAGGTATATATATTGGAAGAAAAAGAATATGTTCTCTGTTGCACCGACTGTACCATTTGGAAATATGAAAGAAGTTTTGTTTAATAAAAGACACATTGGAGAACAAATAGGAGATATATATGCAGCCACAAAAGAACATAAATATGTGGGTATATTTATGGTACATAGACCCACATTAATTATAAATGATTTGGAATCTGTCAAGACGGCTCTGGTAAAAGACTTCGTCCATTTCTCGGATCATGGATTTCATTACGATGAAGAAGCAGAGCCAATCGCAGGGCACTTATTCAATGCCACTGGAGAAAAATGGAAAAACTTAAGAATTAAACTTACGCCGACGTTTACATCCAGCAAAATGAAAAAAATGTTCACTATAGTGGCTGATTGTAACAGCGAGATGCAGACATACTTAGGCAATACTATAGAAAACGATGGATTAGTGGACTTAAAGGAACTTATGGCAAAATTAAACACAGATGTCATAGGTAACTGTGCATTTGGTTTGACCTGTAACAGTTTTAAAAACCCAGATGCTGAATTCAGAAAAATGGGAAGAAAGATATTTGAACCTAATTTTATTGAGAATGTAGTTAATCTACTAGATTTTTTTATTCCTAAAACATTCTCTAAACTTAGAGCAAAAGTAATGGGCACTGAACTGCAAGATTTTTTCTACAAAATCGTTGACGATACAGTGAAGTACCGAGAACAGAATGGGATCATGAGGAATGATTTTATACAACTTCTTATTGAATTAAAACATTCCAGCAGTATTGCTGATGAAACAGGTATTGTTAAATTTCTTATGATCACAAGTTTACACAAAAATATAGATAATGTAGGTAGGTAAGTAGGTAGGTAGGTAGGTAGGTAGGTATGTATGTATGTATGTATGTATGTATGTATGTATGTATGTATGTATGCATGTATGCATGCATGCATGTATGTATGTATGTATGTATGTACTAGTAGATCTTATCTCCAAAGATGGGCACATATCTCCTATTAAATGTGAATTTAGATTAAAATTTGATAGGTGCCTGTTGTTCATTGTGGGTTGATAAATTTTTTATTAGAGCAGAAGAGACACGACACCAGCACAGGTTAATATCACCCAAAAAGCATTAAGTGCTACAAAATATGTAAATTTCAAGAAATAGAGGCCGCCTATTTGAAACAGGCTGGGATCAAATAAATTAACTAAACTCATTTTTTTTATTTATCTCCCGTGAGCGCGGGTCTCGCTATGCGCGGGTCTAGGTATGACTTCATTTTTTGTACCTGCCTCAGGCCAGCCCTTAATAAAATCATCAAAAATACATCAGTTAGATCCAGTCGTTTTGGGTTTCGAGTGATGATCATCATCTGTGAGATCTGTTAACTTAAATTAACTTTGGTTTTTTGTTTCATAAATTCTGGTGAAACTACAAATAATTTGATTGCTAACTCAAACAAATAAGTGTGTTTCCAGATAAATGGAAAACGGGTTTATTAAAGCCAATATTTAAGAGTGGGGATAGGCATGAGATGTGTAACTATCAACCGATCTGTTTGCTCTCGACTATATCAAAGGTCTTCGAGAGTCTAGTGTTGGATGGAATGCTTAGTAAACTACGAGTTTTAATAATACCTCATCAGCATGGCTTCTTCCCTGGAAGGTCGACCACAACAAATCTGTTACTTTATGCAAATTATGTGGCGGAGGCGCTGAATACTGGTCTTCAATTGGATGCTGTATATACAGACTTTAGTAAGGGCTTCGATAGGGTTGATCATCGGATTTTGATGTCAAAATTGTCTAAATATGGAATTGAGGACAGTTTTTTGAGATAGCTTAAATCGTATATTTTTGGAAGGAGTTTTGTTGTAAATACGGTATACAGTCGAAGATCGATCTCACAAGCGGTGTACCCCAGGGATCTCACAATAAAAAAATTGGAATCTATTGTTTTCTATTGCTTCTATGGCATTGTAAATGTATAAATTTATGGAATTTATCAAAAACTTGAAATAATATCTATAGTTTCTGTAATAATTACAATAAGTTATGGAACCTTGTTTTTATGGACTTTATTTGCTTTTTGAGTCAGGCGAAGCACATCTTGGTGTTTCAAGGCTCACATTAATATTTGTTTATTCCAGATTTTGTAGTTGTTTTAGTTATAGTCTTGTAGCTTGTAGAATTTAATGCTTTAACAAAATAAATAATGCAAACTTTTTTTGCCTTTTCCACATTGCATGGAGTAAAGATATTCATGGTTGTAATCATGGGAGGCTTTAATTTATCCAAAGATGCTCTAAGATGCTCCTCCTAAAAAAGTTAAGAAACCCTGCTCTAAAGTAACTAACTTCTAAGTAACTTTAAAAATGTATGCCAAAGTAGGTTGAAAATCATAGTAAATAATATTGGAGCCTTAATAACTGATGTAAAAATTGATAACCCTCCCATTTTCGAAATTAGTGAAATATAATCACTAAAATCTATACAACTAATATTTGTTGAAAATAAATTCCCTTGGCTCTTACCAATCATCAAAGCATGTGGTTTTTCTGTCAAAAATTATAAAACATTTTTTTTAATTTTTGACTTGTCACAAATGACTTCACATGGCATGGATATCCTATTTTTTGTTTGCTTTGTAGGGAAAGAAGAAACACCTGTTGATGATGGCACTCGACTCACAACAATGCAGATTGCAGCTCAGGTGTTTGTATTTTTCATTGCTGGCTTTGAAACCTCCTCCACTACGGCCAGTTTTGCTTTATATGAACTCGCACTCAACCCCGATGTTCAACAGACAACACAGCAAGAGATAGACCAAGTGTTGGAGAAGTATGATGGGAAAGTTACTTATGAAGCTCTTGGAGAGATGACTTATCTTACCAGAGTAATTGAAGGTATACACATTATTTTCAACACAGATGATGGTGATGGACAGTTCATTTCAAAAGGATTTGTTTTCCATCCTGTGGATGGTTGACATCTATGGTTACATTGGCTTATTGTGGGCAAGCTATTATATTTTAGAAAGCACAGTACATAGACAAATTAAATCTAAAGTTATGATGGCAATAATAATACGACCTCCGTGGCCTGGTGGTAAGACACTTGTCTGCCGATCCGGAGGTTGCGGGTTCGATCCCCGCTGGAACCCAGATTTTTTTAAATAGGATTCATATTTGTGTGTGGAATAAAACATATTTCTGGTTGGTTGGAAGAGATTGCCACATGGCAATAAACTCGCCAGGTTAAAAAAATTATAATTTATTCTACATAATGTGTGGAATGGTGTGATGTAATATAGTTCATAATTTTTCATTCAGTATGTCGATCAGAAACTATGAGCATTTTTTATTTGGAAAGTCGGAGACATTTTTGTCAATGTAAAATTTGGTAATGAGACCCAGTAAGTTAAAAATACTTCTAAAATACAATTATTTGCTTTCAATTTATATCTTTGGTTTCAAAAATGTAGGACCAAAATCTAGTCAGACAATGTCCTATTACTGTTTTAAGTGCATATACTCTATGCCCATTATAGAAAAGGTCTCTATTAAATATCAACCTTTGGTCATAGAGCACCGGGTGAAGTGATAGTCTCCAGCAGTCAATTCTGGCAGGAAATACGAATGGCAAAAAGAGTAGAAGCCGAGCACCTACCAATGGGGGGGACTAGATGGAAAAAAAAGTTTACCAACATGTCAGATGCTATCTTGACATGTTGGTAAACTTTCTTGTGCCCGAATTGGATCAGTTGGGCTTACAGCACATGTGGTTCCAACAGAACGGTGCCACATCACACACAGCTCGTGCTACGATATAAATTTTGCGAGAAACTTTTCCCGGCCGAATAATTTCAAAAAGTGGTGATATCGACTGGCCTCCACAATCTCCGAGGTACTTGAAGGGAAAAGTGTACACCAACAAACCAACCACAATCCCGATGCTTAAGGACAACATTCGAAAAGAAATTGCTGAAATAACACCAGAAGTCTGCAAGAACGTTATGAAAAATATGCTTGAAAGAACTCGCGTTTGCGCCATGGCCAAAGACGGCCACTTGACTGACATTATAATCCATACATAATAATAAAGACCATATAATCAATAAATTATAAAATTGTGTTTCATTTAAAGGTCATTAAAAAAAAACATTGGCCTGGAACATAAAACGCACCTGTATATGCATGAAACAAAAGCAATATAAATCAATAAGCTACTAGCTTCGAAGATCGAATGTAGACGCACTACCTTTTCATTCTCACATCCTGGATTTGATTCCAGATAAGTTCAAGAGGGACTTTGTCAGATTGGTTTTCCTCCATATGCACTTATCATATTAGCTGTCTAATATAGATTTCAAGAAATATTTGTTACCTAAGGGTCAGCATATAGATTGTTGGTTGATCATTTTAGTTATGTGATTGATCAATCTTAATTTTAAACTCCATAAACTCTGTATTTTTGTTTTAACACTTTCTATGTGGACAGAGACTAACAAATCACTGATAACAGGCTCATCAAGTTCATGCGTAATCAAAAAATTATAGAAATAACTGCTAATTAATAAATTGAATAAGGTGGTAACAAACATCTCTTTCATTTCTACTGATAAGCCAACATTGCTGTTGAATTTTTGCGCGCGCTCAGTGGAATAACATGGTTTCAAGTATCAACATGTCTGGAGAGGCGCCCATCGTTCACTCTGCTAGTGTAGAAAATAAACTTAATTTAGGTAAAAAACGACAAGCAAGGGCTGCAGAATGGTCAGATAATAAACGGAAGAAACTGAGAAACAGCAGACAATCCTATATAAGCAGAAAAAGCAAAGAAGTAACGAGTAAAAGAAGATCAGAAGAGGTTAGTGGAATAACATGGCAACTAACGTACTTGATTGATTTTTCATATAAAAGTTGTAACAACACAACTTGTTTGTTTTATATAAGAGTTGTGGAATAACATTGTAACTGCATTCGCGGACAACGTTATTCCACATGTTCATAGTGTTTTTCATGTTTTTTTTTGTTTTGAATATAGTTTGGTAATTTTTTATTTTTAAATAAAATGTGTGTATGAAAATATATATCTTGATTTAAAAAAACTATTAAAATATCGACACTTAATAAAAAATGTGTTTTTCTTGAATACTGTAAAATACAAGTTTTGTTGGTTACCTACCACCTTATTTGCGGCAACTATTCAATTATAGAAAATTATCTAATCACTAAAAATTGTGAGATAAAAAAATTATGTAATTTAGTGTCTATATTTGTATTAATAAAATCTATATTAATGTAGTGTCTATATTAATAAAATAATCTATATTAATAAAAAATAAGAAAAATGAAAAAGTTAATTTTTACTTTTGGTTAAAAAACAGAATTATTTATATAACTTGTACATTCATACTTTTACATTACCTAAAAGTTTTTATTATTTGCTATTACCTTTTCAATGCCTTGATGATTGGCACTGCAATTGGTTCCTTGAATGTTTTAGTGCAACCATGTCAAACCGACATATTGACCGGTAATTTTAAAAGGGTTAAACATGTAGGAAATTACAAACTACACTAAATGGAAAGGATTCATGAAAATAAATGAGGCAGTATAATATTTGAACCATAGCAGTACAAAAAAAACCATGACTGTAATATCTGATCTCCACTATCGCTACACAGATGTCACTAAATTGAAATTACATTGTACTGCTTTCTGTAAGTAACACAATCTTGACTGTAATTTGAGTCTTCCGCTTGTAAAGTATTATTACATGTTAATGTAAGTATTATTTATCATAATAAGTATTACCATAGGCAAAATTAGTATTGTACACTGTATTGCCAGCAAAAAAAACATGAATCTAATGAAATCATAAGTATTACACGAAGATTATTTTACCAAATGTAGCAAAATAAAAACATAAATTGTAAAATTTAAAAAAAAAATGTGAATCCACAGAAATCGAACCTTAAGCACCTTATTCCTTCGCGTGAATGCTAACCATTAGCCTATGGCCGCCGACAGTTATTAGGCATAAATACTTGTTTTAAGGCAGACTTTTTATACAGGGTTTAAATAATCAATCTATAACAGATGTGGACCAATGCGGCTCCGAGAGCCGCATGCGGCTCTTTGTTGGGATAAGTGCGGCTCCCAATGTCTCTTATAAAAATATAGATACTTTCTTTCCCCATTATACTTGTATTTTCGCGATTGTCCTTTCTAAATGTTATGAGTGACAAGATGCTCATGTATGAATGCAACTGTCAAAGATACAAGTATTGGTGAATACGTGTGTGCTGTGATCTCAAGGTGTAGGGTGCGCGCGAATCTCCTGCCTCTTTATGTGCGCAAACTACGCTAACCGTATTCTGCGCTATTTTTATATTTTCTTATATGTGTATTTTTTGTACTTTATATAGCAATTAAGATTTGTGTAGAATATGTAATAAATTTGAATTAGTGTATTTAATATTACGTGCGAACATGACTATGGTGTGGCTCTTTATATATATGAAAATCCAGAATGTGGCTCTCGTTGACTTCATGTATGCCCACCCCTGATCTATAACTTAAAATCTCAGTAAATAAAGAATTTCCTTTAAAACAAGCATTTTGAACTATTCCCAGGAGACAAGCAGTGCCAATTTGGTGGGTCGCAGAGTGGCCAGGGGCCTGTAGCTATAATAATAATCTTTTTTTATTACAGAGACATTGAGAAAGTATCCTCCCCTACCAGTGATGTTCAGAATATGCACCAAGGACTACATAATCCCAGGCACAGATATTAAGATTGAGAAAGACACCCCTGTTTTGATCTCCGCTCTAGGAATACAGAGAGATCCAGAATTCTATCCTAATCCCACGAAGTTTGACCCGGATAGGTTTACTCCAGAAAATAGAGCAGCTAGACACCACTTCTCCTACTTGCCATTTGGAGAAGGACCTAGAATTTGTATAGGTAACTGCATATTTTAAAAATTCCAGTTTTTCTTTATTAAGACCAATCACCCTGGTGAGCATGCTTGTGAACTTGCTTTGATTAATTATATGAATACAAAATCGTAACTGTTGGAAAAATACAGGGGGAGATAATTTGATGCATTGTATGCCAGGAATTAGATGAATTCTATTTATATCATTTACATAATTTTTTTTTAAAAGAACATCCAACTATAAATTTTTGTAAAATTTTCAGGAAGCAGATTTGGGATGATGCAGACAAGACTTGGTTTGGTGTCGGTTCTTTCAAAATACAAAGTCTCCCCTTGCGAGAAGACTCACATCCCAATGAAGTACGATAACAAGTCGTTCATAATGACATCCGACGGAGGATTATGGCTGAAGTTGACCAAGAGGATGAAATAAATGTATAACAAAAAGTCCAGGAAAATAAGAATATTTATGCTTTCTACAAAAATAATTTAAAAATCACTAACAATTGGACTGGAAATTTATTCGTGTTTTGTGACTTAAAACATTTTTGGAAACCCTAATTTTTAGGTTACAAATTTACTCCTAAGGACAATTTTTATCATTTAATTTTTATTTGGAGATTTTTTTCCTTAAATGTGCACAGAGAAAAGTAATAAAAGTGATTATCCGCTTTTATGGACTTAAATGAAATTCATGTCCAATCAATGGGATCACTTTTGTATCATGTTGAGAAAAGTCTGCAAAAATTAATGTTGTAATTTTTTCTTCTCAATGTCAAAATATTATCAAATTTGACTGGATTAAAAATAAACAGTAAAAGACTGGACTCCCACTTAGCCCCTGTCATACTGTGAGCCTGCTTGCACAAACTTAACAACAATCAACTGGTTAAAAAAGTTGCAAGCAAACAGCCTAACAATTTGGATTTGATACACAGTAAACAAATATACATGTATGTATGTCCTGTTGTACTGTGTGTGTACCATAATCATTTCAGCATTGACCCTGGCAGTTTGCTAGCAGCTCACAGTATGGTCACAGTCAAGTGGGAAGATTCTACCTAAGACACAACAAATGAAACGCAACAAACCCAAATCTATACAAATTGAGTGCCCACTTAAATTACCTGTTTTTACTTTGTTTGTCTTATTTTTCATAAACTGTGTATTCATACAGTTACTTATCATATAAATAAATAAATAAATAAAAAAATAAATATGTTGACTTCTGCTTTGGTAAATAATGAACTATTTTGTTGATTTATTTCCCGAAGGAAAGATTCCTCCCTTATTAAATAAAAGCTGGGTCATCTTCTATAACAAATAAAGTAATTGAAAAATACTTTTGCACAAATTATTTATTACTAAGATAAATTTTAATCATACACATTACATACTTGAACTTATAAGTTTAATTTCATATACAGGTATGACCGTGTTAGGGATTAAACTGTGATAAAAAAGATAACTATTTTATCAATACAATGATTCTAATCATACTGCAACTATCTATTGTGAGTTTGAATACTAATAAAAAGATAACTAAAATATTGGGTGTTAACATACGTTGTGTCCGTTTTTTTTCAAATTTAAAAATGAGCCTCAAAAGTAAAATAAAAGGGTAAATGTTATACGTCATTCGAAAGAAAATTTTCTGCTCTACAAGATATTGTGTTCGCTTTTACGTTACATATATTATTTTATTTGATTACAAGCCTTCAAAATGGAATGTCAAGTAGACGAAAGTGAGTATTTTTGACACCTACTTCTGTTTGCGTTCAACGTTCGACAATTGATTTTTGTAGTTTTCACTCAAAACATGTGGAACCCAAGCGCCGAGCTTCTGGACTTTTTCCATTTATTTAAGATGGCGGTATACAGTAATATGACTTCAATTCATCTGCTCAGCCAATTCTACGGTGGTTTGAAGGGGATCTTCATGAATAATATGGTTTAAGCGGTCCTCATCGAAGTCCACTGGTCGTCCGGAATGCTCCATGTCTTTCAGTTCGAAATTACCGTCTTTGAAATGCAAAAACCATCGACGAGCAGTCCTTTCATTCATAGCATCTTCACCGTACACTTCGCAAATATCGCGAGCAGCTTTGGCAGCTTTATTCCCTCGATTGAATGCGAACAGAAGGAGGTGTCGAAAATGCTCACTTACGTCTACTTGACATTCCATTTTGAAGGCTTGTAATCAAATAAAATAATATACGTAACGTAAAAGCAAACACAATAATTTGTAGAGCAGAAAATTTTCTTTCGAATGACGTATAACCTTTACCCTTTTGTTTTACTTTTGGTGCTCATTTTTTATTTTGAAAAAAACGGACACAACTTATGTTAACACCTTATATTGGGTGTACAAATAAGTTGCCGCCGTTTGACAAAAGTTGGCGCCATCAGTAAGTTATGGTTAAAATTGTCAGATGTAAAATGTCGTTGTCGTAAGGTTGGACATCTGTCAACAACATAACCTTGAAATATTTGTGAATTTTTATCAGTATAATATATTCTTTTGTGTGCGAAAATGTCAAGTTTTAAGCCGAATAAGCGTCATTCGCGGGAACTTCTTCAATTTGAAGAAATCTGCAGCTGAGGCGCATCGATTGCTTGTAGAAGCATATGGTGAGGCTGCCTTAAGTGAGAGAAGTTGTCGTGAGTGGTTTCAAAAGTTTAAGAACGGCGAATTTGGCATCGAAGACAAAGAACGTAGCGGAAGGCCGAAAGTGTACGAAGACGCGGAATTGGAAGTATTATTGGATCAAGATTCGTGCCAAACGCAAGAAGAACTTGCACTTACATTAGGAGTGACTCAACAAGCAATTTCACATGGGTTGAAATCATTGGGAATGATTCAAAAACAAAGAAATTGGGATTCATATGAACTGACACGGAGAAACTTTGAATGCCAATTTTCCACATGTGAAATGCTGCTTGCCAGGCATAAACGAAAGGGTTTTCTGCACCATATAGTCACTGGTGATGAAAAATGGATCCATTATGATAATCCAAAAAGGAAGAAATCATGGGGATCCCCTGGTCATGCTTCAACATCTACGGCTAAGCCAAATATTCATGGAAAAAAACTCTTGTTGTGTATTTGGTGGGATCAGCTTGGTGTCGTGTATTATGAGTTGCTCAAACCGAATGAAACCATTGCTGGGGCTGTCTACCGAACATAATTGATGAGATTGAGTCGAGCACTCGAGGAAAAGTGCGCCCACTACTACGCCAGACACGACAAAATTATTCTCCTGCATGATAATGCTAGTCCACATGTTGCGGCACCGGTCAAAACCTATTTGAAAACACTCAATTGAGAAGTTTTACCCCACCCGCCGTATTCACCAGACATTGCTCCTTCTGATTACCACTTGTTTTGATCGATGACGCATGGCCTGTCTGAGCAGCACTTCACATCATATGAAGATACCAAAAATTGAGTCGATTCGTGGATAGCCTCAAAAGATGATGATGATGACTGACGCGGTATTCGTATGCTGACAGAAAGATGGGGAAAAGTAGTGGCAAGCGATGGGTACTACTTCGAATAAAACATGAGGTTCCGTTCTTTCACAATAAATGCCCATTTTTTTATAAAAAACGGCGGAAACTTATTTGTACACCTAATAGAATAATCCTTAATTTGATTAAAGAAAAAAAAAATAATCATAAAGTATTCCTCAATTAAAAAAGTATCTTAATTGGCTTTAAAGCCACCCAAAAAAGTATTATTTTTCAAAAAAGTTTTATTTTTAATGTTAAAGTAAAATTAAAATACAACATATGGTATATCATCGTGCCAAGTATTAACAATTAAATTTTTTTTTGCGAAAATGAGTTATTATAATTTTTTAAATCAGAATACTTAAATTTGAAATCAGAGTACAGTACCTGGCGGTAAGTAATACATATCTGTCTTAAACTCAAAAAGTATGAATGACAGAGAGGACACTCTATAAACCTGAAGTTAGCCAATTATGGCCGACAGTCTCTTAAGAAAAATACTATCGGCCATAATTGGCTTTATAGAGTGTCATCTCTGTAATTCATACATTTTGAGTTTAAGCCCAATGTGTATTACTTACCGCCAGGTACTGTACTTAATTTTTTAAATCAGATTACCTTATTACATAAAAAAAATAAAGTTTATAATGAAATCTTGATCCCAACATTAGTAAGCAAAACTTGGGTGTGGCAAAAATGTGATAAAAATAAGATAAAACTGATATAAATGAGAGTAATGCATATAGATTGTGTGGAAAAACAATGTAGGACAGAGTAAAGAATGAGGGCATTAGGAAATAATGCTGATTCAAAGTAAAAGCATTTGCCCTTTGAAATAAAATAAAACATGCAGTGATCTTTAGTACTTCTGCAGATGTAGATCTTGATGAAAAAAGTAGTACTTAAATGACTCTTTTACGTAGAAAGAATGAATAACGAAAGATTTTACAAAAATAATCTATACTAATAGTATAAAAAATACGAATTGATTGTGAAGATCTAGAAAAAAGTGGCACAATCAAATGAATCAAATTCTGAAAGAAGGAAGACTAACCTTTATAATAAGAGAGTATGCATGACGAGGTGTACGAAAGTGACAGTAGCGAAAGATGTGTCTTGGAATAGAATGAGGTGGAGATCTGTTTTCTTTGCCTATCCCAATAGGCGTGATGTGATGATGATAATAAAATATCCCATTCCAATAGGTGTGATGTGATGATGATAATAAAATATCTCATCCCAATAGGTGTGATGTGATGATGATAATAAAATATCCCATCCCAATAGGTGTGATGTGATGATGATAATAAAATATCCCATCCCAATAGGTGTGATGTGATGATGATAATAATTTGACGTGATGATGATAATAAAAGAAAATTTGTTGATCACATTATTTTTTCATTTATGAAGAAAAAACCCTAAATACCTCACTTCTCATGAAATATACTTTAAAGTTTTTTTTACATAGATACGTATATTCATGTTTTGAGGAAAATATAAATTATTGCACCACGCTTCGCTTCAAAAAGATGATGTAATAAAATAGTGGTCTTCAAAAGCTCAAAGGTAAAACAGTTCTCACGAAATATTGAATTCATAGATTAGAATTTCACTTGTAAAAATATAGTTTTATAACATATCAACCTATTTTTGAGATACAGTATTTGGCATGATATTTTCTTCACTATAAAAAATCAGATAAACTGGCTAACACTTTGCACGGCTTGATTTTCAATTTACTCTAAGAGAATCAATCATGCCAACATTTTGTAATTTTTAATGTTTATTAACATGTTCAACACTAACTACGTAAAATTGTGTCATGTAAGGCGCACACTAAGGCCACCCACACAATATAGCGCGGCAATCCACAGTAATTTGTTTCAACTAGTATAGCCCCAGCCACATCGGAAAATGAATGTATTTCTGGCAGCTGTATATACGAGTAGACTGTATAGTCATTTTACATTTTTGATAATTTTTATAAAAAAATAAAGTCGAAAATATAAAATATAACAGTATTTTTTTTACATGTTGAACATGTTAAAGTTATAGTATTAAATGCTATATTTTATTGACAAAAATATTTTTAGTCTGCAAAATAAATTGCCTGAACAGTGATGAAATAATAAAATATTTTCAGCTACATGCTTGGCTTCTTTCTCTTTGTGAGTCGCAAATGGATACCTTTTACTGGAGACAAAATAAAGTAGTTGGTTTTATAAGAAAATGGTTCTGAATGCTTCTCTTCTATGGAGACTTCGTATCGCGAAAGTATGTGAATGAGACCCATTCGAGACATCAGCATTCCAAACCTCGTACCTGGAAAATTATTTATTATGATTTATTGTCTGGTCATTTCTACCATCTAATTTTTAATCAAGCCTTAAGTGAAAACAAGCAAAGAATCATTTTTTAAAAATCTGGGTGCCAACAGGAATCAAACCTGCGACCGCTGTGTTAAAAGACAAGCATCTTAACAACCAGACTACGGAGGTCAATGATAAGACATTGAAAACTTAATTACATCAATTCAATGTGATGAACTATTTTATTCTTAGCTATTGTTTTATTTCTCTTGTCACAAAGATTCAGGAAGATGCACATATGAACTGTATAAAAATAGTTAATAACTTTATTTTAAATGACCTTTGTGACCTAGTGGTTAAATTCTTGTCTCTCACTGAAGAGTTTTGAGTTTAAAATTATAATTTTTTTTCCAAAATATTAAAAACTGAAATTGTCTAGTTTTTTATTAATAGATCTTTTAACGAACTTATGGTTGATTGCAACAGCATAAAGCACAACAGGCTGTATTGTGTTTGTTTTAAAACCAGAGACAACAGATTTCAATATCAACTTTCCTATCACAACATACTTTGTTCGCCTCCTACATATCCATACATCATCTCACACATTTCTTTCTGGTTCTCTTACTTCTTATATTTTTCTTCTTTCAAAATTTCATTTAATCGATCCAGCCACACTTTATTAGTCATCCTCTACCACGTTTGCATTGTAAATTTGTTTAACCTCTAAAGGAGTATGGCCGAACGGCGAGCGAATTTTTACATACGTATGGACATACACGGTACGTATGTTGGTTGGTTTCGAACCAATGGTTTCAAACACATAGCTCAAATGTTTTTATCTATTCAATTATTTTGTATATGGCGGCCACAATTACGTTTTTTATTTGTGAAAAATATTTATTAGAACACTAACAATTTGGTAAAAAAAACGAATTTCAGATAATTTTAAAATGTAAAAAAAGCTCACTCCTCCATACATATTTTACTTACAAAATCTCACTCGCTTAGAGGTTAACCAGTCTTTCTTCTCTCGTTCAGCGTATCCAAACCTCCTCAACATGCTCTTTTTTATCTTACTTAATAATTACATTTCTTATTCTATCACACATTGACACACCACACATAGTTAGTAAATGTATTTTCACATTTACTCGGTTCCATCCATTCATTTTCCGTGTTCTCGTTTCATTCCCATGCATCAATTTTGGTTGTAAACCATCATTTTTATCAAACACTATTTATTCCAATTTATGTAATGGTATAGCCCCATCAGTTTCAAGGTTTTCACCTTATAATAACAAACAAGACTCTGAAACCGGTAGAGCCATTACATAAAATGGAATAAACGGTGTTTGATAAAACAAATTACAATGTCTTTAAACCTTCACAATGTCTTAACTATAAATAATATCATTTTAGCAGATCTTGATATTGGTTGGTTTGAACATATGTATTTAAGTGCCAGATCAACTTTGTTTCCTATCAAATGGTATAATAATATTGTTCAATAAATTTCACATACCCATACACATTCTAGGCCCTTCTCCAAATGGAAGATGAGTGAAGCGGTGCCTTGTAGCCTTGTTCTCAGCCGAAAATCTATCGGGGTTGAATCTCATGGGATCTGGAAAGATATCAGGGTCTCTTTGGATTCCCATTATTGGAATCATCACTGAAGTTCCCTTTTCTATGACCACATTTGTCTCCGGAATTTTGAAGTCTTTTGTACATACCCTTAGTATAAGGGGGAGAGGTGGGTACATCCTTAATGCCTCTGAAAAATGGATACAACATTTCAAAATAACTTAAAATTTAACTTATCTAAAAAGCATATGAAACAAATTGTAAGTAGTATGCCCAAAGTTTATAATAGCAACCTTTGTTTGAAAGTTGATGCAAAACTAATTTAAAATTCAAAGAATATGCATTTATGTTCTTTTAACCTGGTCACAGGGACGTTTGACGGACCAAATAAAAGAGTTAAAAGGATCCTCATTAAACACTGCATTTAACATTGTCCAGGACAGATAAGGATGGATACAGATGGTGCACAAAGACCTAGCAGAAGACCATGAAGTTCAGCAATGATCTTGCAATAAAAAGAGTGAACTTGGTCAAATTAAGTCCTTACTTTTGATTGTTCCTTACTGTTTGATTGTTCCTTACTGAAACTACTCACTTTGAAATGGTTTGGTTTTGTAGATCATATGAAGGCTGAGAAAACATATATGCATGTAAAAGGTATTGTAGATGAAGATCAAGGAAATCATAGTAAGACCCAAGTGATTTAAATTTGGAAGATGGAAATATAAAAAGTCATCAAATGAACTGTATGAAAAGATGTATTTAAGTGGAGGAAGCAAAAATCTTGGTGTTGTATTCTCTCTGCCTGCTTCAACGGGGAATCTTCAATTTTGATCACAACTTTTCATTAAAGTTTGGAAAGTAAAAAAGCATCTGGATTGTTCTTAAGATGTCACTAAAACAAGATGGGGCGTCATAAAGATTTGATAGATATTAAATTCCAAATATTCAAAACAGAATTCTATCATGATCCTGCCAATTGAAAACTGTTTTAAATATGATATCCCTTCCCTGAACAAGCTGGGTGAAGATAGTTTGTGGCCTATGCATGTTTCATGCTGGGCGTTTGTTTGATAGTAAATGAATATATGTAAGAAAGATCGAACCCACATTTTACATGCTAAGAAAAATATAAAGATACGTAAAATAAGTTAATACCAGAGTAAATAGAACTTTTTATTTTTAGAACCATGAAATACACAATTGACTATTTGAAAAGTTTTACAGAGGTTCTTAAGATTGCATTATTCTTTCTAAATACTTTAAATAAACTACAAAAATATGTTTTGAGGGTTGGACCTTGTTGAATATATAAAGGTCCCAATACCCCATTGTACTTAATATAATATATTTACTGTATTATAATTATTTATTATTTGATACTTTCACGAAAATACATTTAGTGGATTTATTGCTTTAAAGTCATTTCTTCCAATCAACCATCTTTTTTTTCATAATTATTATAAGTATTCATGACCGTGTCTTAAACTTTGTAAATGAAAATAATATTTGAGAAAAGTATCATAATTAAAATAAAAGATCTCAAAGAAAATAAGAAGAAGGATAGGAATTGAATAAAAGTAAAGGACAATGAATAATTATGTACAAGATAAGTATTTTACAAAAAAAATGAAGTCGAAGCACATCTGATTGAGACTGGAAAACTGTTTCAAAGTCACAAAATATGATATGTGATGCGATAGTTCGAGTATAAAAGATTCTGCCATCACTAGATGCTCAAAAAGAACATTGATTTTTTCACCCAGATACTGAAGACACCTTTGATTATTCATCACTCCAAAGAGGGTCGGCAGAACGATTACTTAACGGATTACTTCACAATCTTATTATAAACCATTGGAGTCTGGAATAATATCAACTATATATATCTAACTTATTTAGTAAGTAAGAGCATCTAACTTATTTAGTAAGACATATTATCCAATTTATTTGGTAAGAAAATATAAATTCATATATACCTTCTACAACCTGGAAAAGGTATTTCATATCACACAGAGCTTCATAAGTGAGTTGACCATTATGTTTGGCTAATACTTCGTCAATCTCACTCCGCAAGGTGGCCTGGACATCAGGGTTACGGGCTAGCTCAAAGAGAGCAAAGCTGCCAGCAGTTGAAGAGGTTTCCACACCATCCACAAAAAACACAAAGAACTGGGCTGCCAAGTCTCCCATTGTCATTGTGCCATCGAAATCCTCAACTGAAAAATATTTTTTCCCATAATTAGTGAGATATTTTGTATATACGAAAAAGATAAACAAAGAAAACTGCCTAAAATGGTATTAATTAAAAAAAAATCTCCCTTTAAAGGTTGTTGTTTTGAATTGATTATTTTTTACTCTTAAGAAATTTTAATTGAAAAACATCTAAAAAGGAATTTACTACATATAAACCCCTGGGCTGGAAGACAAGCGTTCTACCATCTAAGCCATTAAGATCTTTCTCAATCTAGTGATCCTGATTACTATCACCTTTATTATAGAAATTCTGGTTATTGTGATCACTTTTATAGTGATCTTGGTTATCATAATCTCCATTATAGTGATTTTGGTTATCATCTCTATTATAGTGATTCTGGATATTATAATCTCTATTATAGTGATTCTAGTTATTTTAATCTCTATTATAGTGATTCTGGTTATTGTCATCTCTATTATAGTGATTCTGGTTATTATAATCTTTATTATAGAGGCCCTTGTTATTATCATCTCCATTAAAGTGATCCTGGTTATTGTTATCTCTATTTTCACACGTTCATCGTGTATATTTTTTTATAACAATATGAAATAGAAATATAATTCTTATTGTCGGGTTCCAGCTTTTTTTCCATTATGGAAAGTTTACCTCTTTATGTGGAATGGTGGCGAGCCTTCTCGGCGGGAAAAACAACCTCTCTATGACAATTTCCCAAAAAAAATTCTTACCCATCGTACCAGGCAACTTCTTCCTCCTTTAACAATTACATCATCCAGGAAAGAGACACAAATGATGCCTCAATAAAAACATAAAATCACCCAACATGAAAAAAATTGGATATTCAAAACTTCAATAAAAATGTCAACCCGTCTCACAGATATACACCCTACTACTCTAAAATGCAAAATTTATATTTAGTGCGTAACTGCGCGGCCATGCACCGTGGGGACATGAGCTTTATACCTTTATATATAATACTTGTTAATAACTTTTTTTGAAAACTAAAATATTTGACAAGTTAGGCAAGAACCAAAATAAGTGATACCATTTAGAAAACGTATTCCTTCTGGATTAATCCAATCTTTCACCTAATATTGCAAAACTTTTGAGAACCAAACAGCACCTAATGTCACACAACTGTTGTGTTGGTTAATAATAATAATGTTATTTAAATAAAATAAATGTAATGCATAGTTCTATATTTTATTATAATTACCTTAATTTATTAGTTATCAAACAGTTCAAGAGATGAATATAACCCATCGTCGAATCACAGACCGCAAAAAGAAAAAGGTTGCCGACCCCTCCATTAGCCAATGGTATGTACAAACTTTGTGTTCTCAGCAGGAATATAAGATTTTTGCAATAGTTAGATTCATTCATGGTACCCTTCAACTTATTCAAATTGGTTATGCAGATATGTTAAAGAGAGGGTCAGAGACACAATATTTTTTCAGCCTCCTTAATCATGCCATTAGGTTAAGAACACTGGAGCAGGCACATAATTCATAGATTCAACATAATCTGTGTAGGCAATACTACCGCAAGTGGAGAAGTATTGTTACCAGGTGAACTTTTAAACCAGAACAGTAGTTCTGGTTTAAAAGTTCACCTGGTAACAGTACTCCCTATTTAATTTAATTATTTGAGTAGCATTGGGAATTGAACCTGAAACTTCAATGTTGAAGACATGCATCTAACCAACTAGACCACGCAAGTTAAAAGTGAGATAATCTATAAGACATACCTAATGGTTGACCAGATTGTTGAAACTCTTGCCTTTCGTTCCACAATTTCATCAGAACTTGTAAGTAATCATTTCGGTTAACCTCTTCATCAGTGCGGTACTTGACTGCTTCTTTAGCTGCTTCATTAAAGAACTCGTTAACATCACTCTGGTACATGCTTACTTTCAGTCTCTCTACAATCCAAGGTGCCATTAGTGACATGGTCTGTATAAGCGACTTGAAGGGTGGTAAAGTTTGAGACTTTTTACTCATAAAACGAAATTTAGCTTCTTTAGATATCAGACTATTGCATTCAATACCAAAAACACAAGTACCAATGATATCAGTTGAATACCTGGCCAATGTTTCCTTAACATCAACCAATTCCCCTGCAGAAACAGTTGATCCAACAATCTTTTGCATTACTTTTCCATAGTGAATGAGTGTATCAAACATTGTTTTCATCTTTCCTGACGTAAAAGCAGGTACTAGTTTAACGCGAATATTTCTCCAACGATTTCCATTGATATTAAAAAGATGTCCTTCTAGTGGTTCGGATTCTTCATTATGAACAAGGCCGTGATCAGTAAAATGCATAAATTCTTTGACCAAGATAGTTTTTATCAATTCTGGATCATTTACTAATAATGCATATTTGTGAATCATATAAATCCCAACAAATGGTCGTTTTCTATTCTCATAATAAAGCTTTTCAAAGCCTTGACCAATTTGTAGCGTCCCAAAAACTATTTCTTTTATATTACCAGATGGGAATGTAGTTGGTGGACTGTAGACTCCTTTTTTAACCCAATATGTGTATCGTCTTTGTAACCAAAGGTAAAAAATAACCAATATTCCTAATACACCAACACATAATTTAACTAAAGCTGAACTTATAAAAAAAAACATGTTTGATTAAAACCAAATATCAACATCGAACAATAATTTTAATCGTATTCAATCTGTTTAATGTGGTCAATTCAATTTAACCTTATAATATGAATTACACTTCAGAATTGTATTTCTCAGATGAAGAAATTTTATTCTTGTTATCTCAACTTCACATGTAAAAAACATTGGTCTTATCACACAAATTTATGACCAACGAGAATAATGTAAATATAGACAAAGGTAACCTAATTAGTAACTTTGAAGCATGTCAAACATTTTGGAAATTGAGTAAGTAGTTTTCATGATAAATGTACAGAAAAATTCAAGTAATATTTTTGAGAATTTTACATACCTTTTTTACATACAAACATGCTATTTCCCAGGCACTACAAAAAGGGACAGCAATAAAATTGAGTTATCACTAAACAATGCATCTTTAAACCTTTTGTGTCAACTTTTACATGTATACCATCATGCCATTTCCCTGTCAGGGTAGGCAGAGAGGATAGCACACCAAACCATCCTATCATTATGTGCTTATTTCAAGAGGTGTTACATTGAGAAGGATGATAGTCAGTCATGATGATTACAACCCTCAGAATTGAGGATTGACAAAGAAGGGAGAAGGGGAAGTCAATGATTTTCTCACATGGTGGGAAGGATGATTGATTTAACATTTTCATTTTATTCCTTACGAGTTTCATTTTGAGTTTTTCCTTACATATGGGGGGTAGGGTAATCATAGTACATATGTGCATCAATTCCTTAACTTCTGTCCTTTCCTTTCCTCCTCTTGCTTCTTCCATATTAGTTTTTGTTTCTTTTCTTTTTTTTCTCATGTTTGAAATGGTTTTGATTTTTTTGATATGTGACAAACACTACAAATATCAACAACAATTCTAGTCATTTAAACGTCGGTCACAGCATCAAATAGTGGCAGCTGTCATATTTGGAAAATAAAGATGCTCTGAAATAGGTTAATAATGAAGAATTTTTTGCATTTATAATTGATGTATTATAAATTTCATTATTGGTATGGAAGATATTTATAATAAGTAATGCAAGGAATTCAATAATTAAAACATATTTCAGAACATTTTTCTTTTTCTAATATAATTTGATTGCTGCCATTTCTTGGCATAATTTTAAAACAAAATAACAATGGTATCGAAAAAAAAATTCTTTTAAAACATATTAAAGATTTTAGTGGCAGGGAGGGTGCATACCAGGGCGACGGGTCGACATTTTCATTTGGGCTTTGAAGATCCTCTTTTTTCATATTAAATGTTTGATTTTTATAGAGACATTTGTGTTATTGTTGAAACAGGAAGAAATCATTTGACGCGATAGGTGAGGATTTTTGAAATTGCTGTGAGTGGATTGTTTCTTCCTGCCAAGAGGGCTCCCAGCCAAAGAAAGAAGTAAACTTTCTCCGTAATGGGAGAACAGTACATACCTGGTAATAAAAATTATATTTTCTTGCCTTAAATTGTTATAAAAAAAATCTTATTTACTTCTGTCATTATTGATGGGTTTTTGCTGGTTATGCACAAATGTAGGCTTACCAAATGAAATAAAAGTACATATTTGGTAAAAACTTATCTTTATAGATTTTCCAATTTATGTACAAGTGAAGTAAATACGTATTTATGCTTAAAAAGGTTACAAAGCTGAAAAACTTGATAAATCTCAAAACATGTATGAATTTTCTTATCACTTTGCAATGGGGAATTCTTTTTTTTTTTTAGCAAAACTTAGCCAAACAAAGACGAGTATAAAGTTAATCCTTTATTTGTATGTCTCATCAAAAAGATAAGAAGTTATTTGTAAGTATACAAGTATCTCTGAAATGATGAATTTCTCAACAGTTTTTTTGTCTTATTTAGATTTTCTAGCCTTTCTTTATTTTGTAAGATAAGAAATTTGTTTAAATTAAAATACATATAATGGCTTAAATCTAGGAATCATTTTTATCTGTGGCAATTTCAATTTTCATATTTAAAGATTTAGTATGTAGTTGAGACTATTAGAATGTTGATTTTAGAGGGTTTTGGAATTTGGAGGAACTTAGTTCCCTCATAAAGTTTTTTTTATTGGAGGAACTTTGTTCCCTCATATCTCAATCCACAAATATCCACTTGATATCATGGTGATCGACAGATGATAGACCAAATATACCACTTCCTCATAAGAGTGTCAAGTCGAAGAGATCTGAGGGATGTGCAGACCTACCGTGGACCAGATTTATATGGATGATAATTATCATTGGCTCTGTTAACTTCTGGCATAAATAAATTCCAAAGTTATCATCAAAGGGGGCTCTAATTCTCTGCAGAAAATTGGAGTCCCCTCAATCTTATTTATAGAATGGAATTAAACTATTTAACAAATTTGAAGCACTGGGGGGAGAGTTGGTAATATAGTCTCCATTGAGGATGATTAGCTTATTCTCCATAAGGGCATTGTAGATAGATTAAGATACCAAGGTACAGACTCGGGTCTAACAACTCATGACGAGATACTGGCGACTGTGAGGAAGCACAAAAATTCTTCTGACTTATTTACATTAAGTTTTAAATCTTTTTCTAAACATTCTTTCAATCAACATTGTTAAGGTGGGTAAGCGCTTAAAATAATTATACTGTATTAAATAATGCTCTTAAAATAAACTTTTACGAAAGCCATACATTGCCTAGGAACTGGTCGGGCTAAGGCTTCGAAGGATGTGAAGTGCCAGGTTATGGACAAATCTGCAGGGAAGACACTTTATAAGATCCCCGTGTTCCTGATGAAACTTGCAGGATGATGATAAAATAAAATAATGACAGAATAATTTTTTTTAAATGTGTATATATTGTCAAGATTTTATTATTAGTAATATTTACAAATTCTGAATAATATTTCTTTATATATACAACATCAGCCGTATTCACAACAAATAAGTTACACACATCATCATAACTTCAACAATGTGACATTGACTAAAAGTAAATAATACATTTGGTCCAAGATACTGAATAAAAAGGAAAATAATCTTATTGAGAGAAATAATATATTTAAGATGTTTAATAACTAAGTTTTTTGGAGCTCAACCAGTTTCATGAGGCTTTAGTTGAATATTTCAGAAGCACCAACTCATTTTCTAAATTACATACATTTAAAAAATAAAATACCAACACACTGATGGTTTGTGTCCCAAGAGAAATCCGGAGAAAGTCAATTGCGACTGTGATTCAGTGCATGTTAAATTGTAAGTAAAAACAATATATAATAAAAGTTATAAAAAAAGAAATAGTTTCCTCTGTACATTGAGCAAACATAATAAAATGTGGTGCTTAAAAATTTGCCTGTTTTTAAAACTTCTTAAAAAATAGTCAAAATGTGAAAGGAGGTATAATTCATTGTCATTTTCAGCAAATACACTCTGTTTGACAAGAACGTGTACGGCGAACTTCATGAGTGCCCAAACATTTTCTATGGGATTTGCATCTGGTGACTGCGACACCCAATCCATTACGTCAACTTCATTTTCCTGTTTCCACGCAGTACAAAGATGACTCCGATGTTTTGGGTCATTGTCTTCTTGCAGTAGCCAATTTTAATTTTTTCTTATAAACCCACTTTGGGCAGATGATAATAAAGCCTTCTGATATATTTTAACCATTTTGGCAGCGTTCAAATAATTTGTGAAGATGTGCAAAGTGCCAAATCCCTGCTTTGAGATACAGCCCCAGACGTGGACTTTTACCGACTGTTTAACGGTCCGCTGGATGAGTCTATTGGTGCGGGTAAAAAATTACAATGCCCCTATCGCGGTCCAAATTTTCTTTCGCCCAAGTGAGTCTTTTTTCGACTTGTTTGTCGGACAGTAGTGGTTTCTTCACCGTGCTTTGAAATTTCACCCCATAAGCTAGTAAACATCTTCTTATAGTGTCACATGACACACTCAGACCCTTTTCACGCAAAACCGTCTGTCCGCTACCCAATGATAGACAAGGATTCTTTTCAAACACCCATAAAATCACTCTGTCCTTTTTCGTAGTTTTCTGTGCAGTGCCACGATCTGGTAGGTCATTGACATTTTTCACATCGAAATAGCGGTTTACCCACTTACTTACAAATATCTTCGACTTTCTCATGTAGATAGCAGCGGCTCCGTACGACATTATAGGTCCTTTTGGATGTGTACACAGAAACACGGCTTTGTAACGTGATGTGGTACTCATGGTGAAATATGTTCTTGTGTAAAACCAAGGTCCAACGACAACTGAGTTTTTCTATACAAAGCACCTTGAGGAAGGGTCCTGCTACCTGGTCGCGTTTGAATCTACCCTCTAACGGTTTCCAGGAAAAAATGTAGTCGTACACGCTCTTGTCAAACAGACTGTACTATGATAATCAATGACATGATAGGTATGATAAAACCTACTTATGTTATTTTTAAAAACAAAAATGCAAAATTGATTTTCATTGAGATTTATAAAATGGACAAAACGTTTTCAAGTTCATAAAATTAAATAAAAATAGAAAATCTATTCAAAAAACATCACAAATTTGAATATTGTAACTGAAAATAAATCTAATCTCTCGCTTCATTTTCATCTCATAATTTTGTAATATATTGTATCAGTATTAAACTTTCGTTGCATACAGTAAACCTACCTTGCCATGGCTTTTTGCTACGTGGGCATTTTCATCAACCAAAAAACGCAATGTTAAAATAACATTTTAAAACATTGAAAATCAAACCTGATATCTCCGTGTGAGAGGAGCATTCTACCACTAAGCACAGAGGTTGTGTTACATCTTAATATTTAATTTTGAACTTTTTTCACACTGTTTCAATTACACAGTAGGTTTTAGCAACAGATTCCTCTAGTAAATGGAAGAATGTAATATTGCAGTAAATTATTTCGATTCTTTGGGAGTCTTCCACATGTTTTACATAACACGCCCATCTCATTTATTCCATTTAATATATTTATAAATATCATCATAATCAGTAAACATTTAATGACGGTCAATAACGGTATTAAAATAAATACATTTATTACAGAGAAACCCTCTAACAATGTTCTCATTTGACATTTTCCTGTCTGTCAAAAAAAAATTCACATAAAAAAAACACTATAAATTGAAGCATCACCACCGCCCGGTTGAATCTAGTGATGGATATAGGCATCCCCTTTACATTTCCACTCGTTTCTATTTTGGGCACATTGTTTCCAGTTGCTTTCAGTCACGTTTCTGATGTCATCCGACCATCTTGCCTTTTCCCTGCCCTTGGTCACACTTCTTTCTTCTCACACTCCTTTTCCGTGCCCTTGGTCGTCATTTCAGAACTTTTTGGGTCCACCTGGCAATGTGCCCTGCCCAGATCCACCTGTGAGTGGCAACCTTCTCAGCAACATCTGTGACTTTGGTATGCTGCCATATCCATTTGTTTGTCTTCCGGTCTTCTCGGTTCTTCCCTTCATAGTCCTCCGTCATGCTGAGCTTGAGCATTATTTGTTTTGTGAATATTCCCATCTCAAGCTCATATGTCAGTACTGGGAGGACACATACTCATAATTTGAATAGTTCTTTCTTTAGATATATCTGGTACTTCGGAGACTTTAGCATGGACAGATTACCAAATGCAGCCCAGACTTGACCAAGTCTTCTCTCAACATATGTATCAAATACTACCCTTTTAAGAAGTTTTCATTGGTTGGTTTCTTTGTAAACATCATAAAAGGGTTTCACAGTGCATCCTTTCAACACTGAATTATTTGAAATAAATGTTTAAAATTTATATATAAACTGTGAATATACTAAAACTGTAAATAAGGTAACTTGAAGTTCCACATAATTATTCTTTAATGATATTTCACATTTATTTACAATATATAATATTTAATATTAATTTCTAGAACAGTGAACACCAAAATGTCGATGCAAAGAAGAATCCAGAATTCAATCTGGTATTAGATTTATAAATATTTATTCTATATGACAACTTTCCATAAATATTTAAATCAAATAACAAAACAGATCCTATCTAATGAGTAAAAATAAAATCTATACAAATAACCTATAAAAATTAAACTATTATAAAAAAATGGTTGTTGATCCAAGTCAAGCTTAACAAATAAAAATCCAAGTCTTAGCCTCAAATTCATAGTCGACCTAAACACTAAATACTTATTCCATCTATTTTTTAACTAAATAAATTAGCATATTTAATATTTTTATTCCACTAAATAAATGAATCCCCGATGCACGTGTTTCTACTTCCTATCCGAAAGTTCAAGCTGAAACCTTTGATCAATAAATTAGTATTTAAGTTAAAATTTCATACAAATTTGCTGTAGTTTTGTGGTTTCATCATTCATTTTAAAGGTTTTTGATGACCTCAGTGCTCTAACTGGTAAGATACTTGACTTACACCTGGGTGTTTCGGGTTCGATTCCCGAATAAAAAATAAAAATAAAATGAAAAAGTTCCGAGTCCAGTAAACAATTAGTCCGGTAATAGTAACACACTAGACGTATGCGAGTGTTTGCTTCTTTCATGCAATAATATTGCCAACACACAATGACCAACTGCAAGTTCCGTGACTACTCCAATGGTTCTTAGCCCGAAGGTCCGATTAATGGGGCCAAATACAATATTATGTCACAGTTCTTCAATAAAACTGAATCACCAATTTGGATACATTGACGGGTAACATATGAACGAATGAATGAAAACTTGGAACTTTGGAGTTTATTAAGTTCGATCTTGAATACAAACCACTAAACTTTAAGGTTAGTATTTAAGCCGCTCAATGAATTCAGGCCTTAATCTTTAGATATACAACACTTAAGACAACTAAGGAATATAAGATCACAAATGCGAAACTAGAAATATTTTATTTGAAATGTTACACAACATTCCATGTTATCTCCATATATGCATTTTATTTGACAATATGTATTTGTTCAAAGGTAAACACTAAATTCATATTTACGTAAACAAGCTCATTAGAGCAATTTTTAGTAATAAAACATAAACTAAATAAATTTGTGGAATTTAACAAAAAACACTAGAAATTTATAATCAATTCGATGAATAATTTTTTGTGGATCTGTTTTTCTGTTGTCAAAACAAAACAATGTTTTCAATATTTCTGAGGCACTATTTGTATTATTATTTTAGTATATAATTGTACTTGGCTTTCATTTCACAATTCTTGACAGTAACCACGGCCCTCTTGCTCAGCGTTTTTCTAAAAAAACAGCCTTATGTATGCAGAATATGCAATCAAAAAATGACTTGTTAGCTGGTGATAATGCATAAGCTGGTGCATGCGAAAGAAGTTGATGTTGTGCTCAATGAGGCATGCAGAGCTGTCATAGGTTTCCTTAAACCGTAAAAATTGGAAAACCTTTATGAGGTAGTAGGTTTTCAATCTACATCAACTTAACCCCAAGCTTTCAAAGTGAATCAAATGAAAACATCCAATGCCAATTACAGCCCTCCTCTCAATGGAAAAACTGTTCCAAGAGAAGTCTCGTAAAAAAATGTATCATGTATCGAGTGAATTGATAATAACCAAGTATAAACATCATTGACCACTTCGAAAAAATAATAACATAGGCTCGAATTCATAGTCTGGTCTAAATATTAAATATAACATTAAAATTTCGTGTTTTGCATTCAGAGTTGTACTTTATATGCTCTAAACTTTAAAGTGAGGTAATGAAATGATGTGACTGACTCCCTTATTTAAGGTAGCTATGATAAATTCGATGAAATTTAACTAATTAGGATTAAGTATTTAGTTGCAAGGTTGCTATGAATTTGAGCCATATACTGTTTTTTAGAACATGGCGAAACTGTTAGGCTGCTGTTTCTATCACGAATTGTTAAAAAGGTTCCATGTACCCAAATCTACACAAAATTTTTACATTTTTAAAACAATATGATGGACAATATGGAGTACAAAAAAACTTGAATAAAGTACAGACAATAATGGTTATAACAAGTTTAAATTATAACTACATCTGTGATGAGTTGAACAAATTTCTAATTAAAAAAAATTGCAAACTAATTATTTCATTACAGTCATATTCTTGTAAACTTCTGTGATGAAGCATTTATTCTTAAAAACTTTCTAATACTCTTGAAGATAACAATGAAACATTTTGCATTTTTTTTAACTAAGGGATGATTTTCATCAATATGCAAATAGGCATCCTTGTTTTTGTTAAATACATATGGTTTTTACTGTTTTATGGTTTGTTTTAAACTTTCATCAATTATTTCAACTCATAAAAAAGAAACCATAAAAATTTCGAATGGGATAGTAAATCCCCTTTATGATATCCATGCTAAAAATGACAGAATTGTGTCATAAACTGGTCAAGTAACTGCAGGTAATCTAAAAAGTTAAAAGCTACCTTTTTTTTACTTCATAATATTTATGTATTTATTATCAGGTTTCAAACACAAATCGAAAAGTGTGAAATTCATCAAATGTGCAAAGATGTATACGTATTGTAAGGAGATTCAACTTTTAAATTCATACATCTCAGAAACAAAAAAATGCTACTTACCAATTTGTCCAAAAATAAGTCATATTCAATATAAGTCATATTCAATATTATAAGATTGTAAGCAAATTTGAATGCCAAAATCTAGACTAGTACTTACCTATCACATTCGTAACTTATTAATTCTATACTTGTTATAACCAAGTCCAACTGTATTAACAAATGTAATAATTTATCAATGTATTCTTAGTTGGCATTTACAATGTGTCTTGATGGAGTGAGACTACCAAATATTTCTATCAAATATAGGAGTGAGATAGTTCAGACTTGGTGATTGGTCTTAAGTCTATAGCTACCAGCCACCAAACTCATCCAAGTATGATATATTTAGTGAAGATATGTTTAATATGAGAATATCTCAATTTTCCCAAACCTCTCATCAAATTTATTACAAAGTAACCACATTATGCTAAAAATATTTTTCCAACTAACATTTAATATTTCCACCCATAAATTTATTTGAGACTTAGAAGACTATTTCTTTGAAATTTTAACAATAAAAAATGACAGAATTAGATTTGTCAATTACGCAACTAAGATTAAAATCATGAGGATAGTGCCGTAAGTTTGTAAGGCCAAAATTCAATAAATCGGGCAGATTTATTGCTTTGAATGAATTTCTTGTAATTAATCAGCTTATGTTTAACAAAAATTATTGGTATCCATGACTGTTTTTAAAGTGGTGCATGAAATTAATATTTGAGAAAAATTAACAAAAATTAAAATAAATTATAAATTCCAAGGAAAATAGAGAGTTAGGGACAAGGAATATTTTGAGATAAATAATGCTTCTTTACTTTATTTTTAAATATCGGTAAAGATGAAAAACATTTGATTGAGCAAGGAAGATCATTCCAAAGTCAAGCAGAGTGAACAAAAAAAGATGCGTACAATGATGTGTGATGCGTTGGTATACAAAGGAGTCCACAATTATTAGATCACGAGATAGTTCATGCTCAGAAAGAAAATTGAATTTAGGGCAGCTTGGATTTTACAACACTTCAGAGAAGATTTACAAAATGTGGAGATTTCTTTGCTCTCTTATTTTAAGCCATTGGAGTCTGACATGATATTCGAATATGTGATAATATTTTTGATTAAAAATAGATCTAATACAAATATTTCAGAGCCTCTCCAGTATATCGAACCACTTCTCACTAGGATCGAGATAACAAACGTCTCCATAGTCAATTAAGGGTAAAATTAAAGGATATTGGGGCTTAACTCAAATATATGATTTGATAGTATTTGGAGTTAACATTGACATAACTATCCTTACACAATTATCTTCGGCTGGTAAAAGTTCGTAGGACTTTTTTCAACTGATTTCTGTAAAAATGTTTGAGGTACTTGAACATTTCATTGTTTTAATAAAAAAACCTTTTACATAGCAAAAAAACATGCTGGATTACTACAGAGCGCTTAGTTAATTTACGCAGAGGTAAAATATATTTGGCGTTCATAGTGTTATAGTTGAATCAGGCTCAGTGTTGGAAATGCCTATATGTATGTATTCATATCAACTTTTACTGGGTACTCAAAACGCTCATCAATGTTCTGTTCTGAATTTCTTTCGACGGACCCAAAAATAACTGAGCTTGGATTGGCCTGATGGTACTGATAGGGTTTATAAGGATATAACAATGAATTATACTTTTACTATTAGGTGTACAAATAAGTTTCTGCCGTTTTTTATCAAAAATTAGGCATTTATTGTGAAATAACGGAACCTCATGTTTTATTCGAAGTATTGCCCATCGCTTGCCACTACTTTTTCCCATCTTTCTGGCAGCATACAGATACTGCGTCAGCAGAATGCTTCATCTTTTGAGGCTATCCACGAATCGACCCAATTTTTGGTATCTTCATATGAAGTAAAGTGCTGCTCAGACAGGCCATGCGTCATCGATCGAAACAAGTGGAAATCAGAAGGAGCAATGTCTGGTGAATACGGCGGGTGGGTAAAATTTCCCAATTGAGTGTTTCCAAATAGGTTTTGACCGGCCCGCAACATGTGGACGAGCATTATCATGCAGGAGAATAATTTTGTCGTGTCTGGAGTAGTAGTGGGCGCGCTTTTTCTCTAGTGCTCGACTCAATATCATCAATTGTGTTCGGTAGACAGCCCCAGCAATGGTTTCGTTCAGTTTGAGGAACTCATAATACACGACACCAAGCTGATCCCACCAAATACACAACAAGAGTTTTTTTCCATGAATATTTGGCTTAGCCGTAGATGTTGAAGCATGATTTCTTCCTTTTTGGATTATCATAGTGGATCCATTTTTCATTACCAGTGACTATACGGTGCAGAAAACCCTTTCGTTTATGCCTGGCAAGCAGCATTTCACATGTGGAAAATCGGCGTTCAACGTTTCTTGGTGCCAGTTCATATGGAACCCAATTTCCTTGTTTTTTAATCATTCCGAATGATAATTATGCCTGGCAAGCAGCATTTCACATGTGGAAAATCGGCGATCAACGTTTCTTCGGTGTCAGTTCATATGGAACCAAATTTTCTTGTTTTTTAATCATTCCCAATGATTTCAACCAATGTGAAATTGCTTGCTGAGTCACTCCTAATGTAAGTGCAAGTTCTTCTTGCGTTCGGCACGAATCTTGATCCAATAATACTTCCAATACCGCGTCTTCATACACTTTCACCCTTCCGCTACGTTCATTGTCTTCGATGTCAAATTCACCATTCTTAAAATTTTGAAATCACTCACGACAACTTCTCTCACTTAAGGCAGCCTCATCATATGCTTCTACAAGCAATCGATGCGCCTCAGCTGTAGATTTCTTCAAATTGAAGAAGTAAATCAAAAGTTCCCGCATGACGCTTATTCGGCTCAAAACTTGACATTTTCGCACACAAAAGAATATATTAAACTGATAAAAATTAACTAATATTTCAAGGTTATGTTGTTGACAGATGTCCAACCTTACGACAATGATGTTTTACATCTGATAATTTTAACCATAACTTACTGGTGGCGCCAATTTTTGTCAAACGGCGGCGACTTATTTGTACACCTGATATTTTTCGAGAATTTCAAATTTTTTAGCGCTACTGTGAGATAACATTAGTGTTAACTCACTGATAGTAATGAGTGTTGGTAAAAATAAATTTGGAATGAGTTTGCAAAAACACAATACAGGGATAAGAAATAAATTAATAAATTTTTTAAATGGTCATATCTGAAAGACCTGTTTCCAGAGGGACTTACAAACTTTAAGCAGTAACCACACAACATTTAAAAGCTGAGAAGGTATATTTATTACATTACAATTGTAACTATTGTCATTTTGCATAAATTAGAACCTATGTTTCCTTAGAAGGCTGGATGGACCATCCGAGAATACGGCGATCGAAACCACAGGAGAAGAAGTTCACCGCTGATGACATTTCATCAACCCAAGCTACCGATGTGACCATTCGTCGGTGACCCTAAAACAAATTTATAATTGTATTATTACATTACACTTTTGTTATATACAGTACTCCTTAGCATGTTTATCGTCCTGTAGCAATCTCTTTCAACTAATTAGAAAACTAAAAAAAGCCTTAAGCGAAAACCAGACTGGAATCAGTTACATTAAATCTGGATACCAACACGAATCAAACCCAGAACCACTGGGTTGGAAGACAGGTGTCTAATGAAATGCGCCAAGATAGTCTTAATTGTAAGAAAATAATATCATAAAACAAATAAAGGCACATTTATGTCACACAATCAACAGAAAAAAATACATTTCAATATTACGACTATTCTATACAAATACTTGATATTTACTTTATTAACCTTTTTAACTCTAGTCATTTTGAATAGGTTTATAAATTTAAGTATAGTGACGTACAGATAGATATTAATGAAGATTGAAAACTAATTTGGTTTTCTGTCAGGCTGCAGTTTTATGTATTTTCAATAAGTATACCAGATCTGTAAATATGAAACCGGAATTTGCTCATAGATGGCTCTAGTTGTCAATGTAGTGACTGGCAAACCGCGTCATTGGCGCCTTTTTCTTGTGTCTACATTTGTCAGACTTTTAACTCACAATACAAGTTTAATACAACTACATATCTGTACCCTAGAGGATAAACCACGGAAGTCACTCTGCACCCTAGACGATAAACGTCATATGCGTCATACATGAACTGTATGATGCAACGTCGTTTATACTCTGGGGTAAAATGTGGCTCCCGTGGTTTATCCTCTAGGGTACAGATATGTTTTCATAGCGTTGAACATGTCTGTTTTTGTGCCTGAAAACTACGATTTGCGGAGAGCATTGATTTTCTGTTACCATTTGAAGAAAACTGCTGCAGAATTGCATCGAATGCTTGTTGAAGCTTACGGTGAGCATGATCTTGGTAAATCACAGTGCTTTGAGTGGTTTAAAAAATTCAGCGGTGAAAACCGAAAAGCCACTTACTAAATGCTGCTCACTAAGTACAAAAGAAAATCATTTCTCCATCGAATTGTGACTGGCGATGAAAAATGGATATATTTTGAGAATCCTAAGCGTAAAAGATCATGGGTAACTCCAAGCAAACCAGTGACATCAACTGCAAGGCCAAATTGCTATGGACGGAAGACAATACTCTGTGTTTGGTGGTATCAGAAGGGTGTTATCTATTATGAGCTGCTAAAACCTGGCGAAACCGTTAATACTGAACGCTACTGACAACAAATGCTGGATTTGAACCAAACATTGCGTGAAAAACAACCAGAATATCAAAAGAGGCAATACAAAGTGATTTTGCTTCATGATAATGCACCATCGCACACAGCAAAACCGGTCAAGGAAACGATTGAGGCGTTTAGTTGGCAAATACTTTCACATGCGGCTTACTCACCAGACTTGGCTCCATCCGATTACTACTAATGTGCATCGATGGGACACGCACTTGCTGAGCAGCGCTTCACTTCTTACGAAAATGGCTCGATGATTGGTTTGCCTCAAAAGAGCAACAGTTTATTTGGCGTGGCATCCACAAATTGCCAGAGAGATGGGGAAAATGTGTAGCTAGCGATGGGCAATACTTTGAATAAAATATTTTTTACCATTTTCATACAATAAATGTGTATTTTCTATAAAAAAAATCTAATTTCATATTTAAAGACCTGATACATCAAAAGTCTTCATTTGTATGCATTAATATCAGATTAAAACAAGCATTTATGAAACAATAAAATTTAAAATTGAGAAAACTAGCATGTATGCGAACGCGATATAGAGATACGTATACTTGGCTCCTTAGTCATTTAAGATATATTAAAAGATACAGCAAATATAAAACTGAAATTAAAAAACGGCTGATAGTATTCAAACCAGCTTCAATAATTGAAATATCACCTTAGGTGGAAGAAGGAAAGGATGGTGAAGAAAAAAGGCAAATTGGGAATGAAACAAATAACATCACTGACTTGAAATTAAAAGTTTTTTCAATTGTTCTTTTGAAGCATGCCAATGACGGAGCTAGTAACATTAGTTGGTAACTGGTTCCAGAGTCTCACTGCATGAACAGTTAAGGCCGATGTAAAAAAGAAGAGCAGCGAAAAGCCAATATTTGGTTGAGCGTAATTTTAGTCCATGATCGGAAAACATGAACTTTGCGTCTATTTCTCACATTTAACCAATTAAATTCTTTTTGATATGATCGTACTTTCTCAGTTTAAAGATGAATTACAGACAAACATTATAAAGACGCTTTAGTTTGTCCAGCTGTTCAACCGTAATATCCAAATAAAATACATCTGTACAGACCAAAATAGGAAACAGCATAAATATTAGGTCCTTACATATGAAATTGGCGTTTTGTTTGGGAGGAACATAAAGTTGATTTTTTTTTAATATAATATATTTATTTAATCAAAGTATGTACCATTGCTATCTATGCACTTTTGCCATCTCATAGGTAGTTCATCGATCCCTTTACTAAAAAAACCATTCGGACGGGAATCAATAAAATCTTTGAAGTCGGTTTGGACTGCCCCATCGGAGTTGAATTTTTTCCCTTGCAAGAAGTTATCCAAATTTCGAAAAAAATAGTAATCTGTTGGGGCAAGGTCCGGAGAGTACGGTGGATGTCTTAGACATTCCAATTGAAGCTCTTCTAATTTGGTAGCCGTCTGTTGTGCAGTGTGTGGTCTAGCGTTATCATGAAGCAGCAGTGGCCTAGAGCGATTAACCAGCCTCGGTTGTTTAGCAGCTAGCTTTTCCATCATGGTTTGCAGTTGCTGACAATAGACATCTGCCGTAATCGTCTGGCCAGATTTAAGAAAGCTGTAGTGAACGACACCAGCACTAGTCCACCAAACGCTCACAAGTAACTTTTTTGGAGTCAATTTTCGCTTGGGGCATGGTTTGGCTGGTTCGGCAGGGTTCAGCCATTGCGATGAGCGCTTCCGATTATCATACAGGATCCACTTTTCATCACAGGTAATGATTCGATTCAAAATCCCTTCATTATTGTGCCGGTTGAGTAATGCAACGCAGCAGTCAACGCGCGTTTGTTGATTTGCTTCACTCAATTCGTGAGGTACCCACCTTTCAAGCTTTTTCACCTTCCCAATTTGCTTCAAGTGGATTAAAACAGTTTTATCACTAACACCGCAGCCTGCAGCTAACTCGGACGTGGTTTGCGATGGATCCGCTTCCACAATAGCCTTCAATTCTTCATTATCAACTTTGGTCTCCGGCCGTCCACGGGGCTTTTTCTGCAGGTCGAAATTTCCAGAACGAAAACGTTGGAACCAAAAACGCACTGTGTTTTCTTTTGCGGCACCGTCGCCATACACATCATTAATCCTTCGAGCCGTTTCTGCAGCACTGGTGCCACGGTGGAACTCGTACTCGTAAATAACGCGATATTTCAAGTTTTCCATTTTGTAAACTGAGTGACGCAAAGAAAAAAAACAATTGAGGAAAAAACAAATGAATTATAATTTTCGAAACACAAATACTTGAGTAAATAGCTGTATAAATTTGAATTTGGAATTCCTAACCAAAGAGAAGATATTTGAGATCAAAGTTGCCAGTACGGCAAAACGCCAATTTCATATGTAAGGACCTAATAGTATGTTGTGATACTAAACTTTGGTTATCTGTCCTCTGCCTATCTTGATAGAGAAAGAGCATGATGAAGTAATATATATTATGAATTTCGTTTTTAATGGAATAACACGGAAATCTGATATTGCTGGTAGGGAAAATGTATGTAGTTGTTAATATATTTTAGTTACGATGATTGTTCACCGCTCATGTTTTTTTACATCGTCCTTTACTGTCCATACAGTGAGACTCTGGAACCAGTCACAAACTAATGTTAGACCCGCTCCGTCCTTGGCATGCTTTAAGTGACTGAAAAAACTTAATTTCTAGTCAACGTGTTTCATTCCTGATTTTTCTTACCTCTTTACCATCCTTTCCTTTTCCTTTGATTAATGATATCTCACTTTTACTTTAATATGCTTATGTCCATAAATTTCATAAATATGAATAATCTTTTGAACATTTTTGCGACCATGCTACTTGCTTTATTTACTTTTGTCTGGTTGGTTGGAAGAGATTACTGCCTGCCATTTATTTAACACTTCATTATATTTACAATAAAGTGTTAAATAAAATAAAACAAATTGTGGAAAGTGTAAGGATTACATAGTAATGAAAAATCTGCAATTTCAATTACATCACAAACGGGAATGATGTGATATGCCATATAAAAAACCTTGTCAAAACATCATTTCTTGTTGTTTCCATTCTTGTCAGCCAACACAGTTGAATCGTAAGTGGAGCATAAAAAATTGAAAATTGAGATGAAAACAAAAGCAATAATTACCATGCGACTAGTCCTGGGCAGGCGAGCCATCCTCTGCCCCTGCAGATCAAACAGTCGGATCTGTCTGTTATCATGAGGGATTGCAATAAGGCCTCCAGAGCTCACCGCAATGCGATTAACACTTGAATCTGAGCGGATTGTCGCCAGGGATGAACGCATATTCCGAAGATCCCATACCTATAACACATTTTATTTTCTTTAATACAATTTTTTTCAAAATCAGAGATGATGAATGCCACGAGAAATAATATACCAGATATCTCTTACTCAATAAAATGATAAATGATAGTGAAAAATGTCCTGATGTAAATTGAATGGGGTTCTCACAGTACCCTACTTGAGAAGACACATAAGTTTTAGAAACCTAGTAATGGAAGACTTGATTTTTCATAACAAGCAATAAATAATAATGTATTATTTCCAGGGATCCCTTAATATAATTTTACTTGTTGCTCATCATATAGATTATGTACACATCACTATCAGCCTGTTTCTACTCATTGCTCTAGTTAATGAAGTGGAAATCATTTAAAGTCGCCTTAAATGATTTCTACTTTGTGGTTCTTACCCATGTACACATGGTGATAAAGCCCGATCAGTTTTGTAATTTAAAGTGTTGACCTATTTATTAGCTTCTACCCTTCTTAAAAGACAATGTATATGCATTGACTAATAAAATAATTATTATTGAAGGGAAGCTTGGGACTAAAGCCCAATCAGTTTTGTTATTTAAAGTGTTGACCTATTAGCTTCTACCCTTCTTAAAAGACAATGTATATGCAGTGACTAATAAAATAATTATTAATGAAGGGAAGCTTGGGACTAAAGCCCGATCAGTTTTGTCATTTAAAGTGTTGACCTATTAGCTTCTACCCTTCTTAAAAGACAATGTATATGCAGTGACTAATAAAATAATTATTATTGAAGGGAAGCTTGGGACTAAAGCCCGATCAGTTTTGTTATTTAAAGTGTTGACCTATTAGCTTCTACCCTTCTTAAAAGACAATGTATATGCAGTGACTAATAAAATAATTATTATTGAAGGGAAGCTTGGGACTAAAGCCCGATCAGTTTTGTCATTTAAAGTGTTGACCTATTAGCTTCTACCCTTCTTAAAAGACAATGTATATGCAGTGATTAATAAAATAATTATTATTGAAGGGAAGCTTGGGACTAAAGCCCGATCAGTTTTGTCATTTAAAGTGTTGACCTATTAGCTTCTACCCTTCTTAAAAGACAATGTATACGCAGTGACTAATAAAATAATTATTATTGAAGGGAAGCTTGGGACTAAAGCCCGATCAGTTTTGTCATTTAAAGTGTTGACCTATTAGCTTCTACCCTTCTTAAAAGACAATGTATATGCAGTGACTAATAAAATAATTATTATTGAAGGGAAGCTTGGGACTAAAGCCCGATCAGTTTTGTTATTTAAAGTGTTGACCTATTAGCTTCTACCCTTCTTAAAAGACAATGTATATGCAGTGACTAATAAAATAATTATTATTGAAGGGAAGCTTGGGACTAAAGCCCGATCAGTTTTGTCATTTAAAGTGTTGACCTATTAGCTTCTACCCTTCTTAAAAGACAATGTATATGCAGTGACTAATAAAATAATTATTATTGAAGGGAAGCTTGGGACTAAAGCCCGATCAGTTTTGTCATTTAAAGTGTTGACCTATTAGCTTCTACCCTTCTTAAAAGACAATGTATATGCAGTGACTAATAAAATAATTATTATTGAAGGGAAGCTTGGGACTAAAGCCCGATCAGTTTTGTTATTTAAAGTGTTGACCTATTAGCTTCTACCCTTCTTAAAAGACAATGTATATGCAGTGACTAATAAAATAATTATTATTGAAGGGAAGCTTGGGACTAAAGCCCGATCAGTTTTGTCATTTAAAGTGTTGACCTATTAGCTTCTACCCTTCTTAAAAGACAATGTATATGCAGTGATTAATAAAATAATTATTATTGAAGGGAAGCTTGGGACTAAAGCCCGATCAGTTTTGTCATTTAAAGTGTTGACCTATTAGCTTCTACCCTTCTTAAAAGACAATGTATACGCAGTGACTAATAAAATAATTATTATTGAAGGGAAGCTTGGGACTAAAGCCCGATCAGTTTTGTCATTTAAAGTGTTGACCTATTAGCTTCTACCCTTCTTAAAAGACAATGTATATGCAGTGACTAATAAAATAATTATTATTGAAGGGAAGCTTGGGACTAAAGCCCGATCAGTTTTGTTATTTAAAGTGTTGACCTATTAGCTTCTACCCTTCTTAAAAGACAATGTATATGCAGTGACTAATAAAATAATTATTATTGAAGGGAAGCTTGGGACTAAAGCCCGATCAGTTTTGTCATTTAAAGTGTTGACCTATTAGCTTCTACCCTTCTTAAAAGACAATGTATATGCAGTGACTAATAAAATAATTATTATTGAAGGGAAGCTTGGGACTAAAGCCCGATCAGTTTTGTCATTTAAAGTGTTGACCTATTAGCTTCTACCCTTCTTAAAAGACAATGTATACGCAGTGACTAATAAAATAATTATTATTGAAGGGAAGCTTGGGACTAAAGCCCGATCAGTTTTGTCATTTAAAGTGTTGACCTATTAGCTTCTACCCTTCTTAAAAGACAATGTATATGCAGTGACTAATAAAATAATTATTATTGAAGGGAAGCTTGGGACTAAAGCCCGATCAGTTTTGTTATTTAAAGTGTTGACCTATTAGCTTCTACCCTTCTTAAAAGACAATGTATATGCAGTGACTAATAAAATAATTATTATTGAAGGGAAGCTTGGGACTAAAGCCCGATCAGTTTTGTTATTTAAAGTGTTGACCTATTAGCTTCTACCCTTCTTAAAAGACAATGTATATGCAGTGACTAATAAAATTATTACTATTGAAGGGAAGCTTGGGACTAAAGCCCAATCAGTTTTGTTATTTAAAGTGTTGACCTATTAGCTTCTACCCTTCTTAAAAGACAATGTATATGCAGTGACTAATAAAATAATTATTAATGAAGGGAAGCTTGGGACTAAAGCCCGATCAGTTTTGTCATTTAAAGTGTTGACCTATTAGCTTCTACCCTTCTTAAAAGACAATGTATATGCAGTGACTAATAAAATAATTATTATTGAAGGGAAGCTTGGGACTAAAGCCCGATCAGTTTTGTTATTTAAAGTGTTGACCTATTAGCTTCTACCCTTCTTAAAAGACAATGTATATGCAGTGACTAATAAAATAATTATTATTGAAGGGAAGCTTGGGACTAAAGCCCGATCAGTTTTGTCATTTAAAGTGTTGACCTATTAGCTTCTACCCTTCTTAAAAGACAATGTATATGCAGTGATTAATAAAATAATTATTATTGAAGGGAAGCTTGGGACTAAAGCCCGATCAGTTTTGTCATTTAAAGTGTTGACCTATTAGCTTCTACCCTTCTTAAAAGACAATGTATACGCAGTGACTAATAAAATAATTATTATTGAAGGGAAGCTTGGGACTAAAGCCCGATCAGTTTTGTTATTTAAAGTGTTGACCTATTAGCTTCTACCCTTCTTAAAAGACAATGTATATGCAGTGACTAATAAAATAATTATTATTGAAGGGAAGCTTGGGACTAAAGCCCGATCAGTTTTGTTATTTAAAGTGTTGACCTATTAGCTTCTACCCTTCTTAAAAGACAATGTATATGCAGTGACTAATAAAATAATTATTATTGAAGGGAAGCTTGGGACTAAAGCCCGATCAGTTTTGTCATTTAAAGTGTTGACCTATTAGCTTCTACCCTTCTTAAAAGACAATGTATATGCAGTGACTAATAAAATAATTATTATTGAAGGGAAGCTTGGGACTAAAGCCCGATCAGTTTTGTCATTTAAAGTGTTGACCTATTAGCTTCTACCCTTCTTAAAAGACAATGTATACGCAGTGACTAATAAAATAATTATTATTGAAGGGAAGCTTGGGACTAAAGCCCGATCAGTTTTGTCATTTAAAGTGTTGACCTATTAGCTTCTACCCTTCTTAAAAGACAATGTATATGCAGTGACTAATAAAATAATTATTATTGAAGGGAAGCTTGGGACTAAAGCCCGATCAGTTTTGTTATTTAAAGTGTTGACCTATTAGCTTCTACCCTTCTTAAAAGACAATGTATATGCAGTGACTAATAAAATAATTATTATTGAAGGGAAGCTTGGGACTAAAGCCCGATCAGTTTTGTTATTTAAAGTGTTGACCTATTAGCTTCTACCCTTCTTAAAAGACAATGTATATGCAGTGACTAATAAAATAATTATTATTGAAGGGAAGCTTGGGACTAAAGCCCGATCAGTTTTGTTATTTAAAGTGTTGACCTATTAGCTTCTACCCTTCTTAAAAGACAATGTATATGCAGTGACTAATAAAATTATTATTATTGAAGGGAAGCTTGGGACTGATGGTATCTTTTCTGATGAGTGTGGAGATCAATTCTCAATCCAGACATGGCTAAACCAGTAACGCCATATCTTATCCTGGTCCAGGAGTACTCCATGCTTCACCCTCTCTCGATTGCTGAGCTGTCAGCCACCTAATGTTTTGATATTATCACAGAGTATTTCGATTCCGACGCTAGGGTAAAACTTACTAGGAAAAAAATACATGCGTAGAATGTTTGTATTTATTAACAAGAATAACTGACATACCTTGACAGACCTGTCATCAGACCCCGAAACTACTTTGTCTTCTCTGGTAAAAACTGCTGATGTGACACTTCTGCAAATTAACATTTTTAAATAATGATATTAAAAATAAAGTAATGAAACTCACATGCAAGAATTTCTAAAATGTACCGTAACTTTCAAAAAAGCTTTATGAAATTTGTACTTTTTTTGCAGTATTTTTCAAAATGGCTCAATTGCACTAGGCACATTCAATCGCACTAGGCATATGTGAAATACACTTCCTCACCCGCTGTCAAGTCCTGATCTTGCTCTTTCAGATTTCCCTCTTTTGAGCAAACATTTATGGCTGCTCAATCGAGACAATTCAAAACTTCCACCCAGTTTTCCAAATAATATGCAGACTTTTGTAGAGTACTTGCTAACTTATTAATTTCATTAAAGGTTAATCAATGCTGACCTTACTATAATATCGTACTTTTTTTTATATGATTAACCAATGAGATTAAAGCTGTCAAAAATATAAATTATATGGAATATAGCAATATTTAAAAATTTGCGATACTTTTATGCTAATGCATCTTGTAGATTTATTGCATTAAAGAAATTGCTTCCAATCAACCAGTTTTTGTTTCATAATTGTTTTCGTATAAATGATTGTCTTAAACTTAGTAAATGAAAATAATATTAGACAAAATATAATAAAACTTAAAAAAAAGATAAATCTCAAGGTAAATATGGATTAGGTTGAAACTATAAAGGAGTATTTTGAAATTAAGTACGTTTTTATATTTTTTCTGGAATTTTCCATTTTCGAATTCTGCCATTTTCAGATCAGAATCCATGCTCAGAAATTGAATTTTTTATACAGCTACCGAAGACAGCTTGGATTGTTAAAAACTCAAAAAGATTGACAGAATGTAGAGAATTCTTCACTCTTTTAATTCATGCCATTGGAGTTTGACACGGTATTTAGATATAAGATCAAATTGTTTTAGATTGAAAATAAACAAAACAAAAATATTTTGGAGCTCCTCCAGTCTATCCAACAACTCCTCACTAGCATTGAGATAAATTTGGGCTAGTTAATTCTGCTTTGGATAGGGAGGAGAACGTGCAATCTCTTGAGATATTGGCGACTTGCAAATATTTATCAACTTAGCTAAGAAAGTACTTTTATTTGTACAGTGGAGAATCAAAAATAAAAATATAAGATCTTACTCTGTATGTCCCTGGAATACTGAAACGGAATGTATGGGTTCACGGAAATCCCAAAGACGGAATGTGGTGTCACGTGATGCTGTCACCACCAGTCTTTGTGAGAAGTGGGCTGAGGCATGGGTTAACTCGTGGTCGTGCCCTTAAATAAAAAGTATGCGCTAACTAAATACAAATATAAATAATCAGAATAATTTTAATTCTTAATCATAATGCACCTGCAAATAAAAGGTTGTTCGCAAAGTAATTTTGTATTTTTAAATTGAATTCAAATACAAAATTGCAACAAATACTTGTAGATAGTGGGTTTTCGATATTTTCAGTATCTCAACAATCTCTAATATCATAAAATGCTTCCAGAGAGAATACCATCGTCGAGTGTTGTATCACCATTATGAATTTTTTAAATCACATTTGACACACACCATCGCTTACTGCTTTATCGCTATACACTGGACATGCCATTTTTTTTGTTTGTGTCGCATTTTTTCCTTAGAGGTAGTAAAAAAGGCATCAAACACTGAAAAACAACTTATTTTGCTACATCTTCAAAATGACACGAAAAAAATATTGCGCTAAACAAAATATAAAAGTACAGTACATACAGCATGTTTGTAATGAAGTTAGCAACTAATGACTGAATGACCTCGTGAGAAACTACTGTCTGGACAATATATTGTTTTACTTCATTGTCTATTTTAGGTGGGCAACTTGGTAAAAATATTTTCTCTGTTATTAAAAGCCTTTAATAATATTTTATTAAAATGATTAAAAATGAAAAACAAACATATTTTTATAACAATTTATTTTACTTTTATCCGAATCTACATGTTGAAAGCTAGATATAAAACAAACTTGATTTTGCTACACCATTCTTACAATTTCTGATTTGACTGACAATTTATTTTACATACAACCTACATACATAGAATCATACCATTTTCCTGTCGGGATAGGCAGAGAGGACAAAGTACCAGACGTTCCTATCATGACACATCTTTCGCCTCTTCTACATCCATACACATCCTATGATTTCTGACTTTTCTTCTTTTAAAATTTCATTAATTTGATCCAATCATACTTTCATTGGATATATCATCTACCATGCTTTTTACTCAGATTTGCACTCTATATTTGTTTTGTTAGTCTTTCTTTATTCATTCATTCTATATACTTTAACCATCTTAGAGTGTTCTTATTTATCTTACATAATACATTAGCCAAATTAAGTTCACATTCATCCTTAATCACTTCATAATTTATTTTTATCAAACACTGTTTATTCCACTTTTTTGTGACGGTATAACCCTTAGGGTTATACCGTCACAAAAAAGTGGAATAAACAGTGTTTGATAAAAATAAATTACAATGTCTTTAAACCTCCACAACGTTAATGCCTTAACTATAAACAACACTTAATCACTTCATTTTGTATTCGGTCATATATTGTCACCATATGTATTGTTCTCAGTGCACACATTTCAACAGTATTAATTCAGTTCCTTTCAATATTTTTCCACATTTATCTTTCACTTCCATACATCAAAGTTGGTATTAAAATATTATTGTGGACTATCTATCATCTTAGCAGGTTTTGATACTTTTCAGTTCGAGTATACAAGTTTAAAAACAAAATATTGACATAGTTTCCAACTACATGCCATTCAATATTCCTCATAACTCTTGCAATATCTTTGAAAATACTACATAAATAGCAGAATTTCTTAAATTGTTCAAAACATTCAATGCTCATCCACATATGTATCACATTGACTTTTACATTCAAACTTTTCAAATGATTTCGCAACATTTAATTATCATATTTATTTCATTTTACCTTTGATAAAGGTTTGACCCAATTACATCATTCTAAATACATAATATAGGAAAAAAATAATTAGATTCAAGTCTAAAAATAATACCAATGATACCTCATGTTTCCCTGCAAAGTGGCTCAGTTATATCTATGAAGTTTATAAATGAGTTTGATATTCAATTATCCACCGAGATATGGGAAAAATCAATATGGGCAAATTCATTCAACAAGGTCATTCTATATGCCTCATAGCAGGTTAATAATTGTAAGTGACCCGTTAAACAGTTATATCAAGAAAAAGAATGAATGTCTACCTATTGTTGTCTAAATTAATATAGTATGCTATCTTGAAAACGATGATGAGATCTAAACTTACGTAAAAATAAAGCAATATAAATTTTTAGTAAAATAAATATTGGGTCCTTACATGTGAAATTGGCGTTTTGTTTGGGAGGAACATAAAGTTGATTTTTTTTTAATATAATATATTTATTTAATCAAAGTATGTACCATTGCTATCTATGCACTTTTGCCATCTCATAGGTAGTTCATCGATCCCTTTACTAAAAAAACCATTCGGACGGGAATCAATAAAATCTTTGAAGTCGGTTTGGACTGCCCCATCGGAGTTGAATTTTTTCCCTTGCAAGAAGTTATCCAAATTTCGAAAAAAATAGTAATCTGTCGGGGCAAGGTCCGGAGAGTACGGTGGATGTCTTAGACATTCCAATTGAAGCTCTTCTAATTTGGTAGCCGTCTGTTGTGCAGTGTGTGGTCTAGCGTTATCATGAAGCAGCAGTGGCCTAGAGCGATTAACCAGCCTCGGTTGTTTAGCAGCTAGCTTTTCCATCATGGTTTGCAGTTGCTGACAATAGACATCTGCCGTAATCGTCTAGCCAGATTTAAAAAAGCTGTAGTGAACGACACCAGCACTAGTCCACCAAACGCTCACAAGTAACTTTTTTGGAGTCAATTTTCGCTTGGGGCATGGTTTGGCTGGTTCGGCAGGGTTCAGCCGTTGCGATGAGCGCTTCCGATTATCATACAGGATCCACTTTTCATCACAGGTAATGATTCGATTCAAAATCCCTTCATTATTGTGCCGGTTGAGTAATGCAACGCAGCAGTCAACGCGCGTTTGTTGATTTGCTTCACTCAATTCGTGAGGTACCCACCTTTCGAGCTTTTTCACCTTCCCAATTTGCTTCAAGTGGATTAAAACAGTTTTATCACTAACACCGCAGCCTGCAGCTAACTCGGACGTGGTTTGCGATGGATCCGCTTCCACAATAGCCTTCAATTCTTCATTATCAACTTTGGTCTCCGGCCGTCCACGGGGCTTCTTCTGCAGGTCGAAATTTCCAGAACGAAAACGTTGGAACCAAAAACGCACTGTGTTTTCTTTTGCGGCACCGTCGCCATACACATCATTAATCCTTCGAGCCGTTTCTGCAGCACTGGTGCCACGGTGGAACTCGTACTCGTAAATAACGCGATATTTCAAGTTTTCCATTTTGTAAACTGAGTGACGCAAAGAAAAAAAACAATTGAGGAAAAAACAAATGAATTATAATTTTCGAAACACAAATACTTGAGTAAATAGCTGTATAAATTTGAGTTTGAAATTCCTAACCAAAGAGAAGATATTTGAGATCAAGTTGCAAGTATGGCAAAACGCCGGTTTCGTATGTGGGGACCTAATATACATTTGTTTATTATTTTGTATTCACCATTGTTTTATTGAGTTCACTACCGGTTTCAGAGACCTTTGTCTTCCTCATCAGCTGAAGTTGAACTAAATTATGTTTAAAATATATTTTTAATATATGAATAAAAAATAAGTGTTTTATTTAATTTATTAAAAATTTTGAACACGCACCACAAAGTGAAACAATTGTCTTTTCTAAGATTCAGGAAAAAAAATAAAGCAAAGTATCTGAATGAAATAAATGAGAGAGTATTTAGTTCAAGACGTAGTTCTCTAATAATTAGCTTTTTAGTAGTATCCTTGTTTAGCCATAGTGTCTACTTTACTAAAATATAATTTACAGATCAAGAAGACCGTATTTCATCAGTACATAAGTTAGAATTAGATTTTTGTAGAGAAGTCTATGTAGAAAAGCAGTGTTGCCTGATTAAAAATTAAAAATAATCACCAGTAAGACAATGCAGTAGTTCTCCAGTTTCCACATCATAGAGGTTAGCAGATCTATCCCACGACGCAGTGATGACCTGATCGGCTCCAGGAAGCCAATCAGCTGCCACGACTACTCCCGAGTGACCCAAAAGCTCCACAAGTGGTGTTCGTAAACATTCAGGGCGGTCCTCCGCCCCTCCACCATCTTCCACACCACCTTCAAGTTCTTCTTCGGAAGATTGCCCACGTAACTGCAAATATTCATTATAATAATTTTATTAAGAATAAGACAAAGAAATTGATTTCTTGAGAGGATTCTTATTTATCAGAAAAGTATTATTATATGTAATTTTTCAAAACAATCTTCATTATTATTCATTCATCATATTGTAACCTTTCAACATATCCGAGTTGGTGACTCTGATATATTGAAAAATGTGACTGGGGGACAAAATTATATTGAGCCTTCGGGTTTAGATTCAATGCAGTAGGCACAAAACTCGTTCGCCATTGCACGTGTTTTGAATACTGCTTCACACATGGAGAAGTATTAATACTTACACACATCTAGAGCGTGTGAGCATTTTTATCAAATGAACTCTTTTGCCAGACTAGTCCATACAACATTGGCCCCTTCGGTGTTTCTAACTCTTAACCTTTTCATTCTTTCAAAATTTCATTCAGTCAACTAAATCATATTTTCCTCAAGCTTTCTCTTACACAACTCTACTTACATTTACAATATAGAATTATTTGATTATCCTTTCATAATTTATTCCTTCACTATGTCCAAAATTTTCATCTTCATTTTACTTATTACATCAGTTCCTAGTTCACATTATTCCTTTCTATGTTACACATTGTCGAACCACATATTCTTCTAAGTGCAGCATTTCTATGACATTTATTTGGAAACTGAATTTTTTTCAATGGCCAAATTTAAATCCTATACATCAATATTGACATTAATATACTGTCGTGAACAGTATCAAAATCTTAGCAGGTTTTGACACTGTCCAGTTTGAGTATATTTATACTATATAGTGTCCTTGAATTTTTTAACACAACATGCCATTATATAAAAATATTTTATAACTCGACCATTACCTCATAACATGATATAATAATTATAACAAAATTCCTTTTTTTTGCTGTAGTCTTTATGCTCACATTTACATTTTCAGCAACCATGACCATGTTTTGGGACATTTGTTTTCAGATTTGTCATGCACTATAGTTCATTCTCATTCTCCGCAGACACAATCATGTCATTAATATATAAAAGTCTGTATACATCAATATTTATTATTTTTATACTACTTAGGTACATACTTTTGTATATCTTTAACACATGAGTCTATTTAAATATGAAATAACCATGATGACATGACACATCCTTGCTTCACACCCTTTATTATTTCAAACTACTCAGTTAATACGCTATTCACTTTATTGCCTGCTCTACTCCCAATATAAAATATACTATTTAACAAATAAGTTTGCATTCAAGACCTTAACATTGGAAAACATCCCAGAGATTGTTCCTTAATACAATGAACTAGGTTGATAGGGCGAATATATCAATTTCTTCTGAGTTAAAGAGATTTTTGTGATGATTGCTGTTCAGTGGAATGATCTGCTTGAGGAGCTATGCACGGAGAATAATTTATAGGCTTTTAGAAGAAAACTATTCTATATACAAGTAGGAATCAATGCACGCTTGATGTGATTTATTGACACTTAACATAATCAATGACTTAATCGTCATAATTTACATATATAAAAAGGTACAAACACTAATGTAAAAATAATTTTAAAATACAGACATATAATAAAAAACAATTAAGAATATTGCAGCTATAGTATGTTCCCAGGGTTAAAGAAGAGGATCAGGAAGACAAAGACATTTATGGCTTCAAACTTGAAATTCATTCTTTCATTTGTTGCTCTTAAATATACCAGGTCTATAAATATGAAACTGGATTTTTTTATAGAAAATACACATTTATTGTATGAAAATGGTAAAAAATATTTTATTCAAAGCATTGCCCATCATTGCCACGCCAAATAAACTGTTGCTTTTTTGAGGCAAAAAAATCATCGAGCCATTTTCGTAATCTCTCTTGCATTGAATTTAAAGTTTAACGGATAAAAATAAAGAAACCATGTTAATGCCCAATGTTTGGAAGGCTTGGTCCATTTACTTTTCCATAAAGTAGAAGAATAAATGTATGGTTTATGGGATGTCCCAAGTCATTAACTAAATCGATAAATAATGCATAATCTATACCGGTAGGTCCCAATTGACGGCCGCCTGCCATACATGTGCAGTGGCGTCTCCACTGCTAGTGAGTGCAAGGTCCCTGGACGGGTGGAAACGGATGGAATTAACTGAGCCAGAGTGACCCAGATACTGCAGCAGGCACTTGCCCCACTCCACACTCCACACAGCGGCCGAATAATCTGTTTCATACAGAATAAAAAAATCAGTTGCAAATTATTTCATTTTCATTTATCGTAGATAGCATACATCATAGGTTCCCAAAGTGGCCCCATCGGCCCCCCTGGGGATACTGGAGGGAACTGAGGGGGCCATGCTGGTCCTGGGGAAGTAGAGGGGACTACTTGCTTATTTTAATAAATACCTTTTTAATTTCTTTTCCAAATTGTTTTATTTCCAAAATACCTTTCTGAAATTAAAAAATTACTCACATAATTTTTTTGCTGAAATTTTATTTCTTTTATTTTTTTATTTCAGATTCATCCTTCTCATTAGGATCATTTAATAAATACTTCAACAATTTAAGTATCAGCGTATCTTATATATAACACTACAGTAGAGCAGTGCTCCGCAACCGGTGTGCCGTGGCACACTGGTGTGCCGTGAGCCAGATACAGGTGTGCCGCGGTCAAATTCAATGTACTATGCGTATCCAGAAACTAAGTGTACTGAGGCTCTCACGACCGGGTGGATTTTATTTTCGACATGTTGGCTACACTTCCGTGTAGCCTGACCCTTCCACTTCGCAACGAGACCGGTTCGAGGTCAGTACGTTGAGAAGTGTCGACGCGACAACACGTTTCGTGAAAAATGTCAATTCAATCTCCCGCCAAGTGCGAAATACGCGGCGTCATCCGTTATCTCGTTTGGAAGGGAAGCAGTCTCAACAGTGGCGTCACACCTCTTCACCCTCCGCCAAAAAGTTCAAAATCACAATTTCAGCCAACAAAATCATGGCATCCGTGTTTTGGGACTGTCAAGGCATAATTTTAATTGAATATATGCCTCAAGGGGAGACCATCAACTCTGCAAGATACTGTGAGACCCTAAAAAAAATGCGGAGGGCGATTCAGAACAAGAAGAGAGACATGCTGACAAAGGGAGTCTGCCTGCTGCACGACAATGCCAGATCACACACGGCCAACGCCACGAAGGAACTGCTCGCCTCGTTTAAATGGGATGTCCTGAACCATCCCGCGCATTCCCCTGACCTAGCACCTTCAGATTACTATCTCTTTACCTCCTTGAAGCTGCACATGGGTGGAAAAAGGTTTTCAACCGACGAGGAGATAAAGGAGGAGGTGGAGAAGTGGACGGAGGGGTTGGCGGGAACTACTTCGAGGAAGGCATCAAAAAGTTGATACCCCGCTTCACCACCTGCATTGAGAGGAATGGCGACTGTGTCGAAAAATAGCTTACATATGTACTACGGTAACCACGTAATTTTTTTGTTTAAATAAAAAAAATTGTAACCTACAAAAATTCAGTACACTTACTTTCTGGATATGCCTCGTATTTGACATTTTACAATTTTTCATTATGTATTTAATACACAATGACAAATTATTTTTCATAATATTGTCTATTTTTCAAAATGTAGTATAGAATAATTATTATAACTAAATAATTTTTCAATAGTCCCCCAGCGCCTGGTGCCAACTGTTGAAAACTGCGTAGTGTGCTTTGTACACACCATGGCCGCACCAAATTAGTCATAGACAAAGAAAAATATTGTAAAATTTTTGTATCAATTTAATACCTATATATTTTTACTTTTGGTGTGCCGTGGAATTCTAGGAAGAATTTTGGTGTGCTGTAGGTGAGAAAAGGTTGCGGAGCACTGCAATAGAGCATCGATTTTCCTAATACCGATCAACCGAAACATCGGTTAACCGAAAGTTCAAATTTGCAGCCGCTAGTATAGAAATTCAATTTTATGAAAATTTATCATGTTTTATAGTATGTATAAAATTTCAAATTGCTGTAATGCTCCAGCACTTTCCCCCTCCCTGCCAACCAGCCTACGTGAGCAACCTCGTGTCGTTAGTGGCGTGTGAGCCTTCACTTGTGACAGAGCCTTCACATGTGACGATCAGTTATCCGAAAAATCAGTTATCTAAACACCCCCAGTCCCGAATTGTTTCAGATAATCGATGCTCTACTGTATATAAATAAATGTCCACTACGTGTACATAAAAATATGTCCACCACATTTTTCTGTATTATTTAATTTAAAAAAGGTAAATATCCAGGGGGGCCTTGTGTATTTTTTTGCTGAAAAGGGGGTAGTGGGTCAAATAAGTTTGAGAACCTATGGCATAGAGCATATATTTTGATACATTAACATTTCTATAGATTTAAAGATAAGAATTTACTTTCAAAAAAATAGCAGTGCGGTAATTTTCTGTAATGTAGTTTAGTTGCTTAGCGCAACTTGCTGGATAAAAGAGGGTTATGAGGGTTGTATTCCACCTAGAAAAATGTTGATTACATTATCTTTTCGAAGCTAGGCATTTGGTATAATATTTTCACTTTTATTAAAAATATCTGTTCTAACTATTAAATAAGTTATGCATAGGATAAACAATTTTTCATTCAAACACAAAGTTATATATAATTTCATATTTCCTTGACCGCAAAGGTGTTTTTCTATGAATTGTTATTATATATTTCTCTCATAATAAACTGGTAAAACTAGTTATGAATCCTGAATCATTTTTTACTATATTTACATATAATCTGTAAACTTGTTTTTTTTTTAAATATGTATAGCTGATTATCAAAAACAGGGGTATGAAACAATCATCTGAAATAATAAACTTAAAAAATATATACAAAGTAAAGCGACATGTTTTAAAGATTATAATTGATAACTTAACTTAATGACACAGTATTGAGCTCATTTAAAGATTTTAATTAAATTTGAGAAAAAAAATTGAAATGTCAATGTATGAAAGAAGGCAGAATTACATACATACATCTCATTACACCATCTCTCTGTCGGGGAAGGCAGTGAGGACAAAACATCAGACCTTCCTATCTTGACACACATCCTTCGCCTCTTCCACATCCATACAGCTTCTATGATTTCTCTAACTTTCTAAGTTTCCTTCTTTCAAAATATTACTTATTTGATCCAACCATCGTTTCCTTAGTCTTCCTCTCACACGCCTTCCACTCACATCAGCACTGTATATGTGTTCTGTTACCCTTTCTTGATTAATTCGTTCCACATGTCCAAACCATCTTATCGTGCTCTTCTTCATCTTACTTAACACATCAGCCTTAAGTTCATATTCTTCCCTTATCAATTCATTCCGTATTCTATCATACGTTGTCACTCCATGTATTTTTCTAAATGCATAAATTTCTATAACATTTATTCGGCTCCTATCAGTATTTTTCCACATCCACGTTTCATTCCCATACCACAAAGTTGGTAACAAAATACAATTATGGACTATCATCTTAGCAGATTTTGATACTGTCCGGTTTCAGTACATGTATATGTTTAAGTGCCCCATTGACTTTGTTTCTTATTGTTACATGCCGTCTGAGATCTGAGAACATATAACCTAAATAGCAGAATTCCTCAACTAGCTCCAATCTTTCATTATTCACCATATATTTTTTACTTTTCCTTTCACACTTTTCTATCACCGTGCCTTTGGATTTTGCAGCATTCATTCTGAGATCTTTTTCTTTGCATCTCTCATATAATTTACTCATCAAACTATGCAATTCATTTTCGCTCTATATAAATATTGAACAACCATGGTGACATGACACATCCTTGTTTCACGCCTTTCAAAATATTAAACCATTAAATCAAGGTACCATTCACTTTAATACATGCTCTGCAGGTTCCACACTATATTCTTGCACCTTCTTTATATAATGGAACTATCACTGTACTCCTCCAATATTTTGGCGTGTAATCAGATTCCCAACATTTGTTGAAAAACTGTTTCAGCCACTCAATCATTCGTTTACCCGCATACACTAGTTCTGTGCTCACTTCATTGCTTTCCATTTTTTCATGTCTTTTATAGCCATTCTTATTTCTAGTAGACTGATATCATGCAGATTTTTCATACTCACCATTTTCAGTTATACCAGACTCACCATTGTTTTTACTAGCAACGCCACCTCTCATACATTTTTTTCAAAATATTCTTTACATCTCGAACAAACCCTTCTTTCTTCTGACAAAACCTAACAAACCTAATCTAACCTAACCCATGCATTCAAGTCACTTGCCGAATTAAGACATCAGAAATGAGTGTACATGAATAAAATGAATGTTTTAAGTAAAATAACTAATGGAGTGTTAAGATGTTTCGGACTAGTGGAGAGAATGACTGATGAAAAAAAAATGACTGAGCCAGTATACAAGTCAGAAGTGCAAGGTGTGCGTGGAAGTGGTAAACCGAGAAGACGTGGATGAATAAAATGGGCCAGATTGTGAAAGAAGACAAAGTGAGAAAAATGAATAACAGAAGATTGCGGATGACGAGATGTATGAATATGGATGAGGCGAAAGTTGTGTGCATGGATAGAAAAATTTGGAGATTTGTTCTGTCTGCTTATGCCGCAAGTGACATGGCGTTATATGTATTTATATATCAATTATAATTTTTTTCTCAATTTGGATAAAATCACTTATAATCTCTCTGATGCTGAACTATGTTGATTGAAATGGGAAAAAATTAGCCCCATTAGAATCGTCTCTATTAGCAACAATGTTTGTTAATAGCTGTTTTTTTTATTTGTAGTAATCAAGTTTTTCACAAATTTTAACCAAAACTATAATTCCCATTATTTATCTGCAGACATTATTCGCACATGTATCACAGGCATGTATCTTTGGAGTTAATGTGTTCCCCATTTATATGGGAGCTAAGCACCATTGAAGTGAGGTGACTCACTACATTAACACATTGACTGCTGAATAATTTATTTTAAAATGACGTCAGTGCTAAAAAAATACTGCATATTTGAAATTCTTAAAAAAATATTAAAAACGTGAGAGCAGGTCACTGTCATATACTCTTACTAACCCTATCAGTATTGTTAGGCCACTTCAGGTGTACTTGTTTTTAAATCTATTCAAAGAAATTCGGAATAGAACGGCGATGGTCGTTTTGAGCACCCAGAAAAAATTTGTACGAATGCCTAATGTTGGTATATAAATAATGGTATATTATTATGCATGTTGTATATATTACAGAGGAAGTGGACAGTCAGTGAATGTAAACTATTACTAATGAATATATTCACTAAAATAATTAGTGAATGTGTACTACAGTGTTGACTGTTCACATTAATAGTGTAAGCGTACTTCCACTGCTCGTCATTAGTGAACATGGAATGCGAGACTCTAAAGTGTAAATGCAAGAAGAATGGCACTTTATGAAAGTCGAAATGTGATAACTCTTCGACTTGATGCATAAATACATAGCATCATACCATTTCCCTATTGGGGTAGACAATGAATAGAGCACCAGATTTTCCTATCTCAACACAAATCCTTCACCTTTTCTCCATTCATACACCTTCTCATACGACTCCTATGATTTCTTTAACTTTCCTTCTTTCGAAATATCATACACTTGATCCAACCATACCTTCCTTGGTCTTCCTCTACCGCTCCTCCCATTCACATTTGCACTATATATTCATTTTGTTAGTCTTTTTTCATTCATTCGTTCTACATGCCCAAACCATCAGGAGAAAACTTTTCTTCATCTTAATCAACAAATCAGCCTTAAGGTCACATTCAACTCTGATCAATTCATTTTGTATTCTGTTACATATTGTCATCCCATGTATTGTTTTCAGAGTATTACTTTATTGAAGGTGTATATTCATAAGTAATACATAGTTTATATTCACTTCACTTCCATTGTGACATATCTCTCCTTACAGAATTTAGTTACAATGGCTACAAATCTTCTAGGCACCAAATTTAAAGCATACAGATGGAAAATCGGATGGGTGGAGACGTGAAAAAGTTATGTAGAGAAAGTATACAGTTGAAGTGAACATGAGTTTTTGAAAAGACGCAGGAAAGGAACGAGTGATTGTCCCCCATCTACGTTATGTACTCCTGACCAACATAGGTCAAAGGGAGAAAAGACAGAGAAAGTGCCATAAGCCGAGATTTTCATGTGTAGATTATATACTTGAATATAAATTATATACCTGCTGAAGCGCTGCCAACGAGTGGTTGTCCTGGTCTGGCGCAAGACACCTCCCAGACTCCGTCCTTATGCCCGGTGAACTCTCTTGCCAGCTGACAGTTGAATGTTGGAGTCTTGAAACTGGACACTATCTTGCTCGTTTGTACTTTCAGTTTGTGGCTAGCTTTTACTTTTTGTGAACTTTGTATCAGTTTCTGTTTGGTAGATTTTCCCTGCACATCAAAATCTACGCTGTCAATATTTGATTTATCTCCTCCGTATGCTTCTCTTTCTAAACGTTCACTTAAAACTTCTATTTTCTCTTGAACTAAAAAAAAACATTTGATAAATCTGTAATGATTATTCTAGAAAAAAGTACATAATGGAGAATTTTTGTCAATAATAACCTTATTCTTGACTAGATATAAATCCATCCAATAATCTGTCTCTTTGAAACCATGGTTTAATATAATAAGAATGAAGATGGAAATGTCTGTTATGTGTCATTTGCGGATGGGCCACTGCGTGGTGGCTAGTCATCTTTACAGAATGGGCAGTATGGAGAATCCCGGCTGCGAGTGTGATCTGAATGATGAAACTATAGACCATGTAATTTTCAGTTTTCTTTGCGAAAGATTTGATTTCTCAAAGCCATATCTTTACCGTGTCCAATGAAGTTGCGTTTCTTATTTTTTCGTGGAAGTTTTCCACTTATAGATCGATTGTTAAATTTTTGAAGCTTAATCAGTTGAAACTTTAATATGTCTAGAATTGTAATTTAAAAAAAAACAGTTTTATTATATTGATTCATACAATTGCACAATGACTTAAATTTGATCGCACAAATCATGCTAGTTTGGGCAGATTGCCTATAAAAAAATTAAAAAAACATGTTCTTGATAGCCCAATATATATGAGTGTGGTTAACTGTAACATTGGCCGGTCAGCGCGGTGGACATGGCCAAGCATGTATCTCATTTTAACTAAACAAAAATTGAAATACAATAAATATTTTTCCACTGAAAATGCCGCTGTGGGGATCCAAACCAATGGGCATGAATGACACAAGTAATATTTAATGAATTACTAATTAATTTAGACATTCAAATGTAAAGATAAAAAAGAAAAAAAAAATATTTTAATTGATTTCTAAGCAAATAATTTGACATGGTCAAGTTGGATTTTTACCTCTAAATAAGTTAAGTTTTTTATTTTTTAAATAATAGATATGACCGAAGTCATAGATATTCTTATACCCCTGAATATTAGATGGAAAAAATGTCTGTGTCATTCAAGGGGAGTAGCATAGCGCGGGGTTTGAACTGATAACCTTCCGCGTGGAAGTCCAGTGCGTTACCGTGCGGCCATACACCTCTAATTGTACATTATTTTTGTAAAATTTGGATCAGGGAATAATACGTGCGGTATGCATTACAGACGATAATAAAAATGGAGTTATGATATGCGGAATTCGTTTTTGAATGTTATGAATGGATTGAGAAAGTTTTAAGTTTATCTATTCTTTTCAAAAATTGTGTATTTAATATACAATTATGAATGCTGGTAAAAAAAATCGGTAGTCAAATTAACAATTTTTTGTTGAAAAAAATAAATGGATGTATTTGTTTTAATTTTATACTGAAATAAAACCGTTTTTCTAATACACCTGGGCCTCGTATAACACGGTCACATGGTTCCACAAAAACATCGTGTAATACAAATCGGTGTTATACGAGGTTTGAAGTTCATACAAAAATAGTCTGCGTTCCAAAAAATATCGAGGTTTGTTAATATCCTTTATTTTTTTATTAAACATTCGACAAAATATACATTTACATATTTATTGAAAAAACTTTAATAACATACATATAATAGATCATTCATTCATCATCGCTATCACTAACAATTCTACTTGTTCGACTCTTTTTCGAGATCGGTTGTGAGTTTTCATCATCAGAGGACTCGGAATGTACGATCCTCCAATATTTCTTCGATATCTTGTATATTAAAATCATCAAATCCTTCTCCACCAATACCACGACAAATGATAATTGTCTTTTGGTATTCATCTTCTATTGGTGGTACAAAATTTTCTCCAGGGACTACTTCTGGCCACAGCTTTTTCCAGCAAGCATTTAATGTGGATTGTTTTATTTCTTTAACGGATGCAGAAACCATATAGACACAATTTTGAACAGAATTTTTTTCCAAACTTGTATAACTGTTAAATTCTCATCTTGATCGATATCATCTAATATTTTTTCAAATGTTTGACGAATATAATACGCTTTAAATGTTGAAATTATTCATTGGTCCAAGGGCTGTATTATAGACGTAGTGTTTGGTGGTAAAAATAATATTTCAACATTTGGATGTTTTAAATCGAGCGGATGTCCTGGTGCATTGTCCAGTATCAATAATATTTTAAAATCAAGATTCTTTTTGCTCATATAAGTTTCTGCATCAGGTATAAAACATTTGTGAAACCCTTATATCTTTAAAAATAATAACTGTGGTCCAAGCCTTTTTATTTTCTCTCCAATAAACAGACAAATTCCTTTTGTCATATCCTTTCAGTGCTCGGGGGTTTAATGACTGATTAATAAGTAAAGGCTGAAATCTCCGGAAGAATTAGAACACAAGAGTAAAGATATTCTTTCTTTCGACACCTTGAATTCCTTCGCATGTTTTTCGCTTTTTGATATGTAGGTTCTATGGGGCATCTTTTTCCAGTACAATCCCGTTTCATCCGCATTGAATATCTGGTCTGGTGTGTAACCTTATTTTTTATAATTTCGGCGAATTTTGAAGTAATTTTTTTGGCAGAATCTATGTCAGCCGACGCAATTTCTCCTCAAATTTTTATATTATGTAGTGAGAATCGCTTCTTAAAATTTTCTACCATCCTCTACTAGCAGCAAAATCGTGAGATGATTGTTGATCTTCAGATGACGATTGTTCAGTTCTTTTTAAAGTATCATAAATTTTTAGTGCTCTTTTGAATAATGTTTCTGTCTATAGGTATGTTTTTGTCATTGCAGTCTTCTATCCATATCATAAGAGCCCTTTCCATCTCTATTATTACTGAGCGTGTACGCGCAGTATTTTTCTTACTGATAGACGATCCTGCCAAAACTGTGGATCTATGGGTGTACCAAATCAAACATGTTAATTAAATTTTTTTTAAACCGTGTTGTACAAAAATATGCCACAATTCATCAACCGTATTATATCAAAACCGTGTTGTATAAAACCGTGTTATACGAGGCCTTAGTGTACTATATTTTCCTCCCATATTCGTAATAACGAAATTTTAGTAAAACTAAATTTTTTTTCCATAAATTTCTTTATAATGGAATTTGACCTGTACATAGTTTTCAACTTTAATATCTTTTATTCATCAAAGTCTATAGTTTTCATCTCATCATCTATATAATATATACAAATATTCAATTTCGTTTGCATATTATCAACATAAAAATGTTTAGAAGTACTTACGGTTCAAATTCTCCGCGTATAATAAATCAAATTCCTTTTCTATCTGTGAGAATAGATCGTGCAATCTCGAACGGAAAACTGGAGGTATGGAGCATTCTGACTCTTGATCTATTTTAAATAAATTTGACATTATATCCGAACCCTCCGCCAGACTTTGGAGTCTTCTTTTGCTGGACTTCATCATAGAAAAATTTACTTTCTTTTCAATGGTAAGCTGAAATAGCAATATATGTTGTACCTATGATGAATAAATAATTTTCTGTCAAGGCCAGAAAACACAAGGAAAAATAAACAATGACTTAATAATACACTATTATATACCGCGCGATGGTAGAAAACAAACAAGATATTTGGCACCGATTATTTATTATTTTGAATCGTAAGAGAAATATATTTGTTGGAAAAAAATTAGAGATTGTAATATTTTCTAATAATACGATAAGCAAAACCCTAACAAAACGGGTGATTTTATCCCTTGATTTGACAGGTAAGAATTGTCTATGCTCTGTAGGGATGTCAAAAATTCTTGTGTGGAGAGTAATAAATATTTCTTCAAGTGATTATGCAATATTAAGTTCGACTCGCACCGACGAGAAAAATGAATATATTTTTTTCTTTTGTATCGTACCCAACATACGCGAAATAGTAATTCGAACATATAGAAAGCGCGGCTGGGAGACAAAATGTTTTCAGCCCCAGAAATTGAGTCTTTGGGTTTAAACCACTGAAGTAGTCACTAAACTCAATATTTTTCATTGTATGTGCTGGAAGCGTAGCACCCGATACGCCTGTTTTGCACAAAGCAAAAACGAACTTATAGTTTCCAAATATTTTCTCATCAAATCACAATGAACAAAAAAAATGAAATAAACAGTATGGATGTTATACTTTCATTTTATCTCTTATATTCTTCAGGGGTTCAAAATACCACTGAGTTAGATCATTCAAATACCCAATACGCTCTGCAAATCTGTGTCATTATCTCTGAACAATTCATTTTCCTTCAACTACCACCCTTAACAATTTCTCAATTCCTTGCTATTCTCTCTTAATTTTCCAAAATAAAAATATGGTGGATACAACACAAACAAAATAGAAGAGAATGAAGATGTTGAAAGAAACGTTTATTCGAAAATGAATAAACTGGTTTCTATTTACAGCGATTTATTAAATCCTAAGGAAAAATACATTTTGTTAAAGAAATTAATATTTTTTAAATGACTTTGCTTCAAGTTTCAGGTCAGTTCATAAATTCTTGCGTATTAATGTCGTATATATGATTCCCCATGACTCATTTCGTAGAACAATACACTTCCAAACAAGATATATTCTGTTTTGAAGTATACACTTAAGTGGCTAGTTCATCATCAACTTTTGTAAACATCGGACCTAAGTAAGTCATCATAAAATGAATATTGATAATCAGTACAAACGGCACGTTCTACACTTTTTATATTTAAATGGTGAAAGTGCTGCAACAGAAAAAAATAACCAGGTTCATAATGAGAATGGTATTAGTGTAAGTACGGCCTAGAAATGGTTTGAAAGATGGGCAAAGCAGTATGAGTGGTGAGCTCTGGTCAGGACATCCTGTTGATTTTGATAACGACGCTCTAAAGAGTCTTGTGGATTTAGAGCCAGAAATAACGGTGGGTTAGATTGCAGAATAGCTTAATTCATACCATGGAATAATACTTCGTCACCTTAAAGAAGAAGGAAATAGGAAAGGTATCTAAGTTTAAAAAGTGGATATCACATGAGCTATCGGAAGCCAAAATAAAAATATTTTTTTCTCTCTTAACCCAGTTTGAACGTGAGCTATTTCTTGACCGCGTTGGGACAAGTGATGAAATGTGGACAATGTATCATAATATCGCAAGAAAAAGACGATGGACAGATAAGGATAAAAAGCTTTTACCAACAGCAAATGAGGAATTGCTTAAAAAACTTTTGTCTATTTCGTGAGATCATCCATTTCAAACTATTAGAACCTAATCAAACGATTGATGCGTGTGTATAATGATAACAATTTTCATGTTTAAAATCAGCATTTATTAAAACACCCATGATTAGTGAATATAAAAAAAAATGTTACTACATAGTAATGTTAGACCGCAAACGGCACGGACAAAAAATTAAAGACTTTAATTGGGAGCTCTTGTCTCACCCCATTTACTTTCCAGATATTGCTCCAAGTGACTATAATTTATTTCTAGCTCTTCAATTATTTTTATAAAAAAAAACAATAAAGAAGTCGATTAAAAGGTTTCCAGTTTATTCACATCAAAATCAGAATCCTTTAACATAAATAGAATTTAAAAATTACATTTCAGATAGCAAGTTGTTGATAATGTAAAAAAATATATATTTGATTAAAATAGTAAAACATGTCATCTGCATTGTTTCAAAATTGCTCAAAAACATATATGAATTTATGAACGGACCTTGTGTGTCCAAGAATTCATTGATCTTTGATTTTTGTTAGATAATCAATAGTCTTGAAATTGATTTTTATTAGATAATCAATAGATTTGAAAAATATTCTTTCAAGGGGTTGGATCTATAAACTCTCTTTTTCTGAGCGTGAATCGAGCTTTAAAATTAATGGGAAAATGTATGAAAAAGTATATTGCCCAGTGAGCAATGCAATTCGTTGTCTATGGCTAAAACATGGCGGGTGAGTGCACGCTATTAAGAAGCGTAGGGCGTATTATATTATTATTAAAAATGATGTTTTTAAAACTTTATATATATTTTTTTTCAGATTTGTACGCCAAATACTGCTGCACGTATTGCCAAGAGGAGATTGCAGGGTTGAGAGTGCGATGCACAGAATGCCCTGATTTCGATATATGTCTACTTGTAAGTAGTGACGTCACGAGCATGCGTCTTTCAACTGTTAAGCGGTAAATTTAAAAGCCCCCCTCGGACTGTTCGTAAACGAGAATGTAAACAAAGTAAATTCTTAAACAATTCTTACATTGACAGCATTTTACTTTTGATAAATGCCATAAAGGTGGATTCTTATACATTTTTTAAAATAAATAAAAAGACATTCGCGATCTCAGAGATCAGCTATTTTTGTTTACTTTGTTTTAAATTCAAACCGATATCATTGTACAAATGATTTACCAAATATAATGGTTTTATCTTTCCTAGGATTTGTTTGTTTACTACATATGAAATATCGTAAAGGTGTTGCAGGGGGTGGGGGGGGGGGGGGGGGGGGGGGTGAATGTAAACAAATTTTTCCAAGTTATCAATATGTAGAAATTTAGACTATTTTACATCTGTTTTTCTTAAGCTCATTATCAAAATACTAAAAAGAGCCGAAAAAATGCAGTAGAAATACTTGTACTGAGAAGAATATTTGTGGGGTTAGACAAAGTACGGAATTAAGTGATTAGGGATCAACGTGAACTTAAAGCTGATGTGTTGAGTAAGATGAAGAAGAGCACTCTGAGATGGTTTGGGCATGTAGAACGAATGAATGAAGGAAGACTAACAAAACAAATACATCGTGTAAACGGGAGTGGAAGGCTCGGTAGAAGAGGACTTATGAAAATGATGTTGGATTGAGTATATTTTGAGAGAAGGATATGTAAAATTAGTACTGTATTTTACTGACTATAAGACGCACCTTAATTTTTAGGCAATTTAAAAAAAAAATAACATTTTTACCATTTTTATTATTAGATTGCAAAGCCAGACTAAAAAAAATTCTTAGTTTATAAAACCGAACTGACCTTTAAAATCCCTGAAAATCGTCATCTGAACTTTCTTCTTCTTCCTCTTATTTGCACATTTAGTCTTCCTCATTTTTTTCAGTTCTTTACTAGCCCGCCAATCGCGAATGGTTTTTTCTGTTGGTGGAGGGCCGAAATGCCGCTCAGCTGCTCTGTTTCCATGTTCTTCTGCATATGCTATTACTTTCAATTTATAGCCCGCATCATATGAACAACTTTTATTTTTTCCCATTGCGAAACTAGCTACTAACAAAAATATTGTACTGTTACCGATAACACAAATCACTTTCAATTCAAGTTCACTGGCACCATAGACTGCAATAACACATCATAGGCTAGACAATGTTCTGGGTTTGTGATGGCGGGGCGGGAGGGAGACAGTGTTAGCAAGCTTGTGAATCTCCGCAACTCATGTTCGTCGCATCATTTTTAAGACTGGCGGGAATTTTAAATCAAACACTGGACATTTTTATATTAATTTCCAGTATAAGACGCACCTGAACTTTGGAGACAATTTTTTGAAGAAAAAAGTGCGTCTTATAGTCCATAAAATATGGTATTAGGTGTATGGATTTAGAAGAAACGGAGAATTTATGTTGATATAAGAAAATCTGGCATTTTATTCTCTGCCTACCTTGACAGGGAAATGGTGTGATGGTAACACATCGATCAATAAGTCCCGGGATTAACTACTAAAACAACATTTGTTTGCCAAAATTCTTCTTTATTCATCACCATAGTCTCCTTCAAGAGCGATACATTCATTCTAACGCTTTCCTAACTTTTCTATGCCAGCCGTGTAGAATGATTTATCTTTGGTTTCAAAATAGGCGTTAGTTTCGGCAATCACTTCTTCATTGGAGCCAAATTTCTTTCCCTGGAGCATCTTTTTGAGGTCTATGAACAGCCAATAGTCGCTGGGGGCCAAATCTGGAGAATACCGTGGGTGCGGAAGCAATTCGAAGTTTTAACTCGTGCAATTTGACCATGGTTACCATCGATTGTGACACGGTGCATTGTCGTCATGAAAGAAAACTTTTTTCTTCATATGGGGCCGTTTTTTTGCAATTTCTGCCTTCAAACGCTCCAATAACGCTATGTAATATTCGCTATTGATGGTTTTCCCTTTTTCAAGGTGATCAATGAATATTATACCACGCGCATCCCGAAATACGGAGGCCATAACCTTCCCGGCCGACTGTTGAGTTTTTGGTCGCTTCAGACAACTTTCACCGGCTGCTCTCCATTCAGCTGACTGCCGATTTGATTCCGGAGCATAGGAGTGGATCCTAGTTTCATCTATTGTCACATACCGATGCAAAAACTCCTGTTTATTTGGCGTAAACAGCGCTCTGAATCATCAATGCGTTGTTGTTTCTGTTCCATTGTGAGCAAACGCGGCACCCATTTTGAAAAAAGCTTTTTCATGACCAAATGTTCATGCGAAATAGTGCAGTGTAAAACACTACCAAATATCTTCAGGATGTCTGCTATCTCACGCAATTTTACTTTGCGATTTTCCATCACGATTTTGAGGATTTTTTTTTTCTGGTGTAACAACCTTATTTGGACGACCAGAGCGTTCAGCATCATTTGTGTCTGTACGACCGCGTTTGAAATCAGTAACTCAATGACACAATGTTGGAATGTCATGAAAGTTTGACACGTAACTTCTAAAGGTTGGTACTAACTGAGAATAGTATGGATTTGTTATTAGAGGCGCCATCTGTTGGTTAGTCCCGGGACTTATTGATCAATGTGTTATGTATTATAAATTCTAATTGTGCTTTTGAGCATCCCTAAAATAGCATAATATAAATCTGCCAAAGGCAAGACTGCAGCAGGTCAAACCTGCCAATCCAATCGTCTTGGAACTTTTGGTTTGATCTTTCAAGTCTATATAATAGCAGAGGTGCAACAGATTGCACACAACTTTGGTCTCAGCTGAATTTAAGAGTATTTTAATTAAATCCCATTTGTTTTTTATTAACCTGTGAAAGTTTTTTTAAATGAGATATAAATGTGTTTAAATTTGATTGGAGCCATATATTGAAATGAAAATATTCACGTAAGGATATCAACAAGACACTAGCACTTGCCTAGTTTGTTAGATCCTGAACATGTAACACTCAATTTGCAATACCATCTTGTACATGATATTGCAAATTGAGTTTTATATATTAGGTGTACAAATAAGTTTCCGCCGTTTTTTATAAAAAATTGGGCATTTATTGTGAAATAACGGAACCTCATGTTTTATTCGAAGTATTGCCCATCGCTTGCCACTACTTTTTCCCATCTTTCTGGCAGCATACGGATACCGCATCGTTAGAATGCTTCATCTTTTGAGGCTATCCACAAATCGACCCAATTTTTGGTATCTTCATATGATATGAAGTGCTGCTCAGACAGGCCATGCGTCATCGATCGAAACAAGTGGAAATCAGAAGGAGCAATGTCTGGTGAATACGGCGGGTGGGGTAAAACTTCCCAACTGAGTGTTTCCAAATAGGTTTTGACCGGCGCCGCAACATGTGGACGAGCATTATCATGCAGGAGAATAATTTTGTCGTGTCTGGAGTAGTAGTGGGTGCGCTTTTCCTCGAGTGCTCGACTCAATCTCATCAATTGTGTTCGGTAGACAGCCCCAGCAATGGTTTAGTTTGGTTTGAGCAACTCATAATACACGACACCAAGCTGATCCCACCAAATACACAACAAGAGTTTTTTTCCATGAATATTTGGCTTAGCCGTAGATGTTGAAGCATGGCCAGGGGGTCCCCTTGATTTCTTCCTTTTTGGATTATCATAGTGGATCCATTTTTCATCACCAGTGACTATACGGTGCAGAAAACCTTTTCGTTTCTACCTGGCAAGCAGCATTTCACATGTGGAAAATCGGCGTTCAACGTTTCTCTGTGTCAGTTCATATGGAACCCAATTTCCTTGTTTTTGAATCATTCCCAATGATTTCAACCGATGTGAAATTGCTTGTTGAGTCACTCCTAATGTAAGTGCAAGTTCTTCTTGCGTTTGGCACGAATCTTGATCCAATAATACTTCCAATTCCGCATATTCATACACTTTCGCCCTTCTGCTACGTTCTTTGTCTTCGATGTCAATTTCACCGTTCTTAAACTTTTGAAACCACTCACGACAACTTCTCTCACTTAAGGCAGCCTCACCATATGCTTCTAAAAGCAATCGATGCCCCTCAGCCGCAGATTTCCTCAAATTGAAGAAGTAAATAAAAAATTCCCTCAAATGACGCTTATTCAGCTCAAAACTTGACATTTTCGCACACAAAAGAATATATTATACTGATAAAAATTCACTAACATTTCAAGGTTATGTTGTTGACAGTTGTCCAACCTTACGACAATGACGTTTTACATCTGATAATTTTAACCATAACTTACTGGTGGTGTCAACTTTTGTCAAACGGCGGCGACTTATTTGTACACCTGATATTTTATATTTTTCCTACGTAAGTCTCTTGCATAAAAAAAAAAATCATAAACCAATACACTTACAGGTGTCTTCCATCCACAGGCTGGTTAACAATCATACTTGATCATTACCTATCATAAACCAATACACTTACAGGTGTCTTCCATCCACAGGCTGGTTAACAATCATACTTGATCATTACCTATCATTAAAATTAAAATAATTTTCTGAAGTATGAATTGTCTTATGTTGAAACTCTGTATCTGTCATGTTTAAATTCATTTATAATACGAAAATTAGTGGTATTAAGGGCCATGTCAACACATGGTCGTAATTGCATTTTAGAACCGCTATATATAAGAGCTGACAGGGATCTGGAGGGATCGAAGAATTATTATAAAAACTAAGGCTCTTGGTGAAAACCCAATTTTTTTTATATGGTACGGAGACCTGGGCCTCAAGGCATGCAATAGACAAAGCATTGTGTCTGAGATGTTTTGGAGGCGACTCTTGCGCATTCAATGAACTGCCAGGAGAACCAATCAATTGATTATTGAAAATCTTTCTGTAATGTGTGCTAGACGACCTTCGTGGCTTAGTTGATAAGACACCTGTCTCCCACCCCGGAGGTTGCGGGTTCAAATCCCATAACCTTTCCTGACCTTTTGTCACAAAATGTCCTATCCATTTTACATATATCATCAACTAAGCGTACTTTAGGTAGTTTTTTAGGGCTTATAGTTCTCTCGAGCACGACTGGATGCAACGAATATTTGTTATATGTCCTACTAAGGCATGGCTGCTGCAAACAAATGTGTAGACACTATAAAATATTTAGGTTCCATCCTTTAGCCCAGAACGTGTCGATAAAAGAATTCATTTAATTTTTAAACAAAACTTCTCTCAATGGTTGAAATTCTGAAATATTTTGTTACAGTGTTTTTCTGCGGGGGCTGAAATTGGACAACACCGGAATGATCACTCTTATCAGTTTATGGTATGTGTATAAAATATTTCTTTTTCTTATTAAGAAATTTTTCATATATTTTCCAAACTAATCAGTGTGTCAATTTATCCAGTTTACTAAAGTGCTTTTATGTTTTCAGTAATTTTAAGAAATTAATTCTATGGACTCAATGATCTCGAATTTTTAGATGTTTCGGGATGAGATGTGACTCTAAAAACACATAGAATCTTTCAATTTTAATTATTTCTCTCAAAATATACAAATTTGTCTTGACTTGAATAGAGTGCGTCCATTAACATTGTAGCATTTCTCACCAAGTATCTTAAAATGTCTCATGAACTCTGATCTCTCTCTTGCATTTGTATCTTCATTAATATCTTATCCTTTAACATTATGCACAAAGCAATGCTCTCATAAGGGCATCATCCATCCACAGAATGAGCTAACAATTTTGTTCAATCATGAAGGATGGCGTCATTATTTTCCATAAATATGTATCTAAAAAAATATTTTCATTTCTTGCTTTCTTCATTTTTTAATTTACACATTTATTTCTTTTTAACACTAAAGTAGGATTTTACTGTTTTTACAATCTTAACGTTTGTATATTTAAAATTGATGTATTTTATTAAAAAATTATAATTTAACATTTTAAGAATAAATTTATGCAGTTTTTATATGTATCTTATTTATGTGATTATTAAAAAAAGTAATGTTTTCATAATGTTTTATTATATATGTTTTGATTTGCTTTTTCCTATTACTAAGATTCAACCATAGTTGTTCCTAAAATGATGGTTATGGAAATGAAAGTATTGTTTTTTTTTTCACTCTTACCATGTCATATTTTATTCTAATAAGGAAAATAAACAGTGATAAATTTAAAGGTTATTTTCAAAATATATAAAAATAATTTGTTATGAGCAGCTCTACTAAATGAGCTATCATATGGTTGTCATATTTTGAAACTATTGACTAGGGCAATGTGATTCTCAATTTAGGACATTCTTACCTCCAAAAACTAGGACACTCGAAGCACTTGTTTTGTTTGATGAATTGCTCACATACATATATGATCGCTGTAAATTTTTTGAGTAGACAGTAGTAATATTAAAAAGGAGATATAATAAAAAATCTTGATTTGCAATTAATTATCAATCTTTGTTTTTAATTTTTACCCAAAATCACACTATAACTTTCTAAGCGTACATTAATGTAAACCAATTTTTTGACAAAATCTTTTTGTGTGTGATTACTTAACTTCACTATTATGACTATGTACTTAAATAAGTACATAGTCATAATTGGTCATGGCGGGTCTTTCCGAAGATGAAATTTGTGAGATCATCATGGATCTTGATTCACATATTGAAGTAAGTGATGATGATATTATCATAATATACTTCAAATACTGATATTATTGAACCTGGATATAGTGCCGGACTATTAAAGTCGCAACATTTTAAAGAATTTCAGACTGAAATTACATATTCTTTGGGTTCATGGTGATCTCTGCCTTTTGTCCCAGTGGTAATTGGTAATGAATTTGATGGGTGCCAAACTTCACCCTTATTATATACAAAATTGATTATTTTGAACATTTAAAAAATAAATCAATTAAAAATAATAATTGAAGAAACTATTATAAGTATTATTTGTCGGTTACATCAAAAGCATCGTCTCATGATCCATGATTTTACTAATGGGTTAAATACTTTTTTTCTGTGCTTATTGATGCTGAGAACTAGTCTCCTTATTATTGCTGAGCTTTGGACCACGGACCCATTACTCAGTAGTAGAATATCTAGGAGAGTAATGATTAGGGGCCATTTTCAAATATTGCTCAGCGTATTTTATTTTTGTAATCTCAATGTCAATACTGAAGCGGATAAGGAAGAGAATGTGATGTTGAAATGTTAAATTCAATTTAAGTCGAATTAACAATATTTTTAATTAGAAAACATTAATACAAAAACATGTCAGCAAAAATAATTCAACGCAATGGTCAGTTAATGGTATCGAGTGAACGGTGAGTAATCTTTCGTAAAGTTCGTGGGAATTTTGCAGTGATTAATGACAAAAGTTTTTGTCCACTAAAAATGATCTGGATATTGATTTGGCCTTGCATTTATGTGAAATGAGTATAATAAAGTTCAATCTATCTTGACATTTTTATTTTCTCTTAATTTTTCTGTATAATTATTTCAAAATAATTATACAGAAAAATTAAGAGAAAGGTGAACTTGTATTTATCATAAAACAGTGCAACACTGGGGGCACATCTGGGTTACCAAAAGTAATACATTGAATCAGTTAATTGCTTGGGTGGCAAAAAAACTCAATTGTTAGAATATAAAATAATGAATGTGTTTACTTAGCTTTTACAAGTATGAAAACCTACATCAAATTACGGGTCCTTTTAAGATTTTAACTTGTATTTTCGGAGATGTGACGGTGCTAAACAATAGTGCATTAGCATTCCTATTGTAATTTCTATGGTCGTATTACCCTGAATATAGACTGTTCCGTATCAACGGAATCTTCAATTTATTTCGGGAAGTCCAATAATTGGCTTAAGATAATTAATTTTATGCAGATCACTTGACTTTTCATTTTAAGGAAATGTCAATTAGATACAAACCCTTCTGTAGGAAATATATATATACTAACAAACTAAAGTGTCTCTCGATTCGTGAAAAGTCAAAATTATTTTACCACTATAAATAATATAGCAAAATTTAATAGCACATGGTGCCAAAAATGTTAAATCTGCAAAAAGTTTTTGTTTCTTTGAGGGTTTCATTTCTATGAAAAAATAAGGATGTTTGTTTATCTGTACTTGAAAATAATGTCACAAAAACAAAATAATTCGAGATGTATGATTTCACTGACGTTGATAAAGCGCTGTTAAAATGGTTTTGTGCAATATCCGCATGATTTTCTATCGATGGGCTGATACTTAAAGCGCAAGCAGGAAAAGAGATGATTTCAAATGTAATAGTGGATGGCTGGATCGTTTAAAAAATCACCATTATATCGATGCAAAAATTTGTGAAGAAGCAGCATCTCTTGATTCTGTAATGGCAAGTGAGTGAATTGAAAGTGCCTGGTCAAAATTAAGATAGGGTTTCAATGGCGATAATATCTATAAGGCAGACGAGACATGACTTTTACAACATGACATCTAAAACCAGTTTTTGGTGAAAAGTGCATTGGCGGAAAAAATGTAGATTCGTTTGATGATGATTGTCTATGTAAATCATGACAGACAAAAGAAAACGTTTTGTATAGGAAAGTCGTTGAAACCTTGATGTTTCAAGAACATATCGTTGCCGATACTGCAGGAACACGTATCTAGGATTGCCCAAATTTTACAGGGGAGACAAAAAACTATTTTTCTGCCAAAATATAATAAAATAAAAACGTCACTTGGTATTGCAGTTACGAATGAATGCGTTCCGCGTTGAAAATAAATATATGTGTTAATGCTAAAATGTGTCAATAATACAAGAGATGACAAAAAATAGAGAAAGTTACTTATACCAAAAAATGGAGTACGTGTTCCTGCAATATCGGCGACGATATAGAAACTAGCTCTTGATTATGCAGCTCACAATGAAAGTATGGTTGATTTCTGCGATTTTTTGGCAGTACATGTGTAACTAAAACAAACTTTTCAGGAAGAAGTGAAAAATCTTACTTTTATTTGATAATTGTCTTGGTATCTGAAAATTCAATATTTATCCGATATAAAGCTTTGGTTTCCGCTTCCAAATGCAACCAATGGACATGGGTGTAATCAACATTTTGAAGGAATCTATTGAATGACACATGGCTACCATATCGAATTACTTTATCAAATTAAAATTTAAAGAAAACATAAAATACAGAGTAAAAAAACAGAGAAACTGTCATCACTGCATATAAAACATGATACACTGCCAAAACTGTATGAGTTATATCAAAACAATATATAAATAAATTTTATAATTTATTAATTGAATCTTATAAAAAGTCCATGGGATTACATATATCAGGTCTGTAAATCAAATTATGACCCGTTAAGAAATTGTGCTATAGACATTAAGTTCATCTCAGCAAGTTATTTTATATTCAAACAAACAATCAAGGATAGATATAATTATTAATATGAGCATGGATTGATGAGTGGCATTTATGTTGCAGGATTCTGGTGCTGTTGGGATTTTCCACGGTCGTGGTAGCTGGTCAGCAAAAGAAGAGGTTCGGCTTTTGGATGCGATAGAACAGTATGGGTTCGGAAACTGGGAAGATATTGCCAAACACATTGAAACAAGATCCCCAGAAGGTATGCATAGTTTTGGAATTCAAATCCTTGTGTCCCTACCGGAAAAAATTTTAAGTTTATTTTTTACATTCTTGTATATATTTATACACAAAATGAAGAAAAATATATATTTTTTATGAAACTAAGGTTGTTTTTACAAAGTCTTGAGATTAGAGCTGGTATGATTCTTTTTTTACTATCCGTAATATAATTTATATTGTTTTAATGGAAAGATGAACTGAAGAGTACAAGTACATAATCCAAAAATTCTCCATTATGTGGATGTAGAGAACCACTTCACTAGGCAAGGCCTGGGACAAATTAATCTTATTCCTTAATCATAAATTTCATATATTTGTCCTCAATACTAAAACAATCAGCTAAAACATTTACACCGATTATTTACATCCTTATTTATACTTAAATATCGTGCTATCATGTATGCAATTCCATACGCATCATAATGTCAACAACCACATCAAAATCATGACCAACAACTCCTTATCACACATTCTACATTCGCATCAGTCATTCACTCACATGTCTATGGAAAACTCCAAAAGCTTTGAAGAGTTAATACAAATACGATGTTGTGAACAATTATTTACCATGTTTCCTATCGCATCTCCCTGTTCAATTACTGTTTCCAAATTTCCTCATCTGAGAACATCTGGGAGAGAAACATGGATGTGGAAAATGAATAAAAGGTATGTATGTATGTAAATACAAATGAATGAATGATTTGTTGCATTTCCGAGATTCTCTAACTTTTTAACTTTCCTTAATTTTTACTTTCATTAGTATCACATATTTGTATACACATATAAGCATTATTAGAGTCATTTTCTGATACCAGTTTTAAGATTTTTTTATATTTTTATTTTCATACTCATACTAAAAGGTCAATCTTTTTTCATCAAAACTCACTTTTTTAATTGCACAATTTGTTTTACAAGTTAAGGCATGACAAATAATAACTAATTAACATTTTTTTAGTTTCCATCAATTTGGCAGGAAGAAAATTCATTTGTAAATATTCATTTGAAAACAGATAAAACCATAAAAATGATTACAGATTACAAACGCAAGCTTGTTTGTTCAATATTGCATGCGGTTGTATGAACAAGTATGGCTGACATGTTGGAGTCGTTACGTTACAAGTTATAGTCACTTCCCAATGTGATTTGGGCCACACCGGGCCTATACTGACTCATACAAGTTACTACAGCTCATCATGCTATATTGCGTGGGTGGCCCCTAGTGTAAGCTTTACACTACGCGATATTGTATGGTCAGCAGTGAACATAAAAATGTATTAAAAAATAGTGAAGTGCATCAGCAAATCCTCAGCTTATGATTAAGTAGTGAAAATTTCAAAGCTGACAATTCAATAACAATTATGCAGAAAAGAAGAATAAGGCCAGGAGACAACATTGTATTTGAGTTTAGAACCACTTGAGTAGGGAAGAAACTTGCTGTTCATCATTGTACATTTTGGCAGTACTACCACTATGGAGAAGAAGCAATTAGGCCGTGGAAGTTTGTAATAATAAATCGTAATTACAGAAGCCAAAGATGAGTATATCAACCGCTACCTGGAGGGCAGTATCGGGCGTGTCACATGGGGTGGTGGGGAGCCCCCCTCGCGGCCCGTGTTGCCCTCTGCAGGGGAAGATGCAGGGCCATTGGGCCCAGCTGCTGTGGCGCGCTTGCCACCCCTGGCTCTTACACCTGAGGAGGCAGCGCAGCTGGGCTACATGCCCAACAGGGATGATTTCGAGAGGGTGAGTCATATTTTTAGTTAATCTTATTTAAAAATTTCAATGCATATGCTAATACTAAGCGCAATTTATAGGATGTGGCATAGTAAGTCACCCCATTTGACTTGCCTATCATTTTTAAAAATCAAATTTGATTTTTTTTTTGTAGATATTTAATAATTAACTGAAAATGTTTTAAATGAAAATGTACACACCTCAACAATGAGCCCGAATCATCTTGTGCTCAAGAAATTATAATTCAATAATTGTTACGCTTATAGCATTTTGATTGCAATATTCTTACCACATTCTACCAAATCCTCAAACAATTTGGTGCTTGTCTGAATGGATGCATTGGTTTTATGTAGTTATTTCCGGGATATTAGATCCCCAGAACCTGTAAGTTTGTTTGTTTACATACCCAATCAACTTAAAATGAACTTCATCCGCCATTAGTTTTGACAAAAAAAGATTTGTTAATCAGAGATATAAAGAGATTTCCCAGTATGTATCCTATCTAATAGTTGATCCAGTCTCCTCAAAATGAGCAACCAGACTCCAAAATGTTTGACTAATTAGTCGAGTGTGGTTAGCAAATTGTAATCTAAATTATCTTTGCGTAGCAATTATTGAATTATTGTTTCTGATGTACAGCAAGATCATTTATGTTCATTGATGCAGTGTATACCTTTCCATTATAAGACTTTGAGTTAATCTTGAATTATCTGCAAAGACAAAAATGCTCAAATTAAAATTTTAAAAGTTATAGACAACCCGTATGGGGTGATTTATTATACCGTACATTATACATTGTCTTGTCTGTTAACAAGATGCTAACATCCACAATATCCTGCCATATCACACGAATTAGAACATGCCATAATGTAAAAGCTGGTGAGATTATTTCTTTTAACTGAAAAGCAAAAGTTGCACAAATATGTGTCCAAGTGGGAGTACAGTGAGGCACACAACATCTGAGGGATTTTTATAAAATAATTAAAACCTTTAAAATAATAGGTTGTCCGGAAAGTAATTTTGTATTTTAAGGTTAAATTCAAATTCACCAAGTGCTTGTTGTTTGTGTAAGTGCGCTAAATTAACATTTATCATAATAATATATAATATATTTGTCAAGTTTGGAGTGTAGTTAGCATGGAAAATTTTGTCCTGATGATATTTATCGAGAAATACGAAACTACTTTTTTGAAAACTCAATACCTTATATTAATACATGAAAAATGTTTATTCGTGAGTGAGTCATATAATCTAGAGTTTTTATGCCAAATCGTAAACTCTTTTTGATTCGACAGTAGTTACACGAGTGTCAAATATAACATGAAAGATCGCAAATCCTTAGTACAGATTAAATAAGTAGTTTCATACAATTTTTCTCTTTAATATTAATATATTTATTCCAGATTTAAGCTAAATTCAGTGCAGACCTATAATCCTTGAACATAATCGAGATATAATATGCATATATGAGCGGTGTAGTGGTGAAACTTGAACAAAGTTAAAGCGTACATATGAATAATATGTTTGATATGATACTTGAACTCATCCTTTGTCTTTTTATTTCATCATCATCTTTGATATCTTCATGATCATATATATGTCCCAAGTATTTGACCTGGTTTGTTCGAGTTACTCAGACATACTGGTAGAACATTCTCTGGTATGTCTATGTCACTGTGTTTTTAATGGATTGTATTCCATATTGTGCTCTTTTGTTTCTTTAGATAGGTTACATTGTATCTATTTTGAAAGCTTTATCTAATCTCTTAACCGTTTTCATCCACCTTTTTAGGAACACGATCATGACGCAGAACAAATTATTTCATCCCTTGCCTTGAACACAGAAGATGATGACCTCGATATAGGTAAGCCTTTTTTTTTTAATTGGTTACTGTTACTGTCTATATAATTGGACCTGCAATGAAGTTTGGAATTCTTAAACACCTCTAAATAGCCATCTAAATTAGAAAACCCTATGAAGCCCGTAACATGGTTTGTGGAGTGAGGCTGCACAGGATTATAATTGGATCTTCTAACTCCTAAACTAAACAATCGAGAGAGTTTGTTTTATTTGAGAGGCTATTTACATGAAATATGTTTTTATTTTTAAAATTCATTGTCATGCTTTTATTTTTTTAGCTCTGAAGCTCTCCCAAGTGGACATATACACAAGAAGGTTGAGAGAAAGAACCAGGCGGAAGAGGCTGGTGCGAGATTATCAGCTGGTCTCCACATTCTTCAACAATTTCAAAAATAAAGGAAAAGTCCTCACAAAGATGGCCAAAGAAAAAAAGTATGTTAGAAGATAAATTTTCTAACCAATTTTGAATGATAATAAGGACTTATTCATCAACAGTATTTAATGATATTGAGTCACCCCAAGGGCACATTGACAACTTCTCGGAATTCTTTTTATTAATAAATAATTTCCTTCTGAAACCCTTTAGATTTTCCTTAACCGGTTCACTGCCACGAGCGTGTTGATGCGCTCTCCGATTCAGTGCTCGCCAGGCCGACCATACATAATGAACGCGTAAACGCGCTCTCCTTTGAGCTTGTCGCAAGCTAATATTAAATCCAATTGTAATAATTTATAAATTGTAACACAAGAAATATTTAAATATTACAATTTACCAATATTATCAAAGTTACAGTCATGTTTCTAAAAGCTTTCACTGACAGTCAATACGTGTCTGATACAGGGTTACCGACTACAGTTTTTTGTGACGTAATTGCGATGATTTATAATGACTTCGTTTGTAGTTTTCTTCAATGGTTGATTTTTAACTTTTGTGCGTTATTTTTGTTAATTTTTCAAAGTATTTATTTACAAAGTGTGTTTTCATGTATTTTTTGGTTATTGGCGGTAGTTTTGCGGCATAATACGACGTTTATATAGACTTTTTACGGTTTTATTTTATAGTTTATTTACCTTTTGTGCTTTATTATACATCATACAGATAATTTGTTGATTTTAGTTTACAAAGTATATTATATTCCACTATATTTAAAAGTAAACGTGTTTTCTGTGTCAAGTTGTGACAACCCTGACATTTTGTGAATATTTAAACTGTGTTTTTTTGAGTGAACAGCAGCTCAAACGCCCCACGGTGTATATATTTAGTAAGTTTTCATAATATCCTTTATATCTGTATACAAAAAATATAAATTTTTTAGGTTTTATTTTTGTTGAAAAAATCCCGGCCTGCTGGGTACGGCCATACTAATAACTTCCGGCACTTAAAGGGTTAATGAACAGCTCTACAGCAAACTGTTTGACTGGTCTAGCAACACTGAAAGCTGCGTGGAAAAATTCAGCTCTTTTGCTCAATGATAGGTATTCTTTGGGTGAATCTTGAAGTATTTGGACCTAGTGTGCATTGACTTTGTGGCTTCTTTAAAAAATGAAGTTTTTTTATGACAAAGAAGCACTTACCTACCATCACCATGTACATTCCATCAGGAACACAGTGTTGCTAAAAAAAATGCCTCCATCCAGGTCGATCTATAGCCCTTCACTATGAATTACCTTATCGTAAAACCAGCGTATAGTGTAGTATGGGTATCTGATTTTTTAAGTCCCATGGGGGCGATAAAATAATTCAAGTCTTTGCCAGCTATCAAACGGTATCCTCAAAATGTGACCCAACCACCTCTAGCGCCTCACCTTTACTGTGGTCGTTAAAGGCTGCTGTAAGATCCGACCACTTCATTCATCATGTGGTTGAACCACCTGAAACCCTGAAATCATCTTACAAAAACATCTGTTTTTAATACTGTGAAGTCTATAGTTTAGGTAGAATAGAATTTATATTTATTCTATCAGATTAAGTATCAGGTATCGTGTAGAAACAAAAGTTTATCAATTTTCTCAGAATTAATGCAAAGAGAAATTCTTTCTTCTCTAGGTAAAATGATCGGGTCGGATAAGGTTAAAAGGCGCATAGTGATGAATAGACCGGTTTTAAATATGATATTCTAAAGAAAAATGTGTCCCTATACAAGGAAATAAAAGCAAGTCTGAAAATGTTCAAGAAGTCATAGTAATGAATTGTGAAGGCTAGTATTGAAAAAAATATTTTTTACCCACAATGTATCATTATTTTACCAAACTAAGCAATTGTTAAGGAACAAGGATTTATTTAAATTAAATAAAAAAACTTTTTTATAGGGATGAAATCCGCATCTGAGAAGATTCATGATTTCAAAACAAGTGTCTTAAAACTGCACCCCATCAACATAAAAAAACATCTATTAAACATAACCTTTTTCAATGCAGACATAAAAGTGCATTATGTTAACTTGATAATTTGTTTCCAGAGATTTTTTAGATAGACTGAGGCCATTCACTCGTTTTTCGTCACGGGCCGAGCACACTACCATCACAGCGGCGTTGTGGAGGGAGCGTGAGCTGCGTGTGAGGATCGCCGAGCTGTGCCGCTACAGGAAGCATGGCATCACTGCCGTGGAGGAGTGTGCACACTTCGAGAGGCACGCCGCCGCGCGGCCAGCAACGGTGACGCTCGCGCAACGCATGGCGGTACACGCAACGCACAGACACACTCGCTTGATCATATCATTTTCTACAAATCACAATTTGGTTTTTGTATTGTATTTAATTATACTTCTGTTGTATATAGTACATCTGAGCAAGCTTATTTTCATGCGGTACATGATGTTAAAAAACTTGCATTTGAAAAAATCAAAAAGACTTGCTAGAATGGGAAAATATCAGACTGGGCAACACTTAATTTTTTGGTCACCATTTGGAATTGAATCTGATACCTTTGATAAACCTTCTACCATTAGATTACAGAGGCGGTTACATATATGTAATGCGATTTGATTTCCCCATCATTCAGACATTAATTTTATTTATCTTTGAAATAGGTGTGTTGACTTAATTACCATTAAATTTTATTGTATAAAATTTCATATGGCAGGCTTCCTGTCATATTTACATTTTCTTATAACAAAGCAGAAAAAAGGAAAACGTTGATTGAATATTTTTGATTGGTCACCATCAGGCTTTGAATCCTAAACCTCTGAAGTGGAAACCATCCAACATCTATGGAAAAATTAACCGTTTTGACTTCCTTAATTTTTTTTCTATATAAATTGTGATTTGTACAAATTCATTTTGATTTAAACATTTGAACAAGATGATCAATATTTATTTATTTACGTAATTATAAAATAAAATTTGAAATGCTCTTTTTAAATATCAAATTATAGTAAAAGTCCGTTAATTTAAATTTAACGTACCAATTTTCACAAAAAAAATCTAATTACGAATTTAAACAAATTACTAAAAAAACAATTTGAATTTGCGCGGCATTTCCCGATGGCTGGGAACATCGAGGTCATGTTTTCTTCTTGTAAAAATAAAGTTTTGTCTACATATTTCCAAATATATTGAGACAACATATTTAATGGTAAAATAAATAAAATATATTTACTATTTTTCATGGGCAACCAATGCGTACAAATAAATAAAAAACTATAATTATCACGTATTTGATTTTGATATGGTCACTTGTTTATACAGATTGACATGTTTACTTTTTGCATGCTTAATGTAAATATTATGATGTCACTGGTTTTTATTTGGTTGCGCACTTGATTATGATATTATAATCTACAAATCAAAGTTATTGGGAAACTAATGTTTACAGTTGTGAAATTATTAAAGTAAAATGAAAAAAAAATCCAAAAATACATATTCATTTATATGAAAAGTACACTCAAAACTTTACCTATTAATGCACTTATTTGGATTAAAAAAAGTCACTTATTTTAGATTGTTTTTGTTTGGGCGCGCATTTGACTGCAATATGGTCTACCACAAAATAAAAAATTTGACAAAAATTCAACGTTGTATCGGGTTTACTACACAAGTATGTTTGCATCTCTCCCAAATAATGCAAAACAAAATTTCTGGATATTACGCTTTTTGTCACTTCTGAAATATCTTTCTTATTTTTATCACCATCAAAGGCTATGGTTTCATTTGATACATTAGGATTTAGGTCAGATCTAATGAGCCCATCAAATTTGACAAACTCCGGACGATCTTTGTATATAGGAGGAGGCCCTGGAATTAAACCGCTCACCGGCATGTCATTCCGCTTGTCTTGTCATTCCGCTGCCGTGATATTCGTGGAAAATTTTGAATTAGAATTCACAAATATTTTTTAGCAATAAAACATTAGGAAATATGCTGCTTTTCGAATTAACAGTAGAATATATTAAGAAATTGATTTCAGGACCTAGAAAATGGTGAAAAATACGAATTATAGTTATTTTATTTAATGGACTTTTACTGTATCTTATTGATAATGGAGTTCCTGAACTTACGTGTTGTTAAATGTTAAAAAAAAAAATCATTTTGTTCTTTTGTTTAATAAGTTATAATATTTTCTCATTATAGGATTTGAATGTGTGATTGTTAAATGCCATATTTTAAAAAATTTCACTATGACAAAAAGAAACTAATATAGCGCTATTTCATAATATCGGTTATTACAATAAATTCCAATTAAAAAAGCCTCCCAGTAAAATTGTATGATTTGGAGACAAAAACACTAGATATGTAATTAAACATGTAAATAATAAATCTAAAATGGGTATATACTCAATTTCCTGGAAAAAAGGTGTTTTTTTTTTATTTTAATAAAATGGCATATGGAGTGTTTTAACAATCATACATTCTTTTGAAGGCATCATAGGAAACAAAGGATTGTCATATAAAGTTAATTTTGAGAATATTGCATTTCAACTTTATAATTTCACATGTTAAATGCCTTTTTTCTTTTTATACTTTGCTTTATAGATGTTATTTTGAACAAGTAACACATAATCATTGTTGTTCTCAAGATAGCATATTCAAGTCGATTTGGGAAAAATAGTGACATTCCTCCTTTTTCCTGCCAAATCTTTGTTTGTAAAATGTACATGGTTCAGATTTATCACCTCCATTTCTTATATCATTCAATGTTTAATCCCTACAACGAGCATGTATGTGTCTTTAATATTCTCATTCTTTTTAGTAGTTAATCATCAGTGAACTTTCTATCCTTTTCCTGTATTTACTCTATCACTGATGTAATTCTCCATTTATTCAGAATATTTTAATACATTGTCTGGTTTTTTGACATACATTAATCAATAGTGTTTTTCAACATTATACAGCCATACATAAATATAGCATAAAAATCATATTTGAAATTTTAACAATTTGAGTATGTACTAGGTAAGTCCAGAAAGTAAGTGGACTGAATTTTTGTAGAATTTTTTTTATTTAAACAAAAAAATTACGTGGTTACCGTAGTACATATGTAAGCTATTTTTCGACATAGTCGCCATTCCTCTCAATGCAGGTGGTGAAGCGGGGTATCAACTTTTTGATGCCTTCCTCGAAGTAGTTTCCCGCCAACCCCTCCGTCCACTTCTCCACCTCCTCCTTTCCCTCCTTGTCGGTTGAAAACCTTTTTCCACCCATGTGCAGCTTCAAGGAGGTAAAGAGATAGTAATCTGAAGGTGCTAGGTCAGGGGAATGCGCGGGATGGTTCAGGACATCCCATTTAAACGAGGCAAGCAGTTCCTTCGTGGCGTTGGCCGTGTGTGGTCTGGCATTGTCGTGCAGCAGGCAGACTCCCTTTGTCAGCATGCCTCTCTTCTTGTTCTGAATCGCTCTCCGCAATTTTTTTTGGGTCTCACAGTATCTTGCAGAGTTGATGGTCTCCCCTTGAGGCATATATTCAATTAAAATTATGCCTTGACAGTCCTAAAACAATTTCGTCAATTTCGTCAGTCACAATTGAAGGTCTTCCGCTCCTCTGATCATAATGCACAGACGTACGACCATTTTTAAACTCGCGACACCACTTGTACACACTCGTACGATTCATAGCTTTATCACCATATGCAGTTTTCACCTCATTATAAACCTCAACCGGAGGTTTTCCCTTCCAAACGAGATAACGGATGACGCCCCGTATTTCGCACTTGGCGGGAGATTGGATTTACATTTTTCACGAAACGTGTTGTCGCGTCGACACTTCTCAACGTACTGACCTCGAACCGGTCTCGTTGCGGAGGGGAAGGGTCAGGTTACACGGAAGTGTAGCCAACATGTCGAACATAAAATCCATCCGGTTGTGAGATCCTCAGTACACTTACTTTCTGGATACGCCTCGTACATCTAAAATACAGACTTGGATGCCAAATTTAGCAGGTCTAATTTAGAGATATGTTTCTATGCAATTTATGCAACGATGGTGACTATTTATCTAATTGGTTTTTTATGTACATATTTGGATAATAGTGATATTTTTTCACCTGAATTCAATATGTATTATTTTTTTATGTAGAAAAATATGAATTCATCCACGTAAGTAAAAAAAAACCATGCCGTTCATCACAAACACGTCAATGAGAATAATGGAAATTATTTTGTCAAATTTCATTGTTCATATCAAGCGCAAAAGGAACCAAAGCAAGCACATGTGTTTTGGATATTATATACATTGATTTTAGTATTACTGCCCTGTAAATGTTTTTCATTCATGAAAATACGTGAAAACTACACCGAATTTAGTCGTTCCAATAATACATGTGAAAACTAAATATTTAAAAAATATATAAAAAGAGACAAAAAAATAAATAACAAAAAAATAAATAACCAAAATTCAAACAAAAAACTTACAAAATGACTGACACATTGTTTAAAGAAATTTGGATGGGTACTTAAAGAAATTTGGATGAGTACTTAAAAAAATTTAACTATTTAAACAACTTAACTATATAATACAATAACTTGTTTGAGTTAAAAATCAGCTTTTATACATTTTTTTAAATAATTTTCTTTCATTACTTTGACAACAGATTTTTTCTTTACATAGTATAATATTACAAGAAATAATTTGTAAAGAACTTCCAGCAAAGGAAAAAAAAATTAGAATGATATTAAATATTCTTTATCCCCACAATTATATGATATAAATATTAACTTGTCATATAAAAAATAAATAGTCCTTAATTTTTTTTTTATTATCGCATTATTTTTTATTATTTAATTTTCCTCTTTAATTTCATATCTAGTACACTAGTACTCTTTCATTTCATCTCTATTACATCTCATGTCATTCTCACACTTTCCTTGAATGTCTGTAGTACAACTCATATCATTCTCACACTTTCCTTGAATGTCTGTAGTACAACTCATATCATTCTCACACTTTCCTTGAATGTCTGTAGTACAACTCATATCATTCTCACACTTTCCTTGAATGTCTGTAGTACAACTCATATCATTCTCACACTTTCCTTGAATGTCTGTAGTACAACTCATATCATTCTCACACTTTCCTTGAATGTCTGTAGTACAACTCATATTATTCTCACACTTTCCTCAAATGTTTGTAGTATAACTCATATCATTCTCATGCTTTCCTCGAACACGGTGGCTTCAAGCTTGAGCTTATGCTTAATGATTTTAGTTTTAGATGTTGGACGTAATTTTACGTGACAAACAGTTCTTAAAATTTACCTGAGTAATGTATATAATTGTGGTTATTTTTTTAAATTAAAATGTTAACAAAAGTCTTTCGTTTCTTAAAATCTTAAGTTTTCAATAATTTTTTGAGCATATTGGCTATTTTGTGCATATTGGCTATTTTGTGCATATTGAGCATATTCTTAAGTGAGTTGTGGTCGAAGATTTTTGTCTATTGTTTAATACCGAGTAGTAATCTCAAAAAAAAAATTTAAAGGAGCTTTGCAATTTTTATTCGAATATAAAAATACGCAATTAGATAATTTATTTTTTAATGGTTTTTAAAATTATTTATCACCTAGACTGCATATTAAAGTTCTTAAATGCAGAACATATTTCAGAAGAACTTGAATTTGAAGCTTCTGAATTGATATATGATATACTATTAGGCCAGAAATTTGAAAACATATTAAACAGGAACATCTTAAGTTGTTTTCTCTGTATATGTGTCAGACCAGTTGTTAACTTAATTTTTACAATTCAATTAGAATTGACAAAAGAAACGAGAAAACATTTTTTTTATATTGTTAAAAAATTACCAGACTTTCCACATAATACACTACATATTTTACTATGGGATTGTTCAAAGAATAACAAGAATTATGCATGTGGTGGTGGCTTAATTCTGAATATGTATAATTTTAATTTATAGATGTTATATAGGTTTTGTTAAGATAATTGTTCGATTCCTGTTTTACATTTGAGACTAATATGTCATAAAAATTGCATTGAATTTAATTTTCCTTAGTCATAAAAACATTTATGAGTGAAACCACACGACTGGTGGAAACAAAGGCTGTTAATTTTTTTAACCCTCATGTTTTCTTGTTTTTTTTAATACAGAAAGAATAATATCGAATGAAAATGAAGACCTTGAATCTTAATTAAAATTTGACACGTAGTTTTAATGATTATGTTGATTTTTTTGGTCATGATGATAATAATGTATGGTTAAACAAGGTATTTATAACAGAATAAGAAACAAGGGTACTAAGAAATAATGCAGTTGAAAGAAGATCCAGTGATAAAGATGATGAAAGGAACATTGAGGTTATTTAGCAATGATTTTTTTGGTCATGATGATAATAATGTATGGTTAAACAAGGTATTTATAACATAATAAGAAACGAGGGTACTAAGAAATAATGCAGTTGAAAGAAGATCCAGTGATTAAGATGATGAAAGGAACATTGAGGTTATTTAGTAATGATTTTTTTGGTCATGATGATAATAATGTATGGTTAAACAAGGTATTTATAACAGAATAAGAAACAAGGGTACTAAGAAATAATGCAGTTGAAAGAAGATCCAGTGATAAAGATGATGAAAGGAACATTGAGGTTATTTAGCAATGATTTTTTTGGTCATGATGATAATAATGTATGGTTAAACAAGGTATTTATAACATAATAAGAAACGAGGGTACTAAGAAATAATGCAGTTGAAAGAAGATCCAGTGATTAAGATGATGAAAGGAACATTGAGGTTATTTAGCAATGATTTTTTTGGTCATGATGATAATAATGTATGGTTAAACAAGGTATTTATAACAGAATAAGAAACGAGGGTACTAAGAAATAATGCAGTTGAAAGAAGATCCAGTGATAAAGATGATGAAAGGAACATTGAGGTTATTTAGCAATGATTTTTTTGGTCATGATGATAATAATGTATGGTTAAACAAGGTATTTATAACATAATAAGAAACGAGGGTACTAAGAAATAATGCAGTTGAAAGAAGATCCAGTGATTAAGATGATGAAAGGAACATTGAGGTTATTTAGCAATGATTTTTTTGGTCATGATGATAATAATGTATGGTTAAACAAGGTATTTATAACATAATAAGAAATGAGGGTACTAAGAAATAATGCAGTTGAAAGAAGATCCAGTGATTAAGATGATGAAAGGAACATTGAGGTTATTTAGCAATGATTTTTTTGGTCATGATGATAATAATGTATGGTTAAACAAGGTATTTATAACATAATAAGAAACGAGGGTACTAAGAAATAATGCAGTTGAAAGAAGATCCAGTGATTAAGATGATGAAAGGAACATTGAGGTTATTTAGCAATGAAGAATGAAAGATTTACTGAGATAATCTATTCAAGTAGTAAAAAAAATAGGACAATTTTGAGGACACTGAAAATAGTGACAAGACTAAGATGATTTAAATTGTTCAAGAGTGAGAAACCTTTAAAATGTACTATGTCTGAACAGTGTATGGAAGAAATAGATAGATCTTTTTTTCTTTCTGCCTTTTTCAATAAGTGTGTTGTGCAATGGGGATGATGCTTGTGATTTAAGAGACAATTTATGCCAAAAATACTGCCAAAATTGGCAGATTTCATACAAATGCAATATTTAGACAAATCTTACAAAAAAGTTTTTGACATTAATTTTACTAAAATAGTAGTTAAGAGCACAATTTTTAATAAAATACAGAGAAACCCGTTTAAGATGTTGCTGTTTTAAGTGTTTTCAGATAATATATTAATTTTTGTACTGAAAATAATTTTTTATTGGAATGTACACCTCAAATATACTTTATAAAAAGTTTATTTGGTTTGTCTCTTGAAAACATCTTATGGGTTTCACTGTACTCACAGAATTTACACAGATGTGCAATTTTATTATAAAAAAAATCTTTTAATTTATGTCCTTCGTAGCTTTAACTCCTCCCTTTATATTTGTTGTAACATTGAAAAATTGTGGTAGGGTAGCAGTGGATGCACGGCTCAAGCGACACCCAGTCAACAAGATCTCAGTCCAACACTCCCTCCAAATCCAAGAAGAAGGTTTGTCTCATTTCATTTTCATTATTAGTCACTACGTTTAAATAATAGGCAAATGCAATATGTGATGTAAAAAGGGAAAATACCAGGTCTGTAAACCTATGAAACTGGATTTTTTTATTGAAAATACACATTTATTGTATCAAAACGGTAAAAAATATTTTATTCAAAGTATCGTCCATCGCTAGCTACACATGTTTCCAATCCCTCTGGCAATTTGTGGATGCCACGCCAAAAAACCTCTTATTCTTTTGAGGCAAACCAATCATCAAGTCATTTTCGTACATTTTAAATATATCCATTTTTCATTACCAGTCCCAATTCGATGGAGAAATGATTTTTTTTTGTACCTGGTGAGCAGCATTTTGCAAGTGGTTGTTCAGTTTTCCTGCTGTCACTTTCGGTTTTCGTTCAGTTCATGTGGAACCCATTTTCCCACCTGGATCTTTCCCATGGCTTTCAAACATATGGAGACGGCTTCTCGTGTCACATTTAATTGATCCACGAGTTGTGGTTGTGTTTGAGCGTCATCCTCATCCAACAATGCTTGTGATTCAGCGTCTTCAAACTTTCTCGGTGGTCTTCCACATTCTTCGTTTATCATGTCAAAATCACCACTTGTGAATTTTTTAAACCACTCAAAGCACTGTGATTTACCAAGAGCATGCTCACCGTAAGCTTTAACAAGCATTCGATGCGATTCTGCAGCAGTTTTCTTCAAATAGTAACAGAAAATCAATGCTGTCGGCGAATCGTAGTTTTCAAGCACAAAAACAGACATGTTCAACGCTATGAAAACATATGTAGTTGTATTAAACTTGCATTGTTGTGAGTTAAAAATCTTTGACTAATGTAAACACAAAAGGCGCCAATGACAAGGTTTGACAGTCACTACATTGACAACTAGAGCCATTATGAGCAAATTCCGGTTTCATAGGTACACACTTGGTATACCTTTTTTCTCTGCCAATGAAATACTATGATAGGAGAGTCAAAAATGAAATTATATCAAAAACATTTATTTTCTATTTTTAACTGATTTAATATTCTGGATATTTTCTCTTCACATCTATGGGGCATTAAAATTAATTTACAGTAGTCTCCCCTTTTAATGGGGGATACGTTCTAAGATCCCTAATGGGTGCCTAAAATCGCGATAGTACCAAACACTTTATAATACAAGGGCTATCCGGTAAGTAATTTATGTTTTAACATAGCATGTGAAAGAGTGGGAGTAATGACGCCACCTTAGTGCAGCAGTGTGGTATTACAAGTACCCATCTAGTATGGTAGGGAGAGGTTGATGTTGCTATTACTCGTTTAATAACAAGCGTTTAAAATCTGTGCTGCAATTGAGGATCCTGCCGGCTACGAAGTATGATCAGTAATAAGATTCCTATTAGACAGAAACTGTGTTAAGTGGTTGAAATTCATTGTCAACTTTGTGAAGACTTGGATTTCATACATAAATGTAGAGACAAAAAAATAATCAATGGAGTGAGGCCATACTCACTCACCAAGAAAAGCAAAAAATATGTCTGAAAACTTTTTCTGCCAGGAAAGTTATGGCAACTGTTTTTCGGGACAGAGGAGTCTTTTTGGTAGATTTCATGAATGGTACCACAATCAATCCAAAAGTGTATTGTCAGATATTAAAAAAGTTAAGAAGGGCCATTCAAAACAAATGTCGATGCATGTTAAGCTCTGGTGTCGTTTCTTGCACGACAACGCCCGCTCATGGACATCTGAGCGAACTCGTAATTTGCTGCTTCAATTTTGTCTGACAGTTCAGTGGGAAGTGTTTGATCACCCTCCATACCAGTCCAGATTTGGTTCCTAATGATTACAATCGCTTCATGAAAATGAAGAAATGATTTCCATCTCAGCGCTTTGATAACGATGACTAGTTGCAGTCCAGCATGGAGGAGTCGCTCAAATCACAGGCGGGAGAATTTTATGACGATGGAATTCATAAGCTTGGTAAAATGTTGCAAGTGCCTCAATCTGGCTTGAGACTATCTAGAAAAATATGAAAAAGTTGTAGAAAATAAAAAGTTTTAAGTTATATAAAGTAAAAATTATGTAACTGTACTGTTTTTTTTTTAATAAATAAATATAAGTTTCTTTCCGGATAGCCCTAGTATATATTGTTATTTCCTATACATACATGATAGTTTAATTTATACATTAGGTACAGTTAGATATTAATAACAATAACTAATAATGAAATAAAATAATTATAACAATATGTATAGTCTCCCACTCTTTCCCTCTCAAAATATCTCGTTGTACTCTACTCACTCTCCTTTTTGTGATGATATACTTGTAGATAAAGTGAGGTGAATGACATAGCATTAAGCTACTTTTGTCCTGATAATACATTTGGATTTTCCATTTAATATTTTTGATCACGGTTGACCGCGGCATACTGTACTTGGTTTACGACAGTATTTTAGTGCCAATTTTGATATATGGTAATGAAATGTGGACTTGGAAAAATATTGAAAGGAGCCAAATAAATGCTCTAGAAATGCATGTATTGTGGTGTGATGGTATGTGAACAGAATTATCCCTTTTAATCCCTGCATATTTTGGCAAAAAAAACAGTAGTTTATATTTTATTTTTTATCTCAGTTAATATTTAGTTTAAAATGCATTATTTTAAAAGTGAATGATATATTCAACATAAAAACTTGTATGAAAACTTTGAGCCGATGATCGGCCCCGTGGGATTAAAACGGTTAAGGGATTTAAGATGAATGTTCACTAAGAAATAATGTAATAAGTAAGCATTGTGAGAGAGTTTGGACATTCAAAATTAATGAATGTAGAGAGAGGCCTAAACAAATTTACACTGTGAATGTATGTTAAGTGGAATATAAAGGAAATATGTTTGAACCAAGATAATGAAATTATGAAAGACACAAATGTTGAATGTTTAAATGTGTGTTTGAATGTGGCAAGGGGAAAGATTTGTTTTTTCATTAAGTACTGTGCTCTCTCTGCAACGATATTTATAATTAATTAATTTCTATGCCTATATCCTTAAATTGTTTTTTTCTATTGCCCTTAAAATTATCTTCCCTAAGAAGATATTAAAAATGATTTATTACTAGATATTCTGCTTAATTATAAAAATAATTGCCCAGATCTATCTGGAGCGCTCTGCAGTTTTCTGCTTAGTCTGTTCTAAATAAAATGAGACACACGCTGTAACAATTCAAATATAAAATTGAAATAATTATTTCTTTTTATGCACGCTTGGTGTGTTGAATAAATAATAGTCACGAGTGAAGATTTTATAGTTTTTACATTCAGCTGTTGATGTTTCGGAGCGGTATTTTTATGTTGAATGTGGTATTTTGTTAGGGAAATTGATATAAAATGTGTTTATAAGAGTAGTATGTATTTTAATCCCGTGAATATTTTATATATAATACAAGCACTCTTTTTAAAACAGTTAAGAATTGTTCTAAAACAAACTCTGAAACTGTGTATGGTTAATCATCTAGTTATAATATATGTTTTGATTGCAGAGAAGGAGAAAGCGGCTCAAGTTCCACCAGCCCAAGGTCCACACGGGACGCAAGTACCGTATGTGGATGCTGCAAAAAGCTCTCATGCACCAGCACCAGCAGCAGCTCATGCAGCACTAATCTGCATCTGCTGACCAACAACGAGCACCAGGTGAGCTTCTTGCATTATTTTTTAAAGGTCAGGTAGATAATCATCATAGCCGTCTCTATCTTTGAGGCAGCAGTTTTGAACATACATATGGTAGTACAGTGAAACCACTTCTGTAAGTTCTTCAACCAGGAGATTTGTCTTCTTCCCGCACTTAATTTTCCCCTCCAATGTTAGTTGAATGATCTCATAACTTTCTCCTCGTACTATATAATATATCCGAAGTAATCTAACTTTCTCTTTTTGATAGTAGATAATAATTTTCTATCTTTATTCATCCGTTTCAAGGTATCATAACTACGGACTTTGTTAACTCAAGATTCTCAGCATTCTTCGATAGCACCACGTTTTAAAAGCTTTTAGTTTGTTTATTGTGGCCTAATTAAGTGTGTCCCTGCAACAAAACCATGGTGAAATACGGAGAATATGTAGCAATGCAAAATTTGCATACATAAGTCGAGATTGAAAATCTTGTTGGAGAGGAGATCCTGCATTTCGACGAAGCAGCTTCATGCCATCTCCACTCTTGAGACACGTCTTATTGATCATTCAGCCATTCTAGCATTATTGACCTATTAGACAGGTTACAGCTGGAACTGAGTAAGCTTAACTATAATCACAAACCAGTTATGGCTATGTTTAAAACGATTGGCTTCTTACCGTGGCTTCGAATGTGTTGAGGAGTACAAATGAATGAATAAATTAACTGGTGTTCACTTCTCCATCTGTTTTTTTCATGTATGCCTTGGAATGTACCCAAAACATAATTGTTTATTTATAGATATGCAGCACTTTGAACATGCCACCACTCCAGTACATAACAATGAAGACAGTTCTCTTGCGCAATCAGGCGGGGCAGCGACCTTTGTCTCACACTCCACCCAACTCGAGCTCTCCCATCTTCGGGGATACACTCTCCAATGGAGCGGAGACCATCGTTAGCCGCTATCTCCAGGCAAGTGGCTGGGCACAGTCGACCAGCTGACCTGATGAGCCTGGTACCGCACTAGCCGATCAGAATGGTAGTTATGATGACTTGTTCCAGTACCTTCCGCCTGAAGAATTATAGTTTTCTTATTTATAGTTAAATGAAACACTTAACTTCCACAATGAGATTTGTTTGAATCTTACTTTCATCTCATCTTCAAGGGTTTGTTCAAAAAACTATTGAACATACTCCTTAGTATGAGACCAAAACCTTGAAACTATAGCAGTCTCCAATTTACATCTTTTATAGGACTAACCAAGGAAAGTGTACTTAAATGAAGGTGAATGCATTTTTATACCAAAGATAAGGATTTTTTACTTTCAAAATGAAAATATCATCTATATATGAAACTAATTCAAGTTATTTTTACATAAATTCTGAGTAACCTATGAATAATAATTCCTACAAATATTAAATTTTATTTGGGGGTTTTTAAAATATTAATACATATTCATAATAATTTTTCACTCAATTTTGAAAAAAAAAGCCAATTCAGTAATCCCTCCATTTATGCTAATTCTCTTTAATGCGGTTTATTTTGAAATTTTATTGAATCCATAATATCAACTAATAATTTATTAAGTAACATTAAGATTAAGTAATAATTTTGCTTCTAAATCAATATTTTTATATACACCTGTAAAAGCGACAATGGAAGATTTGTCCAATGAGTGATTTTGAATCGTACAGCAAAGTGCGAGTTCCGTTATTATTTTTTTTTTAATAAATGAATCATATAACTCTCATCAAAATGCGTATTTTAATAGCTATCATTATTAACCGATTACTAAAAAAAATAACTAAACTTTTTTAACAAAGTAAGAATAGAATATCTGGAAATATGTAAAAGATCTTCTATTTTACATAGCATTCAATGGTTCTATTTACACAGTTTTATTTACATGCTGTTTTCCTGGAACCAGCATAAATGGACAGATTACTTTAAGTGTGTACAATAATTCGATTTCGAGGTAAGTAAAATGCAAAATCATTGTAAAATTTAACATTAATCATAGGAATATTATTGTAAAAGTGGTTTTAAGTCATACTAAATATTGAAAAATGAATGGTAGAAAAATGGAAATTATTGGGACTTTATTTTGGAATAATGGTTTTGTCGGGATCAAAAAGATTTCATTGTGGAGTTAGAATATACTATAGTTTTCATTTGTTATATTGTTTAGTGGTGTTGTTTGTTAGTTTAAATACTTTATTTGGACAAATGGATTGACCACTTGTGTCATTGTGACTCACGATATTATTTATACTATAGTACTATCCATATTAACGCATTTTGGGCAAAACGGCATCATCTTCGGATTGAATTTGACCCGAGGCACATAAAATTATTTTTTTAGTTCTCTAACATCAAGCAACAAAAAGTAATACAACTTAATTTCAACCATTCTTCTTATCGAAGTGTCATCTCTATTGGATGTTAGCCACCTTTATAGCTATCCTTGTCTGGTTTTTTGCATCTCAGATTTTTTAATTGCACCCAAACCTTTCCCGCAAGTTTTCAAACCAGATGCGGACCCTCCCTCTGCCTCTTTTGCCATTTATTTTCACTAGATATTCAGTTGTGTTATAATGTATCTTGTGCCTCTCATTATGTGATCGAGATACTGCAACTTGTGATTCATTAGTTAGACAGTTTACACAAAGCACATAAATTTGTTTGTCTCTTTTGTAATTGGGATGTTATGCCTTTTTGTCTGAATTGCGTCAATAATAAATAGTGTTATTCACTGTTTCGATATTTAGTTTGTAGTATTATATTTAAATTTTATTTAATAAAATAATGATAATTTTAATTCCATAAATAAGTTTTATTTTATAGTTTAATGGCATATTTTTTGTAATATATAAAATAATAAGATATAAAAAAACGTTTCAAAATATTCTTATTAAGCAATACATTCTCCCTAAATGTTTATTATAACTTTGGAATTAAAATTATTATTTTTTTGTTAAAATAAAGAATGTAAAGTGATTTTGTAAATATTATTCTATTTAATCTCTGTTTATACAGAAAAAGTTAAAAAATATTTGTTTCAACAAAATTATGTTTTCAAAGACCTAATAAAGAATATAAAAGAAACCAACTATCTTATCAAACATTTATTTTTGAAAATCATTTATTGTGAATAAATTTTCTGAAAAGAAAAAATAACCATAACTGAAAGGTTATTTTTGCTAAGAAAAGTGAGTTAAAAAATGTTTTCACTTTTTTGTTAGACTAGGGATACTTTTGTTTTCTTTTTTAGTTGAACGTAATTAAATTATCTATGTTTTATTCATGTGAACAAAATTTATATTATATTCTGTGAAAGTCTTTTTTAAGTATCTTTTATGGTTCAGATAATTTTGGTGGTTCAACCTAATGTTAGCTTAACACGTTCACTGCGTATAAAATACTTAATGTCATACGATGCTGAAAATTCGCGAATTTTTGAAAACCCATAACTTTGTTAAAAATCAAATTCTACTTTCTATTGAAACATCATATACAAGTGTATTCCTTCGTGTCTTCAAAACACATGAAACCGGCGACGAATCCTTATCGGGAGACGTTTATGAGTGCACTAAACATTCAAGGATTCCCGTGTCCATACAAAATATTTGTATGGACACGGGAGCCGTGTTCAACGCAGTGAGCGTGTTAATGCTAACTTCAAGTTCAACTTAAGCTTTCTTGTCACAGATGCTAAGATTTTTAACATTTAATATATTAAACAGCTAATTCACATCTGATGTTAGTTTGATGTAAAACTGATCAAAGGTATGATTATACATTACCTATCTACAGTGTTAGTGAAGGATTAAGTCATGTTTGACATGTGGGTCTTGTCATTAGACCAGGCTAAGACCCTTTTGACAAATTTCGGGAGCCGGTCAGTGTTCATCAAAATCAGAGCTGTCTTGCTGACTAAAAATTGGTCAAAATTTAACAAAAATATAAAAAAATTCAAGTAATTTTATAGACCAAATACAGGTAAACCGTTTTAAGATATTTAAGAGACACCAGCCAAGTAACTTCTTAAAAAGGTTGTTTTCAAGCGTTTGTTCCTATATAGATATCGAAAGCATCTTAGAAAGGAATGGTGGGTTTCTATGTAATTAAACTGTTTATTTAGTAAAAGTGGATCCAAATACTTGAAATATATAATTTATGAGAAAATATAAAATGTGTCTGTTCTATGATTTTAATCATATCAAATTGCTTTCAATAGTAAACACCTGATGATGCCAGGTTCATTTGAAGCTTTAATTCTGAAGTTAGACATAAATTCAAAATGACTTATAGCAATATCAATACTTTAGATATTTTCATTCTAAATACTGTATACTGTCAGTATGTGAGATTTCAAAGTTCAAAATATATTACTCTTTTGTGACCTAGCAAGTAATTTTCCGATCAATCAAGTTTGACTATCGGATGTAGTTTGAACCATATTTAGGATAAACGGTTTTCATGGTGAAAGTAAAACCTGGTGGTAAATATGTAAAGTAAATGATCTCAAAAGATATTGTGTTTTTAAACGTTTATCTACCCGTATTTAATTTTATCAGAGCTTGCTACTTTTTATTTTATAGGGTTTTACTAAAAATATTTATATCTGTAACTTACCTGTTGGATACTTTTTGAAATGTAAAAAAATATTTGTTGAATTTTTTTATTTCAAAAAAAGATTTTTAATTTTGTCTGTGCATATATAAAATTAATTTTTTATCATTGTGTTGTGCATTACATTGTATTACGAATTGATGTTCTGAATTTACATGCTTATTTACAATATTGGAGCAAACTTTTTTGTACAAAAAAGTGATGTGAATTTAGTTTCTGATTATGCATATTATATTTATATCTTCTATTACAATTGTTTTTGCAAATTATGTTAAAAAAAACTTATGTCCAGTCTCATACATTCCAGTACTTGTTTCGCCATATTTTGAATTTTTTATTTGGGAAATATTGTTTCTGATTGGTCTAACCTTTCTTTGTTTACATAAAATACAAATTGATTATGCTATTTTAAAATCTTTTTTGGTTCGATATGTGTCCATAGAAAATAAACTAATTGTACCTTGATTCTTTCCAGTTCAAAGTATCTGAGAATTTATCTCTAATTTAATTGAAGGAATACACCACCTATTGATTTCTGTACATATTTTTTTGAATTCGTTATTTCTGTATGCATTTAACTTTGAAAAATATTTCACAGATATTATACATCTTGTCAGAAATCCATTTTTATCGACTGCTTCGAAAATATCTTATCAAATTGGCACAATTAAGGATGATTCATTTCTATTACGGTTAATTAAACATTTTGTAGAAAATTCTCTCTATTATTTATTTATGAACTAAGCAATGGTGATATGATTGATAATTTCATCTGGATGCAAATAGTGAACATTTAAAAACTTCCATTCAGTAAAATGATTTGATTTCTGCGATTCCACCAAGAAATGGAGTTGGATCCTAATAAATTACAAAAAGTATAAGAAAATATTCTTTTACAACAACTGTACAACAACTGTACAACAACTGTATTAATTAAATTTGTACAAAAATATTGAATTCAATGAATTCTGGAGATATATACGAGTAGATACTCGTATTTGTGATTTTAACATGACCAGAAAAGGGTTTAAGGTAACAATATTCATTTCATCAATAAAATCGTATTTGCTCAATACTCCCAAGTCACAATTATGTTTCTTGCGTCAAATAAACATAATCTTAAATAATAATTATTTTATACAAAAATTAAATAAAGCAGTTTACCAAATATGTTTCTTTTATTTATTTTATAAACATAAAAGTATATAGTATATAAATATACAGGTGAATCATGGGAACTTGACGAGTTTTAAAAAGCAATAGGTTGGCAACATTGACATCTAAACGGGAAGTGGACTTATTCTGTGCTTGCATAATGGACCCCATTTTAGTGACAGTGAAGCAGCAGACTGTTGATTTCTGTTCGGTATACGGAGATGTTAATAAACTTCTTTGTTCTAAAGTTGTATCGTAGTAGAATTGATCTCAATATAGTATAGTTCCAGCAAGATAAAGCAACAGCCCATACTGTCAAAATATCGATGACGGTGGTTTGAAGAATATTTCAAGGCTTTCTGTCATTAAGTGACTACTTTCTTTGGGGGTTACGTTAAGTCTCAAGTGTACATTAATAAACCTAGGGACATTAATGAACTCAAAGCCACTATACAAGAAGGAATCACAGTCATACCAGACAATATGACGCAAGCAGCTATGGAAACTAATGTGACAGGCTGGAGCAGTATAGGATAAATGGCAGAGAACATCAGATAAATGTGTTATTTACAAAATGCGTGATATGAATGCTCAAATGGCATTCTATTATATATCTTACTGTTATATGACAAGCTGTGAGCAGCTTCAGAATACTAAGTCCGGAAAGTAATTTCGTATTTTTGGGTCAAATTCAAATGCAAAATAGCTCATATATGGTATTTTTTATATTTTCAGTATCCCAGTAAGCTCTCGTGTTGTAGAATGCTCTCGAACAAAACCTTGATTTGGTTGTCATCAGTGGTAATCAGCCTTCTAGAGAGGACACCATTTTGGAGTATCATATCACCATTAAGGATTTTTTAAATAACTTTTGACACACATGATCAGTTACTGAATCATCATCATACACTTTGTCTTTTTATTGGTTTGTGTCATTTTCCCTTTGCAGTAGTAAAAAAGCATAGAGCATGGAAAAAACAATTTATTTTGTTTCATCTTCAAAATGAAACCAAAAATGTCCTCTCAAGCAATTAGGGGTCCATAATGGTTGAAAAAATGCACTAGCCCTTTTATAATAATATACAATACATTCAGCATGTTTGGAATATGCATAGAAAATTTTATCCTAATGACATCTATATAAGATTGCAAAACTACATTCTGGACAATTCAATGTACTAGTATATTAAAAGTGTTTATATTATTTTTCTTATGTACGTACTGCTCATATTACAAATGCTGTATGTACATTTGAAAACTTATCTAATAATTCCATACTCCATTATAAATTGTATTAAGATTATTTTTATTACCCAATATATCAGCCTAACAACAACGAACTACATAATAATGTATGTCCATCTATTCTATTTGTTAGTGGAGCCCTTATCTGTGTACTTTCCCGCTAGACTGTTGTCTCATGAGGGTGCGGTGGGTTTCTCCAGGGCGGGGCATTCTACCCATGGGTGCCGGGAGAGGCTGTACACTGAGCCATGGCTGATTGAGAGCCTGGAAACATACACAAGGGAATTATTATTCATGCTGTTAAAAATATTCTATACATTATGATACCTCATATGAACTTCGAGCACTGAAATCTGTCACCTCAACAATTAACTGGATCACGGAGCCAAATAGACCCAAAGTTGAAGTTTTCTGATAGAGGTTTCGGTGTCATTGGATCTGTTCAATGGAGTTGTCTGTCTCCTTGTGGAAGAGACAAATTTTTTAATGTCTACAGTGTTTCTTAACCTTTTTAAGCTATGGCCCAGATTAGGGTATTAGTTTGTGTATTGAGATAAGTAATAATTATAAAATATATATTGTAATAATGCAAAATGCATAACTTATGTTGGTAACAACATTAAAATTGATTAATGTGAAATGCTCAAAATATCAACTATGGACGCGGCAACCGAGTGCGCCGATGTCGCCCGTGTGAATAGAACTATTGAGATCCTATGAAGTGGACATCACTTGATACTGGCGTATACTCCTTCATATATAGGAGATCACAGTCATTATTTAAGAAGAAGATTAATGTGAACCTTGAATACATTTTGCAAATTCATCAAATCTTGGTGTCACATTAGATAGCCTGCACTGTAGGTCATCTTCATCTTCAGGTTGGTCTGTTTAGTTATTTGGTTTTAGTTATAATTTTTTGAAGAAAAAACCCTGACTCGCATATGTATAGTGTAAAGGGAAGAATACAATACTTTCAGTGCTTTGTTTACTAATGTCGGCTATTGGTTTTTTAATTTCAACAAGTTAAATTTTATTTTCTTATATTTATTGGTCTCGATCTTTGAGATGCATCACTTATATATAGCATTTGTATTATTCATTTGTCTGATTCATTTGAAACTTTTTCTCTTCACTCCTTTTTTTTAGAAGTTTTTTCACTTATTTATGTCTGTTGTCTTTTACAGAAAAAAAATCTTCTTTCTAAAGGTGAGAGAGAAGAATTAAGTTGTTTGTCTCTTAACATTGAAGATCTCTGTGGCCTAGTTGGTAAGATGCCTGTCTTCCAACCCGGAGATTGAAGGTTTAAATCCCACCTTTTAGAGTTTTTTAAAAGGGCTTCATTCACCTCGACTTGGCGCTTTTGTTATATCCGTAGTGAAGTGCCTTGCCACTTTGTATTTCGATGAGTTGCTTCTCTTCTAGGCTCAGAAAGTTATTAAAATTATGTTTGTGCATTTTTTTTATTATGCAAAGATGATAAAATATTGTTATTGTTGAAAATATTTCATGAACCATTCAAAATACCAACTGATCCAAATTTGTGGACCCATAGAATGTTTGGGTTAATGGATTGACATACATTCAAATGATAAATAAATAAAAAAATTGTATTGAAATTAAATTAAATTCAATGGTACCTACCATATTTGGAGTTGTCCTTTTAGAAGAATCATAGAGCAAAAATCCTCGGACGAAGTCCACTGCCTCACTACATGCACCAGGTAGCAGGTCCTCCCAAGGAGTAGCTTGGGACTCCGGGAAAGTAATTTTGTTGTAGTCTGGTAGAGTTGTTAGATCCGGCCAGTTCTCTTCAGTCGGAGTGCCGAGGTTGCGTAAAACTATTGCAAGTTGCTCTATATCCGATTCACCCTAAGAAATATAAATAAAATATCAAATATAGTTTTTTTGGGGTGCCTTCAGGAAAGTGGGGTTTGCTGAGATCATCTGGGTTTGAGTTCAGAGACTACCTTGTTGAAACAAATAGAGTCAACAACTCTAGTTATCGTAATCAGGTTTTCTGAGTGTCTGACCCTTTAGCATACAATAAACTTACTCTGTGTTGGAAGGAGTGTTGGAAGGCTGAAGACAAAGAAATATTTAAGAGGGTTCTTAAGATGTAATTTTTGAGAGGTGCTATAACGAAATGAAAGTACCCTTGGAGTATCTTTAGTTACTAAACAGCGCTATAAAAATTAATAGATTATTTTATGAATTGATTCCCTTCCACACTAATGTTAGGAGTTAATTGAGTTCCTAACAAGAATGATCCATCCTGGAATTTATAATTTTGAGATGTCTTTTTACGAAGTAGAAAGAACTCCTCTTCTGATATTAAACTGAAGTAAAAAAAGAACTGCTATGACTCAAACGGAAGGTTTTATTTAACATATACACGAAAATAACCTTTTTTATGGCGTGGAGACAAAATTTTACTTATATGCTTGTTATTGTGCTTAACTGTAAGTAGCCTACAATACTACTTAGAATCACCTATTGGATCTATGAATGTTTTGCTTCTTCCTTTTCCTTACAGGAAGAAGCCTACATCATACAAAACCATACATACCATATATACTAGGCGTATCCAGAAAGTAAGTGTACTGAGGCTCTCACGACCGGATGGATTTTATTTTCGACATGTTGGCTACACTTCCGTGTAGCCTGACCCTTCTTCTCCGCAACGAGACCAGTTCGAGGTCAGTACGTTGAGAAGTGTCGACGCGACAACACGTTTCGTGAAAAATGTCAATCCAATCTCCCGCCAAGTGCGAAATAAATAATGCCGGGCAAGAGTTTTTGAGGTGCTGCAAACTCCATGGAGATGAATTTCTCCGCTCCATCGTTACTGGAGATGAAACTTGGGTTGCACACTACACGCCTGAAACCAAAAGGCAGTCTCAACAGTGGCGTCACACCTCTTCACCCTCCGCCAAAAAGTTCAAAACCACAATTTCAGCCAAGAAAATCATGGCATCCGTGTTTTGGGACTGTCAAGGCATAATTTTAATTGAATATATGCCTCAAGGGGAGACCATCAACTCTGCAAGATACTGTGAGACCCTAAAAATATTGCGGAGGGCGATTCAGAACAAGAAGAGAGGCATGCTGACAAAGGGAGTCTGCCTGCTGCACGACAATGCAAGACCACACACGGCCAACACCACGAAGGAACTGCTCGCCTCGTTTAAATGGGATGTCCTGAACCATCCCGCGCATTCCCCTGACCTAGCACCTTCAGATTACTATCTCTTTACCTCCCTGAAGCTGCACATGGGTGGAAAAAGGTTTTCAACCGACGAGGAGGTAAAGGAGGAGGTGGAGAAGTGGACGGAGGGGTTGGCGGGAAACTACTTCGAGGAAGGCATCAAAAAGTTGATACCCCGCTTCACCACCTGCATTGAGAGGAATGGCGACTATGTCGAAAAATAGCTTACATATGTACTACGGTAACCACGTAATTTTTTTGTTTAAATAAAATAAATTGTAACCTACAAAAATTCAATACACTTACTTTCTGGATATGCCTCATACTACAAAAGAAATAAATTTTTTACAAAACATTTGTTTAACGTATTTGTAACTTTTAAACGTGTTTTCGATCTAGCCCATAACATTCATATTCATCCAACATTTTCATAAGATGGCATTTTTATAATCATCACCCTATACTCGTATGTTCCATCAGGAACAAAGAGATCCTATAAATCGTCTCCATCAAATTTTGCTGGCTGGTAGCTATGAAGGTTCGCAAGCTACAGTAATCTTGGTCACACAATGAGAGGCACAAAATACCACAACTGATCATCCAGCGAGAAATAAACGAGGCAGAGGACGACACCAAATCACTTGACTCAAGAGCATGGAGCAACAATGGAGGATATGAGGGGAAAAGAAGAACTGGAATGGTGAATAATCCAATGTCAAAGCTGGAAAAGATATGAAAGAACAGAATCACCACCATCACGATGAAAATGCGTCTAGTTAAGGCTCTTGTCTTTGCAACATTTTTATACAGTGCGGAGACGTGGACTCTGAGAGCCGCCGTAGCTGGGCCTCGTAGTCTAGGATTCCCTCAACATTCCAACATCAATTCAGTTGGAAAGCGAAGCTGTGCAGTTTATTTTTTTTTAAAGTCATTGAGCAAACTCACTGGTCACACCTCTATATTGGATCCGGCTGCAGACTGAAGTTACATGTTCAGAGCCTATCGGCACGGTTTTTTTTTTGGAAAGAATATGACCGAAGTCATAGGTATCCTTATACCTCCCAATACTACGTGGAAAGATGCCTGTTATATTCGAGGAGCACAGTGCGGAGTTTAAACCGACGACCTTCTCACGGAAGTCCAGTGTATTATCACTCGGCTATGCATCTCACCTCACTCTGAAAGCAAGCGAGAGACATAGGATAGGTGTATTTGAAATGTGGTGCTGGAGAAGGATGTTACGAATGCTATGGACGGCAAGGCGAACTAATGGCTCCATTCTCAAAGAACTGAGAATCACCGACAGATTGTCAATAATATGCTTACGACAAGTTCTCCGATTCTTTGGACAAATGGCTTGTGGCCAATGAGACAATTTGGAGAGGCTTGTGGCCATTGGAAGCATGGATAGATGACGCACAAGAGAGAGAGCTCCAATGCGTCAGATTGACCGATTGTGAGATGCAATAGCACTACCCTTAACAATTGATCTTCGAACTGGGGAGTACAGGGATGGATGGAAAGGAGTCATGAAGGGCTATCATGGAAGACATGATGCTCAGATACTCAGCTACATGACAGGATGATGATAAGGACACCCCTGGAGTTACTTCGGTCAATAAACGATGAACTTAAAAAATAAATATTTTTATATTGCTGTTATAAAAAGATGGCGAAAGAAACTAACTGGAAACAAAGGTTGTTTGTTAATCATTTCAGCTACAATACATCCAACAGCCCAAAGGTCCACAGACTGGTTGTAGAACCTCGCTCCATAAAGTAATTCTGGTGCCCTGTACCACCTGGTTGCCACCTGGTGGGAGTATGGCCTTCCTGACTCGTTCCAAAATAGTCTGGCTAGGCCTAGGTCAGCTATCTTCAGGACTCCTTGAGTATTGATGAGGAGATTAGCAGGTTTGAGGTCCTGTAAAAAAATGGCTTCTATTATACGAGTATATGTTACACATCGTCACACCATATCTGTAGCAGAGTAAGTAATGTTAACATATCTTATAACTTTTCTAATCAGATGCACTACTTTAGTTTCATTTATATTTGTATCATACATCTCATCACAAGCAATTTTCTATTATTCATGCTTCTTATTTTAACTTCTTTAAAAACCTGGTCAACTCGATTGAACCACGTTTTCCTCGTTCGTTCTTCTTCCAGGTACACTAGGCTCTTTATTTCTATATTCTCATATAGTTTATAACTATACTTTATAGTACCTACACATATGATATGCGTGTTCAGTTTTTGAAGGAAAACCATTTGATGTTTTTTTAAGATACTTGTCCTTTCTGGATCTGTTAATTAGAACAGCTGCTATGAATCGTTGGAATGTGTTGATGGATCAATCTTTGTTTTTTTCTTTTTCTTTGCCATTAAGTTTAGCATCATACAGCTGTTGGAGGGAGGAGGAAGTTGAAGACTTTAAATTACATCAATTAATTAATGAAGAGTGACTTATAAATCAGGAGCATAGCGAGCTGAATGGAGGAGGGGTAGTTGTTTCTGGGTACTGGGCTAAGCTAGGGATAAAAATATTTCTTTTTCAAAGCTTCCCCTTAATTTTGCCCTGCTCTGTCGGCGTCAGAATTTTTTTATCCAAAATTCTGAACAATGTTGATTATTTTTTATTTTGCTTGCTCTTCGGACATGAAAACTACACTAAAAACTACTTGAAATTTAAAACACTTAAACTAGAACTCATACTGATTTTTTAAATTAAAATATATGTAATAAATGTAAAAAAATTTAGCATCTGGAAGTAGATGTTGAGTGCTACTTATCTAGACGGTTGTTGTGCTTCCTTTTTTCCTAGTTCATTTAACGAATCTGTGCAATGAGCTTTCATAGCTCATGTTCCTACCCTGTGCATGACGTTGTAGCTGTGCAGATAGTCCACGCCTTTGAGCAGCATCTGGGTGTAGGCTTTGAGTATTGCTTACCCAGATGGCTGTTGTGCTTCCACAACCATAGCCCATGTACCTCATATATGAGCTTTCACAGCTCATGTACTTACCCTGTCGTTGACTTTGTGCGTGGCACCTGAGGACTGGGAGCAGGTGGCTTAGGACCATGGAGGATGGAGAGTCATCTGTTCTTGGACTGATGGCGGCTCAATGGTCAGATGTGTAAGAAACAGTCAGCGTGCTTCGAACATGCGTCGGCATTCCGAGGGCACTCAGCAGGATCCACATGTTTATGACATCTACGGGAAGGAGTGCACATCTAGTATCGGGCTGTTTTCTCACAGAAGATCACATGATTGATGTGGAAGAGCATCTCAAGATTGACATTGGAGCGGCGAGGGGATCCACAACTACGAGGCCCAGCAACAACGATGACTTACCCGGTGCATGATGTTGTGGCTATGCAGATAGTCCACACCCTTCAGCAGCATCTGGGTGTAGGTCTTGAGATGCTGCTCCCCTAACTGGATGGAGGGGTCACGCAGCACTTCCCACAGCCCCGAGCTCATGTACTCCAATACCAGAACAAAGCTCATGCCGCGTGGGAACACGTCCAGTAGTTGCACCACCTGAATAAATAATTATATATATTTTAAATCCTTTTCTAAAGTCGTCCTTGGTACAGTTTTTTAATGTGTACCAGTGGCTACATATTCCTTTTCTTCTTGCCAACATTTCTAGGACAATCAATCTTACCAAACTTTTAGAAACTCTTCGAAATATTGGCTTTAGAATAAGTTTTCAACAAAGAGAGGAGAGTGTTTCTTTTTCGTATTCCACAAAATCAAACACCCTTTTTTTAGGCCGGTACTGTACGTCTTCTCCCGCTAGGCTGACACTACGTTTTTCTGTACGCCAGCTACTTGGCGACATTTCAATACTTAATCCAATGATTTCGAGCGCTCCTGTATAATGTATGTTATAGACTGTTGCTGTATACGAAAGGTCTTGTTTATCATAGGGTCGTACACCTTGACTCCCACAATCTTCCTAAAACTGGGGTACCCAACTTGCGTTCCTTAGAAGTTAGAAACCTGTAGTTTCGCTTTAAAATTAGTTTTTGAGCTCTAATTCATAGTTTAAACCAGGTCTGGCCAACCCAAATTGCCATACGGGCCGCATTGTTGACCTAAAATTTTCCAAGGGCGGCACATAAATAACAAAGAATAATTGCAAATTTTGTTCCAATATTTTTTTTTGATATCTGTTTTCGATATCTACAACGAAATTCGTACTTATTATTTTTTTGTGATTGATTTGGATGCAGAGGTGCACAGAAAGTGTTCAATCAGTGTAAATCTGAATAAAAAAAAACGATACTACAACTAGACCTTTTAATTTATTCTCTTTTCAATGTATTTTTCTGCCATCTATTTATTTTCTGTGTGTTTGTTTTTTCTCTTCTTATTCTACATGTGCAAGGGCGTGGGCTGAAAAACATTTGGTTGTCCCGTGGCTGGGCTCGCCCTATATTAGTGGGGTGTATCTTGGCCGGGGGATGTTATTAGATGAGCCCAGACATTTTGATAGCTTCTGTCTTTATATATTCTATGCTATTTATGTGTTCTTGAAGTATATTTAAATGTATTATGTACATACTATGTTGCTATCAATAAACCTATATTTATTTATTTATATGAACAGAAAACATGTGTTGAAGCAACAACCAAATGTATTTGTATGGTATTATAATGACTTAGAATTCTAAGTTATTGATTCGTAAATATATTTGTATGTTAATAAAAAAAATTAATTCGTCATATGTGACCTCGGGCCGCATGTGGCCTGCGGGCCGTGGGTTGGCCAGTTCTGGTTTAAACATATAAGGGGCTGCAAATGCCTCACCCTATTAGAATATATAAGAAAATGACACATTTTTTTAAAACGTCATTTGTCATTTTTTCGTTCGCAGTTGTATAGCAGAGTAGTCCAAAAATTCACTATCTATATACTCGTAAATAAAAATGTAAATGTTCGTTAATTGAAAGTCTCTAATCTCCGAAAGTTCTTCACCGATTGCTTTGAAATTTTAACAAAAGGTTGCATTCGTATACAAGCATGTTTATATATTTTTTTTAATATGCAATTGTATATAAAAAAGTATATAAAACATACGAAATAATGGGAGCGCCCCCTGCAGCGTCACACGTAAACTAAACAATTCTCATTGTCAGGTTAAGTGACATTGCATTTTCGACTTTTCGGATTCTTTCATTTCGTTTTTTAACTGTTTTTTTTATTTTTATTAAATATTAAATTTTCAAATACGTGTATTGAAAAATAGTGCCATCTGTTTGGACGTAAAAGCAACACACAATATACTAAATTTTTATCCGCCATTTTGTACTGTGGCGTCCTAATAATAGCTGCTGCTCTTTCATTTCGTTTTTTTTAAACTGTTTTTTCTTATTTTGCAGTGCAATTAGCGGTGAATTTGAACGGTGTCGTTGGTTTTTCATTTGAATTCATGGTATGTATTTGTGTATGTTTTATACATTCGAATTATTAAAAGTTTCACGTGTTTCGTGCAACTTACGTAAACTTTTGACAAACGTCACATTTGATTTTAACGAACTGTCACATTTTTGCTAATTTTTAACAAGATGTATTAATTTGTCATTATTGTTAGTTTTTTGTAATGTATTTACCTAAATAACTTGCTATTTATTAGAATCGAGTCTTATATTAAATCTTTAAATCTAAATAAATAAAAATGTATAATAAATGTTCGTTAATTGAAAATCTCTAATCTCCGAAAGTTCTTCACCGATTGCTTTGAACTTTTGACAAAAGGTTGCATTTGAATACAAGCATGTTTATATTTCTTTTTATATACAGTTGGATATAAAAAAGTATATAAAAAAGACGAAATAATGGGAGCGCCCTCTGCAGCAACACACGCAAACTAAACATTTCTCATTGACAGTTATGTCACATAGCATTTTCGACGTTTCAGATTCTTTCATTTCGTTTTTTAACTGTTTTACTTATTTTTCAATGCAATTGGCGGTGGATTTGTGATGTGTCGCTTGATTTTCACTTGAATTCAAATTATATCGGGAAATGCATTGGAATTGATCACGCAATACTATACATTGCTCATTTACAGGTTATGTCGTGTAAGCGAACGAGCGAAACGGTGATCGCGTTCTGCAGATTCAAAACTGCTTCGTTCTCAACAGAATGAACGCGACAGGCTGAAAGTTACTGGAAGACGTCAGTAGGAATATCAAAAGTATCTTTTTTATATAGAATTTAATTTTATCTCTATGTTTATATTTCAAAATCTATCAAATCGTATGTAGAAATGGAGATTTTTTTTAATTAGTTCCAATTATCTATTTGTCTTCCCTTAACATTTAATTAGTTACAATTATCTCTCTCTTCCCTTAACATTTAATTAGTTACAATTATCTCTCTGTCTTCCTTTAACATTTAATTAGTTACAATTATCTCTTTGTCTTCCCTTAACATTTAATTAGTTACAATTATCTCTCTGCCTTTCCTTAACATTTAATTAATTCCAATAATCTCTATATTTTCTTAACATTTAATTAGTTCCAATTATCTCTGTATTTTCTTAACAATACTCTTATTTGACATATATTTGACAAATGCGTGTCCAGGTGCAAAACGATCGATCAGCTGAGATATTCTCACATCAATTGCTGAAAATTGGGAATGGAAATGTGATGACCTCAAGACGAATTTCATTACCTCATAACTTCTGCAATTTAGTGACGTTAAAAAAAGACTTGGTTGAAAAAGTATTTTCCAATATTCAAATCAATTATAAGAATCACGATTGGCTGAGTGAACGAGCTTGCCGCCAAGAACAACGACGTCTACGAACTTAACAATATTATTCAGTTCATTTTTTAATGTTTCGCAATTTTATATGTTTTTGTTTTAACTTTCTTTCTTCGTTTTCAGTGCAATCGATCTGCTTTAGTTCATCAAAATGCCGGGGAAGCAGCAGAGCGACGTGCAGCCAGACTTGAGGATGCACGGTTGCGAGCACGGCGATCGCGTTCTGCAGATTCAGAACTGCTTCGTTCTCAACAGAATGAACGCGACAAGTAGAGAGTGGCTGGAAGATGTCAGTAGGAAAATCAAAAATATCTTTTTTATATAGAATTTAATTTTATCTCTATGTTTCTATCAAATCGTATGTAGAAATGGAGATTTTTTAAAATTAGTTCCAATTATCTATTTGTCTTCCCTTAACATTTAATTAGTTACAATTATCTCTCTGTCTTCCCTTAAAATTTAATTAGTTCCAATTATCTATTTGTTTTCCCTTAACATTTAATTAGTTACAATTATCTCTCTGTCTTCCCTTAAAATTTAATTAGTTACAATTATCGCTCTGTCTTCCCTTAACATTAAATTAGTTACAACTATCTCTTTGTCTTCCCTTAACATTTAATTAGTTACAATTATCTCTTTGTCTTCCCTTAACGTTTAATTACTTACAATTATCTCTCTGTATTTCCTTAACATTTAATTAATTTCAATAACCTCTCTCTTTTCTTAACATTTAATTAGTTCCAATTATCTCTGTATTTCCTTAACAATACTCCTATTTGACAAATATTTCCTTAACAATACTCCTATTTAACAAATATTTGACAAATGCGTGTCCAGCTGCAAAACGATCGATCAGCTGAGATATTCTCACATCAATTGTTGGAAATTGGGAACGGAAAGGTGCCGGTTGATATGCCCTCAGGACGAATTTCATTACCTCATAACTTCTGCAATTTAGTGACGTCAAAAGAAGAATTAGTTGTAAAAGTATTTCCCAATATTCAAATCAATTATAAGAATCACGATTGGACACGACAGACTGAGAGTGGCTGAAAGACGTCAAAAATATTGTATACCCACAAGCATTGTGAAATTAAACATATTAGAAACGTGTGCTTTCTCTTTTCTTTCTTTTGCATTTAACCACACTGAGCCGCAGCAACGCGTGGCCGGGTACAGCTAGTGAATTAATAAGCATACATCACAAAAACGTGCAAAAATTGCGATAATTTCGATTAAAAAATCTCGTTTTAGTGGCATATACTGCCTATAAAGATCACCCGAACAGCCCCGTAGATTTATTTGAAAACAATGTGCATATTAATTAAGTAACAGATTTTGAAACAGCTCAAAGCGAAAATTTGTCAAGAAATCAATAATTTACGGGCTGAAATATTGAAAATGGTATGAAAAAGTCTAGCTTTGTACAGCGAGCAGAGGCGGCCGATATTATTTTTTTAAATTGATTAAAAAAAATAGAAGTAAACAAACATGTTTTTATATTTTTACTCTTTTCAAAATTATAGATTCACAAAATATTCATCGTATTGCTCATTATATGAAGCACAACATCGTGCGCAGGGTAGGAACATGAGTTGTGGAAGCTTATTACACAGATTCGATACATGAACTAGGAAAAAGGAAGTACAACAGCCATCTGGATAAGTAGCACTCAACATCTACTCCCTGATGCTACTCAAGGGCGTGAACTATTTGCACATCCACATCATGCGCAAAGTAGGAACATGAGTTGTGGAAGCTTATTGCACATATTCGATACATGAACTAGGAAAAAGGAAGCACAACAGCCAGGATAAGTAACACTCAACATCTACTCCCAGATGCTACTCAAGGGCGTGAACTATTTGCACATCCACATCATGCGCAGAGTAGGAACATGAGTTGTGGAAGTTTATTGCACACATTCGATACATGAACTAGGAAAAAACAAGCACAACAACCATTTGGATAAGTAGCACTCAACATTTACTCCCAGATGCTACTCAAGGGCGTGAACTATCTGCATAGCCACATCATGCACAGAATAGGTACGTGATCTAGAGAAGCACATTGCAGACATTAAGTATATGAGGTAGAATTATGGAAGCACAATATCCAGCTGGGTAAGTAAACTCATCGTATTGCTCATTACAGGGCATCGTGACTCAAATATTAGCCTTGATGTTTCCTCTGCATTCATCTTTACAATCCGCACTTCCCAGTAATTAAGTCACTTTGCCGGTCCAACGCATCAGAGATCTTCGTCTTATGCACCATTCTTCCATGTCTCATGTAAACGGACTGTACCGGACAGATACAAATACTGTATATAGGTTGTTGGTTGCCGCGTAGCGCTCGAAGAATCCACGTCGCGAATTCCATTTCGAAGATCCAGCAGAAGAAGAAGAAGAAGAGCAGGGAGAGATTCCTCTCCGGCAGTCGATGTAGGGTAGCGGGTCTCGAGTAAAAACACGGTAAAGTCGGTATTACTGAGAATATATTTCGAAGTGAGAAGAACAGAACATGATTTCAAAATTAGGGGTCCCTCTATATTAATGGTCAGTCGGCCGTCACAAGCGCCCATTGCCCGAGAAATACAACAACTTTCGGGGTCTGGGCCCTGCTTACGCCGACTGAACCCGGACCTACTCCGATCGTACCGCTTTGCAAGTCACATATTTCCAATGCGGTCGCGAATGCGATCGGAGTCAAACAGACATACATATGACGTACCAATACAAAGGTTTTACATATTATTCAAGAACCTATAAGGAACATTTACATATACAAAACATATGATTACAAATACAAATACAGGAACATAACGGATATCATAACATACATGACAGTTATACATATAAAGGGTTCATACACAGATGAAATAGACAAATACAAGTTTACATCAATTTTATATATATACAGATCTACACCTAAATGTCATTTTCCTCATATTACATACACACACATACACGGGTGACGGCACACGTCCGATACATGGACAGATTGAATTTTTCGATCTTCAATCCTTTAAAACTACTCGTAGTAGACGTAAATTTGATCTTGTATAACTTTATACCTACCATATACAATACTATATAATATTGAATGGTCTTATGGATACATTTGCCACTTTGGAACGACTAAAGTGTCTCTCGTTCTCTTTGAAAACCTGGTTCATAGAGCATATCCTATGTTATTCAGAAATAACATAGGCTTCCATAATCCAGCAGCGAAAATGTGCCGAGAGTATAAAATGGTATTTAATTTAGATCTGGACATACTTGTACACATATTTGGTTCAATGCTATCAGAGTTTATGAAGATGGTGGCTGAACTGACTTTTCCATGTTGAGTTTTAGAGCTATATTTGGTTTTTATTACAGCTACCGTCGAAAACCCAGCTTTGCAGAGGTAAGTCGTTGCAAATGGAATCAGGATTTGCTAAGCTTAAGAACCCAGCAAAGAATATTCGTCCTATACTCAATCATTTACATATCAACAAATTTTGTTTTAATGTATTATTGCAAGTTACGAGTATCTAAATCAAATTTTTTACTGCTATTGAAACGGCGAGGTTTAATGCTACGTGAACAGAATGATTCGTGATGTGTCAGTTAGACGCGCGTAGAATTAAGATTATCTGGGATTATTAAAATTCACAAATATCGTGCGGCACCCCTGAGAAATCAGGTTACACACTTTGAAAACCTTTGACCTGCATAGTTATTGCATTTTCACAAATTTTTTAACATTACTGAGCTGTGCATTAAAGGAACACTGCTAATTGGGATTTTAAGTATTGGTATTCTTTAAAAATGATGTGTTTTTTTTAATCCACTTGGCACGCATTTCTTCTGTTAAGCCAAGAGGGTCTGCTGTTCGTAAGGAAGAATATCAGCCAGGATTTTCTCATACTGCGCTAGGCGGTGCCGAGAATATATCTACAGTGTCACTCAGTTGGTTCAATATATCTATACCACGCGTATTGTGTATTAAATGATTCTGTAAGTGTACCATCAAATAAGAAATTAGAAATAATATAAATTAAATTTTTTTCGCAAACTATAATATAATACCTTCACCGGCGTGGGCGATGTGTCAATTAAAGGACTCGTGTAGGTTGCTTGTTGGCAAAGAAATCAAAGGACACAAATGTTGGCGTTCTGTAAAGCTCTATTCGCGGAGGCACTCTCAGTTTTGACGGATGCACCGTGATTATTCTTGTCAGTAAGCGTCGGCAAGCGAGAATATATGCCATCTGTCTTTAGCCCGTGTCAGGAATAACCTCTAGCGTGATTCTTAATCTAGAGGCTCAGTTATCAATTTGACAACAACGATGGTCATCGTCCTCCGTGGGAAGATATATATATTTTTCATTGCACCAGGGCGCGCGTCAGTTTTCCGTGGGTGAATCCAAGCTACTGAAAAACACTCTGATCAGGGGAGCTTGAATTGAAAACTTAGCTTTAATATTGTGCCTTTGCCATCGGAATCAATCAACAGATAACATTTTGTGGCACTGCAATGGTAATCAAGTCAATAATTTCCAAAGGGCTATTCAGCCTTACATTGGTAAATCTGCAGACTGAGAGGCTACTCTGATCTAGTGGCGTCAAAGGGTAGCTTTGCTGCATTCGAAGTTTTATGTGAAAGAACTAGCAATTTGCTTGGTTGTTGAAACTCTAGCCCTTAAGCCTTTATAAGTATATTTTGATGTCGGACCTTAAGGACCTCGTCGCAACATTTTTTTTCACATTAGTGTGTAGCCGCCAGAGGAGTTCCTTTTGGCAGCTTCTTCTTCGTCAATAAGTGACGCCACGTTCATAACAAACAAAAAAGATTTTGATCTTCTTTTGTAGATCGTTGGATGTAAATTATTTATTTTGTTCGCCATAAAAACAGAGTGGTAATGGGATCGAACTGAACTAATATTGTAGATGGAGATCTAGCATACTCGTATTTTCTTCAATATTGCATATTAATATATAAGTCAATTCTTGAATATATATTATATTTAACAGCCCCATTGAACACACCCGCATGAGTGGTAGTTTATTAACATTTTCCCTTTCTTCTGATTACCCTCTTTTGCTTGTGATATTTTTACAACACCAGTTAACTTTTCCTCTGGAAAAGTTCATACTTGCCTGTTTGGCGTGTCTCAGCAAAAAAATATAATTTAATTTGTTCTATGTAATTAAATTCCAACATTTTGTTGTACATAAATGTCCGACGCAGATTTTTTTCGAGAAATAAATTGTAGAGGAAAAGCTCATATTTTATCAAGCCTAGAGTTTGAAAATAGGTCAAAGCTTTTTATAGTGTTTGAGTAATGATTGTTTTAAATTTATGATATATATTTTTTACAACATTGAAATTAATTTTAAAATAAGCCAGTTAAGTCAGGCCCGTCAAAAATAAATTTTAATAATAATGTTACAGGTTAAATTAGATTTAAGTATAATGTTGAAATATTAGAACGAGTTGAAGGATTTTGCGATATGGGTAGTATTTTCTCAGATTATTAAAGATTTACGAGGGATATCGAATGGCGTGTAGAGATGGGAAAAAGTTAACAGGGCACTTAAACATATATACTCGAAGCGAAGAGAATCAAAATCTGCTTTGGTGATAGTCTATATCAGTACTTGAGTACTAACTTTGATGCATTGGAGGGAAACGCGGACGTGGAAATGAATGAAAGGAGTCGAGTAAATGCAGTGGAAATGTGTTCACTGAGACGAATATGTGGTGTAAGATAATTGATCTAATGTCATGGACCCTAAAATGAAATAAAATATTTTGTAACCGTGGAGTGAAAATGAAACAAAACACACGCAGAAGTTGCTACGTAACGTAAGTATTCGAACTTTTAAACGTGCACTATCGAAGTAAAAAAGCCGGCAATTGGAAATACGTACTTACAATATTTAATTAATATGTATATTTTAAATTAACCGAAACGCTTTTTGTTAAAAAAGCGAAACATGGCTGAAGTTATAGGTATCCTTATACCCCGAATATTTGGCGGAAAGAATGGCCTGTGTTATTAAAGGGGATTTGCACAGCGCGGGGTTCGAACCGGCGATCTTCTGCATGGAAGTTCATTGGATTACCGCGCGACAATCTCCCTCGAAAAAAATAAACCTTTTAGATATTTTATAACATAATAGTTTTATAACAGTTGGTTATAAAAAAATCGTGAATCTGGGTTAACCGTCTAGTTGTATCATATTGTCCACCATGGTGAAAAGATTCAATAAGTGAGATAATCGAATTATAGAAATTTCGATCTTTTTTTAAATACCTTCTCCCTTTTTGTTTGTTGTATCTTAAATATCTGCTTGAAAGGCATTTGCTACGCCCGATGCAGCTAGCTGTATGATATTATACTTTGGTTATATATGGTCGAACCTATCGGGCTTATTGTAATGTGGCTACCTCTTCCGACCAACCAGAAATATATTAAGAGGCCTTAAGTTAAAACCAGATAGGAATAATTTATTACAAAATCTGTGATTCGACGGGAGTCAAACCCGCAACACACAGGTGGGAAGACAAGTATTTTACCAATTAGACCACAGAGTTCTTTTGGTAAAAATACGCACAAACGCTTGATGCATGCGAGTGTTGTTGATTTTTCATGTGGGTTAATAATACCAACACGTACGATGACGAATCGTGACTTCCACGTATACTCAAGTAGTTCTAACCAGAAGGCTCGATTAATAGGGTCGAAGATAATGTTGTCTCTCGGCCACGCTCTTAAATATGTCTGAAACACCAATTCGGTTATGTTAAAGGGTACCGTACGAATGAATAAATGGTACCAGTTAATAATATGTAATGTAAGTTACACGTAGATAAAACCCTTTGCAAAACGTTTCAGTTTAGGATGTAGAAACTTACGTCGATGTTTTAGTAGGAGACTAATGACCTACGTAGCCTCGTTGGAAAGACGCTGGTTTTCCACTTGAAGGTTTCGGGTTCGATTTCTGATGATACCAAAAAAGGGTTCAGACCAGATTAAAGAGTTTGTCTGGCAACAATATTCGCGCGCTAGACGTGTGTGACTGTCGTTGCCTATCCACTTGGGGTAGTATTCCCAGCACATACGATGGCGAACTGTGACTTACTTCCCTACTCGAGTGATGCTTAATCCAAAGGCTCGATTACTAGCACCCGAAGATAATATTTTCTCCCGGCCACGCTTATCAATATGTCTGCATCGTTAATTCGGAAATGTCGAAAGGTACGAATTAATTAAGAATGTGAGATACTTCACCAGGAGTTTTTCAGGCAAGTCTGAATATTAAAACTAAAGTTGCTTTATATGAAATAAGGATATTTTTTTTTGGTTTGTTTCAAATATCGAATAAGTAAACCTCAATTCTGTGTGTGACGTCCTCCGTGGCCTAGTTGATAAGATGCTGGTTTACCACCCGGGGTTTCGAGTGAAAACCCAGCGTCTGTTTCGGGTTTGATTCTCAATAAAAATCGAAAAAGCGTCTACTTAAAAAGCTGCTTAAAAAGCTATATATTATTAATAACATTACATTTTATGTACACATTTCAACCTGGCGGGCTAATTGCCATTCTCTTCCAATTAACCAGAAAGATGATTTAGAGACCGTAAATGAAAACTAGATGGAAATCTTTAAAAAAATTTGTTTTCCCAAGGGAATCAAACTCTTTTAGGGACTTGTGTTTCGCATAGAAGGATGTTGGTTGTTTGAATAAAAGTCGTCGAGATCGAGATAAGTAAAGAGAAAGTTTATTGTAAGCGTCTGTATTTATAATGTATAGAACGGCGCAGAACATGTCGCTGTCTCGCTTCCGCGGGACACATGTTTATTGTTGCACGTTCTATATACATTTCATACTACGGTCTGCAGGAGAGGCAAGATATATATCGGTGTCTCGCTCTTCGCTACTAGTGAGTTCAATGACCGCGCGGGCGACCTTCGCCCGGCGCCGTCTCGCACTCGCCACTTGCGAGTTCAATGACCGCGCGGCGCGGGCAAGGGTCGCCTTGGTGGGTTCAGTGACTGCACGCACGGTCGCTACACTCTCAACCCTTGGTTTAAAAGACTAGGGTCTTTGCCGACTAGTCCACGGAGGTTGTTGAAAGAGTTCGTTTTATACTTGCATTCGGTAAACGTTTGCGAGTGCTGGTACCGTACACATACAATGAAAAACTAAAAGTTGCTTGCGTACTCCAGTAGCTCGAAGCCTCGATTATTGGAGCTTAAGACAATATCGTTCCCTAACAACGCTCTTCAACATGTCCTCACCATTAAGGTAACATGTAATTAAATCTGTTGAAGGGAATACGAATGAAAAAAAAATACTGTATGTGTGAAATATTATGTAAGTGAAATGTGTATTTTTTAGTTAAAATCTTTCCGAGCATGGCTAATCCCTCCGACCTGATAATTGCAGAATCCTTTGTCTACCGACGCATTATGCATATTAATCATCATAATTTGCGGTTTACTCTGCTCGACTTTGAAACGATATTCCTAGCACAATCAGATGTGTTTCATCCTTATCGATTTAAGAGTGCACTAAAGAAGCATTATTTATCTAAAAAATATTTCTCGTCCTTAACTTCCGTGCGATTCCTATCGTAATATCGATTTTCTGATAGATTTATTATTTATTTAATTTTTTGTTAGTTTTTTAAAATATTATGTTCATATACTACGTTAAAGACACTGTCATGAGCACCAATAATATTGAAAAGTAAGATGAAACAACATCTGATTGATTGAAAGAAATTGATTTAAATCAATAAATCCGCCAGATGTATTTAAATGGAATTGTTCAAATAAAATAAGTTCCGTCTTCAAAAACTCATTTCACAAAAGTCAACATATGTTTCTTTAAGTATCTCTAAACAGGTCAAATGTGGTTTGGATCCTTTTTATATATTGTATATTCGTCCATTTGTGCATTGTTCCGCATTTTGTTAATGATTCGAATTGTAGCTGTGACCAAGGGTGCCCTGAATTATGTTCGACAGGGTGCGGTGATGCGTGAAAAAGGGATTGCAAATTCAAATAGAATTCGTGACGTTAGGGTGTTGCCTGACGCGTTAAAAATTGCATCCTTTTCAGAAAGTTCGTACGTGTCTACCGGACACATTGCGACATTCCTTCATTTTAGAAAGGACGCGTAGCTGTTCCGCATTTAGTTAAGACAAGTTCGATTTGTCAATGTGACATTTTAGCTCAACCCTGCGCCACTGTTTTCTTTCGCAAGCAAATTAAGACAACATGGAATAAACATATTGAAATATAACATTTTCAGTCATTAATTTGTTCATTGCTGAAAATTTCCTGATCTGATCCTGATCCACAAATTCATTAGTCCATTGCCGTGTGCCTCAACAAAATGTCTATTTTATGTAACATATATCGTCAATCAAATATGCCTTAGGTCGTTTTCTAGGACTTATTTACTTGGGTTATCACTGGATACATCTATACATCCAACAATTATCTACCCTACATATGTTAAGCATGACTGTTTCAGATAAATACATAAGGTATCTAAATATTTATAGCAGTCCCCCTTATCCGCGGGGGGTACGTTTCAAGACCCTCAGTGTTTAACCCCGTCAATTAAACTGTGAAGTTTATATCCATTGAAGTATGCACTTAACTCGCTGTTCGTTATCGTACGTATTGGTAATACTACCACATGTTAATATATAGCTATATCCTTTTGGACGAACGCTTAACCAAACTGGGACCCCTAGTTGAAACGATTGTCCTATTGAAGTGGAAATGTGTATCATATTACTCGCATGCCAAATTATAGATGACCCAAACGTGGAGGCAGCCGTTTAAAGGGTGTGGGTGGATGAGTGACACACAGTCAAGGGAGGAATGGAGTAGAAGAAGAGAGGTCTATATTCTGCAGTGGACCGATACTGTCTGAAATGGTTGTATAGTATAACACGTTAATTTTATACAGTAAATATCTTTTTCGAAACAACCAGAAACAATCTAAAGAGGTTGTAATGTATTTTTATCAAACACTGTTTATTCCACTTTTTTGTGACGGTATAACCCTACCGGTTTCAAGGCTTTCACCTCATCTTCAGGGGAGCGCAAACAATACTAAATGCTGTTCGAACTGGTACCGATATACACGCTTCAACGGTTGGGGGCTGAGGGATGAGGGAGGCATGGGACAATTTCGGCCAAGAGCGGAGAGATTTTTGGGAAATAACTGTTCAACAGATGTTCGGATCGGTGTACTGACTTAGAAATTTCTAGGGCCTCTAATATTCCCAATTTATTTCCGTTACTACTGATATGTAAGAATTTGGCATCATCGATAGAAAAAGTATGGTTTTCACGGTGACAATGATTAGCTATTTCAGAATAAATTAGAGGATTTGTTAAGGCGGATTTGTGTTCACGAAATCTCTTTTCAAAAGATCTTCCTGTCTTTCCTATATAGAAATTATCATATTGATAAAAATAAATTACAATGTCTTTAAACCTCCACAACGTTAATGCCTTAACTATAAACAACATTCTAAAGAGGCTTTAAGTATAAACCAGACCGCAGACGTTTTTAACCGTTATTTCTATTAACTCAAAGCCATGTAGTAAGAGTAAAAAATGTATATTATAAATAAAAAAATTGTATTAGTATGATAAAATTTGTGTTGCATTGAAATTTGGTAAATAAGAAATAAAGAGATTATTGCCCTTTTGACACTTTGTCAATCCTTAAAACAAATATAAAAAAATTACAATCAATTATCTTAATTTTGTAATATTTGAGAAAACGGTCTTCGAGGCGAATCTGACAGTATGTACGTGTTTGAACACACGGGACAATCTCTTTCAGTTCTTAATCGTAACACATCAAGATTTATGTGTGACGATCAAGGACTGAAACATATTAATATTGTCTTTTTCCAGTCTAGACTTGCACCTCTTAAATACAGTTTTGTTAGTGATAAAAATATATCCTCAATAACAAATCGTAATATTGTATATTTACAAGGCAAATAAAACTCAAGTGAAATGGCACCGATGCGGCGACATACAAGTTTAAAGTAATATTTTTAATATCTCCACTATGCCGGCGTACGAGTGAAATCGGTTAAAATAAATTAGGTTCCAAAGAGCATCTAACATGTAACTCTTAAGTAAGAAGCCAGGCGCCTTACCAACTAGGACATGGACATCGTTAATGATAATAATGTATAGGTAGATGTGAATACATTATATATGAATAGTTCGTGAATGATTAGGTCTTAATGATAGCGTGAGATACATTCAACTAGAATTAAGGTCCCTACATAAAGTTCAATCTAGAACAAACTAAAGACCGATTGAACTAGAGCGATGCAAAACGAGGACGTTGTGTCAGTCACAAGGACACAACTAAAACACATCTTCTTAACCTAGGTATGCATGTAGTATTATTATTTGTGGTTTAACAGTATATAATACAACAGAGTCTTCGTATATTCATCGCGGGCTATCAGTAAAATGATTTATTTGTCAAAGTTTTCCTAAAGAAGTTATGTACTTGATAATGAGGAACAACATTCTTGAATATCTGCAGGTGTAGAAGAACGAATGGCACCACAAGGTACCCACCACTTAAGCCTGAATAAATACATCACAGACCGGCATCATCGGTAGCATTAAACATGTTAATCCTGAATGTTCTGGCGGGCGTACTGCATTGCATCGGACCGTCGAAATCACAATGTTATAATATAAAATTTTCCAGACCTTATGCCGCTTTATAAGCATATTTACTGCACTGTGAGTCGTTTTACATATCCTGTGATGTCGAACCTTATGTCCCCCGTTGCTACTATTTTTTTTTCACTCATATATGTCGCTGCTAGAGAATGAGTCCCTTTGTTTAGTTCCTTCTTCGTCACTATTTGACGCCAACGCTCATAAACAAAATAAAGAAGATTTCGACCTTCTAGTGTATTTCGATTGCGCTAAATGGGGACTTATTTTGTCCCCCGCAACAGCGTGGGTGGTAGTGAAATCGAACTGAAATGAAGGTGCAGAAAAGCTAGGGAAGAAAATCAATATTTAACAAATATTTTCGCGATAAAGAGTTGTATGACATTTTGTATTCATTTCCGGCCATAAAACCATATTTCTTGAAACGTAGAAAAAAATATTAAAAATTTGCGCGTAATTTTTTTTATATAATTGTAGTAATCCTTTTGATGAACGCCGTATTTCATTTCTGTGGCGTTATGGCAGAAGTTGATATGTTCGTTTTTTGTCATTTTGTGTTTATTCTCCAAATTTATGGAAAATATTTCTAAGCATGTTGTGGCAAAATTTTGTGTCTCAGTCATTATCCAAACAAAAGATATACTGTTTGGAAAAACTTAAAAAATGCTTATTTGTACTGATTTTGACAGCTTATCAAAGTTAATATTGCTTCTCCTGTAAACTAAGGTAAAACGGACATATCAACTTCTCCCATAACGCCACAGATTTAAGATTCATTGCTTCATTCATCTTCGCTTTCAAGCGAACAGCGAACTACTCGTAAAGAGTTAAACGAGCCATTAAGTCATGTGAATATCTATTACGTTATCCCGAAAATAATGGCCGATTTTAACCTTCAAATTCAACATAAAAAAGTTAACACTTTATTAATCAAAGTAAATACAATTGATAAATCAAAGTAAGAGACCTTGAATTAATACATTTTTGCCAACTAATTACAAACTTATGTATGACTATCGAATAAAAGTTAGACAAATTGAATGGTGGAATTAAAATAGGCACTAAGTACCAAAAAAAAACAAAAAAAACTAAGTATGCAGTTTCGTTCTATATGTCATATATAACGAAACTGCATACTTAGTTTTTTTTGTTTTTTTTTTTGGTACTTAGTGCCTATTTTAATTCCACCATTCAATTGTCCAATAATCTATGATTTTTTCGAGGCATTTTCTACTGCTCCTTTGGTATTGAATTTTTCCAAAAATAAATAGGTATCGAGGTGGTTGAAAAACGGTTGGTTATATATATATCAGGGGAGTAAGGCGGATGAGGTAATGTTTCCTAGCTCAACTCGTTAGTTTTTTTTATTGTGATCAATACGATTGAGAAATAGATCATTACGGTTACGTAACAGCAACGTGGAACACACTTCAAAGTCACATTTTTTTGGCTATCATTAAGATCACGTGGAACCCACTTATCAAGCTTTTTCTCTTTTCTAATTTACTTTAAATATGCAAAAGTTGTAGAAGCACCAACTCACAATTCTTGTGCCATGTTCTGTACTGTTTGTTGTGGGTTTTCTTCCGATAAAGCTTGCGATTCGTAGTTTTCAACAGTAGCAGGACGTTCTCGACCCTCTTCATCTTGAAGACTCACGTCCCCGTTACTAACCAAACATGAACTGTTCATTCAGAAATAGTTCCTTAGCACCATGTTTATATAACATTGCATGTTGTTTGAGACGCACCATGCCCAATTTTAAATTCACGCAAAAATTATACGTAATTTTTCTTCTTTCAATCCCATTTCTAAAGAATTAAAGTAATGTAAATGAAGTACCTGATTCAATAAATAAATATAGGAGATTCCTAATTGTCAAACAAAAACAAATGAATTAATATTTTCTGGCATTGACCGTTCAAAATGATATAATATCAAAATCGATCACTATTTTCGTAACAACCTAATATATAATAGTCCGAAAGGGTCTAAAAGACCCGGTCATTTTCTGAATAACTGGGTCTTACCCATTTCTAGTATATATTAATTAAACTTACAAATTTGCAGTTGATGTGTTGGAGCGTCTTGATCTCCCTCATGACATTCAACGGGATCCCATCATCCAGTGACTTAAGCAGGAGTTTTTTTAGCGCTACTTTCCGCCCTGTTGGCATGTGGATCCCTTTTAGTACCAGTCCGTGGGCTCCCTCTCCAATCCTCCCTGTTATTGTGTACTTGTCTATTTCCTTGTCCATTGCTTATGGTTTACCTGCTGTTGTCATGACAACTAGAAAAGTAAACAAACAAAGAGTTAACCTTCATGTTGATACATCAAGCCAATGTACCGGATCATATACGAGTATATACAGCATAGAAATAATTTTCTCTTAAGTCTAAGAAGGCATAGCTATCTTCAACAGGTTTCTTAAGTTGATGTATTGTATTTCGATGTCTTACATTATGATAGAACCGAATGAATGAAGAAGACATTTTGAAAAACGGATTTCTAGAGCGAATGAAACCAGCAGACCAAGGAAAATTGATTGGATCAACTGAATGAAATATTGTTGTTTATAGTTAAAGCATTAACGTTGTGGAGGTTTAAAGACATTGTAATTTATTTTTATTAAACACTGTTTATTCCACTTTTTTGTAACGGTATAACCCTACCGGTTTCAAAGCTTTCACATCATTTTCAGGGGAGCACAAACAAGACTAAAATCTGTTCGAACTGGTACCGATATACACGCTTCAATGGTTGGGGGCTGAGGGGTAAGGGAGACATGGAACGATTTCGGCCAAGAGCGGAGAGATTTTTGGGATATAACTGTTTACCAGATGTTCGGATCGATGTATTGACTTAGATATTTCTAGGGCCTCTAATCTGTCCAATTTATTTCCGTTACTACTGATATGTAACAATTTGGCATCATCGATAGAAAAAGTATGGTTTTCACGGTGACAATGATTAGCCATTTCAGAATAAATTAGAGGATTTGTTAAGGCGGATTGGTGTTCACGAAATCTCTTTTCAAAAGATCTTCCTGTCTTTCTTATATAGAAATTATCACAGTCAGCACATAAAAGTTTATACACACCACTGTTGCTAAGTATTGCATTTTTACCTTTCCCATTAAATAAGAGTTTCCGGAGATTTAAATTCGTGTAAAAAGCTGGCTTTATGTGACTTGGAATATTTTTGGTTATTTCGTATATGTTTTTTTAGAAATAGGACTTTGCTCCATTTAAAGGTATGCTTATAGGTGTCGTTAAATATGTAATCTTTTATAAGTTTCTTTTTTGTTTTGTTTTTTAAAAGTGAATCAATGAGGCTTCCAGGATTACCCTTATTTGTAGCTATTTTTTTATGGTTATTAATTCCTTTTTAATATTGTCGTCGGTTAATGGGACACTGAGCAATCTATGAAGCATACAGTTAAAGGCGGAGAATTTATGGTTATTAAGATGGTTGGAATTTGGTGGAATTATAGAGTCTGAATAAGTTTTTTTCCTATATATATCAAAGTCAAATGTGTCATTTTTCCGAGATAATGTTAGGTCCAAGAAATTTAATTTTCCATCCTGTTCTGTTTCTAGTGTAAATTTTATAAAACTCTCTATAGAATTTAAATATTTAAGAAATTGGTGTAATTGTCTATCGGTACCCGTCCAAACACAAAGAATGTCATCTGCATACCTAAACCAGCACAAAACATTTTTAGTTAACTTAAACTTACTCCTAAAAATACATTTTTCAAAATAGTTCATAAATATTTCACTGAGGAGGGGAGACAACGGTGAGCCAATAGCTAAATAATGAAATATTGTAAGAAGAGAAACAAAAGGAGCTTTAAGAAAAAATATATGGATATGTAGGGCGCGCAGGACCATTTTAACAATTTGATTAATAAGGCCGCAGCCCTAGGGCACCAAACATCAGACTGGTAGCTGCCGCTATCTTATCTTACACGGGATTTGAATTGTTTATTTTTTTTACTTGTGAAGCCGTCTTTAAAATTTTTAAAACATTGTAAATAAATCGACTTTTGAAATATTTTTTTCTGATTTAATATGAGGGTACATACAGGGTGTCCCAAAGGTCAACGTCAAGCCAGTATCGAGGAAGAGGCCAGCTTATGACGGTTCAGAATTTAAAAAAATCTTGAAAAAGTCTTATACTTTTCGAGTTATAGGCATTTCTGCGAAAATTGTGAAAGTAGCTACCCTTATTAAGTTAACAAAAATATTAAGTTAAAAAAAGTTAGTATTAAGTTAAAAAAACACAAATAAAAAAAGCAAAACGTATACAGCAAAAATTTTTCACACTTTAGAAATACTTGTAGTTATATAATAATGTATTGTTCCTAGAATAAAATAGTACTTTTTGAAGAAACAAATATTTTACATGAAATAACTACCTACATAAATAACTACCTACATAAATAAACAAATCAAAATACTTAATAAAATACGCTTATACAAATGACGTTAAAAATTAAATGAAACAATTGAATAACAATATTGTAAAACAGGGTTTTAAGAATAAAAACATCATAAGTACCATTTCGATAAAAAAATAATAATACCAGTATTCTGATGTTTAATGATGAAAAAGGACGCCTGATATTATTAGCCTTGGATACTTAATTGTATTAGGACGGCCCTGAGGACGCAAAAACATGTATTAATTTTTTTTGTATAGAGTACAATCTGGCGGGATTTTGTTTTTGCAAAGTGGTAATTTCTTGCCCAAACAACCAGAAACACGTTAAAGAGGCCTGAAGTGAAAACCAGATTGATATCCTTTTTTTTAAAGGGTACCAACGACAATCGAACCCGAATTTTTCGGGTTCGATTGTTAAATGTGTGTCGTGATCGAAAAGTCTGGAAATTTATTCTCTCCGTCTATCCCATCAGGAAAATGGTGCACGATGATGAGTGTATCGTGTAAATTTGAGGGACCAATACGAAATAAGAAGGTATATAGTCGTTGTCAGAATCACACAAACAAAAATAAAAAGTATGCTTATGTTAAAAAAAAATGAAATGAAAATCGTCAGAGCCATTGCTGGCAAATACTTATAGTAAGAGCTGGAAACTCTTGTATCCGCGAAACATATGAAATGAAGATATTTTGAGATAAGGTAGAAACCGTAGAAGACACTGGTGAGGCCACATGGAAAGGATGGATAACACAAGATTTCCTACGTGGCAATGCATGAAATATTCGCTTTGCAGTCATTCCCCGATAAGACCTATAACAATATGGAAGGATAACATCTCAAGAGAGGTAGTTCTGATGATAATAGATCACAGGTGTAATTTAAGAAGAAAAAAAGTAGAATCCCCCTTGGAGTGATTTCGGTCATAAAATGGCAGTTTGAGGTTAATTTCGGTTAAATCTATAGTAATTTCTATTACAAATGTCACTTGTAAGTTTTGAATAAAAAATAATGATCTTCTTCTTCTTCTCAGTGTCATGTCAGGCCTCCCCAACGTTGAATATCACTTGAGAGTAGACACCTTTGTCCCCGGCGGCCCGAAAAAAATCTCTAACGCCCCTTATGCCAGTCCAATCACGTATATTGCGGAGCCAGGTGATTTGCCTCCTGCCAACACCTCTTTGGCCTTCTATTTTGCCTTGGATGATCAGTGCAGTAATTTGTACTTTGCTCCTCTATTTACATGACCCAAGTAGGACACCTTTCGTCATTAGTCAGCAACTATCTATCAACTTTGGCTCTTTGAAGAACCCTTGTGTTGCTGACCATATCCGTCCAGGGTATCCGTAGCATTCTCCGGTGCATCCACATTTCGAATGCTTCCAGTCAGTTCATACTACTAACTTTGAGGGTCCATGATTAAAGGTCCATTAATATATCATTATTCAAAAATAATGATATATTTACATAATTATTACCAATGTAAAATATTTCTCTTAAAGAAACTTTCTTAAGTGTTACTGTTTTTTATTATAATTATGGTACTTATTGTTATTTTTTTCTCCACACGAAATACAAATTCTTCACCTTTAACCCAAAATATTTTTTTAAAAGTATAAAATAAGCTACCACTACAATATATAACCACTTTGCAATAACCCCGTTATATTGCAAACTGCGCAATAAGTCATTAAATAAGTAAATATTTTTCAGTGACATTCGTTTGTTAAAATATCCAACATCTAAAATATATGCATTTCAAGTAATTGGATATTTCGCTTGAGAATGTCTCAATCGTAAACATAAATATAAAGAAATATTTTAAGTGCACGCTTAATAAATGGCAATATATTCCAACTAACCAGAAATATGTGAATCTATTCCAACTAACAAAGTAAAAACTATATTGCATCGAACCCGTAACTCCCCGGATTGAAAGACAGGCGTCTTAACAACTAGGCCATAGAAAACTTCTTGAATAATTAGTAATAATAGTTTATTAATAATAATAATATACGGTCGTGAATTCCTGTACATGAAGGATTATTTTTGCTTCTATATATTGTATTGTATTAAAAAAGTTGGATTGGATATTGTTGAATATAAACTTCTGATTTGAAGTATAATGTTCTATGCCGCAAAACACTCACCAATTATCCTTTGTCTATACTTTTATCTATTGTTTTGTCTATCCATTGTTTATGGTACGATTGGGTACGATATTGTCATGACAACCTATATAGAAAACAAACAATTGTTCACATCATTTCCCTTTATTTTTACTGGAAACTTCTAACGAAACTAAATATACTCGTATTAAAACAAATCATTTCTATGAAATACGTTGCACGACGTTAAATTGAAAGAAAATATATTTCTAGATTTATACAGAATTAATTAGTCTAAAACGCTTAATTCACATTATTTATTTTCTTAATAATTTCTTTGAAAACACGAGTTAACATTTTTGATATATGTATAAATCAAAATTAATACTTGGGGTTATATTGGGTTTTCACTAAAAATAACTTTGGTATAATTTTCGTTAGAACAATGTTTGAAATATTATATTTCTATTTGAATATTGTTTCAAATTATTCCTTGACAATTCTTAGTAACAGTGTCAGCCGCAATGTCTGAAGTTATCAGTTTTATAGATCGTAAACAAAACATTCAAATAAAGTAGTTTAATGAAACCGTACTGCACAATACTGCGCTCTAAACGCATAAAAAGTTCCCTAGTTTGTGTTTTACAACCGAAGTAAAGGAAGGGTGGATAAAACTGGAATGTAAAACAAAGTTTGGTTACTAGGTAACTAAGTAACCATAAACAAATTAAATCTTCTCTATGCTTTGAGACTATCCTACTAAATCCACATCCCAACTGTTTGGAGATGATCATCATTTTCTTTCTCGTCGTGGTTTCTTCTTCTTTCTTGTTTTTGTCATTCCCCCATCAAGAGTTCGGTAATATACAACCACAAACAAATATATACCAAAAAGAACGTTTGAAATTTTTAACAGGTGGCAAAATTCTAGGCGGAAATAATTTAGTGCCTTTGACACGGCAAGCAGATGATCTGTTTTGAGAAATTTGGGTCAATTTAAACCCTGTTACTATATAAATACATTGAATGTAAATCTTTTAACAGCTTTAGGCTTGATAATATTAAATAAAAATTCATAAGTTATATTCCGAAGTTTAGAACTTGAATTATGTTTTTTTACAGAAAGAAAGTTTTACTGATCAATCCCATAAATCTTTGTGCAATGTTTCAGACACCTAATACTTATGATCCCTATTTTCATATATTGAGGATTAATTTTTTTATTTAGAAATAAAAAATCATTGACTGACCCCATGAATCTTAGGCAAAAGTTTCGGACATTAGATTATATTCCGAAAGATTGAGTGGAATTTTTTTTCAGAAAAAAAATCATGAAATATATTCTAAAGTTTAGAACTCGACTTTTTTTTTCAGAAATAAAAGTTCATTGATCAACTCCATAAATCTTCATCCAAAAGTTTCGGACACCTACAAATAATGATCTCTATTCCGATAGATTGAGCGAAAATTATTGTTTTTTTTTTCAGATATAAAAATTTATTGATAAACCCCATAAATCTTAGTCCAATGTTTCGGACACCGAAAGTTTCTCTTTTCCGAAAGATTGAGCGTTGATTATGTTTTTTCTCTCTTCAGAAATACAAGTTCATTAATTGATTTCATAAAACCAAGTCTAAAGTCTTGGACGAATACAAATAATGATCTCTATTCCGATAGATTGAACATTAATATGTTTTTTACAGAAATAAAAAATCATCGACAGACGCATAATTCCTAGTCCAAAGTTTTTTGCATCAAGATCAATATACGCTGTTTTGATACTAATGAAGTGTTGTTGAATAGATTAGAGCTATTTGAATAAATTAAAGCTCTGTTATGACAAATACCTTGAATGGAATGTTTTTAACGCCTTCGGTCACGGTTTAATACCAAATGTACAAAGAACACCTTTCTGTTCTTACACTTAACTTATACATATTTATTTTATACTATTTTAATGTCAATAGTAGTGGGTTTGGATCTTCCTCGAATAACAACCAGAGGAAGACCAAAGAATTCATGGGTGGTGCAAAAAGATAACCTTATGCAGAGGCACGGCCTGGGGGACGTAGTCCGGGACAGAAGAGCATACAACCTGAGGACGAGGAAAGCTGACCCCAACAGTCTTCGCAGACAGTGAGTTGGGATGGAGCCAGGGAGAAGAAGAATAGTAGTGGGTTTGAATCCCGTGTTAGATCGCCTTTGAGGAGATTTCGGTCTTTACACGACGCTATTATACGTATTGATGGTCCTATTGTTATTATTAGACCCTATATCTTGAAAAAAAAAGAGGTATTTTATGGAAAATTTGATGACGTATATTCTAACAAATTGAGCTTTAATTATTGTTTTTTCTTCAGAAATAAAAATTCATTGATCGGCCCTTATCTCGATTTTGTTGTTTTTCTTCAAGACTGGTGTACGAGTATGCTACAATACTTGGGATACCAGTGAGAAGTTGTTGAATAAGTTTGAGACTCCAAAATGTTTGTATCCGATTCTGACCACGTGTCAGAGTTTCGAAACTTCACGTTTTGTCAACATTATTTTGCGTGCTAATCTCAACCATCCCACATACTCGTATCTTCGTGTATAATTCAACTTACCTTCGAAGAGTCCTGAGCGACTTCTTGCATACTAACAAATCACACCTCATTTTACAAATCTTCATTTGCGGTCTATTCGGCACGAGTGTGGAATGAATTCTAAAAACTGTTAGATCTGCACTATCCTTAATGACCTTCAACAGAGAATAATATTGTCACTAAGAATATCCATTCGTTCTTTTTTTTTTCGATCTTTATCCCTATTTCCCATTCTCTCCTTTATTAATATCCCTTGATATTGAGATTTCGAAACTCGGATTTAACATAAGAATAATAAAAGTAAGTCTAATGTTGTATAGATGCGTGCATTGAGATACATTTGTGGTCAATGTGTAAAAAAAGCAGAATGAACACATAAAAAATGAATGAATGGATAAAATTAACGTTTTAAATAAGACGAAGAATGGAGTGTTAATATGGTTTGGACACGCGGAGAAAATGAATGACGAAATAATAAATAAGCTAGTATACAAACCAGAACTACAAGGCATACCGGCGGTAAGTAATACACATCGAGCTTAAGAAAGAGACTGTCGGCCATAATCGGCTAACTTCGGATTTGTAGAGCATCGTCTCTGTCACACGATGCGCTAACAGTCTCGCGACGGAACACGTGTATGAATGACAGAGACGACGCTCTACAAAGCCGAAGTTACCCGATTATGGCCGACAGTCTCTTTCTTAAGCCCGATGTGTATTACTTACCGCCGGGTACTGTACGTGGATGAAGTAGACTGACAAGACCGTGGCTGTATCAAGTGGAACAGATTTTGAAAGAAGGTAAAGTGAGAAATATGATTAATGTGGATAACGGAATGTATAAGTGTGGAGGAAGTGAACATGGAGTACTTGGATATAATAATAGGAAGAACTGTTCTTTCTGCCTATCCCGAAAGTGACACGACGTTATTATATGTATGTATGTCATGGTTTTAATTCAAGCCGTCTTTAACACACTTTAGTTGGTTGAAACAGATTGTTACGTGGCAATTAGCCCGCTAGGACGTGTGTATACAACAAAAGTGTAATAAAATACAACTCTTATTCATAAAGCGCGATCGAGATAATTGTTTTTTTTTGCTTCAATAAGTCAGTTAATGATAAGATCCAGATAATTTCAGCCCACCGTGCCTTCTGGAGGAGGTCGATAAGCTGTCTTATGTTGATGATCACTATCTTTATTAAATTAAATAAGATTTTGGGGGAATACTAATACGAATATTGTATTTAACTACTATTTTATCGTATAGAGTACAACCTGGCAAGCGTATTGCTTTCTAACTGTTGCAGTTTCTTCGAACCAATCAGAAATATGTTAAAGAGGCCTTTATTGAAAATCAGACTGAAATACCCGTTGAAAAAAAGCAATAACGGGAAATACCGCATTAAATAAATATTTAATAAAACCTATCAAAATGGATCAGTGCCACCTATGAAATGATGATGAAAGTATTTTAGATTGTGAGCCAGAATGTTGTTAGTAAGTTATATGATATTATTATTTGTATGTTCAAGATTAATAAAATATAGAAACACTACCTTACTACACAAAAATATTATATAACATGCAAAAATATAATAAATGTTTTTTTTTACATCTTTCGCGCTATCGGACAAAGCCCTTGTTTCCAACCATTGTTAGAGAATTTCCCTTTTTTATAAAAAAAAAAATGCTGCAATAGCAAATTTGTTTATTTCATTATACGCCGCTAAATAACACAATAAATTCACATGATACATTATATTTTTAAGTACACATATAAATTTGTAAATTTAAAATTTCCTTCCTCGTATAGCGAGAAAAAGCAGTGGCGTTTGCTATTTCGTAGGGGGGTGGCTCGGGGGTGTATTTTATGGTACACGGGGTTACCAGTTAAATGACGCGTTGCCTAATCTGCCCTGCTGTTGGCAACACTCGCTTCGTTAAAAGTTTACAGGGATTATATATTGCGTACGTACCATAATCACACAACGATCTACGAACAAAATGCGGGTAGATATTTTAACGTCAGATTTCTGTTGCTTCAAGATAAATATACATTCAAAATTGAACCGAAAAGTTTCATTGTTTCTTTAACGGTATAACTGTTCTTTATAATTTTGCTATTGTAAGCAAAAAACAATAAATGCAGATAACAAAATGACAAGTAAAATTGCTTCGAAGTAAAACGACATTCCTAAACAAGCTCCATGAGGGCTCCAAGAATTTGAGATCGGTAGCTTGTAAGTGCCAATCAACAATTAATTTAGACAAAAAAGGCTTATTAATAAATAGTCCTGGAATCGCAGAATGTCTTTTTGTGTATAACAACGATTTTCCCAAATAAATCTCAAGCATGTTCTAAGAATTTCACTGAGGCATCTTCTAAGTTCCAGCCAACAATTAATTTAGACGAAACAGGCTTCTTAAATAAATAGTCCGGGAACCGCAGGATTTTTTTCTGTGGTTAAACGATTATCTTAAACAAACTCAAAGAAAATTTGAGTATGGCAGCTTTCAAGCGACAGGCAGCGATTAATTCAGATCGAAAAAGGCCTCCTTATAATCAATTCGGGAACCGCAGAGTTTTTTTTTTGTGTCGTTTCTGTAGTAAAACGATTTTTGCAAACCAGCTCCAAGATTTAAGTAAGACATCTTTTAAGTATCAGGCATCAATTAATTTTGATAAAAATAACTACAAATAAACCAGATTTTTTTTGTGCTGGGTCCATTGTGCTGGGTCCATTGTGCTGAAACAAACTTTAAATGAGTCATTTATCTAGAAAATATTTTGTGCTAGGTCCATTATGCTGTAACAAGCTTTAAATGAGTCATTTATCTAGAAAATATTTTGTGCTGGGTCCATTGTGCTGTAACAAGCTTTAAATGAGTCATTTATCTAGAAAATATTTTGTGCTGGGTCCATTGTGCTGTAACAAGCTTTAAATGAGTCATTTATCTAGAAAATATTTTGTGCTGGGTCCATTGTGCTGTAACAAGCTTTAAATGAGTCATTTATCTAGAAAATATTTTGTGCTGGGTCTATTGTGCTGTAACAAGCTTTAAATGAGTCATTTATCTAGAAAATATTTTGCTAGCGCTCTTTGGTTGAATCCAATGCACTAAACAGCGTTATGTACAAATTGTCCAAAAATAATAATGGTGAACGAACTTAAAAACGCCTTGATATAAAACAAATATAATACACAATGGGCCACGACATCGACAATTTCATAAATATTGTATATGTTTAATTCAAACATTTTATTCTATTTTATATACTTTCATTGAGTTCAGAAAAACCTAGAGGGCTTATTACCATGTGTCAATCTCTTCAAAGCAATTAGAAAGGTGTTTAAATAAGCCTGAAGTGAAGCAAGACTGAAACCATTTAAACAAAATTGTTACCAACGCTTATCGAAACCCATTGGACGACAGCATTTAACCAACTAAGCCACCGAGGTATCATAAAATTGTCGTTTTGATTAAGATTTGAGTTTTTGCAGCACTTCCCAACTTGTTTTTAATTTACACTTACAAGGGTGTAGGCTGATAAAAACCTGATGTCCTCGCGGCCGGCCTGACTGGAGGGATAAGCCTAGACCTTTTGATAGCTTCTCACTTAAATGTATTTTTTCTTCATTATCTTGAAATATATACGCTATTGCAGGATAAATGTCTTACCATGTTGCTATCAATAAACCCATATTTATATTTGATAAGACGTTTAGTGTAGTTACGGATTTGTTGGTTAAAATCCTCAATTACTGATTATTTGCTTATAACAGATACCAAACACATATAGTAGTAGATATTGTAATTGGTGTTATCAAACACTGTTTATCCCATTTTTTGTAACGGTATAACTCTACCGGTTTCAAGGCTTTCACTTCAACATCAGGGGAGCATAAAAATGAATAAACAGTTTGATAAAACAAATGACAATGTCTATAAACCTCCACAATGTAAATGGCTTAACTATAAACAATATACTAGTTGATATATATTGTAATAATGTAGAATTTCTCAAATGAAAACACGAACGTTGAAGTTCCAGCCGCTAATCGGAGAAAGCGACCTTTAAAAGTTGCCTCTGAGTTTACATTAATTAGTAGCATTGGATTTATCATCCCTTTTCATTATTATGAACCACGCCTATCCATGACCCAAATTATTTTTATCCGCTTCTCCTTCTTCATGGCGTTGAACTATTTTCTTCCTTTCTATCCATGACGCCTATTTTTTTTTCTCTACTTCTCTATCCATAACATTGAACAACTTTTCCCCACTTCAATTTCCATAACATTGAACAACTTTTCCCCACTTCAATATCCATAACATTGAACAACTTTTCCCCACTTCAATTTCCATAACATTGAACAACTTTTCCCCACTTCAATATCCATAACATTGAACAACTTTTCCCCACTTCAATTTCCATAACATTGAACAACTTTTCCCCACTACAATATCCATAATGCTGAACAATGTTTCTCCACTTCATATCTACTCGTATAATGCTAAACAGTTTCTACACTTTCTCTCGCTATTCATAAAGTTGAACTTTTTTCCACTCCTACCCATAATACTGAATAATTTTGGTCCACTTTTCTCTATCCAAATAGATGATTAACTTCGTATTTTATTTTAATGCGTTGGTTCTTACAATAATTGCAAATATTGTGTTTAGTATTGTTCTTCAATTTGTGTCATTTATAAAGAACGAAGCCCAATCACGTAAACGTATTTCATTGTCGTCGATTAATGACTGGATTATATTTCGAACGCTTTTTTTTCAATTTCGAACACGTTGGCAGTGCCACAAACAAAAAATATCAAATTGCTTATGGGCTAAGACAATAAATATCTTTAATTATTAACAATTTAATTCAAACAAGCTATATCAAGGATTTTTCTAATTAGAGTATGTAAATTTGATATTTAAACACCATTTAGAACGTTGTTATGAATTTGAAAAAATTCTCTTTGAAAATATTAAATTTTCAACAACCTTCAAACCACAAATAAATACTTTTGTATTAAATATGAAAACAAATATAAGTTTTATTTTTCTAATTGATAATTAATCATAACTAGCTTTAACATATTCTAGTACTCTCATAATTGAGTCACGATATAAACTAAATAAAAATGTAATTATCAAAGTTAAAAGGACCATTTTGGATTTCTACAAAGTAAAGCGTCCTACATTTTGGAAATAAAAATATTATGTTTTTAAAAAGCTTCACGTTTATTGGTAGCCTGAGTTATTTTATTTTTAGTATAAAAAGGCTGTATGTGTCCAAATAATTGTATAATTTTAATTCTCTCAATATTTGTAAACGCCAACCTTAATTATCTATCCACGTCTGAATCGTCACCCTAAATTTCCGCATAACTCTCTTGCTAATTTCTGGTGGTATTGCTTCGATTTCCTGTCGGATTCAGGCTTCCAGTCGGGCAAAATGCAATGTGGTTGACCCAGTTGGGTTCATTAAGATTTTTACAACCATAATTTTGGACGGATGAGACTGGAAGTCTGTGTGGAAAATTCTATTAGATATTTCCATAGCGACATCATACATGCGGGCTGAACTTCGTTGGGTTACGGCATGTCTCACTGCTTGGACATTTTATGGTATTAAATAATTATCAAAAATTGATTGTTTTCAATATATTAAAAAATACGTTAAGCCACTGCATCAATACATATACCATACATCACACTACTGAGCTCCTAACACTAAAAAATAACATTTCATTTAACATTAAAAGCACATAAATATTGCTAAGATAACATGCCAACTAAAGGGCTAACTTATTAATATAGAGAATACAAATAATGTATTTCTTTTTATAAAGTTATTTGTGACTGGTGAATGTAGCTGAAAGGGTTCTAGGAATTACATTGAACCAATCATAAGACACGCTTTAATTGAATAAAGTTCATAGATAACATATATTACGAATTTATACGTATGTATTATTTATTGGCTTATGTGTATGTTCTAAATAAATAGCGGATGGTTGCTACAATATGTTACCAATATTTTCAAGTAATCTAATGACATATTTTTTTACTGTTCCGAAATAAATTGCTTCTTCTGTTTTTAATATTTCGATTGGTGCCATTTTGAAAAGAACGAAGTCCAATCACGCAAATAAATGTTTTTTATTTTTTGTTTTATTTTACCGAAGTCATATGTATCCTTATACCCTCGAAGACTAGGCGGAAAAAAGTGTCTGTGTCGTTCAAGGAGAGTAGCACAGCGCGGGGTTCGACCGACGACCTTCCGAATGGAAGTCCAGTGCGTTACCACGCTGTCATGCACCTTTTACAGTTATCTATCAATGACTAAATTCTCAATGGCTAAGATTTAATAAATTGCCTAAGCCTGGGCTAAAACAAAAAAATGATTTTAAATATTAACAAGTTAACTTGAACAAGCTTAAATTAAATTCTTATTCTTTATTGTATGCAAACACGCTTGAAATTTAAACATAATTAAACAGTTACGAATTTGAATAAAAATACCAATGAAAATGAACGATTTTCAACGCCATTAAAAAAAATGTTGTTTTATTTAATGTGCGGAAAAAAAGTCTTCTTTGTCTAATAGAGATATAATCATAACTTGCATATTTTATCCGTCCGTCCGTAGATATAACTCGCATATATTATCCGTCCGTCTATTACCAAACATGCCTTTCACACCCATCTCTTTTAACCCTAACCCATGCATTCGAATCATCTGACAATATAATCCTGTCGTTCTGCTTCTTTTTTTCTAAAATCTCTCTTATGCACTACCAAAAATCTTCCACGCTTTCGTTAGTTTCACTGCTGATCGAAGCATGTACAAGTAAAACACGCGTTATGCCTACTTAAAATTTGGTCCACATCACTCTTCGACTAAGAAATTCATATTTCTTCATATATTCCCGCAACCCCTCGAATATTATTGTCCCCCCCCCCCACCATTCTTTGCTCCTTCAGACCAGACCATATACCTAACATTCCTCGTACCTCTGCAGACCAACATTCTTTTCTCTTTGTTTCACTCAAGCAAACTATATCCAAGCGTTTATTGTTTGAAATCTATATTGTCTAAAGAATGCGAAGAGAAAGATCTGAGAATGAATTTCTAAGCTACGGAGAAAGAAAAGTGTGAACGCAAAAATAAATGCGATGTATGGATGAACAGTTGAGGAATATTGCTACTAAAGTATGTTAGTATTTTCTCAGATAATGGAAAAGTTAAGATATCGAAATGTGTGTAGTGATAGAAAACACAGTCAACGGGGGCATTAAACATGCATACTTGAACCGGACAGTTTCAAAATCTGCTGAGATGATAGTACACAACAGTATTTTGGTGCCACATTTGATGTATGGGAGTGAAGCGTGGACGTAGACACAGACTGAAAGAAGCCTAATAAATATTGTAGAAATGCGTGCAATGAGAAGAATACATGGCGTGACAATGTATGACAGAATACGGAATGAAGTAATTTGAGATGAATGTGAACTTAAGGCTTATGTGTTGATAAAGATGAAGAAGACCATGGTGAGATCGTTTGGGCATGTCGAACGAATGAATGAAGAAAGACTTACAAAACAGATATACGAGTATAGTGGAAAATTTAGTGAAGAAAACAATGTAAATGAAAATAAGAATGAAAAATGAAAACAAAGGAAAACAAAACAACAAAATAATAAAAACAATATATGGTTAGGTCAAGGAAACGGAATTCTGAAAGAGGGAAACGTATAGTAGAAGATAAATCGTAAAAGTTGTATGTGTGTAGAATAAATAGGTAATTGATATGTGTCGATAAAGGAAAGTTTGACGCTGTGTCTTTTCTCTCTGCTCCGTCAAGGGTAGGGAGAAAGGAGAGACGCAAACTTATAGCGTAATGATAAACCAGTCGAAAAATACGTTACTAACTACTATATCTTACTTGAAATACCGTTAATATTTCGTATGCAAGGCCTTTCGTAATTAACGTTTCCCATAATTTCCCTTTCAACCATTTTTATCCTTATTGATTCTCTTTTGTTGGCGGCCGTGGTCTAACGGTTTGTAATCGTGTTAAGCAAACGGGCGCTCTAAGTTCGATTTCTAGTAGATTTACTTCCAGACTGATTTTACTCTAAGAATCTGAAATTATATTTTTTGCAGCTTATGTGACGCTTATAACATTTTTTTAAATAACGCTATTAAGCAAACAAAACAATGTAAAAACAACTCTGTATGACGAACTTTGATTTCGTTGCTATCGGAACGTTGGGTTTGATCTGTCAAGATATCTTATGTACGAGTATAATACAATAACTCAATACAAGCACATGCTTCTTTCATACACATGATAACGGACAATTAACATATACTCGATCACGAGGGATTTCCAATCGTATTGTACTGATGCTCGATCGAATAGAAGCACTTTCCAAGGAAATCAATTATTCAATAGAAAATAATCCCCTTTTATTATCTCTCACGCGATTATTAAAGCCTACCAAGAAGCCCAGTTATCAACTTCGCAACATCGTTTGTCGTCATCCTCCGTGGGAAGAACGACGTTAAATTTTTTATCAGAGCGCCTTGCACCAGGCTGCACCTCGGCTCTCCGTAGGTGTACCCAATCAATTGGACTACCCAATTTCTCTCTGGCCGTGAAAGCTGTAATGACCATCTTTCTAGATTCAATCTTATCTCTTAACTTTGTTGTAATTTTTGCAGCTATCTGTAACAATCCGCAGATCATATTCCGAGCTATTGCGATGATAATCGAGTCAATAATATCCGAAGGGAATTTTACTAAGTCTTATACCGATTCATCTACGACTGATTGGCTACACTGATCTAGTGGCGTCAAAGGATATGTTAGTTTTGCTGCATTTGAAATTTTCTTTGAAAATACTGGCAACTTGTTAGACTGTTTGAACTCCAAGCCCTAAGCCTCTTTATAAATATGTTACTGCGCTGCGAGTCATTTTCATTCTGTAATGTTGGACTTTAAATCCGTTGTCGATACTATTCTTTTCGTGCTCAGTTGTGTCGCCACCGGAGAAGGAGTCCTTTTCGAGAGTTATTTCTCTGTCACGTTAATTAAAAATTTTGATCTTCTAGTGTAGGTCATGTTGAATAGGGACTTCGTTTGTCCCTCATAACAGCGAGATGAGTGGTGGGATCGAACTGAACTGAATATTGCCCTCCCATCTGATTTGTACCGGACAGGTACAAAGACTGTAGATAGGGCGATGGTTGCTGCAGTGCCTGAAGAATCCAGTTCGCGGAGTCAAGCGTAAATCACCAAAAATTAATTAATTAATTTTCGGCGAAATATTCTTGCGTCGAATGCGCCTCTGAACTTGTGGGCGGAGCTTGTTCCGGCGTATTCAGAGCGCTGTCCAGACGGTGTCAGGGACGGACTCGGGACGATAATTCCGGCGAAAACGAAGATGATCGAGAGAGATTCCTCTGTAGAACTTGGAGAAGGTTGAGAAATGAAACGTAGTCAGACGATTGAAGAGAAGTAGTGTATTTCGGTATAGTTTGGTGGTCTATATTAGCGGAAAGTCGGTCAGAGTAAGCGCCCGTTGCCCGCTAGGTAAAGCCACGTTCGGGGCTCGGGGGGCCGCTTATACTGACCGCCTTTTGCCTTGGTCTCGATGGCCCGGCCACAGCACATTTTTCTGCGCGGTCGCGAGCTCATTCGGATTCAAAATCTTTACAGTGTTTGCTTACATAATATAGATTTACATATGACATGATACATTTACATAGATTTTAACAATGTCTTTTCACATATACAAATATAAGGGCAAATTTGCCTCCAGATCTACACACAACATTGTCTGTCTCATCATACCACATACACACACAAGGGTGACGGCACACGTCCGATACACTCCCCTCGATGTTGCCTCCGTATAGTCATCCTCGGAGCAACATCTCAATGGGCAAGGACGTGTGCGTTGTCACCTCGCAGAGGTTAATATCCTCCCGGCGTGGTCTCCCGGTCTCGTGGTAGGGCGCCAGCCGTGATCGTCGCCTTGTTTATCCGTGTATGTGGTACGCCAAATTCTTGGCAGGTGTGTAGATCTGTCTGCTTTGTGCGCAAGTCAGTCATTGACTCGCGCGATGTCCTGTGCTGGGGGAAGGTGAGGCGTGCATCCTCTGGATGCGATGCGCCCGGCCTCCGTGTATCCCTGGTCTAGTGGTGGGTCGTCTTGTCTTCCTGAATGCGCCGCCTCTGACCGCTCGACATCCACCGGTTGGCGATCTGCAGGATGGTCCATGCCAGCCCCACACATTCTTGGCGTTGCGACGACGTCATCCCTTTTGGTGCGATGGATCGACGCAGGTCGCGCATTGTCGTCGCGCCTCGCCGTATCCTGGCACTTTGGCCCGTCTTCGGCGCGCTGCTCGTCCTGTGGCGACGCGTTCCTCTCTGTCGGTTTTGCGTGAGCCAACTTACGCAATGTCGGTTCGCGCCAGTGGCATGTGTCGCTTTCGCTTCTAATGGGCCGCTGTCCGGCGTAGGCCGCAACTTTTCGGCCCGCAACTTCCCAGGCTCGTGCGGTGTATCCGCCACCGAGTCCGGCGAGCAGTGTCGCGCCGCCTCTCCGTTTGCGAACGTCTCGCACTTTCTTGGCGTGGCGACGACGTCATCTTTCTCAGCATGATGTGTCGATGAGGGTTGCGCGCTTTCTCCGCGCCTCTCTGCATCCGGGCTCATCCGCTGATTCTCGACGCGCCGCTCTTCTTGCGGTAACGCGTTGTCGCCCATTCCTCGTTTTGGGCGACGTTTTTTGGACATTTGGGCTTTCTTTGCCCGGCATCCCGCGTCCATTCCCAGTGTCGCGAACTTTAGTGCCCCGACAGTGCCCTCCTTCATGGTTGTCTGTCTTTCCATGGGTGAGTGCCTCCCCCCGTGGGTAACCCACCCCAGTGCGGTGCGGGAGGTAACGCACCCATCCGTATGCCCTCGTACCTCTTGCGATACGATTAGGTGCGCGTTGTCTTGGCCGATGATCATTTCGGGCCTGATCTCTCGCACCGGCTCTGGGCTGGCGTATGGGGCTTGAACGAGCTGCCTAGGGGGGTCCAACTTCTCCATCGTATACCCTGATACGCTGTGTGTTACCCCGGTCCATCGTCCTCTCATCTGGACCGTGATCCGTCGCGACGCCTTGTCTGTGGCGCCCATACGTCTTGGGCCGTCTATCCGAAGGCCACAAACGGGGCCTTCAGCGCCAATCCTGTCTGCCACGGCTGCGTCGATCAGAGTCACTGCTGACCCTTCGTCCAAGAGAGCGTGCACCTCCAGTTGCCCTTGCGGTCCTGACACCGTCACGGGTACGACTTTCAAGAGTACCGGTGACGGGTCCGATGTGCGAATGGTGGCGACTGTATGTGCTGTTGCTGGGCCGGCTCCGGTCCTTTCCTGATGCAGTGTACGGTGGTGCGGTCGTCGGCAACTACCCACGCCGCATCGCTGCTTCCTGCAGTCAACAGCCAGGTGCTTGGATTCTAGGCAGTTGGGGCATACGCCCAACGCCTTTCTGCATTCCCAGCGCTCGTCCACGCTCTTCTCTCGGTAGGTTGGACACGTCGATAGCTTGTGCTCGTCGTGACATAGCGCACATCTTGCGCCATTGCGACCGAGCTTCTCTGTCGATTGGGGCAGCGCGTTGCCTTCCCGTCGGGGTTTCTGCGCTCTCAAGGACGCCTGCGTGTCTATTGTTCCGGCATGGGTGGCTGCGTTGCCTATTTCCATCAGCCAGGTGGCCAGGTCGTCCACGGTGGCTTTCGGCTGTCTGATCCGTGACTGGACCCACATGACCTGGATGGTCAAGGGCAACTTGGTCGCCATCTCTGTCAGGAGTTGCGGTGACGTGAGGTACTCCCCTTCCACACCTTTGATCGTAGCGACGACGTTGCGTATGGCTATGGCGAACTCCACGAGGGCTTCCATGGAGTTGCTGTCGGTCAGGCGTGGCAGTCGCCGCACTCTGTCCAGCATCGTGGCGACTATCACCTCCGGATGGCCAAAGCGCATCTCCAGTGTGCGGATGATTTCCCCCACGCTCCTCGGGTCCACCAACAGAGCGGATACTACCTCTCGTGCGCGCCCCTTCAGGGCACGCTGCAGCCGGAGAAGGTTCTCAGCTTCGGCTAGTCCACACAATTCTGTGGACTGGTCGTACTGTGCCTTGAAGGCAGGCCACTCGAGAGGTTCCCCAGAGAAAACAGGCAGGTCCTTGGCTCCAGTCTGGCGTGCGATGAGAGCGGTCATCCTCGCACTATCTTCACTGGCTGGCGCCTTCGGGCTCCCGGCCTCCTGTGCGCATCGGATGAACTCTCTCATCATTGCTGTCATCTGTGCCATGGAGTCCTGCTGTCTGCCTACCCACTCCTCGGTGAGTCGCCTGGGGTCGGCCACCGGAACGTCATCGGGGATGTGTTCCGCCGATGGTCCCGGAACGGCTTCAGCCGTTGCCGTCGCTCGTAGCAGCCTTCTCCTCAATGATGCCGATTTCCGCTTCTCAGTGCGGACCTCCTCCTGTAGCCTCCGGACCGTGTCCTCTGTGTCAGCGCCCGAAGACGCCACTGAGTCGGCGACTGAGGTACGGTCGCTCTCAGCTCTCGCTTGGTCAGCGGGAGCCTTTCCGGAACGCAGAGAAGGCATGATTGCGTCAGTGGCTGAAGATGACGATGCTCAACAGCTGGTCGCTTCTCACGATGATGATTCTCGAGGATGCAGCAGATCCGGCTCGAAGGACCACTTTGTACCGGACAGGTACAAAGACTGTAGATAGGGCGATGGTTGCTACAGTGCCTGAAGAATCCAGTTCGCGGAGTCAAGCGTAAATCACCAAAAATTAATTAATTAATTTTCGGCGAAATATTCTTGCGTCGAATGCGCCTCTGAACTTGTGGGCGGAGCTTGTTCCGGCGTATTCAGAGCGCTGTCCAGACGGTGTCAGGGACGGACTCGGGACGATAATTCCGGCGAAAACGAAGATGATCGAGAGAGATTCCTCTGTAGAACTTGGAGAAGGTTGAGAAATGAAACGTAGTCAGACGATTGAAGAGAAGTAGTATATTTCGGTATAGTTTGGTGGTCTATATTAGCGGAAAGTCGGTCAGAGTAAGCGCCCGTTGCCCGCTAGGTAAAGCCACGTTCGGGGCTCGGGGGGCCGCTTATACTGACCGCCTTTTGCCTTGGTCTCGATGGCCCGGCCACAGCACATTTTTCTGCGCGGTCGCGAGCTCATTCGGATTCAAAATCTTTACAGTGTTTGCTTACATAATATAGATTTACATATGACATGATACATTTACATAGATTTTAACAATGTCTTTTCACATATACAAATATAAGGGCAAATTTGCCTCCAGATCTACACACAACATTGTCTCATCATACCACATACACACACAAGGGTGACGGCACACGTCCGATACATGATTTATGACGCCTTTTTACAGCTGGTAGTCACTCATCTTTGCCACTTGAAAAAAAAACTAAAACAAAGCATTAGTTATCTTAAAATATTCTCCGCCCCTTACTCCTATACAATTCTCGTCTTTATTCTTATTTTCCTTTAGACTCATCTTTCGTTTTAATTTTGTTACTTTCTTACTCAAATATAATATTATTTTACTAAGCTTTACCAAGACACATTCATGGATACCGATAAGTTTGAAACAAAAGTTAGTTGATTGAAAAAAAAATGCTTTGAAAAATCTAGATGTTTTTATATGAACGTGTTAAAAAAATAAAAAATGTCTGGATTCCTAAGTTCTCAAAGTGTGTTTTGACTTCATTACGAATACAAAATTGAATTGCTAGAAGATTTTCCCCCTCCTTGTTTGTGATTATATTAAAGTCCCCCCCCCCTAAGCCTTACATGCACAAAAATCTCATTAAAATAGCTAAAGTGTATAAACAAAGATTTTTTGTAAAGTTTTTTTCCCTTTTCCAAGTACTTTTTTCAATTGAAAAGGTTGGAATTCTCTGTAAAGCAATATTTGCTAATCATGTGCAAATAGCGGCGAAGCCTCGCAAAAAGGCAGTTAGAGGTACCCGCAGGGTCCGCCTGTTCTTTGTTAGCTTTCATTATATTGATTGTAACCTTTTCATAGAATTATTTTTCTTTTCAATTGGGGGATTTTTATTGAAATTATAAAATATATTCTTTATAATTAAAAGTAAATCCAATTTATTTTACTACAATCCACAAAAAAAAGCAATTTACATTACAAACATTGGATGCCAAAAATGACGAAATATGCGTTATTCATCAAACATTTTTACATTCAGTAATCATTTTGCGGATGATACAATTTCACTTACCATAGAAAGCTAGCACATGGAAAATAACTGAAAATAGGAGAATAAGAAGACTACATGGGATGATAATGTATGACATAAAATGAAATGAAAATCATAAGGATAAATGTGAAATTAAGTCTGATGTAAAAGGAGAAAAAATCTCCCAAATCAATTCACCTGACGATGAATAGCAACTTCATCAGTACTAGACTAAGACGGATAAGATGGACGGGGGAATAATTTGAACTTAGGGAGTGTATGCTCCTGTGATATTGCGATGTGAGAGGCAAAGGGACACACATTGCCTATCTCTGGTAATCATCACGAGTCTTTGCCATAATGGTGGCCAACCTATGATAGGAGATAGCACCTCGAGAAGAAGAACCATGAAAACCAGAAAGGTATGTCGAAACTCAATAATATTATTTTCGATTCTGTCAGAATCTATTGTTAGTATATTTCTTCATTAAGGTATGCGAGTCATTTCGCTAGTTGAATATTACTTGTATATTGAATACGGAAAACTTTTTGATTGGCAAAGCTGTTTGACGTTAGAATTAATGGTGCACCAATATTACATTAAACTTTATTTTTAACAGGTTGATTGCAAAAATAAACCTTTTAAACAAGAGTTTGCTCTAAACAAAAATACTGCATTTGTTATTTAATTTACAAAATTAAGTCACTCTCTTCTTTTTCAAGAAGGTAGCTTGGCGTGTTTTTGTATCAAGCTCACGTCTCCACTATCTCCTAACTGTCCTGTCTTTTCAGATTCTTTCAGGGGGATGCCCCCTCTTTTGCCCAAAGGCAATATGCCTATTTAGCTCCCATGACATACAATGGCGTGCCGAATTCAATAAGGGTAAAGGGAGGAAAACCATTTAGGCAGTCAATCGGAGTGTGGTTGTTATTGCGACAGGAGTTTGAGTACTTGGGCTTTCAGGATGAATGACGTGTGGAAAATATTTGTGTGGGCTCTTGAGTGTGGGTTTATTTTTGTTGTTTTAATTTTGTTGTTTTATATTTGTATTTCTGTGTATTTTGTTTTTATTTTTATGATTGTGTGCGGTATATTATGGGATGAATGTTTTTGGTCTTTCTGGAGTGATGATGTGTGAGGAGTTTGATTCCGCATGATGTTTCCAGTTGTAATTGAGTGTCACTGTTTGTCAGGTTGATGAGAATGTGCAACGGGGTTTTGTTTTTGTATAATCGAAAGTCGGAAAGAAGTATCGATTTACTTTTTCATGCTAAATATCCTTAGTGAGATACAGGCAAAAGCCTAGTTTACTGGGGACACGACAAATGAAAGGCAACAAACCCAGATCCATTAAAATTGTATGTCTAAATTAAATTACCTGTTGTTTTTTCGCAAATTACGTATATTTCTTGTCATGTGTAAATAAATAAATAAAAAAAAAAATAAAAAAAATATAGTGTCAGTTTTTCATGCATTGCTATGTATGGTATTCTGGTTTTCATTGCCATTTTGTTTTTATACAAAACCAATTTCTTGTTCTTTGCATGAAATTGTTTTGTATTTTGCACAATTCCCAGATGTAACATCATTCGCTCTTCATTCTGTCTTTCAAAGTCTCGATGGTAATGGTAATGGCTCTGAGGACCTTCATCTCTGAGACGAGTTTTATTATTATAACTGTCTCGATGGGTTTAACAAAATACTCGTAGCATCAAGCAATGTGCAACTTATATCACTTCAGTTTTTTTTTGTGAAAATTTGTTATAATTTTTTTCAAAATTATCGTTTTTAAAAAAGTTTTTTTTATAGTTGTGTTACTGCTTCATTTATAAAAAATAAAAACAATTGAGTCTTTTTTCAAATAAAGGGGTTAACACAATATTTTCACAACACACGCTAGACAAAATGGCCTGTTAATGAGGTTTTTAGGTTGAAAATGAAAAAAAAAAACAACAATGTGTAAGTATAGTTTACCACGGTTATTTAAATTAAAATAAAGTCTCAACACACTTTTTTGTAAATTTTTGAATTTACAAGACATTGCTCAAATTGAAATATTTTTGTTAGGGTTTTGTTAGAGACGACAATATATAGAGAATTTACAAAACGTCACATAAATTGAGATGTGATTGTTTAAGTTTTACATCATTGTTTTACAGCCGAAATGTGATTGTTTGGACTTTGGCAAGAAAATGTAGAGAATTTATAAAACGTCTATTAAACCGAGATGTGATTGTTTGGACTTTGGCAAGAAAATGTAGAGAATTTATAAAACGTCTCTTAAACCGAGATGTGATTGTTTGGACTTTGATATGAATATATAGAGAATTTACAAAACTTTTCCTTAAATGAGATGTATAGGTAATTGTTTGGGTTTGGGGTGTAGATACATACAGAAAAAAATATTTCTTTAACTAGGATGTTATTGTTTGGGTTTGGGACGACGATATATGCAGAATTTACAAAACATCCCTTAACACTTTCCACCCTGTGATGGATAGCGAGTGACCAAGATTTATATTTTATTTGATTATTCAATGTTTTAATACATAGTAAAATGGTTTTTATAGCTAATTACAAAAAATAGCCTAGCAGATTTTGCATAATTTTAATTTAAAATATACATTTTTTACTGGACGCTTAGCGTCCAGCACCGTGGCTGGTGGAGTTTTAAAGCACAGTAAGGCAAGTGTTAAACTGATATGTTATTGTTTGAGTTTGGGAATTGCCTAAACGTCACTTCAACTGATATTATTTATAGTCTATATACGCAGATTTATTTTAGAATTTTTGATTTCGTAAAAAAAAACGATTTTTATACTACGGTATTTTTAATCAAATATATGGATTTATTGTAATTTGTTTTAGCAAACACTGTTTATTAAACTTTATGTAACGGTATAACCCTATTGGTTTTACAAGGAGTCTTGTTTGTGCTTTAAACTTCTTTAAACCTCCACAATGTTAATGACTTAACTGGAAACAACATATGGATTTATTTACATACATATTTAAATTGGTTCAGAGAAATCGTGAGTTGATTATATGTATACTTTTTCTGAATGTAGTAAAAGATAACGGATAAAAATATAAAAAAATAATTGTTATAAAATATCAATTTATATAGCGCCGATTAGAGAGCAGATTATCTTCAAGGAATTTTACAAACAAAAATGAAGTTTTACAAACTAAAGTACAATAATATAAACAGCAGGAGTCTCATAATAGAATTGACTTAGATATAAGGACTCGATGTGTTGGTTATACTGGTACAACGAAAATCTGTGCTTGGAAATCACATTTGAGATGCCACGTACAATGTTGGGTTACCAGGGACATGCCTAGGTATATCGTTGCCCATAGTGCATTACAAAGATAATCTAGTTACTTTATATCTCGACGAATGTCGTAATAAAAAAGTATGGCTAAAAAGGCATTTGACGGATTTATTACTTTGTGGAAATTTCTTCTAATCAACTAGTTTTTGTTTCATACCAAAAATATATTTTGTACTGTGTCTAAATAAAAGTGAATAAAAACATTAAAGAGCGTATCTTAGTTAAAGACGTGGAATATTTTAAATCTTTTCTTTAATGTAAATAACGACAGAGTACATCCAATTGAGCCAAAAAAATAATTTAAAATTTGAGTCAAACGAACCGCAACCGTAAAATTATGTTATTTATTGGTAAATAAAGGATTATGCCAACACCAGATTGAAGAAGCAACTCATATTAAGAAAAAAAATTCAAGTAGTTACGGTCTGAATTCTTCAACACTCGTTTTTAAGATAAATTGTTGTTAAAGAGGTCCGATAGTGAGAAATTTTCGTACGGGTAATATATTTTGAAATGTTTTTTATTTCCATGAATTATATATTTTGAAACCCTTTGAATTAATCGCACGCGTGCCCCGCATATTAAGCATATAAGGGTGTAGCTGCCCTTCACCTCTCGGAATTCCCTTATATGTGGAGTTTATACCAACAGTAGTTCGGGTTTATTTTATTTCTCAACCTGTAGCACGGTCTTTATTGTTAACTCTTCAACCACTTTGTATTAGCTAGTGTAGAAAAGTTTTACTTTCAAAGTTACAGCGGAACTTTCAAGTTAAAAACAATACAACAGTTAAGGATACGTTTTTGGGATTTGGTCTGATGTCTGGAAAAGTGATATATACTAGTACGATAATGAATTTAGAGTAAAGTTGTTTCATCAATCTTTTTGTACACATTTATGTGTTGTTTTTTTTTTCGTATTGGATTACCCGGAAAGAAATTTCGTACTGTTAGTTCTAATCCTAATAAAAAATCCATCAAATACTCATGAACGGTGGTTTTTAATATTTTTGGTATCTCAGCAATCTCTCGTGTCGTACAACACTGGCTAGTCTTGACTAAATGCTTGATTTGGTTGTCACCAGTGGTAATCCTACTTCCATGAAGGATAGCATCTTCAAATGTCATATCTCCATTACGAATTTTTAAACCACACAATCGCATACTGTATATTGCCATAAACTATACATATCACCTATCCAGTGACATCTATTCGAGAAATACGAAACTATTATCACTGAACATGGAGATCTAAGACTATGCCTCACTAATTTGAAGCCAAATATTGAACCATTGCTATCAGAGCATCAGGTTCATCCCTCAATACTTTGCCGACAACATGTTACAATTTTGTAGGAGTGGCAACTCTCAGTCTTTTTTCACAAAAAAAGTATCTAAATACGAGTATATAAATAAAACCCATTTTTGTGCGTCGTTTTATCGATATTCGATTAACTTTCCAGGTATCACATAACCAACAATCTTTGGCTCTCCATAAAACGTGACCAATCCATATAGCAGCGAACTTTCTCCCATTTTATTGGTTATGGGCTCAACTTTGAGAAGTTTCCCTGCAAATACATAATAATCATATCTTGTTAAAGAAAGCCGAGTGAGAAAATATATTCATAATTTATGATATCTCTGCTCGTGACGCCCGATACAAATCTCAGCATCTTCAATTCTGCTGCATATTACGGATGTTTCTGCACTGAATACTGATGTGAAATGAGCGTCAAAGAACACTACTAGTCTTATGTAGATTCTGTGTTTCATCTTAAGTGGTATAACCCTGTCACAAGTTACCACAGTGACCTGTTTCTACTGGTGGCGAACTATGCGTTTCAAATACCGGTAACTAAAACTGGGTCGTCGGCCATAGTCTAACGGTAACAGCAATCACGCTAACAAAACGAGCACCCCAGTTTCGTTTCCTGGCGGATTCACTTCTAGACTGGTTTCACTCTTAGACCATTTTACATGAGAAATGATACTTTTCTGCAGCTTATCCTAAATTCTTATAACGTTATCAAGTACATAAAATGGCGCTTTAAAAAAAAATTACAGCAGGATACACCTGCTGATAGTCTTGCAACTGTAATCTCCTTGCTATTGGAATTAATGATTTGATCTCTCTGTGTATTTGTTGATAAAATGCAGCATCTAGCACACAATAAACTAACACACGTTCAGGCATCTTATGTACACAGAACCTTCTTTCGTGACATTGGAGCTCAAGTCCGTCGTCGCTACTATTCTTTTCACACTCAGATGTGTCAATACCAGAGAAATAGCCGCTTTGGGCAGTTCTTTCTTCTCACTTTGTTTTTTTACTACGTGGCGTGGCATTTATAAATATAATGAAGATTTCGATCTTATGTTATAGATTGAGTTGAATGGGGAATTATTTTGTCCCCTATGAGAGCGTGGGTAATAGGGGAATCAAACAAAAGTGAATTGAACTTGCTGAAGTATAACAAATTTCACACAATCAATCAAAACATCCACAGGCGTCATCCATACATCCAGTATGATACCTGACAATCATACTCCATTACGAAGGATTACCTATATATCCCTACTAAAACTATCATAAAAAAGTCCATAACAATCTTCGTGAGTTAGTTGGTAAGACGCTTGACTTCTACGTGATGATTTCGAATTCGATCCCCTATGGTTCTGAAAAAAGGGGTTCCAGTCTGGCAAAAGAGTTGGATGTATACAACATTTATAGGCGTTAAACGTGTGCGAGTGTCGTTTCTTCACATATGTAATAACGAACCGCGAGTTCCGTACCTAGTCCTGTGGTTCTAAACCAGAAGTATCAATAAGTAGACCAAAATACAATGTCTGCCGTTCACCTTATTCAATATACCTGAATCACCAATTCTAATAAGCTAAAGGGTACCATACGAATGAATAAACAATTTACAATGGTTAAATACTTCGAAATTATTTTCATTATTAACATCTTGATTCTTACCTTAATTTCGTACAGATTTGTTTCTGTAGAAAATTTGGAGTTATATTGTTAATTTGAAGAAGTATAAACCAGTATGAAGCTATATACAGCAAAGTTAGGAGAACTTGCACAAAAACATCTTCAGCCGTTTTTTTCTACCCTCTGATCTCTCGTCGGCTCACTGTACAGCAACTTCGAAGGGGTTGATTACCAAAATCTTGATACGGCATGAGTACGTAAGGTTCACCTCGTATACTTGGAATTAGACACGATTGTAACACTATGAAGTAATCAGTTAAGCAACAAAATACTTAAACCTCAAATGTTTGTATGTAGGAGCAAATATTATTTTAAAATGTTGTTGCCATGTTCAGTTAGCTTTAACAATGGCCAAAGTTTCGAAAACATTATTAGACTTCTACCTCAGGACGATGAATTTTTTTTAACGAATATAATAATCACGCAAGAAGCACCTACCTAACCATTTTCACTCGCGACCGCGACGTGATCACGTGTTTGTGTTTCTTATTTTATTTATTTTGTTTTAATTCTTTTGTGTACATGGTTATACCTGGTATTATACGTCAGGCAGATTTTTTATTGTATGACAGTTTCTTTCAATCAATTAGCTATTATTGGATATATTATGCTGTTTCAATCCATTACAAATTTTACAAAAACAATAAATTTGTTTAAATGTAAGTAAAAATGCACATTAATGACCAATTTCTAAACAATAATGGTAGAAGTAAAGAAAAGGAATTTGTTCAAGGATAAGGAAGAGAAACAAAATAAAATTAGAATAAAAGTATATACTGAGAACTGTGGTGTATTTTTTTATTCTCTTTGAAACATAAATAAGGATAATGCACATCTGATAACTCTTGGATATTTGTTCTAAGATGCTAAACAAGCTTAACACTTGACGTCATAACAATTGAGGGAAAAAAATAATAGGTCGATTTTCTGCTTGCGATCGTTATTTAAATGCAACAAAAATGAGATTTTTCTCAAACAAGTCATACCTGGTGTAAAAAAGTGGATTGTGCCCAACAATATTTGATGAAAACGATCATAGTCATAGTTTATTGAGTCAATACAGACGAACGGAAATGGTGTATTGCACCCAACGAATGTAATGATATGTACCTGGTGGGATTGGAAGGGTGTCGTACATTTTTAATTGGTGCCACTAAACCATACTATTTATTGGAATTGGTTTTACTCAAAATCAACGATATTAAAGCAAATAATTGACTAAAAGAGACTAGGGGTTAGCCAGTAGAAAATACGTTTTGTTCCACCATGACAATGCTAGATCATACGTTTCTATAGTTCTAAATTTGTTACAACTTGACTGAGATGTTTTAGTGGATCCACAATAAAGTCCTTCCACCCTCTGACTATCATTTGATTCGATCTTTGCAGAACTCTCTTAACGGTATAAATTGATCAAATTTGAGTTGCTGTCAAAACCACATAGGTCAATTTTTCGTTAACAAGTCTCAGAAATTCTAAAAGAGAGAAATCCTTCAGCTACCAGAAACATGGAAGGTCATCATTAAAAATGGCATATATGATCATTGATCAAAATTAATTCTCAAGCTAGAAGTGAATGGTTATAAAAAATACTAAAAACGGGACGAGTATATTTTGCAACCCAATTTAAAATATAACAATTTTACAAAGCATTTAACGAAATCCGTATCCGTTGACTTCTGTCTGAGGGTTCAGAGTTCGATTCCCGGTGGTACCCATAAAATACAAAAAGTCCCCTTCTTGTTAAAAGAGTTTTTCTGGTAACAATACTCGCACGCACCGAGTGGTAGTATTGTTAACACGTTCAATGGCGAACCGCGAGTTTCGTGTCTACTCAATATTGTCTCCCGTCCACACTCTTTAATATATCCGATTTACTAATTCGGATATATTGAAAGGATCTGAAAGAAGAATATCATTCAATGGCATTAATTACGCGGTATTTCTTTAAATGATTACCCGCATAAATGGAGAGATTTCTGTTATATAATTGCATGTGCCTTTTTAACAGTAAAATAACTGGATTTTCAGTAGCTTTCTTAAAAGTTCTTTAAAAAAAAAATTGATGCTTTCATAAGTTCTGATTTTATCCTTGAATCGAAAAAATCTCTAATTATTATACTTTACTTGTTTAGATGTCATCCTCATTATTGTCAACCTGGGTTGATCCATTGCTGGATGAAGGTCTCCCCAAGTCGACTATAAACAATTCGGTCTTTTGCTCGTTGGTGACACGAGATGTTGCCATACTTCCTTAATACATCTATCCAGCGTACCTTCGGTCTTTTTCTGGGCCTCCTTATGCCTCTTGGATACCATTGGATTATTTTGGATATCCACCAGGAATCTGACATTCTGGTTACGTGCCTGCTCATTGCCACTTCATTTTCTTGTACACCTGTATTACGTCTTCTATTTTTGTTTTGTTGCGAATCCAGGGTTTTCGTTTACGGTGTTTCGTTTATAGTTTGAATGTAAACTTCGATATATCAAATATTTTTTATATATAGTTTAGAATGACTCATTTTTTGGTTCCTTGAAATTTATTATATTATTTTGACTCACACTTTCTATTATTTCATTGGACAACGTAGCTTTACTTTCGTTTCATAAACAAACTTAACAAATGATTTTAATCAATTTGTTCTTATTTCAGGGAAAAATAACAGAAACGAAGTAACAACGTAAAATATATTATATATAAAATCATCAATTATTTATGTTGACATATACAATCTAAATCATCAATTATTTATGTTGACATATACAATCTAAATCATCAATTATTTATGTTGACATATACAATCTAAATCATCAATTATTTATGTTGACATATACAATCTAAATCATCAATTATTTATGTTGACATATACAATCTAAATCATCAATTATTTATGTTGACATATACAATCTAAATCATCAATTATTTATGTTGACATATACAATCTAAATCATCAATTATTTATGTTGACATATACAATCTAAATCATCAATTATTTATGTTAACATATACAATCTAAATCATCAATTATTTATGTTGACATATACAATCTAAATCATCAATTATTTATGTTGACATATACAATCTAAACTCAAGTGAATTTAAACAACATATTTTAAAAAAATAAACGGAGAAATCAAGCCACAGTGTAAATACGAGTATATTATATCTTAGGGTTGTAGCAAAAAGTTGATAAGTGCCGACAATACGTTAAAATGTTTAAAATATTCATTTCCTTGTCTTCGTTTTTTAATGAATGAAGAAATACAAAAAGAACAAATAAACAGTGCGGATGTGAGTGGAAGATGTAGTAGAGGAAGATCAAGGAAAGTATAGTTGAATCAAGTGAAAAATATTTTGAAAGAAGAAATGTGAAAAAAAACGAAATTGTATGAGTTGTATGAGTAAATAAATAATAAATAAATACAGATTTATTGATAGCAACATAGTATGTACATAATACATTTAGACACATTTCAAGAACACATTAAAAAAACAGAAGCTATCAAAAGGTCTGGGCTCATCTAATAACATCCCCCCGGCCAAGATACACCCCACCAATATAGGGCGAGCCCAACCACGGGGACACCAGATGTTTTTAAGCCCGCATCCTTGAACACGTAGAACAAGAAGATAAAAAAAAACACAGAAAATAAATAGATGACAAAAAAATACATTCAAGAGAGAAGGCATTAAAAGGTCCGGGCTCATCCCACAAACATTCCCCCGGCCGAGATACACCCCACCAATGTAGGGCGAGCCCGACCGCAAGGGCACTGGGGGGCTTCCATCCCACACCCCCGCATATCTAGATTAAAGAATAAATAAAAAAACAAAAACTTATGGCAGTAAACAAAATAAAAAGTAAATCCACATATACCACCTCAGGTTAACTGTTAGCAAGAACTAAAAAAAGAAAAGGCTCAAAGGAGTCCAAATTTTACAAAATGACAAATGGGAAATGAAATAGTTGAAACAACATTGAAATAGTTAGGCAGTAATACATTGAAATAGTTAAGACTAGGTGTATGAATGTAAGAAAAGCGAAAGATGTGTGTCGTTATAGGAAAGTAAGGCGCTTTCTCATATGTGCCTACCCTAACAGGGAAACCGCGTGATGGTATACGTATGTATGTATTTTATTTTCTTGATTTGATTATTTATTTATATACTTTATTGTAAAATATATCAATAGCGGTTTTATTGCCACTAGGCAAACACTTTCAACCAACCAGATATAATGGCCAATTGCTGGAAGAAAGGTTATGTTATTTTAAATATAAAAATACTAAGACTTAATACTTGAAGTGCTGAAAAACTAATGAAAAAGTGTACTACATAATTATTTGAAAATATCTCCAAAGTGTACTACATAATTATTTTGAATATCTCCAAAGTGTACTACATAATTATTTGAAAATATCTCCAAAGATTGGGTAATGAGAAAGAAGATGAGAAATCATAAGAAAATAGATCAGTTATCGTTAAGGCCTTATTAATAAATTTCAGATCAGTAGGAATAGATTGTATTGTATTGTAACATTTTCATTGTATGCAGTATAACCCGGCGGGTTTATTGACATGTGGCAATCTCTTCTAACCAACCAGAAAGATGTTAAAGTAGCCTTAAGTGAAATCAGACTGGAATCCTTGTTAAAAAAATCTGGGTTCCAGTGAGATTTAAACCCGCAATCTCCGAGTTGAGAGACAGGTGTCTTTACCCACTAGGCCACGGAGAATGCCAAATATAAATAAACCCGCCAGGCTGTATTGTACACTGCAAACATTTTAAACAATATAATATGTGCAAATGTGGACTTATAAACTTTTAACAGTACTCTCACGATAAATTCCATTTAATTAAATTCCTCAACTCACCCTTGATACTCGACACTTAGATGTTTTAACCGACAAGTTCTTTCACTTGAGAGTATAAGATTTTTGTGTAGTTGTCTCTGAGTTGGCGCTTTTAAGGGCTTTAGTAAATGCACTTTTGTTATTTCACAGCTTGACTTTTCAAATATCTCGTAATATGGAACGCCACTAACGCTTAATAAGCAGCAGGAGCTAGAAAAAAAAAACTCCGGGTTGTCTAAAAGAGTCCTATTGTACTTAACCCTATCTTCTCTGTGATGTGTAACTAGTACACATTGCTTTTAAAAACTTTAATATCTCAATAAGCATAATAAATACTGGGTTCAGATTTTAGGTATTCCTCCGTAATACATTTACGCATTCAATGAAAAAAATAATATCAATAATAAGTTAGCACTTATCGATCACATCAGAGATATTTTGTGAAAATCGGGAGTAAATTCACCAATACAATCAAATCAAATCAAACGTGTGCCAGTGTGTGACGTAGGTATATTCATTTTAAAAAACGTCTCACTCTCACTCTACTTCGGTATATGGAAACGCAAGAAATAGAATCTCAGTTCGTTCGCTTCTCTCACTTCAGTAGCTCGCGGGCATCCAATTGAGGTGGTCTCTTCGCCCATTTTGTGAACGTCGGCCGATGTTTTCTGCAATTAAATTTCAATCAGTTGGTGGAAAGCAAAGTCAGAATATACAAAACATGCATAATACCTGTTATGACTTACGGAATCGAAGCAAGAGCAGACTCTGTAAGAACGAAACACCTCCTCAGAACAACAGAAATGAAAACATTGCGGCCTATCTTAGGTAGAACCCTTAGATATAGGATACCTAATGAGGAAATCCGCAGAAGTTGTAACATTGAGGACATCGTTAGATGGAGTAGGCAAAGAAGACGATTCTGGAAGGACCACGTTGAGAGGGTGGACCCCGCGAGAATACCTAAGATTGTAATGCACGAGATTCCAGAGGGTCGTCGAACACCGGGACGCCCACTAAAGAGATGCAGAGAAAGTTGGACATCTTCGTCACAGGACCAAAATGAAATCCTGTTTAAACAGATCGCAAGATCTAGAAAAAGAAGAATAAGTAAACAAACTTTATAACCTCTTCGTAATCCCTTAACGAGTCACTCGTAATTCCTTAAATTTATAAATGCATTAAACTCACACACAAAACAAGCCCAGAAGGACTTATCATAACGCTTAATTATTCAATTGTAATAATCTTAATATCTGCCCAAAACTCACAGGCAGCTAATATTAATAGTCTGGTGGGTAAAATACTTTTTGTTTATAATTGACAGTTTGATTTTTAAACCTTCTTTTCACATTTTAATATTTTCAAATCTTTTTTGTAACACTTGTGGTTGTCTTGTATTATTTTATAAACACGATGTTTTTTTAATGATATTAAGTTTTAATGAGTGCTATTTTTACAAAATATAATGATATTTATTTACCCTACATTGAAGTAAACAAATTGAAATTCTTTAAATTGTTCACCGTGGCCAAATTGTTTTGTGCTAGCAAGACAAGTGATTAAACCATTGCTTAAGCATTGTTTTTGGATTCAATTATAGTCTCCAAGATCACTCGAAGTAGACATGTTACTCACAGCTCGTCTTCGTACGTGTTGCAAATACTACCCGCACGTGAAGGGGCTACATAACCAGCATGCCTGAGTATTGTTATCAGATGAAATTTTAAACGAGATTTTTTTTTAGTTCTTGGATACAATTGGAAGTCGAATTCAAAACCCCCAAGTAACACACTAGCGTCTTACTAACGTGCAAAATTGTTTTGATATATTTTAAGAAATATATTCTCGCTTTGCATATTTTTTGTAAATGTAATTTAACCTTAAGACTTAATGTTTTTATATTTTCGTATAGAGATAATTGAGGTACACTCATTCGACATTTGTACAAAAGAAAATAAATTATTTGTGGTTTTTGTATATTTTTTGCAGATAAACGTATAAATGTCAACTGGCAATCTTTTAATTTTAACCCCACAATATGTTTCATAAAAACAATTCAATTTGTCGACTCACTCAACTTCATGTTGATAAATTATTTCATTGTGACAAGAACACTTTTTTCGATTTTATATTATGATATTTTAAATAATTTCATGTTGATAAATAATTTCATATTGATACTAACAATTTCCATTAGATTAAATATCCAGTCCGCGTCTGAGAGCCACTTGTAATATTAAATGTTGTATTACGATAGTTAAAATAATTTCAAGTTGATATTCATCTAATTTTATGTTGATGACAATTTCACGTTAAAGCTAACAATTCCAAGTCAAAAAAAATATTAGATAAAATATTCAGTCCACATCTACTAGTCAAACTTGTGATATTGAATTCTATAGGTATATTAAGACATTTAAAATAATTTCATATTGATAACCACATTGATAAGAACAATTTCATTTCGAAAAAATATCAGATGAAATATCTAGTCCACGTCTGCGAGCCACACTTGTAATATTAAATTCGTTCTGGAACAAGATTCTTGATTTATACTTGTAAATGAATTCTACGCCTCAAACGGCAGTCTTGAATATTAAGCGGGTCTCGTCAATTTCTCAAGATGGTGTAGCGCAGGGGGCTCGCAGAGGAAATTGGGGAAATATTCCTGAGGAAGCTGAAAGGCGATAGGAGGCTAGAGGCGGAAGTCTGGGCTTCGTAACGAGCTCCTCAATTTGGTATTCATCTGCCGTCCAAGGGTCTCGTCCGGGGCCATTAAGCAAGGTCAGACTCTCTTCCGATTGCCCGTAATTAAATCAAAATTACATCGTGCACAAATGTAAGCCGATTCTTTCCTACGATAGCTTTAAGATCAACTATTTTGTACCAATCTCGTACTTTTACCCTGTTGCAGTTATTGTGGTAACTTAGAAAAATACTTTTTAAGACGATATCCGTTGCGTAGTTGGCCAAATGTTCGATTTGAAACCGGAGTTTTCGGGTTCAATCCTCAATGCTATGCAAAAACGAAAGGGACTGTTGTCTCGTAAGTTAGTTCGTCTGGTAAATCTAATTTATACATATTCATTCATTCGTGACGACCGTCGTAGCTTAGTTAGTAAAGTGATTACATTCCACCCTGGTGTTTCGAGTTGGATTCCTTATGGTATTTGAAAAAAAAATCCTTACTCGCAGTTTGGTAAATAAATTTGTTTGGCAATCGCTAATTCGGATGTGTTGAAGAGTACCATACGACTATATTAGTGAGTATTTATTCATTTTCTAAGTTAGCTTTCCGTAAAAAAATGACCGTTATGCGTTGTGCATAGTTTCATAAATCACTCCATAATTTGTAATTTTTTCTGAAATGTAAATGTATATGATATATAATACTACATATTTAAACACAATGTTGAACATAATGATGCCAAACGTGTTACAAATCTGGACTGTGTAAAGACTTTCGTTATAATTAACGAAAGTATTTACATAGTCCAGATTTGTAGAGCAAGTTTTATGTTTTTTTTGTTCAAACTTTCTCTCCTAGTTCCACGATATAAACGTTTAATATAACTATTTATTTACTTATAAATATATATTTTTCTTTGTTCTTAAAAAAAAGCACTGGAATCTTTAGATTTCTTTGAATTTTCGATTCGGTTCCCCGTGGAGTAGACAGCATTAGCCAATAAGAGCGTCATTATTTGGCTCATTAAATAGCGCTTTATGAATAATTTATTTATTTACGGTCAATTTCGATAAGTAACAAATTTTTTGAAATATAATTAAAATTCTGAGTGCGAGTGAATACCAACATATGTACAAGGTGTAAGAAGAAAAACGTAAGATTGAAACATATATGTGATAAATACAATTTGCAGTAAACAAGAAATAAATATTTCCTACTGTACACAACAGGCCAGTACTCAGAAGGCCCAGTGATGTATGTCATATAAGAAAAAAAATTGTATAGAAAAATAACTAAATATATTTAGATAACGTATTTCAATGAGCATATCACAACGTATATTCATTCTTCTCCTTTATATATTTAAAAGATATAATAAAAACCTCTTCACAATAATGTGAATCAAAAGATTAATTAATAAAAAAAATATACAATGAAACAATAAAACAATAAAACTGTATGCAAACATAACTTATGCGTATTGATATTTGAAAATCTGGAAATATTAAAATTTAAAAGTAAATATATGTATTACTTTTCAAATAATGTTTGAAATATTGTAAAATATGAAAAAGAAATAATAAATTAACATAAATACATACGAGTATATTCAAAAATGCTTCGTTCTACAGTTTCCGAGACCCAGACCCCGAGGCCGAGGATTCCGAAACAGAGCAAATCGAACAACATACGGAAATATTTGACTTTCCGGAAAATAATTTAGTGTTTTTAGGCCAAATTTAAACGCAAAATTGCATTAAATGTTTGTGGATGTTGGTTTTTTTTCGATATTTCAGTATCTCAATCATCTCTTGTGTTGTAGATTGGTTATTCTTGAGCCTTAATTTGGTCGTCATCAATGGTAATCAATTGTCCAGAATGGACAGTATCTTCGAGTGTCGTATTACGGAATTTATTAATGCACATTTGACACACACGATCGCTTACTGCCTCATCGCAATTACGCTGTACATCTCTTGTTTTTAGTTTGTATCGCGTTTTTTTCTTTGCAGTTGTAAAAAAAGCATTCAACATGGAAAAACATTTTTTATTCCCCCTTAAAATAACGCCAAAAACTGTTTAAGTAATTAAGGTAAAATATGGCAGAAAAATACGCTTTATTATAATCTTTAATAATGATAATCATTCAGTACGTTTGCAATGATATATCTGAGAAATACAAAATTATTTTGTAGACTACAAATTATGTTAAAACGTTTCAGCGACTATACCCGATCTCTACAAAAATCCTATACAGTAAAAATCTAAAATCATGCCTTATCTCCCAGTATTATTACCATCACCAGCCTGGGTTTATCTATTTCTAGATATAGGCTTCTCCCAAAGAACTCCATTCTCTTCTATTTTTGGCACTTTTCGGCTACCTTATTCGGCAGTCTTCCCAATATTATCTCTCCAACATTTTGGAGGTTGAAATGTGGATTGTGGCGTCCAACTGACCAGTATTTTCCTTGAACAATCTTCCACTTGTCTTAACACATTTGTCAGATCCATTTTTTTTATTTCTTGAGTAACACCAAAAACAAAAACACAATCATACGAAAATACTGCAAAAACCGGTGAAACTTAATTTTTTTTTGTCATAATTGGATAGTTGCATATCATTATTATTTGTCCTGGTTCCAGTAAACATGCATTAATCTCACTGAAGATAAGTGTTAAACTTTTACAGTTTTATTTAAAGTTATTTTATTTTAGATTTTTTTTTATTATTCAATTTATGTTCTTGCTTGATAAAAACACTCTTTCCATCTAACATTTCTAATAGAATTGGGAACTTTCCTCAACTTTGTAATAAATTCGGAGAAAAGTGCGCTTCATTAACTTCAAATCTAAGTAAGAGAAAAATTCCGAGTTATGTTATTTCTTTATATCTAGTTATAAAAAGCTTTTTTGGGTCTTTTAATGTTGCGTTATATATAAAATCCGTTTGAAAAAATCAGATAGCAAGTGCGAGATATTATTTTTATCTATTAAATTGAGACGGTTTATGATATCTTATTTCTATTACGAACTTCGTTCCTTACAGATCTACTATTATTTAGAACATTTAGCAATAAAATACTTTTTTATACCACTGATTTGTGGAATAACAAAGTAATTAAGTATTAAATATTTTAATACCGTCAATGCTGAAACATTTGATAAATTAAACGATTGTATTTTTTTCCGCGTAATCAGTTGAAGTTTTAAATCGTTTAAAAATTGATTTTATCACATAATAATTTAAGACTTCCGTTGTCTAGTTGGTAAGACTTAGGGGTTTCAGGTTCGATTGAAAAAAAATATTTCGAGTCTTGTAAAATAGGTCCTTTCGTTATAATACTCGCGTGCGCCAGATATGCGTGAATGTAGTTCTATCTTCATGTGGTGTAGTATTTTCAACACCTACGATGACGAATTGCGAGTTTTGTGTCTACTTCCGTGGTTTTAAAGACCAAAGGTTCAACTGATGGGGCCGAATACAATGTTGTCTCCCGGACCCGCTTTTCAGTATTTACAACACCATTTCGGATGTATTGAGAGTATATGAGGTATAATTATTCTTTTTACTTTAATAGTTACGTTACAAATCATCACGACCCCCGGGTGTCTTGGTGCATAGTTACAAGAATCTATTAAATATTTATATTAGGTCCCCACATACGAAACCGGCGTTTTGCCGTACTGGCAACTTTGATCTCAAATATCTTCTCTTTGGTTAGGAATTTCAAATTCAAATTTATACAGCTATTTACTCAAGTATTTGTGTTTCGAAAATTATAATTCATTTGTTTTTTCCTCAATTGTTTTTTTTCTTTGCGTCACTCAGTTTACAAAATGGAAAACTTGAAATATCGCGTTATTTACGAGTACGAGTTCCACCGTGGCACCAGTGCTGCAGAAACGGCTCGAAGGATTAATGATGTGTATGGCGACGGTGCCGCAAAAGAAAACACAGTGCGTTTTTGGTTCCAACGTTTTCGTTCTGGAAATTTCGACCTGCAGAACAAGCCCCGTGGACGGCCGGAGACCAAAGTTGATAATGAAGAATTGAAGGCTATTGTGGAAGCGGATCCATCGCAAACCACGTCCAAGTTAGCTGCAGGCTGCGGTGTTAGTGATAAAACTGTTTTAATCCACTTGAAGCAAATTGGGAAGGTGAAAAAGCTTGAAAGGTGGGTACCTCACGAATTGAGTGAAGCAAATCAACAAACGCGCGTTGACTGCTGCGTTGCATTACTCAACCGGCACAATAATGAAGGAATTTTGAATCGAATCATTACCTGTGATGAAAAGTGGATCCTGTATGATAATCGGAAGCGCTCATCGCAATGGCTGAACCCTGCCGAACCAGCCAAACCATGCCCCAAGCGAAAATTGACTCCAAAAAAGTTACTTGTGAGCGTTTGGTGGACTAGTGCTGGTGTCGTTCACTACAGCTTTCTTAAATCTGGCCAGACGATTACGGCAGATGTCTATTGTCAGCAACTGCAAACCATGATGGAAAAGCTAGCTGCTAAAAAACCGAGGCTGGTTAATCGCTCTAGGCCACTGCTGCTTCATGATAACGCTAGACCACACACTGCACAACAGACGGCTACCAAATTCACAAGTGATGGATAGCTTGTTCGGAGTTTCGGTCCGATGGTAGGACACCTTACTCCTTCATCGGATAAGTTCTGACTGTTAAGATATTTATTGGAAATTTTTGGATCTTTTTGGGAATCGGGAAAGGATAGGTTTGTGGTAATTGTTTTGATTTTATGAATGATTATGAGAAATTATAAACGATTAAATACATATATAAATATGATGATATATACATAATATTAAATACAAATATACATAAATTTGTGTCGTCACACACTGTTTTATATTGAATGGGTGAAAAAAAAAATGAAAAAATGAATTGTGAATAAATTATAAGAATGAATATAGTATATGAAGATAAGTAAATGAGTGGGGAAATGTGTGTGACTTTTATAAATATATTAAGGTGTAGAAAATGTTTATTGAAGGTGAGAAATGCGGTTGCCTATGGGGGTAAACTGTCTGCCGGAGGAATTATCGATGATGGGGTGTTCAGAGTGACAATCGGGGGGTCATTTGGGGGGATGATTAGAGTTAAAGAGGGGGGGGTCGGGGGGATGTTTCGCAATATTGATTTCGGACGAGTGTGTCTGTAACTGGTGTTCGCGTTGTAGTTATCTAAGGCTTTTATGACTGGGTTGGGATGACGGGATATAGAGCTGTAGAACCTTTCGGCCAGAGCGCGCATATGTTCGGGGATAGTATGTAGTTTGGTATCTGCGTGAAGTCTTGAATTACGGACGATGTAGGGTGCTTTTAAAATTATGCGGAGGGCTTTGTTTTGAATGATCTGAATGTGATGTAGCGTTGTTTTCTTCGCGTGGCCCCAGACCGGAAGGGCGTATGTCAGTTGCGGTCTGACGATCGCTTTATATAGGTGGAGTTTAGTGCGCGTGCTAAGTTTGCTGTATTTACTGATCAAGGGAAATAATGATTTGAGTGTTCCGTGAGCTTTTGAAATTAGAAGAGCTTCAATTGGAATGTCTAAGACATCCACCGTACTCTCCGGATCTTGCCCCAACAGATTACTATTTTTTTCGAAATTTGGATAACTTCTTGCAAGGGAAAAAATTCAACTCCGATGGGGCAGTCCAAACCGACTTCAAAGATTTTATTGATTCCCGTCCGAATGGTTTTTTTAGTAAAGGGATCGATGAACTACCTATGAGATGGCAAAAGTGCATAGATAGCAATGGTACATACTTTGATTAAATAAATATATTATATTAAAAAAAAATCAACTTTATGTTCCTCCCAAACAAAACGCCAGTTTCACATGTAAGGACCCAATATATAACCATAAAATACACTTTCAAGCGACTCGCTATATTTTTAACTAAAAATAAAATATATTTGTTTAGGTATTTCTTTATTCATTTCTTCTACATGTCCAAACCATTTCAGTGTTTTCTTTATCTTACTTAATACACCAGTCTTAAGTTCACATTCATCCCTAATCACTTAATTCCTTATTTTGTTTTACGTTGTCACCCCGTGTATCCTTCTCAGTGCTCGCAATTCCATTGCATTTATTCAGCATCTTTAAGTCTTTTCTATGTTCACGTTTCACTTCCATACATTAAACATTGTTGTGGGCTATAATATTAAGCAATTTTGATACAGTCAGGTTCAAGTATACCTCATGTAATTGGGCTAAGCCTGTATTGAGAAAATAAATAAATATTTCAGATCCCCATTAATTTTGTCTCCTATTGCTGCACGCCGTTTGATTTGAAAAAAAAGTAAAAAAACAGAGAAATCGTAGGAGTTGTAAGAGGACGTGTTTGTAACATATATAGAAGAGGCAAAACACGTGTGTTGCGATACAAAAATCTAGCGCTCTATTCTACCTGCCTACCCTGAGATGAAAAAGGAATGGAGAAAAGGAAGATATATTATTTCAATTTGTTATTTGAAATAAAAAAAGCTGGTTTATGAATTGGATCTTTGTTGCATAAATTCCTGTATTTAAAATACTTAGAAGCTAAGATATCTCATTTTGAGCTTACATCGTATTACAATAGAGGAGTATTGGAGTCAAAGCCTAACATTTACAAAGCGTGGATTAAAAAGCCTTTTGTATATACATTCTTATCACAAATGTTGAATAACGGTAAAATATTATTTAAATTTAAGTACTCGTATTATAATATATACCAATAAATAACCACAATCCAGTAGTGAGAATGTATCATACTTGGAATATAATGAGGTAACCGACTCGGATATGTACATACCATATTTAGTTCAACACAGTCAAAGTTTATTTATTTACATAAGTAAACGGTATAATGTATAATACCTTATAATAAAAATAATAAAAAATAAAAGGACAATATTGAGTGCTCTATACATTAAGATTGAAAGAATATATTTTTTTTACACAATTACAACGATACCAATCTGAATGAAACAGGTATTAAATCGTAAAAAAATACATTTTACCATCACAATATGGGACCATCCACGGGCGCACAGCCCGCACTGCACAAACAATACAAACAAGAAACACAAATCATTGAAAAACAAAATACAAATTGACATCAAAGTATAAAAGACGGGATCAGCAAATTCACAAATCCTCTTCAGCACGGGGAAATAAATCACTAAAATAGTAAAAAAAAAACAATAATGAATTAAAAAGCAGCTCATCGAAAGTCCTCGAAATACACGCGTGATCCCATTTCAAGGTTCGAATATTCGGAAGTGCCTTTTCGGGTACTCCTTATAGGTTAGCAATCTAACTCCAAAAATATCCGAGATTGCAGTGTACTCATTCCTGATTCTGTGTAGTCTAGGTATGGGATAATTTGCAAACTAAATTGTTCTATAATTTTCATACAAATATGTCTTGCATCCTGGTAATTATTGTTGGAACTTGAATGCTAATCAATAGGAGTACCAAGAGTTTCGGACAATCGATCATTCCATTCACGACTCGGAAAAGTACAACCAAGTCCGCTAATATTCGCAGATCAGGTAGATTTGATCAAATTAAGGTTAGATAACAACAAATTATAATTTATATCATCCGTATTCAGGCCTATTTAAAAATTAACGTAGCACAAACACCTGTGTTGGACTCTCTTCAGAGCACTGGAGGTTTAGGGGGATGGTGGCTGAATTGACTGAAGAACGAGTGTTTTTTTTTTCATTTATATTATATAATTTAAAGCATTTTCATTGACCTTCTGACATACTCGTAACTAAACAGTACATGATATGATTACTGACATATTGTTATTTATTTATAAATTATGTCTTTTGTGTGAATTTATTGATTAATTTTCTTTAAATGTTCTTTTAAACAAAAATAAATAAAATTAGCTCTCTGAAGGAGAAGAATTTGCCTTATACGAGTACATCGCTTTTATGGATAAACACAAGACATTTGATTCGTCTGTGAATGATGTATTAAAAAACATGTAAGGAGTAAACACCCTTATGCAGTTATTAAGAAATATTTATGATATAACCATAATGTTTAATTGAAATATAATCGATAACACAGTCACACTATAAGCAAAATATTCATTATCATTACCCTATACCAGGGATAGCCAACAGGTCGATCACGGCCGTCTTCGTAACTTATAATATGGTGTGCGAAATCTCATTAAACATGCACTTGTCAATTATTTATCATTTTGCAATATGTAGATATATCTACTCCAAATAAATGTACGTATGTTATTTAACATGTAGGTATGAATTTTCTTTTCTTTACTAATTTTTCAGCGAAGTTAATTCCACTCTTTCTTATATATAAACTTTTAGTTATCCTTTTTTAACATGTGTGTTATGTGGCAATGTGATAAATCTCGCGAATTCGATAAGTAGAGTGCGTCTATGTTTTTTCGTAAAAAGTTGAACGCGACAGCAAATAAGTTGGCCATCCCTACCCTATACGTTCCACCAGAAATACAGAGATGGCATGAACTATCCTCTATCCAGGTCAGTCAACAGCGTGGTACTCCACGTTCTCCCATGTGAGGACAAGACTAAGTTTCTCTATCATAATACAGGTGTACAGTGTAGAATAGGCGTCCAATTCATCGAGTCTCTTGTGACATTCTCAACACGTGGTCCTAACACTTACAGCGTCTCGAAAACTTTCTCCATATTTAAACTGATTGTGCTTTCTTAGCCTCGCTAACCACTCTTCTTATTAGGTAACTTATTTCCAGATAGTTTTGGCGATTTTCATTATTTGGATTCCCGGTCTATTTCTTATATTTGTGTTCATTATTATATTGTTCCTCCACGGTGTCCTTTATATGTTACATTCCGATTTCCCGATCTTGATGTCACATTGTTCTTTGACTGTTTTAACGAGCTGTTTAGAACTTATTCCAGAGTATTATAGGTATATGTTATTTACAAAATTTATATATTGATAAATAAATAAAATATTATATTTAATTCCATATTAATAAGTCTAATTATTTGTAAAGAATGAATTATACACATATTTTTTTTAAATAATTTGGTATTGCGGTGTTTGGCTTCCAGAGCGTTTTTTAATTAGCCCGACAGAAAATAATGAATTTTGAGTGACACTAACAAGAGCATCATCTGGTTATCTAATGTACAAGAAATTGGAAAAAAAAATCAGATACAAAATGACCTAAGAGTAAAACCAGCCCGGAAGGGAATCCGCCAGAAATCGAACCTATGGTATCTGCGTGGTTAGGATGAACACTAGCTGTAAGACACAAACGACCGATAAAAAATACCTACATGCTGACAGACAACTAAGTTTCTAATATTTTGATAGGCTTTTTAGAATGTTAATAGCCTTTTTAGATTGATAGAGTTTTTATGTCGATGAGTATCTTAGGACAAATGTCAATTTGCACTGTTTAAGAGAAAAATATCAAAAGGTTTACATTCACAATGAAAAAAATAGCTAAAACTGCCAAGGGAATCGAAAGGATGCTGGATAACTTTAAGACAAGGCTGAGGGGAACCCTGTGGTGAAGGACAAAAAGAAAAAGTACGTAAATTTGATGGGAGAATTCGCCCTCTTCTGAAACGAAACACAAAAGGCCGTGCAAAAGGTAAAGAACGCCATTGAAATCTTTAATGCGCGGGTTGACTCCCCAGAACATTGTTTCTTAACGTTTTTTGCCTTGTTACCCTCCAAAAAAAAAAAGAATTCTTCGCAACCCTTCTACAATTTTTAAAAATCTTTTTGATGCATAGGCACATGGCCGCACAAGTACTGTGCTTGCACAAAGACGACACACCTAATTACACAGTATCATTTAATATAAAAAAAAAAGACATACAAAGCTTACCATTATAGTAAACAATATATAACAATGACATGAACTTAAACTGATTTTTTAAAAATAAACATGTTCGTTATTCTCAGAAATTGTGCTATTTTACTTTTGTACATGTAAGTTATGTTTAGTTTTGGGATTCATCTGATAATTTATCGTAACTTTCCCAGGAGGGTCACCCCCCACATGTTGAGAAACGATGCCTTAGAGACATGCTTCAGATGCAAAGATATCCTCATTCATAGTGTGCCCGTTGAAAGCGCGTTAAACATAAGTCACCATTTTTACCCCTAAGATGCGTTCCCTGTAAAAGGGGTGTACAAGGGTCTGTAAAAGACTTGGTATGAAACATATCAATAAAACTCAGTCTATATTTGTATGCTTCGAAAACGCGGTAGAGAAGAACGTATACTAGGCTGCAAAAGCCAACTCAAGGGTAGCATATGATAATGACGACGAAACGAATATGAACTACAAAACGTTACAAAATAAACAGCGCTGTTATTGTGGAATGCAGTCATAAAAGACGATGCACGATGAGTCATAATAATACTTCAACTGTTTTTGAAGACATGAAAATTTCACTTCAACTGTTTTTAGAACCGAAAATTGGACCCACGGAATCAGTAGATGAAACTGAAATGTTTGACATGACCACAAACACCCCAGATTTATCCTCCTTAAGTGTTCACCCCTCCAGCCTTCAGATTAAACAAGAAAATTTCTCTTACAAAAACGTAACAAAATTCATCATATAAAATGTTAATACATTTAGGTTTAAGTGTCAGGAGTCATTCCATGTTACTCTGTTTAAATCAGTTTGACCAATGACTAATTAAATGTTTGATATTAAAATTCACCGTTTTTAATTAAATATGTTTATTTAATACCAATTTATTGCATATAAATATGATCCTCATTGCCAGGTTCATTTTGTAATTTTTTCTTCTTACGGTAAGTTTACTTCTTTCTGTAAAATGATGACGAGTTCTCTCAGTGGGACAAATAACCTCTCTACTATAACCTCAAAAATACTTGCCCATCGCGCCAGATAACTCCTTCCTGCTTTAATAATAACATTTTCATTGTTTTATTTTTTATAAAAATAATTGACTTTTTCCTTTTTATTGTCTGATTATAAAAAAAACAATTGTTTTCAATATTTTCACCGAGGACGAGCCCTCTCAGCGGAAAAAACAACCTATCCATTACAACTTAAAAATACCTTGCCCATCGCACCAGATAATTCCTTCCTGCTTCAACAATAATACCATCTATGTTAGTTAGGACTCACAGACGGTGCCTCTTTAAAAACAAAAACCAACTATCCAACATGACAAAAAAGGATATTCAAAGCTCTAATGCAAAAGTCAAACAATTCAATCGATAGGCACACCCCGCCACCGGCACAACAAATATTGATTTTACTAGTTGCAACCCGTGAAATATTCACGGAAGTAAGACAAATTCTACATTTATGAAAATATATATTTATAAATGTGAAATTTGTTTATATATATACGAGTATATCATTTATACATTGTCACCTTTTACACTGGTTTAAAAATTGTTAGCTAAGTATTTAAAATTCGTTCAATATCACGGACCCACCGAGATTCAAATTACTTTCGGAGCTAATCCAAGTATTCCTCTCTCGCTCTCTTGTATTCAAAATTCAATTCTCGTATTCTTTCTTTGGCGACAAGCGTCGTTGGCCTATTTATACTATGATATTTGAATTATCCTTCTCTGACTTATTATCGGGTTATATTTCTAACGTTTATTTAGGAGTATAAACTTTAAGAGGAATATTGTTTTTTTTATGTCAAGGATACAATTGTCCTCATTCTTATTACTTTTGCTTACGTTAGGATTTTTCATTCTTTCATATTTTAAAATGTCAAATTTATTCTAAATAACAAGATCAACATAGCATTTCTGTGAAATCACAAACTTTATCCACAATAATATTTACTCGGAAAACATAACACTCAAGAGGTTTATTTTGTTATACTCGTAATTAAATTCCCACTTTACAGCGACAATCTTCATAGTTTTCTTTTCAATATTAATTTATGTGTTTTTATATACGTGTCTGACGTTTCATTGTTTTTTTTTTTTATAAATACATTTGTCTTTATCCTTTTTAATTCTCTTATTATAAAATCAATTGTTTTCAGTATTTTCATTGTATTATAATTATAAATATATTTGTCATAATTATTTTCGTAGTTTTATTCTAAGCTCACTTGTTTTCATAATTTTCACTATCTTATTATTACACGAAATATTTCCCAAATAGTCGAATTCTTTATGTTAGGTGCTGAATGATTATAATTATGAAAGGTAACAGATTAGCGCATTTTTGGACATTATTTACCCAAACTGCATAGGCAGTTATTTGCGTTATTTTGAAGATGGATAATAATTAGTTGTTTTTTTGGTACTTGAAGATTTTTACTACCGTAAAGAAAAAAATACGATACAAGCCAAAAAAGCTGCTTACAGTGTATGGTAATGATGCAGTAAGCTATCGTGTGTGTCAAATACGTAATGGTGATACGACTATCGAAGATGGTGTCCGCTCTGAAAGGCCGATTACCACTGATGACGACCAAATTAAGGCATTGATTAAGAATAACCTCCATGGCCTAGTTAGTATGATGTCTGTTTTTCGACTCGGAGGTTGCGGGTTCGATTCTCGTCGGAAACTAGTTTTAAAAGTAAATACTGTGGTTTTCATTTAAGGTCTATTTAATATCATTGTGGTAGGTTAGAAGAGATTGATACACGGCAATAAATTCACCAGGTTCTGCGACAAGAGTGATTGTTAAGATACTGAAATAAATTAAAACCGTCGAAGATGAGTTTCGGTAAAACATATGTCGCTTTGACCTAAAAATACGAAATTACTTTCCGCACAACCATACAATTTTAGCCTTCGGAACTTTTTTCTTTAAACATATTGTATTATTGGGCTCTAAACCCTCAATGGATATATGCGTAAATGCATGTGTTTTTACGCGTACATGTGTATGTACTTGGTTTTTTTTCGTGTGCTAGTATGTACTTATAAATAAATTTAAATCAGTGAGTGGGAATATTGGCGGGATTTATCAGAAGACGATATCTTTATAATTTCCTCAATTATATAATTATGTTTTGTGATATTTAAATAAATGCCTTTTCAGGATCGTTGCTCAAGGAACGAAATTTTCAAGTATTACTAATTTACTTAGCTTTACAATTATGGCTCTTAACTTGACACATGTTTCGAGAAAATATAAATCATTACTCGATTTAATCATAACCTTAAACCATGCCGAGTTTACTTAGCATGGGTAGTTTATTGTTACTGCTTTTTCTTAGAATGATTTAATTTATGCCTCACTTGTAAAAAAACAGACGAAATTTTTGTCATCAGCAAAAAATCCTGAGGAGCTTTAAGCGTGTAAATTAAGACTTTTTAATCTGATGATCGCTCAATTAAAGCTACTTTTGATAAAATTGTACTGGTAGTAAAACTGAGCTATTAAGCATGTTTTACGAGTTATGTGAAAAATATGCCCTACTCAAAGGAATCAAAACGAAACATCGTTCAGCACCATGGTTGACAGAATAAATTTGCGGTACAGTGGCCAAACACGATAGACATTAAAAATAATTTCAAAAATCAAATCTGGAAGCTATTCCAACAATGTTGCAAATTGTAAAATAATGAACAGCCTGGAAGGTAAAGCATCAGTAGTCTCTCCAATTTGTATGCAGCCATCCTCGCATGCGATATGCTATGGAGATCTCGTGTGCCTCTTTATATATGGGATTCTGTTTCTGCCCTTCCTATCTACTCGCACATGGTCACGTCAGTACCGCCTTCTGTTCCTGCACCATCTGACGTTATCATCTGTTTAGCAGGTCTGTTGGATGTAAGAGTTTCTAACACTTTCTCAGAGATATTTTCTTGTAATAGTTTGTAATATTTTCATTTCGGTTGTCCAAAGAAGGCTCTTTGTTCCAGCTATGTCGGATTCGACATTATAACTCATGCTCAGCTTAAAACTGGGTTTTATTCTGACAAAATTAACAGCTCATACATTATATGGGAATAAAACCCTCAACTCTTCTGAGGATATCTGAAATCAATGTAAACATAAGTAATTTATTGTATTAAATGTTAAGGTGTTTATCAAAATATTTTCTCTAAATAAGATTATTTTGTGCTAAAAGAAAGATAAAAAAAACAACATTTCTCATGGTAACGAAGAAATAAAACATATATTCAACTTGTACACATTATTAAGAAAAAAGATAAAATATTTATTCTGAAATCACGTAAGTCTTATGGTATGAAAAAAAATATAAGTTGTATGATATAAAAAAAACACACAGTCACGTGCCGGGTTATTCCGATGACGAGCAGTTCTATAAGGTAACCCCGACTGACGAGACGTTCTGAGATAAGTACCAACAAAAATATTTTAATATTTTCTGGAAAACGAACGGGAAAGGAGAAAAAATAAATATCTAAAACACTTTTGACGTCTCGTTTCCCGCCATTCCATCAAGGTGCCAACGTGTCAAGCGGCGCGCGCGGGAAACCGTTTCCCATGGCGGCGGCCATGATGCGCGACGCCCTAACCTAACCCCAGTTTGACAAATACTTGACGGGAGATTTTTGTTTCTTCTAAATTGAATGAGGGGGGGGGGTAGAAAAACATATCAATCTTTATCGATGTGATGAAATCGAGTTTTATGTTCAACGATTATTTTAGCAAAGAATAAAAGGAATGAAAATATCAGGAAGGTTTAATGGACTTCAAATCACGTACGTTCAATGTTTTCACAGCAATTGCCCATTCACTTAAAATAGTTATCGAATTTATTATCATATTTTGTTTAACTTGTAATATAATCGACATTTTGAATACGTTATTGCCTTAATCTTCAAAATGATACTAAGAAAATCTCACATTGTAATTTTATGTAAGGTTTTCTTAATCAAAATTGGTTCAGTATTTTAAAAGGAAGTAAAACAAGAGTGCGTTATGTCACCGTGGTAGTTTAATATTTACATATATTAATGTGTGCAGGAATTGCAGAGGTTTATGGGCGGCATACAAATATCGAATGGAAATGTATACGGATTGCTGTATGCTGATGACATAGTAGTGTGGTAGACGTATTTGGTGACAGTTAATGTTTTTAAAAGGTCTCTTTGAGAACGTTTTTGTTCATTTTAACCATCCGCCATGCTACGGCGTGTTTTTCTTTGTTTTTTTTTAAAATTTCTTTTGTTGACTTTGTTTCTCTCAAGCTTTTCGAGATCTCAGTAAATATGTTCAAGTTTCGATCTGCGTTTGTTTTTTTCTGTGTATTGGAGCGAATGAATTCTACGTATGTAAATTTTATAATTTTTTTCAGATTGTTTTTTTTATAATATATGTTTAAGGCCCTTGATTACCTGAGCCGAGCCCCTTGTCTAAAGTTTGTATTTTATGTATGGTATGCATGTTAGTACTGCTTTCTGATATTTTTTTGCATATGATTCATGTAAATGTTATTTTTGTGAATTTGTATTTATATTCATGTGCACTCAAAATTCTAATTTGAGTATTCATTTTCAAATATTTTTTATTGGTCGATAAAATACCTCACATTATAATGAAATAAAAACCATTAGAATGAAGATGAATTACAGAATTTGATAAGTAAATTGTATGAGAGATGCAAAGAGAAAGGTCTGGTGAAGGTGATGTGAAAGAAAAAGTAAATGCGATAGGTATATGGGTAAACAATTAAATATTGCAGCATGTTGAGAGATTCTGCTATTTGGTTGTATTTTCTGAGATGATGAAAGAGTTATGACAGATATCGAATGACATTTAGCGATAGGAAACAAAGTCAATGGGACACTGAAACATATATACTCGAACCGGAGACTATTAAAATCTGCTAAGATGATTGTCCACAACAGTATTTTAGTTTTAACTTTTATCTATGGGAGTGAAACGTAGACCTAGAAAAATACTAAAAGGAGTTAAATAAATCTTATAGAAATGCGTGCACTGAGAATAACATATGGGGTGACCATGTATGACATTATATGGAATGAAGTGATAAGTAATAAATGTGAACTAAATGCTGGTGTGTTGAGAAAGATGAATATTGTCATTCTGAGATGGTTTGGACATGTAAAATAAATTAGTGAAGAAATGCTAATTAAACGAATATAAGTAGAAGGCGTGAAAGGGGAAAACCAAGGAAATCATGATTGAGTGAACGATATTTAGAAAGAAGGAAATGTAAAAAGTGAAGAAGAGAGATGTCGTAGGGGTATGTAACAAAGTGCATGGATGTATTGTAGAAGAGATGAAGGATATGTGTCGAGATAGGAAAATCTATCTAACCAGACAAATAATTGGTGTTATGGTATGCTTAGATAATATAGAGAGCGTATATAATACGCCTATTTAATTTTTACCTGCACTTTCGACCGTAACGAAAACATATCCATGGTCTTGGTTAGCGCTTAGGTATGGCCTTTTTTATTAACTCACTGACGGAATTATAGATCATAAAGTTTTAAAGCAAACTTATGATTATCATAATTATTTAGATTGGTTTGTCCTGTATAGCTTCTGTATAATTAACAATCTTTATGCTAGCATCCTGTTAAGCACTATCCGTCCGTCTTAGCCAAGGACGTTCCAAGGATATCATATCAGTTGATATGAAATCGATTCCAGCCTTTGTCTTCAATCATACAACTGTGAATCCTGCAGTACTTTAGCTCTATTATCAAATGGGAAGATATAAAAAAGAGACTAGAGATTCAAAGGTAAATATAAGAGTCTCGATCAGCAGGCAGATCATCAACAACATTTACAGACATGGCGAGAAATGCAACCCGCAGCTTACAAAAATAATGAAGTAGAAATGCTACTGAACTGAAGGTATATCTCGCAAGACCAAGTCCAATGATTACAACTGCTCTGTAAAGAGTAAAACAAACATTATTTATTCTTCTTCCACTACTTACCCAAGCAATATGGTCTACCTGCTCGATTCCTCTCGCTTTTAGCACTCTACCTATTCTTAGACCCTAGTTCATACGTACATACGTACCATCACGCCACTTCCCTGCTGGGTTAAACAGAGAGGAGAGAACCCCGGTCTTTCTATCTCAATATAAATGTGTCACCTCCTCTACATCTACACACCTAATAAAGTCCCTACAATATCTCTTACTTCTCAATTTTCCTTCATTCAAAATATCATTCACTTGATCCAACAATACTTTCATTGCAGTTCCTCTGCCACGCCTTCTACTCATATTTGCACTATATATTATTTTTTCTTTATTCATTAGTTCTACGTGCTCAACCCATCTCATAGTGCTCTTATAGTAGACGTAAGTTAATTTTATATATTTCAGTATTTCAGCGGATGTGCCCGCTTCCATTCTTCTGCACCAGTTTAATCTTTCGCGTATGATTTTGTTTCTGAACATTTAGACGACATCTCGGTTTATGTTTCCTTTCCATAAATAATGCAGATTTAACCAAGGTTATTGTATACTAAGAGCTTCGATTCTCTAGGTAAATCCTTGTAGTGCTACGCTACTTTAAAACGCTAAGTATTAAGTATACGGGGAAGTATTCCCCGTATCTATACTTCATCTGCCTGGGGATTGCTATATTTCTCAGATACTTAAATTATAGAGTAATTCCACAAAATATTTTTTTTCTGAATCCAATAAGAGGTGGATACCAAAATGTATTAACCGTCGTTGTTTTAACATAAACTAATTTTGTATTAAAGTATCATTTTACTACAGAATAACTGGAATACAATAACAAAAAGGTTGAAAAATTTGTTACAGATCTACGAGAAATGCTTAAAGAGATATATATAAAAGGAAAAAAATGTAAAAAGGAAAATACAATATATCAATCTTCATTTTTGAATAATTTTATGTTAAATAATTATTTAACTACAGAATAGTTGGAATACGATCACAAAAAAGTTTCGTTGAAAAGACATTGAAAATATTGATATAGATCGTAGACGTGATAGAAAGGAAACTATCAATCTTCATTATTGTGATAAAATGTAAGTTTTTATGAATGTGATGAAAAATAAAAACAGAGATAATGCGCCCTCTATTTTTTTGAATCGACGTTCTTTCTATTTGGCGGGTCGTCTTTGTTCTCGCATATGTTTTGATAAAACACTATTCGGTTGAAGAACGGATATTTTATGCATGTATTCAAGAAGGGTGAATAGAGGGACATATTAAACTATAGGCCTATTTGCATTCAGTTAACAATTTCAAAAATGATGGAAAGTGTAGTTTTGGATATGATAATGATAAATATTCGGCACATGGTTTCTGTCAAGCAACATGGATTTATGTCAGGTAGATCAATGCTAACTTACCGTGTTGTCTATGAAATGTCAGGTAGATTAGTAATAACTTACCGCGTTGTCTATGAAGTGTCAGGCTAACGTGCCGTGTTGTCTATGAAATTTACATTTCTATGTTTTTTTCCAATGACTTGTAAGGGAAAGTTTATACGATATACGAGTATATTGAATTTAGTAAGGCCTTTGGTAAAGTTTTACACACGTTGTTACTGATGAAGTTGGAAAAGTTTGGGATAGTTGCAGAATAATGCAGAATGTTTGGATTATTTCTCATCAGCCTTTTGCATTTAAAGTTATAAGCGGTGCACCTGAAGGATCTCAAATCAATCATTTGCTTTTTATACTGTTTGTTAATGATATTAACATTTCTATGTATTATTCGGTCAGTGGATGATTGTATAATTTTAAAGTGATTTTTAATTTTAATTTTACAGTTGGCAGGTTATTCTGTTATGTGATATCAATGGATTAAAGTTGAATATCAATAAGTGTCGGGTGCTTGCTTTTTTCTAAGTTAAAACCCCTCATATGTTACATTACGGTTATAAAATACAAAAAACTCTGTATTTGCGAGTATCGCAAATTCGTGACCTTTGTGTTTGATGCACAGTTGTCTTTTGTTACCCATATTAATGGCATATGTGATCAGCCCACGTAAATGATGGGATTGAGGATATCAAAGATTTATTCTTTAATAAAGAAATTACTTTACTGGTATGTAGTCAGCTTTTATACATTTCCACTGTTTGGTCCCCCTGCTACGCTGTTCATATACGCGCGGTTGAAAGGATGCAGCATAAGGTTTTGAGATATATTAATTTTAAATTGTGAATTCTTATAATTGATCTTAATCATAACTACTATATATCGAACGAATATTTAATTTATTACTTCTGGGCGAAATAAGATATTTCAATCAATAAATTGTGGTTCCTGTTTTCCTTCGATTTGCCTTAGATCCTGTCGACCTTTCTGAGGTGAGGGACAACGATTAGCTGAGAGGAATGTAAGGATATCAGATACCTGACGACAGCAATATAATTGGCTCTCGATAAGAAATCCATATCTTGTAAGTGGTCCTATTAGGATAAGCACATTATGCTTCTCCAAGGATTTGACTTGCCACGAAGATTATAGTTTGCCCTGAATCGCTTTAGGTTTAACAACGGTTACAGTGCGCACGCTGTATATAGAACTTTCATTGATTCTCTGTTGTGCTCATGTAAAATTGTCTATACCAGATATTCCCAAAGTTTTTTGGGCTCATCGTCTTCTTTCCAAAGATATTTTATTCAGTGCCCCCCCCCCCTCAGAAAACTCTATCTCATCTAATCATAAAATTGTAAGAGTAGCTGTTTCTGAATTTCATCGAAATCTTTATGTGTGTATGTATTGAACTAAAAAAAACTAGTTTAGAAATAAAACAGTTTGCAATTGAAATTCAGAAGCTTTTTACTTAAATTAATATAAATATACTAGATTGCGCACTATTATTAGTGATCAATATCAGACAAATCAGTGAAAGTTAAAAATGATCACTAATGAAAAGGGTGAGCCTGGTGTTGTGCTATCAATTTGTCTATATTTGTCAGCAGCATCCTCAAAACTCGGCTATATACTGTTTGCAGTCAGTTTCTCTTTCTACTCAAAAGAACAGTGATTGTATTAAATCCTCTTCTTATTGCCCACATGCTCCTTAACGCATCCTATTGATCTTGGAGCTTGCAACACCCCCCCGCCCCAGAACCCTCCAGTACCCACAGAGAGGGCGGTAGCGCCTACTCTGGGAAACAAAAGTCTAGATTTAGACCATAGTTTCCGAAAGTGAGCGCTACTGCCATCCTCTTGGCCTTGGAAGGATCTGGAGAGCGTTGTTGATCTCAGGGGCAGTAATTAGACGCTAAAAAAATTGGTCGTCTAAACATGTTTTAAGCAAACACTTATGCACTTGACTATACAGACACACTTATACGAGTGGTCATGCGCCTTCGCAAGAATCATATCTTTCAATCGTTAATACACGTTAGTCTAACAGTCGTATAATGTTGGGTCATTTTATTTTCTATGGAAATGTAAAATTCAAGTTATAACTGATTGTTCTAAAAAATAAGACACCGGGTCTTGATAAGCGAATATAAGCATATATGTAGTTGTGTGTACTTTCAAATTAAGCGCGCACCTGCTAAAATTTGTGCATGTTATGTTAAATTGACTTACTGTACAAATATAAATACGTGAGAAGTCTTAAATCACTGTTTTACTGTTTCCTAATTGTGTGACGAGCAGTTATCAGTTTGGTGCAGTAAAATGTAATACCGATCGAGTTTTCCTGATGTGAGCGCTGAAAAAAAATATCATAAAAAAAAGCGATGAGACAAAATAGTTTGGAAAACTCTGGTATAGAATGGCATTCTTCGTCAGAAGAGCTGGAGGAGATTCACCAGGCTGTTTCATGGATAAGAAAACTGAACATCTGAATTTGAGAACGAAAGCATAATTGAGAAGAAGTATTGCTATAGAGCAGTGGTGGCCAAACTTTTGATCACTACGGGCGACCTGCTTTTTAAATTATTGGCGGCGGTCTACTAACATCGTATGTGTTAAGTGATCATAAGAAAAGTGGTAATTCAAAGCCAAAAATAAGTTTAAATTTAAAATATACATAGGTAATACCAATACCCGTACCCGTACCTATTCAATATCAAGTTATTTTAATAAAGGAAATTAATGATTACTTCACACAAACATAAAAATAGTTTATAAATAAAACAATATGTTATTTTATTTTCTTTTTATTAATGCAAACAATGTGCTTGTAAATATGAACTATTAGAGTTTATGGTATGTCATATCAGAGGACGAGCTGGAAACATGACATTGCATATTTTCGGCAAGCTTGTCATATTGTGGTTCATATGTTATATACTTACAGCTATTCGTAAACATGCTGCCAAATGGTCATCTGTTAAACGGGAGCGATGTTTTGTTTTGATTGCATTCATGGTAGAAAATGTTGTTTCGCAGAGGTAAGTAGAACCGAAAAAAGTTGTTAAATATGCCGCACATCTCCACAAACATGGATATTTTTCATTACAAAGTAAATTCCAATACTATTGTGATAAGACGTTCTTGATTTTAAAAATATATCGCATTTTAATCTAAGGATTTCATCCTCAACTAGTATTTGGTCCACATCCAAAAATTCTTTTAATTTTATCAATATTTCTTATATTTCTATTTAATCATTGAATGGGAATGACATATATCATATTATATCCTCTATTTTTGAAATATCTTTAAATCTTCTATCAAACTCATTTCGTAACAGAGATATCTTATTAGCATATTGATCATACTCATGTGAGTTTCTATCTGTAGATTTGGCTGCCATATTTTCGAATTGCTTTAAATCCTCTCTCCTCAATTGTGCTTCTAGGAGGGAAAGTTTCCCCTTGAATGCATTTACGTCGCTAACCATGTCAGTCAATGTTTTGTTCTTTCCCTGAAGTTGCAGATTTAACTCCTTTAGCTTTCCTGTAATGTCATAGAGAAAAGCAAGATCACGCACCCACTTATAATCTTCCAATTGAGGATATGATTTATTAACAGTTGCCATAAACTCTTTTATTTCGGACAAGCGATCCAAGAATCTTTTTAAAAACTTAGCACGGCTTAGCCACCTTACATCAGTGTGTAATAGTAATTCCCCGATATCAGATTCACATTCATCTAGTAATGCTCTGAATCTGCGCCTTTGCAAACTGCTTCCACGAATAGACTTAACTATTTTGAATGCGACATTCATCACATCGTCTGAATTTAATATCTTTGAGCACAAAGCCTACTGATGGATAATGCAATAGTAGTTTGTAAAACTTGGAATATCATCATCATTTTTACAAAGAGTTATAAACCCATTATGATTCCCAACCATAGCAGGAGCTCCATCAGTCGTAATCGACACCAGTTTATTTATTGGAAATTCTGTATTATTAATAAAAGACTTAAACGAATTATATATATCTTGACTTCTCGTTTGTCCCTTCTCCTTCATCGGTAAAAATGTTAACAGTTCTTCTCTAACGGACATATCTTGCTTGGAAACACATTCGAATAAATACACATAGCTGTGCGAGTGCGGGTGCGGTATCAGTGATACGAGTATCCGTTGATTCGTCGAATTATAAGAATAGGAAACTGCAACTGCATTCATTCATATTTTCTTTCAGTATCTCTTCTAAATGTTTACTCATCGCTTCTGTCCTACGCATAACGGTGTTTCGCGACAGTGACATTTCTGACATTTATTTCAGAGAAGCAATTATTTCAGATTTATTTTTAAAATTTGGAAATAATAATTCTCCAGCTTTAATATAACTCTTCTTCCATATTTCGCTGTCTTCAAATGACTTCTTATGTTTTAATAAAATTTCAGCTACCTCGAATGAGGCCATGGCTGTCTTAGACTTCGTACTTGATCTCGAAAGAAATTACTGTTGCAGAGATAATTGTGTCATTGATTGTTGGACTTTTGCTTTCCGCAACTCAGTGCCAAGTCGATAATTATTTTTATATTGTTTATGGACTGTTCTAAAACGCCTTTCAGCATTGGCCCCTTTATGAAGCGCTACGCTTGAAAGACAAATAATGTAAATACATTTATCCTTTTTCATCGTAAAAAAAATTCCTGTTCCCATTCATTATTAAAAGATATACAATATTTTCGGCTTCTTGGAATTTGTGGTCGGATGACTCATTGTGGGTCGAATAATACAACTAAAATAAATTGAATATTTTATCAATAAAATAAAAGATCATCGTAATTACCATAAAGCTGAACCTTTTCATACATTAAATGATGCCCACTGTTACTACTGATTTCGATACAAACGCGTTGTAACTGGACCACTGATGAGTGATGACACTGCCTGCAGAATCGAAGCTAGTCGATTATAGCGGAGTGTCACTTCTAAAACCCGAAACGGGCACACACGCATACACACGTCCGCTCCGCGCTATGGTCGCCACGTGAGCTTATATCACCTACGAGTATAAGTCTGCTCGTCGAGTTTTAAAAGGAGACTGTCGTCGATAATCGTCTAACATCGGCTTTGTAGCGCATCGTCTCTGTCGCACGTGCCCTTAGCAGCTGATTCCCGGAATAACAGAGATGTGAACGATCAGAAAAGCGGGCGTCTAGAAAAAGCTACGCGGTAGACCAGTCGACCGCAGTCGATGCTTTGGCCACCCCTGCTATAGAGTATACGCTAATATTTATTTCATTAACGGCCGACACTGACATCAAAATAATATTGTACTCCTTTTTTATTCAATCACTCAATGAGATTAAAACTGTTAAAAATATCAGTAAATTATAAAATAAGCACGTCGATTTCTTCATACACTAAATTGTTAAATATGATGTTCTAACATTCGTACAAATATTGGTGCTGAGTCGAAATTCTCTATATTTTTCAGGATTTGATGAAAGACAACCAATTGAGTATCAAATATTCAGCCGGAATACATAAAGCTGTATCGTGAATGATAAATATGAATATCAGACATTGAGAGAGAAATCACATGAGAGAGAAAAAAGAAGTTAAATAATATTTTACTTTCTGCCTCTGAGATTATTTCAAATTGGAAAACTATACAAGAAAAAAGTACTATTCAAACATACGCTCGCTTTCTGAAACGTACAGAGAGAGAGACACAAAAAAGAAATATGGTTGAAATATAAATAACCATTTAAAAGTTATTTATTACATTTGCCAATAAATTTTATCCATCATCCACCTGCGCCTTGTGTGTTCAGTAATAAAGCATTTTATTTCAAAATCCACCATTAAACATAACGAGAAATTTCATATTTTCCATTTCCATCTGGCTCTGCCCTACTTCTGCCTCCCCTTGACCCCCTTCTCCATGAAGCAACGCGACGAAATGCAAATACTCAGTGTAATGTAACAGTTTTTATTCTTCTGAATGTCGCCATCGGAGAAAATTGTACTGTTCCATGATTTCCTACTGAATAAGTCTGGACTTACATTAAATAAGTTTTTAATTTATTCATTCATTCATTCATGTGGTAATTTTACTACACACCGGAATTGGTGATTCGATAAATTGAAGAGCTTGACTTGGAAACAACATTGTCTTTGACCACAATAACCCTTATTCATTTTCAGGAGAAAATTCAAGACATTTACTCACGCTCAAGAGATGGCACAATTCTTACTCACATTCCAGAGTGAAAACCACTCTTTCTCACGTTCAAGAGATAAACCCACCCTAACGCACGTTCAACAGAGAACACCAGACTTACTCACGTTTAAAAGAGAACAACATTTTTACTCACGTTCAACATAGAATTCAACAGAAAACACCATTCTTACTCACGTTCAAGAGAGAAAACACCATCTTATGTTCAAGAGATGATTCAAGAGAGAACCCCATTCTTACTCACATTCAGGAGAGAATCAAAGAGAGAACATCACGTTTATTCACGTTCAACAGAAAATATCATATTTACGTTCAATAGAGAATACTACCATTACCCACGTTCAGGAGGGAAGTTAAGAGTAAACACCATGTTTACTCAAGTTCTAGAGATAACACCAGTTTTACATATATTCAAGAGATAATACCAACTTTACTCACGTTCAGGAAATAACTAAAGAGAGAACATCATCCTTACTCACGTTCAGGAGAGAATCCAAGAGATAATACCATCCCTGCTCTTGTCCAAGAAAGATAGAAATAAGAAAAGAAAAATAAAAATAAAATTATACGTAAAATGATTTCGTAAAAAAACAAGTATCAACTTCATCATTTATTAAACATCAAGGGAAACAATGTGGAAAAGTATCAACTTCATCATTTATAAAATATCAAGGGAAACAATGTGCAAAAGTATCAACTTCATCATTTATAAAACATCAAGGGAAACAATGTGCAAAAGTATCAACTTCATTATTTATAAAACATCAAGGGAAACAATGTGCAAAAGTATCAACTTCATCATTTATAAAACATCAAGGGAAACAATGTGCAAAAGTATCAACTTCATCATTTATAAAACATCAAAGGAAACAATGTGGAAAAGTATCAACTTCATCATTTATAAAACATCAAGGGAAACAACGTGGAAAAGTATCAACTTCATCATTTATAAAACATCAAGGGAAACAATGTGGAAAAGTATCAACTTCATCATTTATAAAACATCAAGGGAAACAATGTGGAAAAGAGACTTCAGTGAATAATTAAAAAAATACAAGTAATAAATAAACTTTACAATAAAAAAACTTTACAATACAATAAAACAAATTTAATAAAAAAGAAATCATAATTAATATAAGATACAATATGTGTAAAGAAATAAGAAAAATTGACTATTGACTTAATACAACCATATTTTTCTTGGTCTTCCTCTACCATAAATTCTACTCATATTTTCAACATATATGCTCGTACATATATGAGTCGTTCACAAGCCAAGTGAAACAAGTCCATTCTGTTTAGTTTTTAGTAAACTAGGTTCAAACATTTTAGTGTTTTTAGGGACTTGTGTTTCGCATAGAAGGATGAGGTTCTTAGAATAAAAGTCGTCGAGATCAAGATAAGCAAAGAGAGAAAGTTTATTGAGAGCGTATGTATTTATAATGTATAGAACGGCGCAAAACATGTCGCCGTCTCGCTTCGTCGGACACATAGTTATTGTCACGTGTTCCATATACATTTCATACTACGGTCTGTAGGAGAGGCAAGAGATATGTCGACGTCTCACTCTCGCTGTTCGCTAGTAGTGAGTTCAATGACCGCGCAGCGATCTTCGCCCAGCGCCGTCTCGCATTCCTTACAGTGCGAGTTCAATGACCAAGCGGGCAAAGATCGCCTCAGTGGGTTCAGTGACCGCACGCATGGTCGCTACATGTTTCTAATTCTGTAAGGTATTTTAGTGATGGCAATTCTGAAAAGTGTTATATTGAGTACATTTATTACACTTATTTTGAACAAAAGCATTTTCCGCTAAAAGCTAAAGTTTTTCGCACACCTTTCACGCAGTGATTTTAAATTCAATATTTTTGGACTTGGTTCACTTGGCTCCAACCACTCATATGATATGTTAGTATTTCTTCATTCATTCATTCCACATGCCGAAAACATCTCAGAGTGCTTCATAATCTTACTCACATCAGCCTCAAGTTCACATTCATATCTAATCACTTCATTCCGTATTCTGTTATATATTGTCACCTCATGATTTATTTTAAACACACGCAATTCTACATATTTTTTTTGGTTCTTTTCAATCATACTCTATGTATGTTATCACGCGTACTCAAAATGATTTTTTTTGTCGTAAAATATTTTTATGGTGAAAATCAGATCGTATATTGTACAATTAATTTAGTAAATAAATAAATCGCCTCCATCTAGATAGGTGCATAGCTCCGAACACCACATCCCCCTTTAGGAAAATACTGCGAATTTCCTTATCATAACACCAGTGGATGGTGTAAGAAAGACGCTCAATTTTTGAGTCCCTAATGAATGATAACAGTGCAGCTCTTGGCCAGTCCCCAGGAGGCATTCTCAATACATGACATCATTTCTTCCAACACCTTACCCGTATCGCGGCGGTAATATGACGCTGCTATGTTTGATGATGAACCCTCTTATATGTCACGTAATTGTTTCACTTGATACCCATCATTTTCATGAGGCGTCTGTGACTAAATCTGAGAATGCAGCTGTTCTCAAATTTGAGAATATCGGTTGTAGGGAAAAATATAATACGGAAAAACAGTACTATTTTCTTTATTTAAGAATACTCCAAAAGGGAGAATTTTGCAGCCCTATATTTTATTCACTTGTATTTTTATTGTAAATAATATATGTACTAACAGTAAAAATAACCCAAACTCTGGGAACAATTTCTGAAAAATCTGCCCTGAAGAAATATTGCAGCTGTTTGAATCTACCAATCGTCTCGGATCTTGTTACTATCGGGTTAGTTCCATTAAGACTGTGATAGCTGAATTTATATAAAACAAAATATGTTATATAATTGTCACAAATGTAATGAAATGAAGGCGTAATATTAAATAATGTAATTAACTTGTAGAAAAAAATAATAAATCATGCTATTAAACTCCAGTGCTAGAGATATTATAGAAAAATAATCAGAAAAATGTTTTTATTCTACTTTGTATGTGTATGTAACAACATTTAGACTCAGTTTAGTAAAATCTCGGTTTCCTTTACCTTGAACTTCCGACTTTGTGTGGTTGCAGATATGCGTTTCCTACCATCCTCCGACCAGCTTACGTCTCGATGACCTTTCTGGATCGAGGAATGAGATCACTGGAATCGGTCCTCCATCGGAAATCTCAAACATGTGAGTGCTCCTAACACGTTTCGTCCAGGTTTTGACCTTCCACGAAGATTGTGGTGTACTGTGAATCGACTTAGGTATGGCAACATGTATAATAATACACATGCTTTGCATAGGTGGGGTTTAATCAATTCCCCGTTACCCTCATTGTCCAGACTCTTGGTCACGTCGTTGAGGAGTGTCCAATGTATTCCTGGGAGGACAGAATTCATTGGGCTATCTCTGAATATATATTGTGGATAAGAAACTTAAACACCTGATTGTGAGAGAGAAACAATACGACAGAAGAAGCAACTACTAAAAAGTAGCACCTTACATTATCACATATCACAAATGTGCCTATACTTATAATAAATGTTAGAGAATTTTGTCACAAATACTAGTTTAAACTTATTAATTCAGCAGTAACCTACGTTTCAACGATTGAAAATTAACATTCACGTGACCTTTTGTTTCAGCCATCTTGTATATTTAAAATCCAAAAACAGTGGGCCCTTGGAAATATTTATTACAATTTTCTATATTTGCCACATACACATATATTGAAGGTCTTTGCCCTCTGGCAAAAATAATACGATATTAAATTACTACGCAATATTTTGACCTTAATGGAAGGAAACACCTTATTCAAAGACTTATTTCTAAAAGGAAAATAATCCCGATCAGCTTTTTCCAGGAAGATATCTTTGGAGAAATTTCTTAGTTCCAAATAGATTCTGGCGACAGAAAACATATTCTCAATCCATCCAGCGAAAAAATATAAAACTTAGTTGAGAATACGAAGAAAAAAATAAAATTTATCGTAAATGGTGTTTCAACAGTTTCTAAATTATTTATTATTGGTATAATATTTTTTTCAAGTTCGATTATAATAAAATGATATTCAAAAAAACATCGTAGAAATGTTTACTTTTATTTAATTAAATAAATGGAAAAATAATTCAATTTATGTAAAAGATCGACATATATTATATGACCTTGCTGTAAAAAAACTTTAAAAAAAAAGTTAGCAAGACGTCTATCTACCCACCCGGGGGTTGCAGGTTCGATTTCCGTTAGTAATTAGATTAACAAAAGATAGTCTGATATTTAGTAAAGGCCTAATTTATATAATTTCTGGTTGGTTGGGACAGATTGCCACGTGGTAATAAGCCCGTCATGTTGTATAGTGTACAATGAAAGTATATGTTCTCAGTATCTGCGTAAAATATTTAATTTTCTTTCCGAGAATATACTACCCCTTCGATCTGGTGACAACAGAAACATGTGTATACCAGCGCATCAGACATCATTTTACATATAATAATCATTCTACATATAGTACGTTTAACCTACCTTTCCGTTATAAGCACAGGCTTCCGAAGTATCATCTGTTGCCTGACTAGTCAACCTACAGTATTAGCAGGGAGGACCAAGGTCTGAGTGAATGTGATGAAATTTAAGTAGTCTGAACGAGTGGACGTGTACACACGTATAAAAATTATTGGTTGTAAGAATTTTTATGTAGTTATAAGTTAGTATGTAGGTATCGTAATTTGTTTTATCAAACACTGTTTATTCTACTTTATGTAACGGTATAACCCTACCGGTTTCAAGGTTTTCACCTTATCATCAGGGGAGCACAAATAAGTCAAGAGAGTCTTGTTCGTTTGTGCTCCCCTGATAACAAGAGGTCTCTTTAAGTTGCTGACAGGGATATCTAATTCGAAAATGTATTTTTTTATATTCAGAAATATTGATTAAATTAGACTCGCAATACGCGGAACTCAAATGTTCTACTTTGTTACATGGGCTGTCCCTTTAGAATAGGGCCTCGGATATTATATAAATAAAAAAACCATTTCAGAAAATATGTTTAAATAAATTATCATATTTTGAGCTTTTTCAATAATGGAAGCTCGTTGTTTCGGTTCAAAAATGATTTATTTATTTGACTTTTATTTTTTGCTACACAAAATTTTAGCTTTGTACCTAACTGAGTTTAACCCGTATATTTAAGCTTTATAAAAAAACAACGGAGAGAGTATTCCTCCTTAATGCAATATCATAGGTTTTTATCACAAATGAAATAAATCAATTATTGTTAATGAACATCAAATAAAAGAGTTTATTAAGTTTGTTATCATTATTCTACAATTTTGGTCCTCTTGCTATACTGATACGATTATACTTCTGTATATGTGTATGTTTGTGCGTATGCTATTTCTGTGTAGATTATTTGATGTCTGTGTAGATTATACATACCTGTATTATATGTTACAAATACGCGTGAGTGAATATGAAATTCATTGAATAATTGTTGTCCACCCAGTAAAACGGGTTCATTAAATTTGAAAGACCAATTATAAAAAAAAAAGATTATTTAATGTTCAACACTAATCCCTTAATTCCGTATTCTGTCATATACGAGTATTATCACTCCATGCATTATTTTCAGTGCAAGCGTTTTTACAGCATTAACTCGGCTTCTTTGCCTTTTTCCATATTTAGGTTTCACTTCCATACATCAAAGTTGGTACTAGAATACTGTTATACACTTAGCAGATGTTTGAACTCTGTTCGATAATTTATGTTTTAGTGCCCCATTGACTTAGTTTCCAAACGCTTTATGTTATTCGATATTTATCGTACTTTTTACATAACCTGTGAAAATACTACCTAAATAGCAAAATACCTTGACTTGCTCTGATTTTCATTCTTTACCCACTTACCTTGAATTTAAGGCTGATGTATTAAGTATGATTAAGAAAAGCTCTTTGAAATGGTTTGGCCGTATATAACGAATTAATACAGAAAGATTAACAATATGAATATACAGTGCTAATGAGAGTAGAATGCGTGATAGAAGAATACCAAGAAAAGTATTATTGGATCATAAAATTTTGCATAAAAGACAATGTTAAAGCTCCAATATAACTACGAAAATTCCTACGAGAATTAGTCTACTAGTGAAAAGTAATAGGTCTTAAAATTAAGAAAGAAATAACCAAATTTATGATGAATAAATAAACAAAGGTCACACCTATTCGAGTAAGAGCTTATGGAAATAAACAACTTGGAACTATCAACAACTTATTTCGTTTGAATATTTTTAAGCGTTTCAAATGAAAAACATATTCAAAAGAAATCTTCGTACCTGTCTTAATCGGAAATCCTTTAATCAGTGTACACAGTATCCTCGACGATGACAAACAAACAACCTCCTTGGTCTAGTTAGTAATACGCTTGTTTTTTCACCCAGAGGTGGGCTCGATTTACGTTGGCACCCAATTTGATTGTAGAAAGGGTTTCCGCCTGATTTTTAAGATCTTTTTTTTATATGTATCTGATACGTGAGATATTTCAATAAATCCACCAGATTGTACTGTATATTGAAAGTCTTATAAAAAATCACTTCTCTGATGCATGTTCAGACATAAGCACAACTGTTCCAAGTCGTATACAATTCTAAACAAAAAATGCTCTGGAATGTGATCTCAGGCACATTTTGTGGATATTATACTAAAAAATGAATAGCATAAGGTAGCAATGAACAGAAAAAGGGGAACAAATTGTGTAGACACCTTTATGCTCAGCTATGAACTAATAAAAATGTTAAAAATGACGATTACTCGAAATATAAACTCATCAAATATGTAAATGATGACCTCAGTAGCCTATTTGGTAAGATACTTGTCTTGCAGCCCGGGAGTTACGGATTCGATTCCCGTTAATTTAAAAAGGGTTCGAATCTTGCTTTCACTGGTGGTTTCTTAAAAACCTTTCTGGTTATTTGGAAGATATTTTGATATGACAACACGCCAGCTGGTTTTGTATACAATTAAAGGATATACGAGTACAATACAATTTGAAATTAGACGTTTATTATAAGTTTAAAAAATAAAACTGTGTAACGCTAAGACCGATAAGCAGCCAGACAAATAATTTAATAAGTTTCTCAGCTAGAATGAACTACCTACCATGTTCAGTCATAACAACACAACCTAAATCTAGAAGAAAACAATATTTTTTGCTTTGTCTAAATATAAAAAATGCATTCCAAATTCCACTGAATTTATTTTACCAAATCAATCGATAATACACAATGTAAGGGATAATTTCAGAATCGTGATGATTATACAAAGTAAAGGCGCTATCTTTTATCCCTTACAGCCTGCTAGACCTTTTTAAAATTCAAGCCACCAAGGCGGAGCGATGAAGTCCTGTCCAAAACCAGGGCATTAGTTACTTTTCCGCATGAAAGAAAGCCAAATCTTGCCTAAGGGCGGAACTAGTCACCTCTGAATAATTCGATAGTTGTTTTGTGTTTACCGAAGAACGAAACATTCCTAGTATTTCGGCATTTGAAAGTCGAATTACGTTAAAAAAATGAAACTTATCCTTATTAGGATAAGGAGAGAGATCCGATATTCACTTATTTTTATCGTATTAAATTTTTTCGTCCTTGCCACGTTCTTGTTTGTTTTCTGAAGATTTTACTCGGGGCGTTCTTTTATAATTTTTACATATTTGAAATTGTCGAATGAATCTTCTTGGGATAACCGTAAAAAAATAATGTTCGGTCTGCTGTTAAAAAATATTAACTGCGCATTCTAGATATTAGAATTAAGAAACATTATATATGATATTTATTTGATGCGTTCATCAATGAAAATAACAATGAATTTTCGTATGAATAATTTTATATGATTGATTCAATAGAAAACAATACATGCCAAACGAATAGTTTAACAAACACAAATAATTTATTTTTATTTATATAACCTTGTGGAGGTTTAAAGACATTGTAATTTGTTTTTATGAAAAACTGTTTATAAAACAGTGTTCGATGAAAAAATAAACAGTGTTCAATGAAACAAATTACAACAAATAATTTATTCGATATACTCATACGAGTATCACCAGATATTTTATAATAATAATGCTCATAAATTACATTTTATAATAATAATGCTCATAAATGACAGTACATATAAATTGTAGAAAATGGAGTACATATAAATTGTTTTATCGAATTTTATATATTGTATTACACTAACGTTATATACAGCACAGCCTGGCGGACTTATTGCTATGTGGCAATCTCTTCCAGCCTACTAGAAAGATGCTAAAGAGGCTTAAAGTGAAAATCAGACTGGAATATATTTTTTTTAATCTGGGTTTCAGCGGGATTTGAACTCGCAACCTCCTGGGAGACATGCGTCATACCAACTAGGTCACGGAGGTTTTCATGGGTTGGGTTGTTCGGAAAATAATTTCGTTTTTTTTAGGTTAAAGTCATACGTAAAATGACATCAAATGCATATGGAAGGTTATTTTTGATATTGTCAGTATCTCAGCAATCTCGTGTCGTAGAACGCTGGTCATTCTTGCTCAACGTCTTGATTTGGTCGTCATCAATGATAATCAGCCTTCCTGAGCAGACACCACATTCAAGCGTCGTATCACACAATATACTCGTGAATTGTTTGATGAAAAAAAAAATTACCGCTCCACTTTCACTTCATATTTAACTTTTCTTGGTGCTATATTCTAGAACCAACAAACAACCAATATAAGGCTCGAACCATACTTGACGCGTTTCTAAAGGGGAACAAAAAAAACATGACATAATCCTTTAATGATGTATCATGTTAATTACAAGTTTTCCTCGATTCTTTTTGTATCTCTTGGCCATCATCGATGAACGTGGTGAATTTATTTTGTTTTTATTTTTGTTTCTTTTTTGATATTTTTCTCTTCATCAATTACGTGAAAATCTTAGACTCAAAAAAAAATTAAATGTTTGATAGGAAAATATTTCAATGTTACCATTAACTTGCCGTATTGTAAATTGTTTATAGTTAAGTTTTAAATAAATAAAGAAAATACTTAATCTTTGATTTTATAAACGTTACTACCAAATGTATACGTAAAGTACTCGTACATACAGAGTTACATTTTTCAATGTTTTAATTTTTCGAAAACAAATTTATTCCATTAGTGATTCTCTAACTTTTTATACTACATATATCATAAAAATATACAAATTATCACTACACGTCCCTTATGGTTTAGGCAGAAAAAAAAAACAGATTTCTACACTCTTTTAATTAATCATACTTTCCCCATTTCAAACATCTTGTAAGAAAAAATATTATTAAAATATTAGTGCTTACTACTTTAATTTTTTTCAAACCGTAACCAACTTAATGCAAGCACATTTTTCTAAGTTTTCGTTTTTCATTTTCCCGAGTGGGTGGGCTAGTGAAGGGCGAAAAAAGTTTAAGGGTTAAAAAAACAAAGCACTCTGATTTCTTCTACTATAGTTTTAAGAAAATCAATATATATTTAAGTTGAAGTAATCATTTGAGGAAGGTACAGTCAGCGTTGAAATGTGCATAGAGATATACTCGTACTTAAAATATAGGAGAATAAAAAAACAGATTTTCGTAAAGTTACGCCTGAATTATTTAAACAAAAGTTAAAGCATATGTTTAGTGTTAACACGATGCATATTGAGGCTGGAATTCATAGTTTTATAAAAGGTTACGACTTTTATGATAAATTATATAAAAAAGTATATAAAAAAGATTCTTTCCTCAGTTTTCGACTAATAGTGGCAAGCGTAAACAAATAACACAGCTGGTATCAATATATTCGAGGAAACAGGATTGGGAAACCTTGCTCTATGATTGCAATACTTGAATTTATTATTGTTCAATGATAAACAAAATCAAGTTTTGAAATCCTGTCAGCAAAAATAATGTACCACTCTCAAGTATTTTTAAGCCAGTGCTGGAAATAAAGACTATCACTGGGACGTCTCACATGCTAGATAGGTTGACGTTGCCATAAACGCAACGTCAGTAGAGAAAGTATACCAATTGATTGGTATTGCTCCACCTGAGATCTATAGAAGTGTCGCAGTTGACATAGGGTGAAATAAATAAGTTCAAGGTCCAAGATAACTCTTATATTGTCATCAGCTAGCAATATCGAGATGAGAATCCTAGAATAGTTTCATGAAGAGAGCGCAAGAACTGACGATTTCTCTGGATAAAGTGCGGTTTCTGAAGTGGAAACAAAATAGATTTGACGACTGGGTGAAACTCTCGGAAAGACCAGAGTAGGGTTGGCTATATGTAAGGTGGACATGCAAAGATAGGGTTTCTTGAATTAAAGTAACATTGTATGTGAGTGTGTGGATAAACAGGACTTACAGCATGTGCTAGTTTCTCAGAACATCGAGACAACATGTTCTGGACAGGACCTGACGCAAATGATAGGGCGATCTCTGTTGTATCCATTTAGAACACACTTGTATATCGTAACATAATTGATGGTCCAGACACGGAAATGATGATTCATTATTTTTTTAAATGTTGACAAATCTCTTTGAAAAAGGATTCTGTGAAGGATATACAGAGTAATGCCGTAAGGTAAATTGTGGCGTATCCGATATAACTTAGGAATTTTAAAACGGGTGCCTTAAATCTATTGGGAGGCCAAGACTTCGACGGATAGACGCAGTTAATGAGGTTGTAAGCATACACGAGACACCTAACTGGAGAAGTGTACTCGTACAATCGCAAAGAAGTGTACTCGTACAAATGTCAAAGGATACTCGTATAATCGCGTGAAATATATGATGATGAAAGACCTATGGTTTTTCAAACAGTGCTATTATCATCAGTATTGACACTATCCATAAAAAAAGTTCAATAGTTTCAATTACATATGAAAATAAGATTAATTAATTGTGTAAGTGAAGCATGTGATTAAATCAAATCATTTCTTTGAAATGGAAGTCTCAACATTGAACTGAGAATAAAATGCTAAATGCTGCATATTGTCTAAACTGCTCTATGATATGGAAACGTGGACACTTAAAGTGGAGTGTAGTGTAAGATATGTTTAAAGTGTAAATTTTGATAAGATTTATCAAAAAAGTGATTCCTAAATATGCATACGCTACCCATATCTCTAATACTAAGTGGCAGACTTAAATTCCGCAGGGCCCGCAATGGCCAAAGCCCTATCATAAAACCTCACAATTTTGAACAAACAATTAATTAGATGAATACAAAATGGACCCCAAAGCTCTACTCCTCTTCGAAGGAGGATAATTTGCAGAATTTATGTGTACCAAATAGTATATAAACATATAAATTTTTTAATAAATAAAACACAAATTTTTTATTTTGCATTCACCACTGTTTTATTTGAGTTAGCTACCAGTTTCAAAGACCTCCGTCTTCCTCGTTAGGGAAAAATGAACTAAATTATGTCTAAAATATTTTTTTTTTTTAACTGTAGTAGGCACAGGAGAGCGGGAGGGGAGTAGTGGCTAATAAGGTGTGGAGTAGGTAGGCGTCAAAAGGATGGCTTTTGAACGGGAAACATATTAAGTATAGGGATATTATTGAAATCAACTTGGTTATTGGAAATACTCGTAATAATATTAATTTCAATAATACCACTTCACAAGTAAGGTCTTTGAAACCGCTAGTGAAATCAAATAAAACAGTGGGGAATACAAAATAAATAAGCGTTTTATTTATTTTATTACAAAAATTTATAAACATGACACTACAAAGTGAAACAATCGTCACTTGAACCTGAAAGGTAAAATTATGAGTGGATGTGGAGAGGACAAGAGGCAGGTTTCCTGGTTGAGATACTCGTATATCTACATCTGGACCGGCGTAAGAGGAGTCGAGGAGCTCTTCCCAATAGCGCTTGACTATGATTATTTTTATTAAGTTATTGGTGAATCAGTGTCGAAAAGAATAATACTAGTAAGGGACAATTTATAGGGCAACGTTTAGAAATCAGGCGCTCCTCAAGGGCGTTCTCACCAGTGATTCGAACCTACTATTTTTAATTCTTATAATAAGACAACCCACCCAAACTTGGATAGTTACAGCCACCAAATGAAAGTCATTATGTAATTATATGAGTCAATATAATGACACTAATTTATAATAAGACAATTGTAGACAATTTAAATATTCAACTGATAAGGCTTCAAAAATTTAACGAAGAAAGAAGAAACGCAATATTCATTTGACGTAGTAAAGATATGGCTTTTAGTAAATCAAATTTGTCTCGCAAAGGACAACCGAAAAAAAGGTCTATAGTTTCATCCTCCTCCAGACCACACTCGCAGCCGGGATTCTCCACAATACCCATTCTGTAAAGGTGACTAGCCACCACGCAGTGATACGTTTACAAAAAAAATCACGTGACACACACTTCCACCTTGCTCATTCTTATTATATTTTAGGAACGTCTGTTCCTTAAAAGAGAGATGATGAGGATGATTGTTGATAAATAAAAACTTGTCGAAATCGGAATGTGTAAAGAGGAATTTTATTGACAAACGTCGGTATTTATAATGTTTTTGAACGTGTGCGGGAATGCGCACGAGATATATCGCTGTCTCGTCTTTGCGCTTACAATATGTTTATTGTCGCGCGTAGGTATCCTTTTGTTTTGCGAGACAGCGCGAAATATGTGTTGCCCTCTCCTTTCCTCATGGAATGCGGTCTTCACTGGTAGTGAGTTGAATGCCCGGCCGCGTGGACTTTATCATTGTTTGTCTCGCATTGTTAAGGTCGCAAAGATTGTCTCGTGGGTTCAATGACCGCGCATACGGTCGCCACAATATTAAACCATGTTTCAAAGGGATTGATCGTTGAATTGATTTATATCTAGAGCCCTTATTTACGCCAGTTATATCCCAATCCAACGCCCGTCGGTGCTAAGTATCATGTTTAATTTTATTAAAAAGATCAAACCTACCTTTGTTGATGAATTAAATATAATATATTAAAAAAACTAATAAGTTGAGTGTACAGAAAAGAATGGGGTGGTTGTAGGAATGAGATTTTGTATTTTCCTATACCTACATATATTTAGACAAACTTTTGCTGTACATCATACAATGTGGCGATCTTATTACCACGTGGAAATCCCTTTCAACCAATAAAAATATGTAAGAGAAGACTTGAAGGAAACCAGACTGAAATCCTTTTGAAAAAAATGTGAGTTCGAACGGGATTCGAACTCCGAACTGCCAGGATGGAAAACCACTAGTACCAACTAATCCACGGAAGTCGTTAAGTAACTATTATATTTTACTTCAAATATAATTAATAACTGTTATATTTTGTTTCAAGTTTTTTCTCTATCTTCAGCATCTTCTTAAAACAATTTTGTTTTAAAAATAATCTCTTTCCAACTATGGTCGCTTTAGCCAGAATTACTTCTGCTTCTGTCGAAGCATGTCCTTTTAATATAATTATATTAAAACTCTGGACTTCGTAATTAATTAAACTATCGCAACTTCTATTCTTCCTGAAAATTTAAGCTTCTAATTTGTTTAAACGTTCTTAATTAAAGCGACTGAAGGCAGAGATTTTTTTTATTTTTGAAAAAAAATATTTTTGTCAAATGTGAAACCCTGTACAATGGTTGATTTAAGGTAGTCGATTTATGATTTACGATTTACGGAGTCGGTAATTCTTTTTAACCAAAAGCTGACATAGCAAAAATATATGATGTGTGTTAAGAAAAATGTATTTTCTATAAAATTCTAATTTGGCTATATGAAAATGGACAGTTACAAGGGGTAGCACTGTCCAAATCGGTTTAGTCCTGTTGTTGTGGTATTTTTTCAAGTTATGTTGTTGAATAAGACGAAGAAGAGCATTCTGAGATGGTTTGGGTATTTGGAACGAATGAATTAAGAAACACAAAAAGCCAATATGTGGTGCAAGGAATGTGTGGTAGTGAAAGTTTAACAAAAGCATGATTTTATTTATTTATTTTACACATCACAAGAAATATACATCATTTGTAAAAAAACAACAGGTTATCTAATTTAGACACTCAACTTTAATGGATCTGGGTTTGTTGCCTTTCATTTGTCGTGTCCGCAGTAAATTAGGCTTTTGCCTGTATCTCACTTAGGATATTTAGCATGGAAAAATACATCGATATTTCTTTAGCTGGGACGACCAAGGTCTGAGTGAATGTGATGGAATACAAGTAGCCTGAACGAGTGGACTTGTTTTTGCTAAATAATAAGTGTAAGAATTGTTATCTAGTTATAAGTAGTATGTAGGTGTTAATTATTTCTAAGAAATCATATATTAAGATTGAAAAAATAAAATAAAATGATATGTAGGAAAATAAGATTAAGTAAGTTCATAAATTATAACATATAATTAAGATTAGTTAAGTAATAAATTTGTATATAGGTATAGCCTTGACAAATGTTTGTACAATAATTTACTTTGTTTAAAAAAAAATAAAAAACTTAGGACATAGCATGAAAAAATTAATCGATATTTCTTTTCGATTTTTGAAATTATAAAACCCCGTTGTACATTCTCATCAACCTGACAAACAGTGACACTTTATTATACATCACGCGAAATCAAACTTCTAACACTTCATCACTCCAGACAGACCAAAAACATTCACCCCACAATGTACCGCACATAATCATAAAATAAAAAAAAACAAAAATATAAGTGTAAAACAATAAAAAAAACACCACACTCAAGAGCTCACACAAACCTTTCCCCAAGTCATTCCTCTTGCAAGCTCAAGTGAGAATGATGGGAAATGGGAATGATGGGATCAACTAAATGATATTTTGAAAAAAGGAAATGAAAAAAGTCGTAAAATAGTATGAGTTGTATTAGAAAGTGAATAGATATAAAAAAGGTGAAGGATGTGTACTGATATAGGAAAGTCTGACGCCTGTCCTTTCTACCTACCACAACAGGGAAATTGCATGATTGCATGTATTTATTTACATGTATTAAATCCATTTAACCATCTTCAAATTAAGATGATATAAATGTGTTACTGAGGAACCCAAGGTGCAGAAAAATGTGGAAAATAACAATATTTCAATAAATAATGGTCGATGCTTTCTGAAACTTTTACATAACATATATTACATAATATATAAGCTACTTGCCAGAAAAAGTACTTGGCAGAATTTATTGACTTTGCAATTATTTGATCTTTTAAATATTGATTTCTACATCTATTGGTATAATAAATAAGTACATAATATATCCCACATAACTGATATTTTCTTGATGAAATTCATTCCCTTTTTTATCATTTTATTCACAAAAGTAAAATCGGTGGCTTTATTGCCCTACGGAAATCTTTTCCAACAAACTGAGGGGAGTTAAATACATATATATTCGCTTGCTGAAGTCAAACATTTTGTTACGTTACACACAAACAGAAAAAAATCATACAAATTTAAATTAGATAATAAAGAAATGGAAAAAAATACATAACTTTTTTTTTTAATATAACCATTGATTTGGAGATGAGAGGAACAGGAAAAGAAAAATAAATCAATTACGGAATAGAGAAACACATGCTTTACCATTCAAGAGAGGAAAATTATTTTCAAGAAGTTTTTTTGAAGTAAGCCAATGAGAGTGCAACGTTTACAGTAGCTGGTAATTGTTTTCAGAGTCTAGCGGCAAGGACGGCGTGAAGAAAGAAGAACGAAGATATTGAACTGCCAAGAAGTAACTTCCTCAGTATATGATTTAAGGTTTAAATATGTTTGAAAAGATATTCAGTAGCAGCAGGACAGTTGAGAATGTAATTAACATGCACATATTCAACGATTTCTTATATTCAATTAATTAAGTTCTTTTCAAATCACATGAGAATATATGTTTTCTTAAAATATAGCCTGAAGTTCTACGACGCTAAAGTCATTTTTCAATTTCACATGACTTAATAAAAAGTATAAAAAAATAAAAGGTCTACGAATTTTCAGAAAGCGAAGGGCTGTTTTACCCTTCGTTTATTAAAAAAAACCCACCGAGAGTATAAAAGAGCTGAGACAGAGAAAAAATTTAGCACTCGACCAAACTTCGCTCTTGTAACACTTTAGCTACATATGTTACAACAGGTGGTTTTCTGGGAGGACTGATGGACCTGTAAACTGCACATATAGTTAGCCTGACGGATAGAGCCCAAAGTTAAGAATCAATAGATGTAACTCAATTAAGTTAAGAATCAATAGATGGAACTCAATAAAGGTTTTCAAAGATTATTTTTTACAAGAGACCTTTCGACATATTTTTGGTTGGTTCGAAATAACTACCATGTGGCTTTAAGTCTGCCAGGTTTTTTAGTCGTATAAAAAACGGAATTGTTATGACGATCGGTAAGTTTTTCCTATCTATAAAACATCACCATCACGCTATGTCTCTATTGAGGTAGGCAGAGGGAACAGATTTCCACTTCATTCTATCCTGGTATATATTTTTATCTTCCAAGTCCATAAAATCTGTCATACTTACTCCTTTATTATAAATGTTTCTTACTTACGTTTTACTATGTGTTCTCAAACTTATCATGCCTACTTGTATACATTATTTTTGTTAATTTTTCATTATTCATTTTTCTACGTGGCCAAACCATCTCAATATTTATTTCTTCATCTTTCTTTTTAAACGCATTCGTTCGTGATGTTACTACGAGTATTCTTTCCAAATGTCCTTATTCTGCCATACATTGTCTACACAGTATATGCAATGCGCTCAACTTCTGCCCCATTCAACTTAATATTACCACAGTTCAATGCCAAATTTCGCATTCATATCCTAATGTTGGGACCAATATTCCTTTATGAGCAGCCAGCTTTGCTACAAAGATATTGTATAGCCTATCATTCACTCTCTTACCTGTTGCTACTTTTCTTTTAACCCTTCCATCCATGTGATGTGTAACTAGTACACATTGCTTCTAAAAACTTTAATATCTCTATAAATATAATAAATACTGGGTTTAGATTTTAGGTATTCATCCGTAATACATTTACGCATTGAATGAAAAAATAAAATTAGTAGTAATTGGCAATTATCGGCCACATCATAGATATTTTGTGAAAATCGGGAATAAATTTACCAATACAGTCAAACGTGTGCCTGTGCGTGACGTAGGTATATTCATTCTAAAAAAACACTATGGGTGAGGAAGCGACGCTATTCACGTCTCACTCTACTTCGGTATGTGGGAACGCAAGAAATAGAATCTCAGTTCGCAGTTGTGTTTCTTCCTTTGAGGTATAACATACACAGCGTTAGTCCGTCTCAGGTCTCAGTAGCTCCCGGGCATCTATTTGAGGTAGTCTCTTCGCCCCATTTTGTGAACGTCGGCCGATATTTTTTTCATGTTTTCAGCAATTAAATTTAAATTATTATAACTTTTGACTACAAATTTTACTAATTTAGGCGATTGGCTATGAATATTCTTATTTTTTCGATTTTAAATCGCTCATTTTTACATGTGTATTGAATACACATCACCGGAACGCGCGGATTTTTTTAGCACAGGAAGGGAAAGGTCAATATCGCATTTTGCGTGGCCATTCGATAATTAAATATTTGTAAGATACAACGTTTCATCGATTTGTTTTAATATTTTGTTTATGGCGTAAGAATTTGATATTTTAAATTAACTTAGAACATGTGTTTTGAGAGTTGTTTATTTTCCCATATTATGATTGGTCAACTTAGAACTCCCCCATCAACTCGATTGATCAAAGGATGTTATAAGATTGTGCCGAAGGTCTCCGTCTCTCTGACAGTCATGTCCTTGAAGTCCTGCCGTCGTCACGTGTTATGCTTTCAGAAATCAATATAAACCTATTTATATAATTTATATCTACTATCTTTGCTAACCTTCAACTACTTAAATAGCCACTATTCCATCAGTACTCGTATTGGGTTGCTGTATACCCCGCATAAAAAAAACATTTTAATGTTATTATAAGTATTAAAATACATTTTCGGCGTGTAGCAAAAAATAATTAAAGTCGGATTTGGACAGTATCAAAATATGTTCAGATGATGGTCCACAACATAATTTTTGTACCAATTTTGATGCATGTGAACGAGGAAAATAGTGAAAGGGGTCGAATAAATGTGTGTAGAAATGCGTGCACTGAGAAGAAAGCGTGAAGGGACCATGTATGACAGAATACAGAAAAAAGTGGCTATGGATTAATGCACACTTAAGTCTGATGTATTGAGTAAGATGAAGAAGAGCATTCAGAGATGGTTTGGGTATGTAGAAAGAATGAATGAAGAGAGACTACAATAACTAATATATAGTTCCAATACGAGTGGAAGGTGTGGTCGAAGACGATCAAGGAAAGTATGGATGGGTATGATTTTTGTAATATTTTTTAGTTTTAAGCGACCTCCGTGATCTTTTTGGCAAGACTCCTGTCTTCCACCCAGGGATTTAAGGTTCGAGTCCCAGTAGTACTAAAAAAAACAGTCGAGTCCTTGTCTAACTTTGAAAATATTTTTGGTTGGTGGAGAGAAATTGAAAAATGTCAATTAGCTCGCTAGGTTGTGTAGTGTCATATTTCCGTTTAAGTAATTTTTTATCCATTTATTCAGATAGACTCTTTATTTTTATTTTATTTTTATTTTTATTTTTTAAATTTATTTATTAAACATGACAAGAAATATACATAATTTGCGAAAAAACAACAGGTAATTTAATTTGGACATACAATTTTAATGGATCTGGGTTTGTTGCCTTTCGTTTGTCGTGTCCCCAGTAAACTAGGCTTTTGCTTGTATCTTACTGAGGATATTTAGCATGAAAAAATAAATCAATACTTGTTTCCGATTTTCGATTACACAAAAACAAAACCCCGTTGCACATTGTCATCAACCTGACAAACAGTGACACTCAATTACAACTGAAAACATCATGTGAAATCAAACTCCTCACACATCATCACTCCAGAAAGACCAAAAATGTTTATCCCATAATATACCGCACACAATTACAAAAATAAAAACAAAACAACAAAACTAAAACAACAAAAAGAAACCCACACAAATCTTTTCCACACGTCATTCATCCTGAAAGGCCAAGTACTCAAAATCCTGTCGCAATATCAATCACGCTCCAATCGACTGTCTAAATGGTTTTCCTCCCTTTACCTTTATTGAATTCGGCACGCCATTGTATGTCATGGGAGCTAAATAAGCATATTGCCTTTGGGCAAAAGAGGTTTTAACTCTAGGGATGGTGTCATGTGTCTCTGCTGAGTCTGCATCTTCCCTTCCTCTCGATGGTATTGCCAGATAATGGATTTGAGATGTAAATTGGCTATGTTCAGGACCCGATACTCTCTGAAAAGCTCCGCCGTGGGATACCGGGCAGGAAGTTTATTAATTATTTTAAAAATCATTTTTGGGGAAACCTGCAATATGTGTCTCTGGGTTAAGGTGCATCCCTTAAATACTGCATGTATTAAATAGCGATAATAGCGTACACATTAAAATCATCATTATCACGCCATTCACTATTGGGTTATGCTGGGAGAGCATATCTCCATTTCATTCGATCATGCATACATATTTTGCTTCTGTCACTTTCAAATACATCGCTATGTATACTCTCATATTTTAAAAGCTTTTCACTATTTCTTCTTTTGGAATTTAAATTTATTTGGTTACGCTATGTTTTTACAAGTCTTTTCAAAGTTCTCATATATACTATACTACTTAGATGAAGTATTTTTGTAAATCTTTAATTTTTTCTTTCTACGTGATCAAACCAGCTCAACGCCCCTTTTTTCATATTAAGTACTGCTTCTTATTTCAACCCCCATTCTTTTCTAATGACCTCTTATTTTTCCTGCATTTATCTCATATTCATGAATTTTTGCCACGTCCAAGTTTCACTTCCATATCCGTATGTTGTGATCAATACTTCATTATGAGCAGCCGACGTGGCTTCTTTTGTTTATTGTTCCGGGCGTTAAATATATAACCCACCATTCACTCAATTGCCTGCTACTACTTGTATATAACCCACCAATTACTCTATCGTCTTCCGCTACTTTCTTTCAATTGCGTGGCCCTACGATATGAACAAGTTTCCAATATTGTATTAAATTATTTATCCACCACCCAATTTCAATTCGTTTAGATATTATTTTACATGTGGACATACGAGTATACATGCAAAAAAGATTCAACCTACTTTCGCTAATGCATAGTTGGGGATTCATTTCATTGCTTTACATATATATAGCTTGTATATATTCAATACAGAATCAAGAAATAAGTATTTTACAATATAGAGTAAACATTAAAGAATACATAAGATTGGTTATGTTTATTCAGTATGTCAAATAATCCAATATTGTAATTTTGTGAGCCGCACGTTATAAAAGTTTACATTAAAAAAAACATGTATTTCTTGATCTAGATTCAAGTTTTTATTTTGCAGTTTTTTCATCGTCCGTCTAAGAATACACCCCCGAATACTAGGCGGAAAAAATGTTTCTCATTCGAGGGGAGTAGCACAGCGTGGAGTTCGAACCAGCGATCTGCAGTGCAATGCGTGCGTTACTGCATGGCCATGTATTTTATTAATTACACACATATATGTTAAGGCAATGGGAAAACAATATATTTTAGAGATGTAAGCTTATTCAAAAAGTTTGGGTTCATCTCATAACATCCTCACAATCGAGATACACGCTCACCAATAAAAGGGCGAGCTCGGGCGCGAGAACATGAGATGATTTTTAACGCAATCCTTGTACACGAAAGTTTAATATATTACAAAAAAATGAATAATCATAAATAAGCAGTTTATAATATTATACAAACAAAAACAAATATTGGTAAAAGTACAAACGCAAATATTCACAGTTAGTATAGTAATGAGATAAAAAAATTCAAATAATGACAAAAAAATAAACTAGAAGACTCCAAACGAAATTTAAAAGGTAAATATAATGGGGTGCCGAATTCAATAAAGGCAAAGGGAGGAAAATAATTTAGGCAGTCGATCGGAGCGTGGTTGTTACTATATTGTGTTAGGAGTTTGAGCACTTGGGTTGCAAGAGGAATGACTAGCAAAGGTTTGTGTGAGCTCTTGAGTGTGGTATTTTTTTTGTTTTTTTTTTTATGATTCTGTGCGGTTTATTGTGGGATAAACGTTTTGGTCTGTCTGGAATGATGAAGTGTGAGGAGTTTGATTTGGCGTGATGTATACATCTGTAATCGAGTGTCACTCTTGGTCAGGTAGATGAGAATGCGCAACGGGGTTTTATATAATCAAAAATCGGAAAGAAGTATCCGTTCATTTTTTCATGCTACGAGTATATGTCCTCAGTGAGATACAAGAAAAAACATCGTTTACCGGGGACACAAATGAAAGGCAACAAACCCAGATCCATTAAAATTTTGTGTCCAAATTAAATTACCTATTGTTTTTTCGCAAATTATGTACAATATATTTCTTTCATGTGTAAAATAAATAAAAAAATAAAATATAAACCATTATTTTGATCGACCTGCACCGAATTTTCTTTGGAAATATGTGTATACGAATAACTATCGAGTTGGATTTTTTAAATGTGTTTCTAAACTACAAGTTGTCCTTAATTTCCCGTATATCAAAAACGATACATCCTGGACACATACAATCATAAAATGAGCAATAATAAACTTACACCATAAAGGTCAACATTTCTAAAATGATTGGCAATCCCAATGCTAAATAAACGTTCTCCAAGCTTTAAGGTAAGGACTAAGTTACGGCTTTTGATCTTTAAGTTTTGGTTTTTATTTTTATACCTAAGCATTTTTTTTCATTACAAATAAATAAAAAACATTTGTTCTAAGATTTTCACGTCTGTTTTTCACTAGGTCAAAATGTTTTTTGAAGTTTTTGTCTTGTTGAGTTGGCTTAAATGTTGACGGACGTTTCGAAAGTGCTGCAGTCTTTACCGCACGGCAATGTCTGTAAGCATCCACATTCACGACTACAATGAGCGAGCTAGATACGTGTTCACGCCATGATTGTAGATACGAGGCATATCCAGAAAGTAAGTGTACTGAATTTTTGTAGGTTACAAGTTTTTTTATTTAAACAAAAAAATTACGTGGTTACCGTAGTACATATGTAAGCTATTTTTCGACATAGTCGCCATTCCTCTCAATGCAGGTGGTGAAGCGGGGTATCAACTTTTTGATGCCTTCCTCGAAGTAGTTTCCCGCCAACCCATCCGTCCACTTCTCCACCTCCTCCTTTACCTCCTCGTCGGTTGAAAACCTTTTCCCACCCATGTGCAGCTTCAGGGAGGTAAAGAGATAGTAATCTGAAGGTGCTAGGTCAGAGGAATGCGCGGGATGGTTCAGGACATCCCATTTAAACGAGGCGAGCAGTTCCTTCGTGGCGTTGGCCTTGTGCGGTCTGGCATTGTCGTGCAGCAGGCAGACTCCCTTTTTGTCAGCATGCCTCTCCTCTTGTTCTGAATCGCCCTCCGCAATTTGTTTAGGGTCTCACAGTATCTTGCAGAGTTGATGGTCTCCCCTTGAGGCATATATTCAATTAAAATTATGCCTTGACAGTCCCAAAACACGGATGCCATGATTTTCTTGGCTGAAATTGTGGTTTTGAACTTTTTGGCGGAGGGTGAAGAGGTGTGACGTGACCGTTTTTAAACTCGCGACACCACTTGTACACACTCGTACGATTCATAGCTTTATCATCATATGCAGTTTTCACCTCATTATAAACCTCAACCGGAGGTTTTCCCTTCCAAACGAGATAACGGATGACGCCGCATATTTTGCACTTGGCTGGAGATTGGGTTGACATTTTTCACGAAACGTGTTGTCGCGTCGACACTTCTCAACGTACTGACCTCGAACCGGTCTCGTTGCGGAGGGGAAGGGTCAAGCTACACGGAAGTGTAGCCAACATGTCGAAAATAAAATCCATCCGGTCGTGAGAGCCTCAGTACACTTACTTTCTGGATACGCATAGTACTAGTGTTTTTGGTGTGCTTTAAATATTCAGTATTTGAAATTATCCTGAGAATGAAGGTAGCAACCAACGCCACATCTCGAAGACATTTATAATGTTTATTTCATTCATGTCCTATCCCTATCATATATAGTATTGTTTCATTCCAGTATTGTTCTTATATTTTCATAATTTACTTTTATTTTTCACCTTCACAAAAACCATCAGTTTATTAAAAAAATAATTTTGTTACTCGTTTGTGTTTTATATAGCCTTCTTGAGGTGATATGAGCATGAAGCAAGAATAATGTTGTGACGAGATGTCTTTGGATCTACCCTCGTGGGTGCGCAGGTGATTAAGGACCTTTTTTTTATGACCTATGATAGGTCATGTCATGTCCCACCGGTAGGCACTCCTACGGCTGTATCCATGTCCTCATTTGTTTTACATCTAGTTCTCTAAGAATCGGTACACTCACACTCCGGAAAGCCTTCAAGGGTGTTGTGGGTAGTCATAAAACTCCCGTGTGACCTCAGTTTTGGTTGTGTTTTTTTATTATCCACAATACAACATTTACAGCTTACATTTCGCTTTAATGAAAAGGTAGAGCACAAGTACAAAACAATGGAAAAAAACACCATTTTGTGGATAAAGAGAACCATTTTACTAGACAAGGTCTATGACGAAGTGGTCTTATTCCTTAATTACAAAATTCATACTATATACTATACTTGTCTTAAATATGAAAAAAATCAGTACATTTTTTTGTTAAAATAAAAGAGATATGACCGAAGTCATAGGTATTCTTATACAAACAAATAATTGGAGGAAATAAATGTCTGTGTCATTCGAGTGAAGTAGCACAGCGTGAGGTTCGAACTGGCGACCTTCCGCACGGAAGTCCAGTGTTTTATCACGTGGCTATGTACCTCCGCGTTTACACCCTAGCACAAACATAAATCCCACGCGATCACATACACTATTTCAGCTCATCATAGCCTCAACAACAAAATCATCATAATGAATAACAACTTCTCATCACACGATCTAAATGTACATCAGTAATCCATTCACACGCCTGCGGAAAACATCAAAAGTTTTGAAGAGCTTTATTATGAATAACCTTGACTCTTTCTACCATTCCCTCATCTGAAAACAGTTGGGTGAGAAACATGGACGGAGAAAATAAAAGGTATGTTTGCAAATATAAATTAATTAATAAAATATATCTTGCAGTCCCGAGATTGTTTCCTTTTTTATACTCCTTTGTTTTTGCTATCATCAGTATCATACATTTGTGTAGACATATAAGCATTACGAGTTATTTTCCGCTACAAGTCAGCTTAAATATGTTCTGCTACTGGTCAGCTTAAAGATTTTCTGCTACTGGCCAGCTTAAAAAAATCTGCTACAGATCAGCTTAAAGATTTCTTTTACATTTTTATTTTCATACTCACGCCATTTTTTTTCATGTGTAAGCTTTTTAATAGCACCATTTGTTTACAAATTAAGGCATTACAAACAGTAACTAAATTACAATTCATTATAGTTTCCATTAATTTGGCAGTCAAATATCTATGCTTGACGTGAAAATTCATTTGTAAATATGATGAATAATTTTTATTTGAAAGAATACATAAAGCTTAAATTAAATGCATAATTCCAACCCCACCATAATCTCAAAAACTACATTATAATCATATATAACTACTTCACATCACACGCTCTACATTCGCATAATTTATTCACTTACATGTCTATATGGAGACCTTCAAAAGCTCCCCACTCCTAACTCTTACTAATAGTTTATTCACATGCATAATCAAAAAAGCTCCACACCCGTAATTTTTACTAACAGTTTATTCACATACATAATTAAAAAAGCTCCCAACTCTTACTAATAGTTTATTCACATTCATAATAAAAAAGAAATTATAGTGAAAAATTAAAATAATATGACGTCAAATTATGAAGATTTTCATCTTGAAAGGTAAGTAAGAATAAAGAAAATTTAAATAATTTGTTAGTAATAACATAGAAGTTTATGGAAAAACGAAAAATCTCTCACAAAACCCATGATTTCACTTAAATGATCTTACTTGACATCCTTTCGGAACCTTTATGGCAGAATTCGTCCTACATTCGAGCAATATTGCTTTATATTTCGTTTAGTTAACGTTATCTGGATTGAAATAACGTGCTAAAAATGTAAATTTTCCTTGAATTCCCCTTCAACGCTCCGGCGGAATTAAGTTTTAAAATAATGTTCCTTCTTATTCATATTTAAGTTGGTAATAATGGACTGATAATCATTTTATTCCTTTACCAGGCTCCATGTAAAAATATTTTTATTTTCATGTTTGCATAATTATATTCCCAAAAATTTTAAAAACAAATTGAATTTTGTAATTGAAATTTATATTTAAAATTTTAAGATGAGACGAATCTTCTTTGTTTATTTAACCCTTCAAGTACAATTCAGTGGGTTTATTGGTAGAGGGCAATTTCTTCCAGCTAACCATGAAAAAAAAATACAAATTCAACAGAGATACACGGCACGCATGCCAACTGACCAAATATCCATAGAACTAGAACATTTTTGAATAAAGGTAATATGCCTATCTGTCTGGTTTCCATGATATATCAAATTCAATTAAGGCAAATAGGTGCGAAACATTTAGGCAGTGGATCGGATTGTGGTTGGTGTTGACAGGAGTTTGATTACTTGAGCTTGCAGGAGTAATTTGTAACGGAAATTTGTATTAACTACTGAATGTAATGTGTTTTTGATGTGATGTGTTTTTGATAGGTGTACGGAGAACGTGATGAAATACACTAAGGGTCAACTCATGTGGTATATATTTATAATTAGGTCTCACTACTTATTAAGTTCGTGAGAATTTATGAGGGAGGTATCAAATAATTATTCAAAAATCGGTAAAAAGCATCAACCTATAGTTTCACGTTTACCATATACGAGTATGTCCTCAGTAAGATAGAAGCAAAAGTGAAGTTTGTAGGGAACACGTGAATAAACCCAGAGCCATATACTCGTATATCAAATGTCCAATTTACTTGTATATTACTTACGTGTTTTTTTTGTTTGTCTAATTTTTCATTTCTACTTGTGCAAATGAATAAATAATTTTTATTTTCAGTGTTCGGTGACAGATGTACACATTAGAGCTATACGAGGGTTGCTACTTAAGCTTTGAGATATGGCAACACCAGTGTAGACACGTCAAATCTGACATCAGCATCGTAAAGTTTGACGTTTTTAATGGTATACGTGCTCAGAAAGTTTTGTCATACGAGTGCTATTTGTGTTGTTTACAGTGACTTGAAAAATGAATCTTGGCCAAACATGGGATTTAATCATGTGCGATGATTTTTTATGATTTTCAACTTGGATTAACTCAACAACAGTGTGCCGATCAACTCGTTTGGATTTTTGATGATGAAGCACCATCCCGGGCCACTGTGTTTCGCTGGTTTTCTGAATTCAATCGTGGTCGTAGTTTGCTCCAGGACGAATTTTGTGAAGGTTGTCCAAAATCGGTTATTGTGCCAGAAAACATCGATGCTGTGCGTGAACTGATATTGCAAGATCATCATGTGACTTATCGTGAGATTAAGGCATGTTTGGGCATTAGTTCCACTCGCATACATTGATTATTGCATGAACATTTAAAAAAAAAATGTTCGCGTTGGATACCGCATAATTTGACAATCGCCCAAAAAAAGGCTCGTGTCGATAGGTTCAAAGAAATGTTGAAAAAATTCGATCGCGGTGCTTCAAAAGACGTCTATAAGATCGTGACAGGTGACGAATCATGGACCTGTGCATATGAACCAAAAACTAAACAGCAGTCGACTGTATGGGTCTTTCAAGACGAGCCAAATCCAACAAAAGTTGTTCGCGCACGAAGCACTTCGAAGCAAATGGTGGCTTGTTTTTTCGGTATAAATGGTCATGTCGCAACAGTGTCTTTAGTGGAACGTCGTATGGTTAATTTTGAATGGTACATCACCATTTGTTTGCCAAAAGTGTTCGGAGAAATGAGGAAAATCAACCGCAGAAGACGGATCATTCTCCACCACGACAATGCGAGCTCTCACACATCGGCTCAAACAAGTGACTTTTTGAGCATTCAAAACATCGAATCGATGGATCATCCGCCGTACAGCCCTAATTTGGCACCCAATGACTTGTTTTTATTCCCGAACATCAAATATCAATTGCGAGGTCAACGTTTTTCGACGCCTGAAGAAGCGGTTGATGCGTTCAAAACGCATGTTTTAATATTACCTCATTCGGAATGGAAAAAGTGCTTCGAAAATTGGTTCAAACGCATGCAAAAGTGTATTGATCTTCATGGAGAGTATTTTGAAAAACAATAAAGCCATTTTCGATGATAAATATTTGTTTTTACTTGTCTGTCTCAAAACTTAAGTAGCAACCCTCGTATACAACGAAAATTAACTGATAAAAAATAATCTTGTTCAAAAGAAGGCATTAATTAATTTGACTATTTAAATATACGAGTAATAAGCAAATATGACAATTTCATCTGCGGCTAAGAGATAAGAGGGGATATTGGGAAGAAGGATAAAGGGGAACTAGCAAACGCACTACGTCACTGAAGAAAAATATAATACTTTTTGGATCGCTGTTTTAAACATGCTAATGTTAGTTGATAAGCTGGTTTCAGAACGTTACGCCATGGACTGTAAAACATTAAGGAAAAAATGATGAGCGGTGATTTGGAAAAGCTTATAGGTAATATCCGCTTGAGCGTGATTTAGTGATCGAATAGATGGTGAAAATTTTCGGCCAAGTATGAGAGGATGGTGGGACAGTTAATATCGCTATCAAGAAGTGAAAATCCACGCACTTGACGCCGATTTCCTACATTCAACCAGTAAAGTAGCTTCTGGAAAGGCGTGATGTGATCGTTACTGATATGATAGGCTATCCTTTGTGATGGAGTACGATATTTAACCATCTCGTGTATGATGTATGCTAGCTTTTGCATTTCATTATCAAGAACGTAGTCTTGACATATCAAAAACTACAGCTCCGATGTCAAGGAGATCAAACTTCCACGACCATTGGCTGATTTAATATGTTGCAGAAGCGAAATATGCGTGCTAAGGATGGAAGTGGAGTCCTGTTCTCTGCGCTCACACCCTTAGAGGTATGCGTTGATGGTTATAGAAATATTCAAATTAACGTGATATATCTGTGGCTTGCAATCAATTCCTGATAACTTAAAAATTACACTTTACAGTTTACAACATTATATTTCTCAGTAAATGGTAAAAAAATCGAATTTAAATTAGTGGATTAATGTCCTGAATTGCTTGTTTTTTCAATATTCGAGTTTATTCAGTACATACTCGCCGTAGGGCTATTTTCTATTGTAAACAAAGTGCCTCTAATAACAAATAAAATTCCTCAATAAATGGAATATATCTTTTGTGGAATCAATTTGCTGAGATTGCCGATGTATTTTTCCATGGTCTGAGATTGCCGATGTATTTTTTTCCATTTGCTGGGATTGCCGATGTATTTTTCCATTAGCTATAAAAGTAAGCTGATTGCAGAATTGATGAAGCATATAATTTGCAGTGTACTATTCTTTTTGCGTTAATGTCAAATTGATATGGTGAGATGCGCGCAGCTGACTATTACGGGATAGCGCAGTGTGGATATTATTAAATGTTTGTAATTATTTTTACTCGTTAACTTACTTACTATATGTATTATTTGAAATGTTTTGTTGATATATCTTTGTACTCGTATTTGGTTTTATCGAATTGTTTTAAATTGTTTTTTTTTTCGTTAACTTACTTATGTATTATTCGTAATGTTTTGTTGATATATCTTTTGATTCGGTTTTATCGAATTGTTTTAAATTGTTTTTGTTTTTTATTTTAAGATTATTTTGTAATAAAGAGAAAACAATTTTTTCAAAAATAATATTGCAAGGTGCATTGTATCTTCTATGAAAAATATAAAATAAAATATGACAGGATATCCCTCGTGATCGAAATGATTGCCAGCTATTATGTTATTGTTTTACACTTTTGTTCCATACAATAGAATCTGGCATGCTTATTGGCATATGCTAATCTCTTTTAACCAACCAGAAAATTGTTAAAGAGGTCCTAATTGAAAAACCAGACTACATTCCTTAATTGAAATACCAGAATAGAAAATATTTGGGTTCAATTGGAAATTAAACCCGCTACCACTGGGTCTGAAAACCAGCATCTTAGAACTTGTATAAAGAAAGCTAACATAAACGCGACAAAAAACTGTAACGTGTGTAAGCTGTTGCATCTCAGCAAGTATTGGAAAGTTTCAAATGGAAAAAGATTATACTTCCAAGTCGATGGGCATGTTTAATTTGTGTTATTTAATATAATATTAGAATTTATCATAAATTACAGAAAAACACAAATTCTGATGTAAAATGGCCAAAGAGTAAAACAAGTCCAGAAATTAATCTGCCAGGAATCGAGCCTAGGGTACTCGTTTGCTTAGCGTGAATGGTAACCGTTAGACTACGGCATCCGGCATAATTATGATAATTATAATTGGATTGACTTTTCGAATTTCACTAATATGATGTTATTATCGCGACTCGAGTTTCGAACTACTTATTCGAGCTCTTTATCAGGCAAACTAAACATTAATTCCAATACTTAACCTATTAAAACTAAGAATTGCGTGAAGGAGGGGTGTCTCTAATGGAAATATTGATAGAAGGCTGATGTTTATAGAAATTTAGGTTGATAATGTTTGGTTTATGTGATTCGGTTTCTGGGGTTTAAATGTTCTAAAAAGAACATATTATTGTAATATTTGAACAGTGAAAAACTTTTATTTTCTTTGTAGTATTTTTCCATACGTTTGCAAATTCAAAAAATAAAATCGGATCAAATATTCAATGCAAATATGAGTAGAAGGCCTGATAGAAGAAGGTCAATGAAATTGTGGTTAGATCAAGGGAATTATATTTTGAAAGAAGGAAACGTAAAAAGTCAGAGAAATTGTAAGAGTTGTATGAGGAAGTGTTTGGATGTAGAAAAGGCCAAAGACGTGTGTCAAGATAGGAAAGTCTAGCACTATATGAATGGTTGAATTAAAATAGGCACTAAGTACCAAAAAAAAAAACTAAGTATGCAGTTTCATTATATATGACATATAGAACGAAACTGCATACTTAATTTTTTTTTGTTTTTTTTTTTGGTACTTGGTGCCTATTTTAATTCAACCATTCGTATCTTCTTTACCCACCCCGACCGGGAAATGGCATGATGGTATGATGTCTTCGAAATACGACACACCTTATGTATTTATTTTAAATCTTCTTTAAGTTTTTCAATAAGTGTGTTATCTGAAAAGTACTCGTATATCACAAAATAGATTAATAATTTTAAAGATTAAAGTGTTGCTTAAGATTATATTAAAAACATGTTTACAGTAACTTTTTTTGTTAATCTGTTTTTGATTTTTATCTCGAGAAATAATGTTGTCAACAATAAATTTATAAATAATAATATATTCTCAGAAAAGTAAATAAATTCTACTCAACAATATTTAAAAAAAAAATAACAGATTCATCTCAATTTGTCAAAGCTTTTATGGAGAGAGAAAAATCCTGAAACTTTCAATAAGTTCCTTTAATAGAATCTATTTCTGTTTCTGTGAAAGCCACAAAGTCTAAAATGTAAATCTATAATAAAAATGACAGTTCAAAAGATGAGAAATAAAATTCCGTTGAAGGGAAATTGCTCAAAAGTATGTGCAATTTTTTTCATTCATAGTGGTTGACTTATTTTCCCTTTTTTCTTATGGAATTGTTTTCCATCTGATTTTTTTAGGAAGTGTTTCAGGTGGACAGCTATTGGAAGAAATGAAAGTCTTCTATAGTATGTGGAGAGCGATTGGAAGAAAGAAAAGTTTTCTTACCCGTCAATAAACAACCATCGACTGCCGACTGCCTGAATTGTTTTCCTCCTTTTGCCTTTATTAAGTCATGGGAGCCAAATAGGCATATTGTCTTTGGGCAAAAGATGTTTTAACTCTAGGGATGGTGAACATTTAATCATCTGCCATGCGTGTCATGTGTCTCTACTGAGTCTGCATCTCCTCCTCCTCTCGATGATAGTGCCAGAGAATGGATTTGAGATGTAAATTGGCTATGTTCAGGACCCGATACTCCCTGAAAAGCTCCGCTGTGGGATACCGGGCAGGAAGTTTATTAATTATTTTTAAAATAAATTTTTGGGAACCTGCAGTAAGTGTTTTTGTATTAAGGTGCATCCCCCCTCCCCAAACTGATACTGATATAAAATAACAAAAGTCGCAACGATTGGTGGTTGGCTTGAAAAACAACCACCTTGCCGTAAATAAGTGATTATTATTATACTAGTAGCAACCCGTGAAATATTCACGGAAGTAAAACAAATTATACATTTTTGAAATACCGAATGGAGCAAGATCAGCTTAAAGTTTTTTGGGTTCATTAATGTTTAAAGTTTAAAATAAAAAAGGTACATCTTGATTGATGAATTATTTAATTCTCAAAAATCTCTTTATACACGATGTTTTGTGTATAAACATTACTGTTGTTCAATTTAAATCGTTGATTAAGTTTTCCTTGAAGACTTGTTTCAGATATATTGACTGTAATGTTTTCGCGTTTCCGACATCTTGAAAAAGCCACATACTCGTATAATTGTCTGCATTCAAAAAAAGAGCATAAGATAAATAAATACAAGTAATTATAAGGTTCAATATGATAGGAAATAAATGAATTATTTAATGAATTACAATTCAAAATAAATTGGCATCGTCCTTTTTTACACTAGTTCGTTCAATATAATTTCAATCTGTTTCGAAGTAGTAAACATAAGTAATTATAAGGTTCAATATAATAGGAAATAAATGAATTATTTAATGAATTACAATTCAAAATAAATTGGCATCGTCCCCTTTTACACCGGTTCGTTCAGTATAATTTCAATCTGTTTCGAACGACAACCGTACGGGCTTTGGCCTATTTATATTATTATATTGTTTAAGTCTGTATAAATTTACCATTTTAGAATATGGGAATATGGCTTGTGGCGCTGCATTATACAGTCTTCTTCTTATTTTAGGCTTGTTATGGTCCTGCATCATTGTTTCCCTCTTGTGACGTCGACTGCCAGCTGTCTTTCCATCTTTTGGGAGGTCGTCCTGGAGGTCTGCTGGCTTGGGGGATACTGTCCCTGGCCATTCTCCTCCGTTAATATCTCCATAACTCCGCCATTACCGGTTCCAAGCCCGAATGAGAAAGGAGGAGGGATCATGGGTAAGGCCAGCAACCTGCCCATGATAACAATATACTATATATGCTCACAGACCTGCTCACACAGCCTCGGACAAGGTAATGAAAAAGGTAACGACCAAAGCTAGGAAAAGGACTACGATTCGAAAAACAAACCTAACTAGACTGGCATGCTGGAACATAATGTCCTGGAGAAATTGAGACCAAGAAATTCTGCATTATACAGTCATGTAACAATAATTTTGATAGCAATAAGACAAGTTTTCAAAATGATGTACTATATTGATACCTATCAACGAAGAATGAATAATGATTTGATGAACTGCAGGGATGTATTGTGTACAACTAACTTTGCACCAAAAATCTTCTGTATGCATTAAGAAAATATCGTAATTTTGAAACAAGTATTTATGAAACAAGATGAAGAAACTTCTGAATTAATAAAAATTACATACACGTGAACATCATTTAGGTATATAAGTTTCGTGTATTTGGATCTTAATTTGTTGAATGCATTACCTAAATCAATAACATATATTATATATAAATGTAATATAAATATTATATAAAACTAAAATAAAAATGACTGATAGAAATCAAACAAGATTTATTAAGAAATAATGTCAACCAACACAAGATAAAAACTCTAATAGCTTAATTTAAATGGTAATTTTCGGTAAAGTGTATTTTTGTATACTTATGACTGATATTTTTTTTAAACTTTTTTTTATTGTGTTATGATAATATATTTCAATCAATCAGAAGACGTTTAAGATTGAAAATCAGATTAGAACTTTTTTGTAAAAGAATGGGTGCTAGCGGAAACCAAATTGGCAACCCCCCATTGGCTGAGTCAGGCATCTAATAAACTTGGTAACGAAGGTTTTCAGATGTTCCCAGTTTTTTCTGCCTACCTCATAGTGACACAACGCGAGTGTGATGATGATTATTAACATTGCAAACACTCCATTCAATAAATGAGCATCCAAAGAAACATAAGTCAATATACAATTAAATAAACATTTACAAATAGAAATATTGAACAATTTTAAAACAAAAAATTCAACCGTAGAGAAAGCCTAACTTTAGGTATTAACAACCTAATTTATATCGCCTACATCAAACACATTAGCCAAAGAGGGTAAACGCCTTATGCCTTCGGAGTCGACTCACTTTTACGATACAACGGCCTCCACTTCAAAGCTTTTAGTTCCGACTTTGACCTACTTGTGTACTCTCCTCTAATCTCCGTAACTTATCTGTAAGTAATAGAAAACAAAGTTTACTATTAACGTAGATATAAAATCCTCTTTAAAGACCAAACAATATCCTTAGAATAGATTTATTGCTTTCCTTTTACATTTTGGGTCTAGTTCGTGTTCATTATCATCGACATCAGCAGTTCTTGTGAGTAGCATTAGTTGCGTAGTATCTAGGCCTTTTTTTAACTGCTTTTGTGGAGATGTTGTATTCTTGGAGTATCTTAACATATCTAATACTAGACAATTTACCCGTGCCATTATCACTTTCAGAGTTTTTAAAAGTTTTTGAACTGTTACGTTCTAAAACAGTGATTGTTAATAAAATACTCTCTTAAAGAACTACAATAACTACCCTTTTAAACACTATAATACTACACCAAACACATCAACTGACAGCTAAATGTCAAAATTTTAATCTTTAATCGCGACTATTATTAATAAATAATTGTCTTGAATACAAACCAACGCCCGGACGTGGACACAAAGAAATTATTTCAATTTTGTAGTTAGATTCGTTAAAATTATTTCTTCTATTGTGTAATACTGTTTACATGTCAATGTTGAATTTCAGTTGTTATTTTTGTGATCTTTTGTAATATAAAGTTAGTAATAATATTAATAATAAAAGGTCGTTTAGACAGTAGACTCTCTTTAAAGGTGCTCCAAGTCAGGACTCAAGTCCATTATCATTGACAAATTTAAAATATAACAAAATAAATATATTTAAATTGAGTATGAAGATAGGAAGGAAGTGGTTGCGGCCATTAGATTATATACTTCCCCGCATCTGAATATGTTCAGAAAAACATATTTGGTAAGAATACCAAGGGAAGACGAACTACAAAGGAATCTTTGTAGATCTTCCGATATGCGATAGTAACACATGGGGCTTTAAGTTTATTGTAGTGTTCGTATAACATCATCAGTTTTAATAAGACCTCCTAAAGGGTTATCTTTAAGTGTTTTCTAAAGCTGCACATGCCACCTATATCTAAAATACTGAGAGGTAGACCATTCTACGCTACAGGACCAGGAACGGCAAAAGCTTCGTTACTTTATACACCATAGTTTCAAATACGGTGCGATAACATATGTAAAAGTATTGGCGGAAATGCGAAACTCCTCTATTCATCCATTTTTCAGGATTGGAATAAAAAAAATGCACATTTATAACTGAGAGTCTCACTAATGTGTTTTTATTATTTATAATGATCTATAAATTAATTTGGATAATGTCGTTCAGCCGAAAATGAAACAGAATATACAGCGACGGGGAAGTGAGAATGAAACTAAACAAACATGTAGGAGTGTGTGCAAGAGCTACTCGTATTGTGTAACATCAAGAGATTTTTTTTTTTAAACGCCGTCACTTATTTGAGTTCTAGTTCAATTGACGATGTGAACAATGAGGGTGACCAAAATTATTTAGATCGAATACATTTCCTCGATGAATTAACACATTCAGGGATGCCGCATCAAAATTAAAATGAAACAAAAAACACTGTGACCGTAAAGTGAAAATGAAACGCAAAAAATGTGAATGTCGAAATATTGTTCGAATTTTCAAATACAGAACGCTGTCAAGATAAACAGATTTACAAAACAAATTCAAATTGATTTGCTATCATTGTTAAAATTAGTCCTCGCAATTACAATGATCGTTTTTTAATAAAATGGTGGGTGCATATCGGTGGAGTGGGTAGACGTTTTCATTGGAGGTTTAAAGATGCCTTTTTTTCGTTTTGTTTGGCTGAGCTTCAATTTTATTGATGCACCACTGTCTCTCTTTACTTTTGTTAAAGCAAGAAGTTATTTGGTGCGACGGGCAAGAATTCTTGACATTGTTTTTACATGATGGGAGAAAAATACGAACCTGGCAATAAGGAATATATTCCCATGAAATAAACTGTTATTTAAAAAAATAACTGTATTCAACATTTCTCAATGATAGATTTTGGATAAAGTTTATGTTTAATATTTAGTCATAGGATATTCCATGTTAGTTATTAGTTCAGTTTGATACTATTTTATAATAACAATTTGTGGAAATATATTCCATATTGACAAGTTCGAACTTTTTCTTAATACGGAAAGAGTTTTCTTCTTTTTGAAGAATGGAATGGAATTTCGGTGGAAAAATAACCTCCCCGTGGCTTCAAAATTCCTTGCCCGTCTCACCAGATCATCTTCTTGCTTTAACACTATGACCATCCAGGGAGGAGATATAGACGGTGCTTCTATAAAAACAAAAATCAACCACAGAACATAAAAAAAGTAACTTCAAAGCTTCAATAAAAACGTCATCGTGCCCCACCAATAGGCACCCCGCCACTCAAACATAATATTAGGCATGTGTGGATTGCTTTTAAAAAAAACTATATCCTGCATTCTCAAGAGTTTCAAATCGAGCTGACATAAACATTAAAATTCATCCTGGGCTCCATCAAAAGAAAAATACTGAAAGAATCCGATACTGTTTTCACCATATTATGTCGGTTTCAAGAAATATGCTACATTTAAATATTTTTATTCCAGATTGTTCTATATGTAAGTACAACTTCCAACGAGTAAAAAGTTTATGTTTTCACACGTCCTTGGATGGTCTTTCCAGCTAGTAATATTAATAAAGGATTATTTACTAATCTACTTACATCACCATTAGAGAGCAGACTCTCATCAAGGGCGCCTTATCATATTTTACTCTATTTGGAGTTTTAATGTTTACGCACATGCAAATTACTTTTGGCTATATTTTAATCTAAATAATCCAAAACCCATTTATTAATTTAAATTAATATTTCTGAATAGTTGCTGATTCACTGATAATTTAAAACGTATTGGTTGGTGCATGCATTGGTATTTCCAATATTCTTAAATAATCCAATTTAGGAAGCATTTTTCTTAGTTAACATATCTGTACTATATGATTAATATAATTTAACTTACCATGAACGGTTTCAGAGTTTTTTTAAAGTTTTTGCTCTGTCATTAAAATGAGCATGTGTATAAAAGTATACACGAGGTTAACTATGTGTATACCACTATTAACATATTTTAAATAAAATTTCCTGTTAAAATACCACTTTAACATAACAATACCAACCCGATACATCATCTGACAGCTGAATGTCAAAATTATGAAATCTTTACTCGCGACTATTATTTATTTAACACCATATACGAACGTGGATAAAAAACAATTATTCCAATTTAATCATAGAATTATTACAGTGCATACCTCATTTTGTTTTCAAACAGCAATACGATACCAAATCTGTTATTATAAATTAAAAATCGATAATTATATGCTATTTGGGCGACATATTTTAACATCGGACAAACTTCAGAGCGTTGCGGATATATCTGGGTAATAATTATTATAATTTATTTAGTATAAAAATGACATGCTAGTAAAATATGTATTACATGTGAAAATACCGTCTTTAAAGCGAAAGTACATAAGCTTACACAAAACGTTGTTATATTTTCTAATTCTCTCATATCTCAATTAAGGATTTTCACTTCATAAAAAGTTTTGTGTCTGTCGCGGGGAACTTTTAATTACCTCAATTATACATTTGGTTATGCTTTTTTATACGTTGTATTTCATTTTAAATGTATACAGTACAAATAGTCGTTTTTTGCTGTATGACAATACCTTCTAAACATTGTTATGATACAGATCCTTTAGGAGAGTTCGCTCTCTAAATAGCGCTACATAAATCGTCCTTTTTTTTATTTATTACAAGGTATATGAAATTCGATACCAGACTGTAATAATATTTTGCTGATGAAATAAAATAAAATTGTATAATTGAAATATGATGCTCTAAAGCATTTTTAATTGTTTGTAGATTTATAGTACATGATCGGAAAAAAATTGTTGGATGGAATTTTGAAAGAAGAAAACTTACGGAGTAAGATTAATAGTATGAGAATGTGGAGGAGGCGAAAAATGGGTGGAATATATTTATAAATTTATATCGTTTTAAAAAAAAGGAATGATCTTGAAAAAAATGGATATTTTGCTTTTCAAAATATTCGTAGCTCCATACGTTCGTTGTGTTGGGATCGTAATAGGATGACAGAGGGGTTACATTTTTGTTTTTGATTTATTTTAAACATTTCAGTAAAATGTCGATAAAACAATTTGTATCATATCTTTGGAAAATTTAAGTGTTCATTTATTATAAATAAGATATAACGTTATTATAAATAAAATGTAATGATAAAATCAGAATGAGGAAGAGCACATTAAGATTGTTTAAAATGCGACATACCTATATACATAGAAGGATATATTGTAGTTGTAAAGGGTCTTTCAAATTGAGTGGTTTTTTTAATATTTTTTTTAAATTCTTCAATAAAAGACTCAATTTGCTTTGATTTCAATTTTTTTATTGGTTATTGAAGTATAATGTATGACATTTAAACACAAAAATTTTGGGCTCAAATTTTGGTAGGGTCACGGAGATACATATTTTGCTGGCAAATATGTGTCACCTAAATACCGTGTAACGCCACAGTTGCATACCATCAGCAACACTACCAATAGTCCTACTCTTAGCGTCCACGAGTGGTCTCATAGGCCCCGCGAGCCCTGGGCAATGTGGCCACTGGCAATACCATCAGCCATAGCAGATAGGAGAGGATGAATGGCGAGTCTCCAGCGCCATAAAACTGGAACCCCCCAGCTAAGGGAAGGAAAACCCCTACAGAAAAACCCTGGTCCTCCTGGTAGGGGGTTTGGCGTAAGGCTAACAACCTTATCCTAGAAAAACAAACTTGTTACGAAAAATCCAAGGAGCCTCGGACATATCGGCACTACCCCTGGACGACCCGGCAACCGAAATAAGGACTATGATTTGCGTATTGGTACCTGGAATGTACTTACTTTGTACAGACCAGGTCGACTGAAACTACTGACGGATACTCTAACAAAATATAGCATAGACATCGCTGCCCTACAAGAGATTAGATGGACTGGCAATGGAATTATGGACAAAAGAGATTGCACATTGTACTATAGCTGTCATAAAAAAGACCACATGTTTGGTACAGGATTTATTGTTGCAAAAAACAGAAAACATCTTGTAATAGACTTCCAACCTATAAACAAAAGAATATGTACTATGAGAATCAGAGGAAGGTTCTTCAACTACAGTATTATTAATGTGCATGCACCAACGGAAGACAAGAGTGAGGATGAAAAGGATGAATTTTATGAGTGCCTCGACAGAACATGGAACAAATGCCCAAAACATGACATTAAATTGGTAATAGGAGACCTTAATGCAAAAGTCGGGTCCGAGACAGCATACCGCCCTACAATCGGTATACACAGCCTACACAAGGATAGCAACGAAAATGGCTCTCGACTCATATCATTTGCGGCTGCCAAAGGAATGGTCATAGGTGGAACACTGTTCGATCATAAGGACATACACAAAGCTACATGGAAATCCCCTGATGGCCGCACCCGTAACCAAATTGATCATGTTTTGATTGACTCTAGGCACTGCTCAGACCTCATAGACACGCGTAGCTTTAGAGGTGCAAACATAGACTCTGACCACTGTCTGGTGATAGCGAAACTCAGAGCTCGCATTTCAAATGCAAAGAAAGGAAAGCCAACTAGGATTAGGAAATTGAACATAGGCAGACTGAAAGATAAGGAGGATTCTGAAGCTTTTTGCCAACAGATAACGGAAAGAATACAAAATGATACACAACAGGGTTCAGCATTGAATGAGAGATGGACACGGTGCAAGGAACTCATCATGAAAACAGCTGAAGACACACTGGGATACCATAATAATAGTAAAAGAAATGAATGGTTTGACGACGAATGCCATACAGTCACCAACAATAAAAACACAGCATATCTAAACATGATTAGTAAACATTCCACCAGAGCGGCAAAGGAAACCTACCAAAATCTCAGACGAGAGGAAAAACGGATACACAAAAGAAAAAAACGTGAGCACGAAAACGGAGAAATAAAGAAAATAGAAGATTTGCACCAACAGCATAACACCCGAGAACTTTACCGCCAAACCAATTCGCTTAGAAAGGTCTTCAAACCCAAAACTACCGCATGCAGAAACAAACAAGGCCTTATTGTTAGTGATAACAATGCGGTACTGGAGAGGTGGGTGGAGCATTTCGATGAATTACTTAATGGAAGCAGCCAACCAACAATTGACGAATCCCTAACTAGAGAATCACCTGATGAAACTAACATAAATGAACCAACACTGACGGAGGTCCAACTGGCTCTTAAGAAATTAAAAAATAACAGAGCCCCTGGCGAAGACAACATCCCCAGTGAACTGTACAAACATGCGCCAGAACCTCTTATCAGGATAATACATCAAATAATAACTGAAATCTGGAATGCAGAGACGCTACCAGATGACTGGTCCCAGGGCGTTCTGTGCCCATTACACAAAAAAGGAGACCAGTTGGACTGCAAAAATTACAGAGGCATAACATTACTGAATACTGCTTATAAAATACTCTCTAATATCCTCTTTTCAAGGCTCTCGACATACACTGAGAAAATCATTGGTACCTACCAATGTGGTTTCACAGCAGGCAAAGGCACAACTGACCAGATCCACGGCCTACGGCAAATACTAGAAAAGTGCCAAGAATACAATATTGACACCTTCCACTTGTTTATTGACTTCAAAGCGGCCTATGACAGCATAAATAGAAAAGAACTGTATAAAGCAATGTCCGAATTGAATATACCAAATAAGCTGATACGACTTGTAAGAGCAACAATGAGCCCAACCATAACCAAAGTAAGAATCGACAAAGACCTCTCAAAACCATTCCAGACATATAATGGCCTACGACAGGGAGATGCCTTGGCATGTCTCCTATTTAACGTGGCTCTAGAAAAAGTGATAAGGGACTCAAAAATAGATACCAGAGGCACTATATTCTACAAGTCAGTTCAGCTACTCGCCTATGCAGATGACATAGATATTGTGGGACGGTCACTTGAAGCTACCCGTGAAGCGTTTGTAGCATTGGAGGAAAAAGCAAAAATAATGGGACTTGTCATAAATGAAGATAAAACAAAATTGATGATTGCTTCTAATACCACATATCCATACCCCCAGGTTTTTGCTGCAAATTACAACTTTGAAATAATTAATTCATTTACATACTTAGGCTCAACAGTTACCAGTGATAATAACACCCGAGAAGAAATTGACAGAAGGATAATGGCAGCAAACCGATGTTACTACGCTCTCCAAAAACAGTTAAGATCCAAATTACTGCGAAGAACCACAAAAACACTACTGTACAAGACCCTGATCAAACCAGTCCTCACATATGCCTCTGAAACCTGGGTGATGACAAAACACACTGAAGGGTCCATCGCAGCATTTGAAAGAAGGGTTCTTAGGACAATATACGGCCCAGTGAGAGACCACAATGGTTGGCGTCGTCGATATAACCGAGAGCTATATGATATCTATAAAGAGCCCGATGTGATCAGATCCGTCAGAGTAGGGCGCTTGAGATGGGCTGGTCACATAATCAGAATGGACGACGACAACCCTACAAAACGCCTCACGCTCTCAGTAACACAGGGACGTAGAAGACCAGGAAGGCCCAAAATGCGATGGATGGACAGTGTCAACACGGATGCATCGGTGTTGCCAGTGAGAAATTGGAGAATAAGGGCATCAAACAGACAAGAATGGAGGAACCTCCTGGATTCAGCCAAGGCCCACCCAGGGCTGTCGAGCTTAGGATAATAATAATTTAAACACAAAAAACAATATCCGCCAAATGTTCACCTTTTGCAGCTCCACAGATGTCCACTATTTTGTCAAAATTATCGATGACATTTTGGCATAATTGCGGTTCTAGCTCACCAATAACGCAAATAATTTCGTCCTTCAGCTAAGGAATTGATTGAGGGTCATTCTTATAGACCTGGCTTTTCACGTAACCCCAAAGAAAATAGTCCAACGGTGTCATATCACATGATCTTGGTGACCAATTAACATCACCGTTTCCGGAGATTACAATACACAAAATAATTCAACAATTGAAACGCGTTGTTGTATTGTATACGATTCCATTTTTATAAATGTCATACATTACACTTCTCAAATCTCACAAGATCCAGTCAAGTTCGCGACGCCATTTGTGTTTTATTCAAGAATTAAAAAAACCGCTCAATTTGAAATACCCTTTATTATAAAATCCATAGATATTCGGAAGTTGTATTTTATGATCAAATAATCCAGCACTATTTCCGATAGGGTAACAGTCTGATGATATGGTATTCATGTAACAACATAGAGAAAACAAATGTTGACACACCGTTGTAGAATATCAGCCATTACGCAGATAGTTTCCAAATATTATACAACGTATAAATTTGGATCGGCGGGGCCTGTGTTAACATTTAGCCTCTCACTAATCATATTGTGACTGGAAGTCTCAATTCTACGGGTATATATGTGTGTGTACACGTACATGACTATATTATTTAGCAATACGAGTATATTCAATAGTTGGACATATCCTCGCACAAGGGCCAAACATAAACAATTTTTTTTAAATTTCCAAATTACATACACATAAATATGTGTTTTTTTTTCATCTTTGCGAAATGTATAACAATCAGAGCTATGATTATATAAGATACATTTGTAATAAAACAATACAATATAATATAAAAAAATTAAACGTGCTTAACAGCCTCACGAGTGGCTGAAGCGTGTTCGTTTAATAAAAACACGTAATAGTTAATTTAAACGTGCTTAACATGCAGGTGCTCAGTCTCATGAGTGGCTGAAGCGTGTTCGTTTAATAAAAACACGTAATAGTTAATTTAAACGTGCTTAATATGCAGGTGCTCAGCCTCATGAGTGGCTGAAGCGTGTTCGTTTAATAAAAACACTTAATCGTTAATTTAAACGTGCTTAACATGCAGGTGCTCAGCCTCATGAGTGGCTGAAGCGTGTTCGTTTAATAAAAACACGTTATAGTTAATTTAAACGTGCTAAACATGCAGGTGCTCAGCCTCATGAGTGGCTGAAGCGTGTTCGTTTAGTAAAAACACGTAATAGTTAATTTAAATGTGCTTAACATGCAGGTGCTCAGCCTCATGGGTGGCTGAAGCGTGTTCGTTTAATAAAAACACGTAATAGTTAATTTAAACGTGCTTAACATGCAGGTGCTCAGCCTCAGAGTGGCTGAAGCGTGTTCGTTTAATAAAAACACGTAATAGTTAATTTCAGTTAATGGGCAATCATTTATTTAATCCTTTTGTGACTGACATAGGCTTAATTCCTAAATGAATACGGTCTTACCGAGAGCTGTTCATGTGTTTTTGGGTTATCTAGATAACCAGAGTATATTCACGGGGTGACTGAGCTAGAACGTATATTTTTTTCCCGGTGTTTAGTCCGATTGTCAGCATGTATCTTTTTTTACCACTGATAAATTCCGCAACTTAGTTGGTACGATGCTACCAGCCCCGGAGGTTTGATTCCCAATGGTACCCTAGTTTTTAATTAAGACTCTTGTCTTGATTTTTACTTAAAGCATTTTTAATATATTTTATGTTAACATCTTCATGCGAATACATGTTTAGAGTTTATTGCTTTAAGATAATTTCATCCAATCAACCAGCTTTTGTTTGAAATTTATCATCTGTTTTCATAACCATGTCTAAAATTTACTAAAATAACACATTAGAATAAAAGTAACAAAAATGAAAAAAAAAAATTATGAAAAATAGGGATAAGGATGGGAAATGTACAGGAACTAATGATGAGAAATATTTTGAAGAAAAGAATAGTTTCATAGTTTTAATTATAAAAAATGACACGAATGAAGAATATTTGATTGAGCTAAGAAAATCGTTCCAAAGTCGAGCCGAGTGAACCGAAAAAGATGATATGAAGAATGACGTATGATGCATTGGGATAGAGAGGATCTTGCCATAAGCAGACCAATGAGACAGTTCATGCGCAGAAATATTTTTTTTTCATCATACAGATACTGATGGCAATTTGGATTGTTTTACACTCCAAAAAGGGTTGACAGATCTTGGAGATTCTTTGATGTCTTATTTCAAGCCATTGGAATTAATAAAGTTTGGCACACGATTCAGAAATATGGTACGTAACATATTTCTGATTGGTTGGTTAAGATATTACTGCATGGTAATAAACTCGCCAGGTTTGTACGAGTATATCATGAAAGTATAATATGTATAGCACATCTTTTTAACATTAGATGATATATGTGTAGTTTATCTAACAGTGTGACCACCGTAAAGTGGAATCCAGACATAATTATCATTTAAGTTTACCTCACAGGCGGCTTTGACTAGTACCGTTCCAGTATTCATATTCAAATATTATTTATATTGGAAACGATAGTACCAAAATAACGACGAAATGTGTGCAAATACAATATTAGTTCACCTTCATTGGGTATTTATAATACGAGTATGAATGCAGAAACTCAACTTAATTTAAATATTTCCTAGAAATGTACTATTTATATATTGAGTATGTACACTAAACTTATGTTTATCAAAATATATCGATGAATAAATTATAAGTTATGTTATCTGGAAACAAGTGGCATTTTTCGGATATATGTCGTTAGGTCAAATAATTGTTGCTAAGTTTATTCGAAACGTGCTGAACATATATTAATATGAAAGTTTTAGAGCATTTTTTGGTCATTGTTTACCCAAATTGCTTGTAAGAAAAAAATGTGACAAACCAAAATATCATATATACTCGTTTGTAAAATGTGTGACGATGCAGTATTGCGTGTGTCAAATCTGGTTTAAAATATCCGTAATGGTAATACAACACTCAAAGATGGTATCCACTCTAGAAGGCCAATCACCACTGGTCTTCATACATATTATCATGCCATGTTCCTTGCGGAGTAGGCAGAGCTTATAGATCTCAAAACTTTTCTATCCAAGCACACAACTTTCGTTTCCTCCAAATTCATAAATCTCGTCCAGCAAAATCTTCTATTATTCATTCTTCTCATTTTATTTATTTTCAAAATCTGGTTCATTTGGTCCAGCCACGTTTTCGTCGGTCTACCTCTTCCACACACTCTTTGTACTTCTGAATTGTATACTTGCTTAGTCATTCTTTTATCATTCATTCTCTCCACATGTCCAAACCATTTTAAAGTTCCGTACTTCATTATACTTTAAATATCCATTTTATCTGTTCATTCATTTCTGATATCTTCATTCCGCCTTCTTTCAAACCACTGATACCGACCAAATACAGGCTTGAGAATAACTAACGTTCTACGACACGAAATATTGAAAAATATTTCTGCGAATATGATGACTGAGTGAGTCTAATATTAGTTGACAACTGGTTCCAGATTCTTGTAAAATACGACATTAAAACATAAGAGTGGTGAACTAAGGAAACCCAATATTGAGTTTGCTCTCTAAAAGTGCTATATAAATTGTCTTTTCATTATCATTACGTTTTCATTCATTCGGCTGAATTATGGTATTTTTTTGTGACGTGGCTGATATCAGCGTCCCACTTGAATAATATAACGTACGATTCACAGAACTCTATTACTTAAATAACACCTTACGTAATTTCTTGACAATTTTTCTTTACATCTCAACCAACGAATAATTCCCGAGAATTGTATTAAGCAATGGTATACAACAGTTCCAAAATGAGTTCTCATTACGTTTTAGATAAGTGTGATTGCTTAATTTTGTGATACCCAGTGTTCTACTTGGACTGGCTTCACTAGATAACAGTTTTCTTCTGAATTATTACTATCTTGCAAAAGGTATTCACCTTAAATTACTACGGAAATGTATGTTATGTTTTGTCATTGTGCCAGGAATTAGAAAAAACATACACAACATGGTAAAAAATGGGAAATATTATTGAAGGATCGACTCTTTGTATCTATGCTAAAAAACAGTACATGCTATACTTATTTAAGAACCCGATATCTTGCACCCAAGAAGAACTGATCCATGGAATACTCAGAGCTGCCTGAGTCCCAGAATTCTGGACGGAATTGATTCAGCGTCTTCGATGCGATAATAACAAGATGGAAATGTTTGATTGTTAGAGTTATAGAAAGCATGATGAGAGACTATAAAATCATTAATCAGATCAGTGATAAAACAGGCATAACATACATGACAAATAGAGCAGCGTAACTTAAAAATAATTGGCGAGCCATAACACGAGGCGAGATGATAAACTCTTAATTTCTAGTCAGTAAAATAACGTGTTTCATTCCTGATTTTTCTTTTCCTTTCCATTATCCCTTCCTTTTCTTTTGATTGATGATATCTCACTTTATATGAAGAATAACGTTCGGGTAATTGTCCGTCTTTGTGGTGTTCGTGGGCATATGCTCACTTATGTGTTTATGGATTTCGTGGGGATGGATAGTAATTTGAATGATTTATGTGATCATGTAACTTGCTTCATTTACTTTTGTCTGGTAGGTTGGAAGAGGTTGCCACCTGGCAATACGCCCGCTAGATTGTATTTGCAATAAAAGTGTTAAATAAATAAATAAACTGTAGGACCAAGACATTGTTCTAGCGATGACCTAGGACTGGCAAATTGGTCCTAACCCGATCGCCAATAGACCTTTATTTGAATAAGATCTCAGAAAAACTCATCAGCTTTCATGTCAAGCTTAATTTTCACTGATCATAGAACTGCTCAATTTCTCCCTGGCAATTTGATTTTTAATAGAGGAGCCTCCTTGCGAGGATGCCATCTGCGACGTTCAACGATATGTGGTGAACTCAAGCAAGAAGTATTAATTAACTTATCTATATATTTTAGGCCCCTCCTTACACGTTTAGCGGCTCTCCCTTCTCTTCTTGTGTTTAGCACATACCTTGCAAGTTCTGCAGGATTATACTTTTTTCTGTTGATGGAATACACATTAACTCATGTTTAGACAGGTTCTTTGATAATCTGTTTGGGAGGATCCTGTTAATTATTTATTCAATTCGGACCCGGAGTTTATCTCTAAATTCATTTGTCAAAATCTTCAAGATCTGACACTTTTCAATACACGTTGATGACGCGACGTCAGAATTGATGCATATTTTTACTGTCAAAGGTATTTACTGTCCATGATATAACTCAAGAGTCAGAAATCTGTAGAGAATCGTTCCAAAGTTGAAATATTTGCTAGATTCTAATAACATGTCCATTTATGGAAGAAGTATCGATCACATGAAAACACGGGACAGGGACTCAACGTAGGTATATCCAGTTCATCACGTTAAAAGAGGGGGTCGAGAAACGGACGGATAAAAGAAATTTCACCACGTTGTGTAATTCATACTTACCATAAGTAGATATTATGCAGACCATGCAACTGCTCTCACATATGCATAAAAGGGAGAAAAAAAGGTATGTACAGTACCCGGCGGTAAGAAAGAGACTGTCAGCCATAATTGGCTAACTTCGACTTTGTAGAGCGTCGTCTCTGTCATTCATACACGTGTCCCGTCGCGATTTGTCAGTCGTTGTCAAGCGTTCTGTTAGCGCATCGTACAACAGAGACGACGCTCTACAAAGCCGAAGTTAGCCGATTATGGCCGACAGTCTCTTTCTTAAGCCCGATGTGTATTACTTACCGCCGGGTACTGTAAATCATCCTTAGCACTCTATTTTTTAACTGAGTGATTCAATACTGTTCTTTCCATTAAAGTTCTAGATTTTGATCCATTGATCACCACGGGTTTAATCGAGGTATTGTTGATTCACAGTTTGGTTATTTTAGAGAATAGTCACTTAAAAACAGTAAACATTTTTTTTTTCAACTGAGTTGAAACTCAATTGCGTCAAAAAATGTAATATACTCCGATTCTATTGTTTGATTTCTATGGAAGAGGAACTGGAAAAGTAAACGCAATGAGATTTTCTCATTAATAATAATATTTTTTCATCCACCTCAGCATTTTGACAAATAATGATCATCACACAATCTGCGGCCCCACGCTGAGCTATGATTCTTATTCCATTATAATATTTGCGCGGGAAAAAAGCAATTTGCTACGCGCTCTTTTGCGCAGCGGTACTCTGCGCCGCCTGCCGGCGAGCGAAAGTGTTATTCCAAACTTTATAATCAACTCGGGGGATAATCCCTTTAATTTGTCTGTGTTGCCGCTGCCATTTCGCGGGGTGGTTTCTCCCACGGAAAATATACGTGTATAATAAACGGTCATCTTGCAAATTTCACATTTTTCTTCACGCGTGGAAATTAAAATACTTCATCAAGTGTTAAAAAAATAAAACAGTAAAAACGAACCAAATAATTAAAATAAATCATCTATGCAACCTTCCTACGAAACATGACATCAATTGGATCTAAGTATTGCTCTCGTTACAAACCTGGATCATTCCGTCTCGGGATACGAGGTAGAAACACGTGTAACTGTGATTAATCTAATTAGTGGAATAACAAATATTATTTTGTTAAATATTCTAATACGAGTATGTTGTTACACAAAGTTCAAGGCGAAATATTTGATAAAAAAACTATTCGACTCTATATGATTCTATGTTTTTAAATATCGATGAGAATTGTAGACATTGCATTTAATTTCGTTAATTTCTTCAAAGTTGTTATATTTGAATTATCAAGAGCCATTGTATCATACGTTAAAATAACTGTTAGGCAGTTTGGAAAATTATTTGTTTTAAAACCTGTATAAATATTTGAAAAACTGAAAATAAAATAAATTATTTTCCTGTAAGTTGTTCGGTAGAATAAAAATTAAAATAATTTCACCTGTTTATTGAATCGTTTGAAAACAACATTCTCGGAATTAGAATCATGATAGTTTGTATCGCGGTCACAAACGTGACAATGATGAAAGATATTGTGTAATTGATTTATTCGCTTGATTGAATTGTCATTAATTGTGAGTGTTGATAAAACGTGACGTGGTCAACACAGCCGACGTCGGCGCCGCTATCGGCGTCGGTCAATCAATTGCCCACTGTTGCGGAGTTGCCCGTCTACCCTTCAGTTGGGTTGAGTTCGCTTCGATGCCCATAATGTGCCACATCATACACGTCTGCTTAATATTGCTTCAAGTTGTTAGATGTCACATTAATTAAATTATTAAGATGAAATTTTAATCAAAGGACAAATATACTCGTATGTACGTTAGGTACGAATAGTTGGGAAAGTAAATCCAATTGTTTTAGCTCAAACTTGCACCAAATGATTGTGGACGGTGGTTGTCGAAATTTCAGTATCTCAATAATCTCTTGAGACGTAGAACGTGAGTTATTTTCGATCAAAACCTAGATTTGGTCGTCATCAGTGGTAATCGGAGCGGATCCCACCTGAGAGTGTCGTATCACCTCCACTCAAGCAATTTGGGTAAACAATGCCAGAAAAAATTATCTTTCATAATAGCACACATTCAGCACGTTTGAAATGGAATAAACATCGAGTTTTTTGTCATAACAACATCTATCTATCTGAGAAATACGAAACTACTTTCCGCATAATATATTATGATACATACATACAATTGCGCCATTCCTCTGTTCGGGTAGGGAGGAAGTGCTCTTGGAGTAATTGGTTGTGGTCTTGTTTGTTTTTAAAGCCAGTCAATTGAGAAATCCAAAGTGCCATACACACACACCATCATGCCATTTCCCTGTTGGGGTAAAAAGAGAGGATAGATTGCCAAATTTTCCTTTTATAACATACTTCCTTCGTCTCCTATACATTCGTACAACAATAACTACAGTTGCACATGGATCTTAATAAATTGCACTTTTGTTTCCTTTATTAACCGAAAATCCGCAGAGGGGGAAAGACACGGAAGGCGTCGTTTGCTTGATCGGGTCTGGTAATTTGTCACTTTAAGGGATAGCAGCGCCGTTTTGTATCTGTACATTTTACGTAAACAATTGTTCATACGTATTTGTTAAACGATAACTTTGAGTTCAGAACCAATTATACAGTGTTAGACGATGTCCGAGCACCAACTTAATTAAGCAATAGGTTTAAGATTTTAAGAAACTGGTTTCACGCTAAAATTCCAAGGACATCCCACTGGTTGACTTTTTGAACAGAGCAAAGTATAAAGCAAACCAATGAGCCTGTGCGCGCCGATCCAATGCTATCAACTCGCAAGTGTTCGTCAGCATTAGCGATGTCGCGTACGACCTTGTAGCAAATTTTATTGCTTGACTTAAAAACTTCGTTCATATAAAATTCAACTGGTTCAGGATTTAAATGAAGCAGACACTGTTACAAGGTTGAATTTCGTGGCTAAAATGTTTGAACACTTCTCCGGATTTAACAACATGTTCTTTTCAGACGAAGCTCATTTTCATATGACTGATTTCGTTAACAAACAAACTGGCCGCTACTATAGAGATAAAAATCTAAGAATGAAACATCAGAGACTACCCATTGTGCACGATTAATTGTTTGGGCAGCCATGTCAGTATCGGGAATCATTAGTCCTTATTTTTTTGTGAACGATCGAGGGTAACCAATAACAATTAATTCGGAACGTTCAAATACTCATGGTTTTTTTATTGTAAAATAGCAAGAATTTCCGGGGTACAATTCAAAGATGTGGTTTTAACAGGATGAGGCTACTTGTCATCCGCCCAATAATAGTTTGGATTAGTGGTTCAAGAGATGTTCCCCGGAAACTGATTTGTCCCCATTTAATTTACATTATAGAGATACTTAAAAAGTCGATTCTACGCAAATAATTCAACGACTTCGTTGCAATTGAAGCAAACAATTCGTCAAAAGATCGAACCGATATCTCGAGAAACATGCAGGGACGTGCTTCAAAATCTTTGAGCTCAATAAAACAAATGCCATTGACGAGATGGTAATCGTCTCAATAGTATCTTCTTACTTCTTCATGGCACTGTCCCAACTGATTGCCTAGGTAGGCTGTTTGGGTCGGCTCTTCTCGTTCTCAGGCTGTATATTCTTCGGTTCTGGGTGTTGCTTTCATCTAGGCCGTTTCTCTGCAGGATTTTGGAGCATTTAGTAACCCAGGAGTTCTTTGGTCTTCCTCTGGATGGCTGTCGAGGATCGTCTCGATAGTATCATTAAAAAAAAATCTAACTTGTTATGTGTTTGCAGTAAGAAACGTGTATTACGATGAACTATTGTTTTATTATGAATTTTTAAAAGTAAGTTTTATTCTGGGACACTTTGTAGAAGGTTCACTAATGAACAACAATGGAAGGATACTGTTACTAGTGTATGGTATGTGTACATTTAACACTATAAGTACTCATTCACTGATTACTTTAGTGAAAGTTTATGTTCACAGACCATACGATTCTACTGTAACATTACACGTATGTTTCAATTCTTCCTTTCGACCGCATTGTGGACACATAGCGCCGGAAGTTGCATGCTCTTTTGCATGAACAATATATTATTATGTTCACGAGGGGTAGAAACAAATATGGTTATATTCCCACCTGACCGCATTTCTGCTTACTACCGGAGTGGTGTTCACTTAAGTGAGATGGGAATAAGCTTCAGTACTGCCGCGTTCTAGCTGTGGTCAATTCACTCCTTTAAATTCTCCAATATAAGAACAATTAACTACTAAGGCCAACCGATATTTCGCTTTTTGGTGATTGTAATTAAAATATTTATCCGAGTGAACTTTAGAATGGTCAAATGAATCCAGTCAGGCAACCTGACTATTTGACTTGATAAATTGGTAAAAAATTCATGCTTAAGTTCTTAAGTCATGCTTAAGCCATCTTAAAGTCGACGTTGTATATATAACTTATAACATATAAAACTCAAATAAAAATAATAATAATAATATCATTTATTGATAATAAAAGCAAAGCAATATAAGACAAAAAAAGATAAATATAAGGGAAAAAAATAAAAACAACTTAAGTTATTGTAGATGCAATCAAAAGGTCCATATTGTACGATTGCTTCTCTCCCAGTCAGACACCAACTCACTGTAAAGAGAAGAAACCTGATCGGGGGTGTCACAGATGTATTTAAAATCCCTTTACATTGCACAAAAACACAGCAAAAATTAACTATTGAGTATTTATTCAAATAATATAGGGTGTCTCAAAACAATCTATACACACTTTCATGCCGTGCCGTTTATTTGAACTCGATGTAGGAATTTGTCATACTGCGCATTCGTAAAGAGTTTAGGGATGAGGAGTTCTCTTATTTTCAGTAAGATGATGTACCTCCCCACTACCGTCGTGATGTGAGAGCCTATCTTGATGAAAATATGCTAAACAGATGAATTTGGTGTATAGGTAGTATTGAATAGCCACCACGGTACCTAAACCTCACACCTTTAGCGTATGTCCTAGTAGGACGTGCTGATGATGATGTTGTTGACATCGCTGTATTCGTTTTAGTCGAATTCTGTGTTCCTTTTCGTTCGGGGTCATCAATCTAGCGGGATGCTTTATTGATACGTCGTGATGATTATGATTGTTTTGTATTTAAAATAAAATACGTCGATTCAGGAATGCGAAAAAGTGAGAGTGAATAATCTATAAATAGTAAACAGCAATGAATGGTCAAGCGAATAATAACAAGTGCCCTTTATTTGTCGATAAGTAGGTATATATACAATTTCAGAACAGGGCGCGTGAATGCGTCCGCGGTATATCTTGATCTCACTCCTGTGCGTGCCGAGGTGGTCGCAGACGTTGCCAATGATATAGTGGGTAGAATATTTATTGCCGAAACGGTGAGACAACGCGATGCGTTCTCTTTCTACCGTGGAATGCGACGTAAATATTATTTGCGTGTAAACAATGTTGACGTTCTGGTATGTGATCTTTGTACATATTCAAAGGTTGATTCATCGGTCGTTGACCGTGCATGTTGATAATATTTAGGGATGTCGGTATTCCCTACACACCAATTAATTTTTCAATTGAAAAGTCATCAAGAATAAAGTGAATGGCACAAAAACTTCAACAGTGTATGCATTGAGACAACCATTGAAAAGGAATGCAGCCAAATAACAAAAAAGATGGTTGGTGAAGTTTGTGTCTCCACGTTATTTTCAGAGCATGCCAGAAAAGCTATAATTAAAGCATTTGCTACAAATGAAAAAAACAAATACGTTTTTCTTTTTTAATTTGAAGTTTTAACATTAGATATAGCTTAATCATTTGAAATGTGTGTATTTTTGAAACACCTTGTATACAAGTAATATAAATATACTTCTTAAAAATATTTTTTACAAACTGTCAACCAAAGTATAATATTTATATATCACTTTTACAGACATAAAGATACATTTATAGATTTCAAGGATACGAAGGTAACAGTTGAAACAAAATATATTCGACGCTCCCTCGCATTTGCACATGTTTGAAAATTATTTAATCAGAAAACAAAAACGTACCGAGAAAAGACGAACTATGTTATTATTAAAGTATCTGAATGTTATTCGATATGATGTTTAATATATTTAGCTAGACTGTAAGTAAAAGCCATCATCTTTCCACATAAATAGAGAAAGCAATATCTCGGCTTAAGTTTCTTGGAAAACTTCGTCGTCTCAGTTTGTCTGTGCCACGAGATAATAATCATAGAACTGCAGCCCAAGTTGAATCGAAAGCGTGACCGATCGTTCAAAACAAAGAAAATCGTTCACATGGGACTAAAATACCCTCGCATTCGGAACTTCTGGGGAGGGCACCGATCCGAGTAAATTATTAAAATAATCATATTGTAAAAACTAAAAAAGTGGGACGTTTCATCTTGGGTACTTGGAATGGACGATACTTTCAGATTCACCTACTTTCGTTCACCATGTAAGAAGTAACGCTTTGATTGGCAAGAAACTCTAATACGAGAATGCGGACATAGTAAATTTAAGAAAGAATCGTTTTCTTTGCAAGGAGAACTACATAATACACATGGTTTTGGAGATGATACCCTGCAAATAGTTACAAATCACATGGTGATAATGAAGTAAGGACATACTAGTTCTTCAATGTACTGTCAAAAGTGTGATTGAGTATTCCCAAAAACTGGGAGCAAAATATCCATTGATCGAGCTTGTTCTACACATATGTTGTGATACAGGGAATTCTAAAAACTGGGAGCAAAACATCCATTGATCGAGCTTGTTCTACACATATGTTGTGATACAGGGAAATCTAAAAACTGGGAGCAAAATATCCATTGATCGAGCTTGTTCTACGCATATGTTGTAATACAGGGAATTCTAAAAAACTGGGAGCAAAATATCCATTGATCGAGCTTGTTCTACACATATGTTGTGATACATGGAATTCTAAAAACTGGGAGCAAAACATCCATTGATCGAGCTTGTTCTACACATATGTTGTGATACAGGGAAATCTAAAAATTGGGAGCAAAATATCCATTGATCGAGCTTGTTCTACACATATGTTGTGATACAGGGAATTCTAAAAACTGGGAGCAAAATATCCATTGATCGAGCATGTTCTACACATATGTTGTGATACAGGGAATTCTAAAAACTGGGAGCAAAATATCCATTGATCGAGCTTGCTCTACACATATGTTGTGATACAGGGAATTCTAAAAACTGGGAGCAAAATATCCATTGATCGAGCTTGTTCTATACATATGTTGTGATACAGGGAATTCTAAAAACTGGGAGCAAAATATCCATTGATCGAGCTTGTTCTACACATATGTTGTGATACAGGGAATTCTAAAAACTGGGAGCAAAATATCTATTGATCGAGCTTGTTCTACACATATGTTGTGATACAGGGAATTCTGAAAAAAAGCTGGATACTGGAATACTGGAAAGCTGGATACAAATAGACTCAATTATATTTAAATAGTATAAATACCGAATGATGTTTAGTTAGTCTGAGCTCCGGTATCCAAGTGTCAGCAGTTCACTCGTTATATCAGTGGATGATGTAGTCACCAGCTGCGTGCATGCGCCCCACTTCGCCAGCGCGCGCATACTACATACATACATCACAGAGGTAAATGGTGTTAAACTGTAAACAGTGACTAAGGATCTAATAGAGAAACGTGACGCAGCCTACAAATATTGAAATCCCTCAATGTAACAGTATATGCTTATCAATGATAAAAACTCTTCCATTTTGTAGTAAACCTCATCAGAACAACAGTTATTGAGTTACGTACAATCATTCACTAATACTTTCTGATTATGATTGTATAATGTATCTGTAACCTGCTACTAGCAAATATAAGACTCGCACCATCATTGACGTGATTCAAAAAGCGAATCAATAAGCATTTCCTCTCTGTTCAGTGATATACTATATTTCCCCTGGTTTTCCATCATCTTTCTTTCCAATTTACTTTTCCATCTTGGTGACCTTGGAAAATTGTTTTTTTTTACCCTTACCTGTATCTCTTAATTGTTGAATAGTTGGTTGGAAGAGATTGCTAGCGGGTAAATGAATCCGTCATTTTGTACACTACACAATAAAGTATTAAATAAATACATTTGTATATTTTATTTTTATTTTGAAAACACCCCACCTTAAAATGCTTCCATAAACTGCATTCGCTATTCACCTAAAGTGAAAATAAAAAAATAAATAAAGCCGTTTAAGTTGACTAAGATTTAAGTATACGAATGTCCGGAAAGTAGTTTTGCATTTCTCGTATAGATGTTATTATTACACTTTTTTCGGTGCTAACTTCATTTCAAAACGTGTTGAAATTGTTAATAGTTTGAAAGGTAACATGTTGTTAAGAGTATTTTTAGGCCATTGTTTACCCAAATGCTTGATCGTTTTTTGTATGATTTTGGAAATGGAGTAATTCTAAATAAATAAAATAAAAAATTGATGTTTGATGATTTTTTCTATTGTAAACTAAAAAAATAAGAAACGCAATGGAAAAAAAAAGATATGTACAGTGTATGGCGATGATATGCACAGTGTATGGAAAAGATACAGTATTCTTTTGCGTATTTCAAAAGTGGTTTAAAAACTCTACTCTGGTAATTCAATCACCACTGATTATAATGAAATTAAGGCTTCGATTGAGAATAACTGGCTTTCTATGATACGAAATATTACTGAAATACTGAAAATATTAAAAACAATCATACACAGGCATTTGGTGCATTCTGCGTTTGAATTTAACCTAAAAAATACGTTATAACTATCCAGACAACCCAAAATATATCCAATAAACTTGTTTATAAATATATTAATCGACATTCGACGGAATGTTCTGGGAATTTCTTACTTCGAAGGATAACGCCGTAAGCTCAGCCGTAATTCGTAGAAGTAGACAAAATATTACAAGGCGTCGCCATTATTATGTATTATTTGTCCAACTCCCTCCTCTGGGAGAGATTAGCCGGCGGAGAAAACAATTCGGCTCGCTACGGGGATCAGGTCTCGGGCCCAGGACGTAAGAGCTGCGGGGGGCCGAGGGATCCTGGCCTGAGGATTCTGGGGCTGGTGCCTGGATTGGAGATAAAGGAGATTACCTTAGAAGAGTCGTTCCTCCCTTGGCACTGCCTCAAGAAAAATTATTACGGTTTAGGATTTGCTGCTGAAGTCGATTTACATTTTATGTCATTGGAAAGATTTCATTTTATAATGGTGTGATTGAAAATTTATTGATAAAAGAGATTTTATAATAAATAAATGCAATTTCATATCGTTATTATGTTAAAAGATGCTGTGATATTTTTGGTACAAGTTCAATATGCCATAAAACAATAAAACCGTATAAACTTTTACTGCAGATGTTTTCGAATATATTTTATTGTTAAACAATCTGGTGGACTTACTGCCAAGTGGCAAACTCTTCCAACCAACCAGACAAAAGAAAATAATGGAAGTTATGTTATATGATCATAAAAAATAAACAAATGATAATTCCCCTTTACAAAATTTATGAACATAGTAAAAATAAAAGTTAAATATCATTAATCAAAGGAAAAGGAAGGGATGGTGAAGGAAATAAAAATCAGAATGAAATATGTTGTTCTCTCTCTAAGAGTTTTATTTATTTTGCCTTGCCACGTTTATTTCGGTTTCCCTAAACCTCCCGTATAGTACCCGGCGGTAAGAATACACACCGGGCTTAAGAAAGAGACTGTCGCTTTTTAGAGGGTCATCTCTGTCGCACGGACTGTTAGCGCATCGTGCGCTACGACGCTCTACAAAGCGATAATCTCTTTTTTAAGCCCGATGTGTATTACTTACCCCCGGGGACTGAACCTTCTTTACTATTCCTAAAGATTATTTTTGTAAATCGTTTATCATTCATTATTTCTACGTGGCGAACCATCTAAATGCTTTCATTCTTCCCTTTGACCACGGCATATTCTTTCAACCTGCATTCTTTCCGAAGTTCTCATTCCTTATTCAGTCAAATATTATTTTTCGACACATTCTTTGTAACGCTCTCATTTCTACCTCATTTATTTTACTTTCGTCACTTTTTGCCACCTTCAAATTTCGCATGTACTCGTATATCCTAATGTTGGAACCAAGATTCCATTACGAGCACCCAGCTAAAATTCTATTACAATGTTCCGGCTAGTAAATACATTGTATAGCCCATTAATTTCTCTATTACCTGATGTTATTCTTTTTTCACCATCGTACTTCGCGCGGGCATTTGATGTGAACATGCTTCCAAGATACAAAATTTCCTTAATTACTCGTACTTTGATATATTCAATCAGCAAACATACTCCTACAACTTGTAAAAAATACTAAAATAAAATTTATATTACGAGCGCCGTTTATTGAGCGAACTCATTTTAATGACGCTAATATTGTACTTAAACTCTAAAATCGAAGTTGTAAGACTTTAACCATGTGAAAAAATACCTTCAAAATCATTGTGATTGTTCAGTACAACGCCAACAATTTTCATTTAAATAAAACACACATTTAAGAATATATCAATCAGTAAAGCATTTAAAAACTAAATTCAAGAAAAGAAACATCGTTTTATTAACCGAGTAAACGAATGGAATCTTGGAAACACTGCCCAATAGTGTAGTGAGAGTTCATATCAGTTTAAAATCCGTCTTGATAAGTTTCTACACACAAACCCAGAAGTACTATTTTAGTGGTATTTTTTCCTTTGCCTACTATTGTATTAATTTATCTCTACTTTTTCTTGATGAACATAATTAAGTTGAAATTAATAATATTAATTGAAATTAATATTATTAAGGTCCTGATTAAAGAGTTTGTCAGTTAACTCGCACGCATTAGAAGAGAGTAAGTGTTGTTCATACGCGTTTATTTTAAACTTATAGCGTAAGCGAAGTTTTACGAAGACAGTTAGCCAATATCTATGTTGTTAATATACATATTATGTATATTAATAACATACATATTTGCTACCTGTCTTCGTAAAACTTTGCTTACGCTATAAGTTTTAAATAAACGCGCATGAACAACACTTACTCTCTTCTAGTGCGTGCGAGTTAACTGACAAACTCTTTAATCAGGACCGGCATGCATAAGGCATGTTTATGGTTCTTGATTAAACTACTATTTTACATTTTAAAGACTATGTTTGTAATAAGTAAGGGAGTCCAAAAAAAATGACTGAACGAATTAATGAAATGAGTTTTTTTTAGGGGGTTAGAACAGGATGAAAACTTTAGGACGGACCGGAAAACGTTGATTAAATTTCCTCGATCACATTATATTTTAGATTTAAGTACGCTTATTTGAATAAAAGGGTAGAGAGATAATTAACATAATTACCGAAAGGGTTAAGGTAGGGTTATTGATTTTGTAAATTGAAACCATGAAACATGATTTAAAAAAGTTTAATCCAATTAAATAAAGCGAAATTGAACGTTAATGGAAAATAATGAGGGTTCTTTGAATTACAATATATCCTGCGAAGCGGTCTTTTTTAAAAAAATGTATTATATATATCCTGAACTCGATGTGAAATGAACAATTTTGATTTTATCTGGCATTTTATAAATGTAACGCAACGAACGTTTTCAAATATGTTTCGTCAAATTTTAAATTTTAGATATGAAGTACTCAGGGTAAAACCAAATTTATATCGGGACGGGATATCGTAAAAGTTCTTTAATCTAGATTTTGGGATTTCTATAGCCACATTTAAGATTCAATTGATCGAGTTATGAAAGACACTTTAACTGTTTGCTGATTATACATACGTTTTTTTATACTCTGTATAATTGTGGATTAATGTTATTAATATAATAGAAAAGTAATTAAATATTTAAATTATTATATGGAGTTCCACAAAGTTGAAATCGAACCCTTTGATAAATTGTTGATAACTTATCTAGAGCTTAATATAAAAATGTGTGTAGAGAGCCTCGAGAAAGGGAGTATTGTGTGATAAAAACATGTGTAGAGGGGATTAATATAGATAATGGAATAACAAAGTAACTTGTTAATAAATATTGCCTCATAATAAGAATAATGGAATGACAATTAATATGTTTATCTCATGTGTGATGCGTTTAATTTTGTATTGTATTTTATTGTATTACACTTCCGTTATAGACATTACAACCTGGCGGACTTGTTGCTATGCGGCAGTTTCTGCCAAACAACCAGAATGTTTAAGAAGCCTTAAATGAAAACCAGACTGGAATCCTTTTTTAAAGAGTTCTGGGTTTGAACCCTCAACCTCTGGATTGGGAGACAGGCGTCTTACCAACTAGGCCTCGGAGATCGATCTTCTCTCTCTGTTCTACAACACTGCTCTAGAAATTGGCCTGACTCCAGTTTAACGTCGTTCGACATACCTCTTAACTCTTCCATCATCTTAGAAATACTACCTACTAAATATTATTTAATAGCGAAATTCCTCAACTTGTCTTGTAGACCAACTACTATCACAATGACATGCAAATCAACCATTCATACATGTGACTTAGAATACATTTTATATTTTTGTAATAATAGAATAAGATTTGGCGATCTATTCAATGTTACATATGAGACATACGGTATAAGATTAGAAGGCGGTTTCAATAACGGTTTGTTGTATAATGATACATGAGCCATTCTACAAATATTAATCGTTTATGAATTCAACACTCCTAAATCTAAAAAGAGTCACTCCTTTTTCATGTAAAAAAAAAACATTATTTCACTGTGTAATTTAAGTGCTTCATACAAGACGTACGAGTATGTTTTAGTAAATAACGAAAAAATATGAACTTTTTCATTGAAATTCCTTAATGGTAGTTTTTTAAACCCCTTTCAGAAAATGTTTTTCACTTCCCTTTAAACGGTTCACTGTGTAATAATAAATCTTGTTTGCACAGTTTTTAGAGGCATATAATGAACATTTTCTTTTCAGACGGTTCTGTAAGACAATATTTTTTAACATAAATCCGAGCACTATCCACAAATTACAGTTCACCAAATGCCTAATGTGTTACTACGCATATCGGAAAATGTCAAGTCTTTTGTTGAAAGTTGTGACCCCGTTATAAGTTCCCTACGGGCTTCAAACTATAATATATTTTTGAAAGGTAAGCATAAATAATTAAATATTTAAAATATCACTCCAATTCTCCCAGAGTCTTAAAAGTCATAGATTTTTCCTCGATGGGATAGAGTTTAGAGCAGTTGAAACATACACCAAAAAAGTATTCTCAGAACAAATGGAATGAAAACCCTCCGAGCTATTTCAGATAAAACACTTGTAGATAGAGTTAGAAATTCACGTGTTCGAGAAATACTCGTATATAACATCAAAGAGGCCATATGAAAAGGCTAGCTAATACAAAAGTGAATTAAATGAATGATTGTCCATTACCCGTGACGAGTGTACTAGAAGGCACAGCACAAAGTGGATGACGATTGTATTTAACGTTGGTGCCATCGGACTAATTGTGTAAGCCAATTTGTGATAGGCATATCCTGTTGCATAAATGGCAAGCCTAGGTGCTGCAGACATCAACAGCAAGATGGAGGAGAGGCGATTGAGAAGGTATGGGCACGTTGAACGCAGAGCACCCGATCACATTGTGAACCAGGCAATCTGCATGGATCTACCTCGAATAACAACCAGAGGAAGACCAAAGAATTTATGGGTTGTGCAAAAAGATAACCTGATGCAGAGGCACAGCCTGGGGGACGTAGTCCGGGACAGAAGTGCATACAACCTGAGGACGAGGAGAGCTGACCGCAACAGTCTTCGCAGACAATGAGTTGGGATGGAGCCAGGGAGAAGATATCCTGTTGCATAAATGGCAAGCAGCTTCAGTACTTGCACTTTGTCTGCGTTTTATTTCTCTATTGAGTCCCTGATAACTAGCAAGAGGGTAACACCATTTGACTCAATCTGCTGCTGTTTGCTTCCTGTTGTGCTGACTATTAATGTTTTTAAGTTTTTCATGCAGTACGTTGCGCAGACCACCATAATTTCTTCTGCCTTCGTCAGCTCACCAAAGAGGACATTTCTTGGAAGCATATATTCGGACATGCGAGCCATGAATCCAGACCAACACAGGCATGCACACGATACCAGAATCTCGATACATAGCGGTTTGCTATTCTTAAAACTTAATAATCTGATACTCGATGATACCATTAAATCTTCGTTAAATGCTTGAGGCGCCTGCTGAAATTTTTTAGAGTACCTTTATATTGACACTAGAGTACACTTCATGGCGATGTATGAAATACTCACTGTCGGTCGTCCCTCAGGAACACCTTTAAAATGTGGAAGAATGGCTGGGAGTCAGCATCTGTGGAGGGGCAGTCCTGATGATGGACCACAAATCTAACATGCAAGAAAGTAGGAAAACTACCAATTATAACATTTATCTTTCTTATTCTTAGAGATTCAAAAAGGTATTACCAAAATAAAACAGTATTAAAATATCTAAAAATATCGCACATACGTTTGGTCAAAAGTGTACTACTAAGACTTAACAGTTGTAATAATATAATGAGAAAGAATTTCACGTCTAAGACAAAGCAGATAAATTACGTAAAAGCAGCTAATATGAAAGATAATGTATACAATTTGTAAAAGTACATACGTATGTATATTGGAATGACAAATAACCATTGGCATTAGGATACAAGAACATAAGCGTTGTCTGTGCAATACATTTTTTTAATTTCCGCACCATGTTACAAGTCAAAATCATAATTTCAAAGAAAGTAGAGTTAAAATGTTTCACAGGTCACAAAATGTATACTACGTGTAAATAATGAGTTTAGAAACATTAAAGAATCATTAAACTGTAAGTAAAAATAAAACTAATAAATAACCAAAAAATCCCCTCTCAATAAAGTATTCTATTGAGACCATCACATACACACACTTCGGATTAAAGTTAACTGTTTCGTAAGAAGTCAGGAATCATTCCGCATAAAGAGAACCTCGAGATAATACGTGTAGTGGGAGTAAACGTAATTAGTGGAATAACAAAGTGATATCTTGCTAAATATTATAAAAGGATACACCTCTCATTGAAATTTTGTAAACCTTTGTCGACACAGTCTTTTCAGCTTGATAGTTTAAGTAAGGAAACTAAAATGACAGCACGGAAGTTTATTTCATTTACCATGAAAACAGTAGTCGAGCCTTTTTAAAATTGAAAATAATTAAAACGTATATCAAATTTTAAAAATAATAATTTCAAATTGATATATCATACGAGTACATCTAATAATTTTACAAAAAACCACGACCACCCATTCCCGGAAAAAGGACGAAAAATTATAAAAGCTAATGTTTAAATCTATATCCTTCAAGCTGATTTATGTGATATGGGTAAGGGGAGATTAAAATGGTCTATGCAATGACCACATTAATATTGATATCACATAGGACCGTACTATTGATAGTTGATGTTGACATGCAGACTTGGGGGAGAAAGCAAACAAACAAGTTGAACAAGTTCGGGCTAGTCAAAATTTGAATTGTCAATGTTATATAAAATTTATAGGTTTATGAATTTCCTTGTTTTAGAGAAGGTTGTTCTAAAATTTTATTTAATGCTCAGAATTGGAGTCATTGCATGGTGTACTATATGTTGTTTAAATATTAACTTAATGTTTTTCACAGTTTTTTTCCGTCAATGTATCTAAATTAACATGGTTGTAGAGCAATACAACAGGAAATTTGTGATGAGCTTCTTACAAGTGAAAAAGGACAAATAGGGCGTATTATAATACTTTGACAACCTGTGGACGTTAAAAGAATCTTTAATATTAATATGCCTTAGTCAATTAACATTTTAAAGCATCATAATACTTTGTTGCGAAAGTATACATAAAAAATAAGTGATATACGATTATTGATAAAATAATAATATTCATAATTATTTTACGAAAAGTCGCGTTGACTTTGGGCTTTCAAAAACCAAAATAATAAAATAGTCAAAATTAATGATAATATATTTCAACATTTTTAATATTATACCAAAAAGCATTAACAAGCTGAGAGCATCCGAACTTTTTGTTATCTATGACATGTATCACATATGTTAAGGATAATTTAAGTATTGTTGAAGTGAAAAAAGTAAAGATATTAATGCCATTCTAATCAAAGCTATCAATTATAACTTTCTAAGGTCTCTCGTTTAATCAGTTTGAATCTATGATCATCCAAATTTCACGAAATAAAATCGAAGTAACAAATAAAAATTGTAAACTTTATTTGTATTATTGAGTGAAATCCTTATCAGATAATTAAGGTTCGAACGGAAATCGAACTCACAACCACCGTATTGGAAAACTTGTCAACTTGCCCCGGGGCCGTCAGTTGAAGATTGTCCTCAAGGTATTTTTCAGCCCATTTTAGGTAAAAAAAAAACAATAAATTTCGTATTTAAAAAATTGTACAATATTTTATGTACAATCGAGTAAATCGTTGACATGTTTAACATTGTTATAAATCGTCGGAGATTAAAGCGAAGGGAGATTTGCCGGGAATAAGTTAATTACCCTAAGTGTTTCTCCTTTTTTTCTTTATTGGGGAATAAATTTTTCGTAGAAGTATTTTAATTAACCTTAATGGCTAATAAAATCTACGAAATGTACCTCTACCGACTCATATAAGCGTCGGCGTTCAATTTCGACTTAAATGTACTAATTTCACGAATTAATTTACAACGAGAATCACTTCATTCCTCTTGTTTAGAATTCGAAGAACACGTCACATGGGTGTCCAATATACCTGTGGGAAGATTCCCATAAAGATAAATAACATGAGACGTATGGTTGGGATGAATGGCCACTTCTGCACAGAAAAGAAAAGAGTGAAAGTCACTCACGGATACCGATTTCTTGATATAAAAAACACAGGCTTATAAAGAACATGCCCACATTGCATATTATAGAGGTTAACCTTAATCTCATGATATTGTTCATCAATTAACATAACAAAACTGTTCTCGGAGTAAGAAACTATGGCTTAATAATATCTCTAGTGCACACCACACTTTATTTGCTTATCGTTTTGCTCCATATTATACCACAGAATATCGAGTAAGCCACAGTTATACTTAAGGAATACAAGAAATTTGCAACAACTCCACTACATTATAACGTCACTAATCTGCCAACATCTCGTCAGCAAACTTTCTTCACAATAATCACAGCCCTGAAAAGATGGATAAAGAATAGTGGTAGCAGGCTGAGGAGGTCAAAAATACTACTGGATTTTGTCAAGTAAGGTCTTGAAATTTGTCGTCATCACTATTTTTCTTACACTCAGGTGTGTTGCTACCGGATAAACAGTCCTTTTGGACAGTTCCTTTTTTATCACTACGTAGTAAATATAAATATATAAAAATAAGGGTTTCGATCTTTTAGTGTTGTAGTTTGCGCTGGATGAGAACTTATTTAGTCCCCCATAATAGCGAGGGTGCTGGTGGGATGGAACTGAAATGAACTATCACAATATGAGTGTAAAGGTCGTCGAAGTTCATGCAAATTTTCAATATCTGAAAAGGGGTTTGTATTTTGTTTGTTGACAAAGTCACTGATATGAAAACTAAGTTAACTTAGTTAGACTCTAAAATGGTTTTCACAAATAAGTAACATAATTTTTCTTTTAAAACAATGATTTTTCTGAACTGTACAGCTGTTGAAAATCTAAGATAATTAAAAGTTTATTCTATAAAACAGCATTCTTGGAATATTTTCACAATTTGTATTTATCATAAAACCATTTGTGACCGATGATTTTGTGGAAAAACTCATGGTCATTGGTAATGTGGAGTTAAAAAAGATCATCTACACGCTGGAGAGACCAGGTGAATTGTTATGATTTGCCATATGTGCGGGCTAGTGGAACACTCGAAGGGCTGGAGAAAAAAATGTATAACATACAGCAGTTTCAGCGTGGACCACGCTTTTCAGCATTGAGGCCATGACGCATATGAAGAATAACCGTTTAATTTCCAAACTACAAAAGACCGTGTCTTTGTGCAAAGTACGTAATATTGGTGATTATGTAGTTTGTTTTATTATAAAATTGAATATTTTCGCATCGAAAAAATGTGGCTATAGTTGAACCAACCAAACACAAAACAAAACATTTTTCAAATAGCTACCGATAAAAAACACATTTTGGAGTCCTAAAAATTATATTATTTTTTTGGTTTGGATTATCATGAATTATCTTGTTATGTATCAATTCAATTGATTCACCAGTTAACCGTAATCAAATTCACCAAATAAAAAATAAAAATTCAAGAAAACGCGTTTCGGGTTTTCGATTTTCTTTTTGGTGCTTCATGGAGTGCTCAGCTCCTACTATTTCTATAATTTTAACCCTCGTATCTCGGTGAAAATGTTCTATGACTTTCCGATCACGGACTCGCATTACGCTCTAGCAGATATTGTCTTATGGCTTTCCAGTTCACTACTCTTAATTTTTCACATCGCATTTTACGAGTACAGTCCATGGTCTTAGACTTTGAAACCAACTACCAGCTTATAAAAGACTCACACTATAATTGACGTGCTTAAAAAACTGAATAATAAAAATCTTTCTTCAGTGATAAAGCGTGCATATTTATTATTCATGCATATATCCATCATCTTTTTTTCAATCTCCATTTTCTTCTTCTATCCATCGATGAACATGTTCCATTTGTACCTAGTTTTTGTATTCATTTCATATTTTTACTGCATATAAAAAATTATGATTTTTTTTGTTTCATTACATTAATAATAAAATTCCGTACCTTTACGTAAAACTTTGTGAAATACTAGGTAAGTCCAGAAAGTAAGTGTACTGAATTTTTGTAGGTTACAATTTTTTTTATTTAAACAAAAAAATTACGTGGTTACCGTAGTACATATGTAAGCTATTTTTCGACATAGTCGCCATTCCTCTCAATGTAGATGGTGAAGCGGGGTATCAACTTTTTGATGCCTTCCTCGAAGTAGTTTCCCGCCAACCCTCCGTCCACTTCTTCCTTTACCTCCTCGTCGGTTGAAAACCTTTTTCCACCCATGTGCAGCTTCAGGGAGGTAAAGAGATAGTAATATGAAGGTGCTAGGTCAGGGGAATGTGCGGGATGGTTCAGGACATCCCATTTAAACGAGGCGTAACTCGTAATTGTGTGATTGGATTGAAAAAGGTTACCGCTTTGTTATACAATTGCTATATTGTTTTTAATACAATGAAGTATAGAAAAATACTTTTACCAGTAATAAATACATTATAAATGACCACTATATGATTACAGTCTACAGTTTACCATACACTTCAAAATGACAGTCTTCAAACGGGTCTATAGATCAACATTAGTGTACGGTCATGAGCAATTAATTGATCCTGAATTAAAAGGGCCAGATAAAAAAATACATGAAGCAGAAATGAGACATTTCAGAGGAATAGAGAAAGAATAAGAAATTACCCAATACGTGAGAACGAAATATGATATAACCTTTGGAATATATGGAAAGATCTCAGAAGTGATAATCTAGGTACCTATTGAGAATGGCCTCTGACCGTCTACAAAAAGGATTCTTAATGATCCCTTTAAGAAGGAGATCGTTAGACGACCATGACAGCTGTGGAAGCTGATTGAGATAACTCTGGGGAGAAGATAACAGACCAGTAGAAGAGAGTCGCTTCATGGGCTGAAGACCCGATTTGTTAAGGACGAGGGCGAGGTAGATGTTGAATAAATAAATATATTCTAGACTTTTCAACTTCAAGAATCAATATGAAGTCAAATAAGTAAAAATAATAACTTCTTCTTCTTCTTATTTTAGGCCTGTTGGCCTGTTATGGTCCTGCATCATTGTTTGCCTCTTGCGACGTCGACTGCCAGCTGTCTTTCCATCTTTTGGGAGGTCGTCCTGGAGGTCTGCTTGCTTGGGAGATACTGTCCCTGGCCATTCTTACGGCTCTTGGTTCCGCCATTCTGGATACGTGTTCGTTCCAGAACCTTCTTTTCTTTCGTCCCCATTTGACAATATCTTCAATTTAAAAAATAATAACAAGAATAAATATTATTTTTTGTTCTTTTTACCCCTTAAATGTGTAAAACAAGTTCCAGAGACAACCTCTATGGTCTAATTGATAAAACGCCTGTCTTCCAGCCCGGGGATTTCGGTATTGATTCCTGTTAATGCTCAAGTTTTTATAAGGATTCCAATTATGTTGTTATTAGATTAATTTATTTTGCATACCTTATTGGTTGGTTGGAACAAATTGACACAAGACAAATACGCTAGGTTAACGAATAAAAATCTATATAACAATGTTATGAATTAATACCATATTCATTTGTTTATTACAAACTGTAGACGTAAAGGGCCTTCATGCTTTGGTTGGAAATATATTTGTTAATTGTATAAAATTTAGCTTTAGATGGAGTGTACTGTACGTGTGAAGGATTCTTCTATATAAATAAAAATGTAAATGTTCGTTAATTGAAGGCAGCTAATCTCCGGAAGTTCTCTACCGATCGCTTTGAAATTTTGAGTAAAGTTAATATTCGTCAACGGAAATGTTATTTGATTTTTATTTATATATATATATATATCAGTGTATATAATTTTTTTTTAAATCAAAAAGAAATATCTATGCGAACCTGTCGGGGACAAGACGAATCTCATTTTGACAGTTGACCATATTCTATTTGACGTTTCGTAATTAATATTTATAAAGTCTATATACATAATATAAATATAAAATAATTTTATGTTTAATATTAAATCATAAATTTTATAACTAATACATATTTCATAAATAATAAATTTTATCAACTAAACATTTTGACAGTTGACCATATTCTATTTTGACATTTCGTGATGAATATTTTTATTCAAATAAGTCTATATACATAAAATATAAAATAATTTTATCTTTAATATTAAATAATAAATTTTATATATAATACATATTTTATAAATTTTATAAATAATACAGGTTTTTTTTTCGTAAATATATTTATTCTAGACATGAACCAAGCTTTATATTACCATTGTGACGCATTTTATATTATCGTTGTGACGCGATCTTACGTCGTTAATAAAAAAATTGATAAAAAATAATAAAAAATAGTTATATTGTCATAAAATTGACTTGAGTGGTTGTGGTAAGTTTAAAAAATAATGGACTTAAGAATTATATTTGATGAAAAACTTTCATTATTGATTCATATTTCAAAAGTTAACCTAACTTTTTTCAAAAAGAAAAGTACACATGTTAATTTAAGATAAAGTTGTATTATTTGTCAATAATTTTAAGTACTTGTATAACCTGTCACATGTTCATTTGTATATAAAGACACTTTTATGTCATTAATTAAATAAATAAATTATTTGGTGGTACATTAGAAAGAAGTACCCGTAGAAATATCGCAAAAAAAATGAAAATTAAAACAAACTTTTACGCTGCTCAGTTCCTTTTTTAATGTTTCACAATTTTATATGTTTTAACTTTCTTTTTTCTTACTGAACGTTGTTACATAAATAAATTATAGGTTTATTGATAGCAGCATAGTATGTCCAGATTATATTTAAATAACACTTTTAAAACACATAAATTGCAGATAATACATTATATACAGAAGCTATCAAAAGGTCTGGGCTCATCTAATAGCATCCCTTCGGCCAAGATACACCCCACCAATATAGGGCGAACCCAGCCACGGGGACACCAGATGTTTTGCAGCCCACACCCTAGCTTTTTCAGCCCAGCACATCGTATTGGGGCAATTTTGTCAACTGTAAAATGGTAAGCTGTTGATTTTTTTTATAAATCGAAAAATTGTTTTCTCTAAATTGACGTTTTAATTACTAATTTTTATTATACTGACTTTCTAATGTATTGTATGAATGAAAATTAAAACAAACTTTTACGCTGCTCAGTTCTTTTTTTAATGTTTCACAATTTTATATGTTTTAACTTTCTTTTTTCTTACTGAACGTTGTTACATAAATAAATAAATAAATAATAGGTTTATTGATAGCAGCATAGTATGTCGAGATTATATTTAAATAACACTTTTAAAACACATTAATTGCAGATAATACATTATATACAGAAGCTATCAAAAGGTCTGGGCTCATCTAATAGCATCCCTTCGGCCAAGATACACCCCACCAATATAGGGCGAACCCAGCCACGGGGACAACAGATGTTTTGCAGCCCACACACTAGCTTTTTCAGCCCAGCACATCGTATTGGGGCAAATTTGTCAACTGTAAAATGGTAAGCTGTTGATTTTTTTTATAAATCGAAAAATTGTTTTCTCTAAACTGACGTTTTAATTACTAATTTTTATTATACTGACTTTCTAATGTATTGTATGAATGAAAATTAAAACAAACTTTTACGCTGCTCAGTTCCTTTTTTAATGTTTCACAATTTTATATGTTTTAACTTTCTTTTTTCTTACTGAACGTTGTTACATAAATAAATAATAGGTTTATTGATAGCAGCATAGTGTGTCCAGATTATATTTAAATAACACTTTTAAAACACATAAATTGCAGATAATACATTATATACAGAAGCTATCAAAAGGTCTGGGCTCATCTAATAGCATCCCTTCGGCCAAGATACACCCCACCAATATAGGGCGAACCCAGCCACGGGGACACCAGATGTTTTCACACCCTAGCTTTTTCAGCCCAGCACATCGTATTGGGGCAATTTTGTCAACTGTAAAATGGTAAGCTGTTGATTTTTTTTATAAATCGAAAAATTGTTTTCTCTAAATTGACGTTTTAATTACTAATTTTTATTATACTGACTTTCTAATGTATTGTATGAATGAAAATTAAAACAAACTTTTACGCTGCTCAGTTCTTTTTTTAATGTTTCACAATTTTATATGTTTTAACTTTCTTTTTTCTTACTGAACGTTGTTACATAAATAAATAAATAAATAATAGGTTTATTGATAGCAGCATAGTATGTCCAGATTATATTTAAATAACACTTTTAAAACACATTAATTGCAGATAATACATTATATACAGAAGCTATCAAAAGGTCTGGGCTCATCTAATAGCATCCCTTCGGCCAAGATACACCCCACCAATATAGGGCGAACCCAGCCACGGGGACAACAGATGTTTTGCAGCCCACACACTAGCTTTTTCAGCCCAGCACATCGTATTGGGGCAAATTTGTCAACTGTAAAATGGTAAGCTGTTGATTTTTTTTATAAATCGAAAAATTGTTTTCTCTAAACTGACGTTTTAATTACTAATTTTTATTATACTGACTTTCTAATGTATTGTATGAATGAAAATTAAAACAAACTTTTACGCTGCTCAGTTCCTTTTTTAATGTTTCACAATTTTATATGTTTTAACTTTCTTTTTTCTTACTGAACGTTGTTACATAAATAAATAATAGGTTTATTGATAGCAGCATAGTGTGTCCAGATTATATTTAAATAACACTTTTAAAACACATAAATTGCAGATAATACATTATATACAGAAGCTATCAAAAGGTGTGGGCTCATCTAATAGCATCCCTTCGGCCAAGATACACCCCACCAATATAGGGCGAACCCAGCCACGGGGACACCAGATGTTTTCACACCCTAGCTTTTTCAGCCCAGCACATCGTATTGGGGCAAATTTGTCAACTGTAAAATGGTAAGCTGTTGATTTTTTTTATAAATCGAAAAATTGTTTTCTCTCAACTGACGTTTTAATTACTAATTTTTATTATACTGACTTTCTAATGACTGTCAATAAAGGGGTTGGAGAAATCTTCTTCTTAGATGCGCCAGGAGGAACTGGTAAAACGTTCCTAATTAGATTGATTCTGGCAGCAATTCGATCCCAAAATGGCATAGCCTTAGCTCTTGCGTCGTCAGGAATAGCTGCGACACTTCTACCAGGTGGAAGAACTGCTCATTCCGCTTTGAAATTGCCATTGAACATGCGATTCATTGAAACTCCCACGTGCAACGTTTCCAAAGCATCCGGCATGGGAAAAGTATTGCAGAAATGCAAACTTATTGTTTGGGATGAATGCGCAATGGCACACAAAAAGTCGCTCGAAGCTCTTGATCGATCATTGCGAGATTTGCGTGGAAACATCAGACCATTTGGGAACGCATTTATATTGCTTGCAGGAGATTTCAGGCAAACATTACCTGTAATTCCTCGATCGACACCGGCGGATGAAATAAATGCTTGCCTGAAATACTCTATTTTGCGGCGACACGTAAAGACGTTGAAATTAACTAGAAATATGCATGTCCAGTTGCAAAACGATCGATCAGCTGAGATATTCTCACATCAATTGCTGGAAATCGGGAATGGAAAGGTACCAGTTGATCTGATCTCAGGACGAATTTCATTGCCTCATAACTTCTGCAACTTAGTGACGTCAAAAGAAGAATTGCTTTTTAACAAAAAATATTGTTTATCCACAAGCATTGTGAAATTTAATAAACAGTTGTATATAAAACAGACAATATAATAAGAGCGCCCCCTGTTGAATGTAACGGCAACACACGCAATATAGATTTCAATTTATTTTAATTCCGAATATTAAATATCTTTCAATTCGGGTTTTTTAAACCGGTTTTTGTTATTTTTGTTATTATTGATTTTCATTTGAATTAATGGTATATATCTGTGTATGTTTTATACATTTGAATTATTAAAAGTTTCATGCAACTAACTTTTAACAAATGTCACATTAGATTTTTAACGAACTGCCCATTTTTGTTAATTTGTAACAAGATTTATTATTAGTTTTATGTGATGTATTTACCTAAATAACTTGCTATTTATTACAATCGAGGCCTATATTAAAGTTGAAAAAATTTGATATTCATCCGTTTGAATCGGACCAAGCTTCGCTCTGAAGTATACGTTGATTTGCGAGATGCAGTTGTAAATGACGGTAATAGAACTTCTGCAATTTAGTGACGTTAAAAGAGGAATTGTTTGAAAAAGTATTTCCCTATATTCAAATCAATTATAAGAATCACGATTAGCTAAGTGAGCTATTGTTGGCGGCAAGAACAAAGATGTATCCGAACTTAACAATATTATTGAGTTCGTTTTTTAATGTTTCGCAATTTTATATGTTTTTGTTATAACTATTTTTCTTCTTTTTCAGTGCAATCGATCTTTGATTTGAATTCAAATCATATCGTGAATTGACCTCTTGGAGTGACGCGATCATTTGCAAGCACGGTGATAAACGCGACAGACTGAGAGTGCCTGAAAGACATCAAAAATATTGTATACCCAGATTGTATACAAGACATCAAAAATATTGTACACAATATATCAAAAATATTGTATACGCATTGTGAAATTAAACACAATTGAAACGTGTGCTTTCTCTTTTCTTTCTTTTACATTTAACCAGACTGAGCCACAGCAACGCGTGGCTGGGTACAGCTAGTATACAATATAATTGTAAAATTTAGCTTTAGATGGAGTGTACTGTACGTGTGAAGGATTCATATACAATATAATTGTAAAATTTAGCTTTAGATGGAGTGTACTGTACGTGTGAAGGATTCATATACAATATAATTGTAAAATTTAGCTTTAGATGGAGTGTACTGTACGTGTGAAGGATTCATATACAATATAATTGTAAAATTTGATAAGACCTCACAAAATGGGAGATATCCCTACAATTGTTTTTAAGTGCATGCTAAAGCTGCACATAACATACATATCTATAACACTTACTCGTATAGGCAAGCCATTCCACGCACAAGACCAGCAACGACCAAAGCCCTGCCATAATACTTCGCCATATCGGATCAATTCAAAATTATCAATTTATCCAATCAAGTCGAAATCAAACCTCAAAGTTCCACTTTCTCTTATTTTTGGTCAGACGCCTTATCTTCCGATCCGGGGGTTGCGAGTTTGATTCCCATTGGCAATCAGATTATAAAAAAAAAATATTTCAGTCTTATTTTTTCTTCACGTGTTTTAAAACACTTTGTTGGTTGGCTGGAAATGTTTCCACGTGATAATAAAACCACCGAAGTCCAAAGTTGTCGTGATACAAAAGTGTGAAAGGAAAAGTTAAAGCGATATATGGGTGAACAATGAAATATTGGAGAAATTCTGATATTATTGTAGTATTTTATTAGATGATGGAATACTTATAAGATACACTAACCAACGTGTAAGTGTTTGAAACAAAGTCAATGAGGTACTAAAAAACATAAATAAATATTAATACATACCCACCACCAATATATTCAATGAAAGTGTAAAACAAATCCACCATCTATCCAATTAAAGTGTAGTACAATTCCACCAATAATCTATCCAATGAAAGTGTAATACAAATCCACCACCAATCTATTCAACGAAAGTGTAAAACAAATCCACCACCAATCTATCCAATGAAAGTGTAATACAAATCCACCATCAATCTATCCAATGAAACTGCAATACAAATCCATCACCAATCTATCCAATGAAAGTGTAATACAAATCCACTACCAATCTATCCAATGTTAATAGGTATATTGATGCCAACATGGTATGCCCACACATATATGTTATTTATCCTAAAATTGTATATACGAGTATATTTCAAGATAATGAAGAAGAAAATACATTTTTGTTATCTATTTATTTTCTGTGTTTTTTTTTATCTTCTTGTCCTACGTGTTCAAGGGTATGGGCTGAAAAACATCTGGTGTCCCCGTGGCTGGGCTCGCCCTATATTGGTGGGGTGTTTTTTGGCTGGGGGATGTTATTAGATGAGCCCAGACCTTTTGAAAGCTTCTGTTTTTAATGTATTATATTTTTAATCTGTTCTTGAAATGTGTCTAAATGTATTATGTACATACTATGTATTATGTACATACTATTTATTTATTTTATTTATATTTAGGAGAGAAGCTATCTTAGTTAGAATGAATGAAGAAAAGCATATAAAATAAATATATAGTGCGCATGTCAGTAGAAGGTGAGTTCGAGAAAGATCAAGGAAAGTATATTGGATCATGTGAATAACATTTTGAAAGAAACAAGGTTGCATAAGAAGGCGTATGGATGTAGAAGAGGCGGAAGATCTATTTTGCAAAAGGAAATTCTGACACTTTCTCTAATCTGCTTACCCCAACAGGGAAACAGTGTGATGGTACGCATGTAATAAATTCGCAAGGTTGTACTGTATATAATGGAACTATAATACAAATTTATTACACTCTATCCAATGAATACACTAACCAACGTGTAAGTGTTTGAAACAAAGTCAATGAGGTACTAAAAACATTAATAAATATTAATACAAACCCACCACCAATCTATTCAATGAAAGTGCAATACAAATCCACCACCAATCTATCCAATGAAAGTGCAATACAAATTCACCACCAATCTATCCAATGAAAGTGCAATACAAATCCACAACCAATCTATCCAATGAAAGTGCAATACAAATCCACCACCAATCTATCTAATGAAAGTGCAATACAAATCCACCACCAATCTATCCAATGAAAGTGCAATACAAATCCACCACCAATCTATCTAATGAAAGTGCAATACAAATCCACAACCAATCTATCCAATGAAAGTGCAATACAAATCCACCACCAATCTATCTAATGAAAGTGCAATACAAATCCACCACCAATCTATCCAATGAAAGTGCAATACAAATCCACCACCAATCTATCCAATGAAAGTGCAATACAAATCCACCACCAATCCATCCAATGTAAGTGTAATACAAATCTACCAATAATCTATCCAATGAGAGTGCAACACAAATCCACCAATAATCTCTCTACCCAATGAAAATTGTAATACAAATCCACCACTAATCTATCCAAAATATATTATAACATTTATCAAAAATGTTCAGTAGGTTACAATGTCTATTGATTCTGCGGTTTGGAACAAGTTCGTTCATGAATCGTAGACGAATCTGTATTACGAGTATTACCTTTGTTTTGTAACAGTTGATTTCCCTTCCGGATATATTGTATTCTCGCTAGTTCCGTGTTCACTGAAATGGTAATTATTATTTGTATATTACTGCCACCAAGTTTCCAAATGCCTTCAGGAATGAAAATCATGTAAACAATAGTAGCGGACTCTGTGAATAGGGTTGTCATAATCTTTCCTTGTTCACTTTAACATTGTTTTGTTTTCCAATCAGTTTCCTTTATTTTAACAAGTAATATATAATATGGAAGATATCTAATTTAAAATACAATTTACAAAACATACACTTCTAAGTTTTTCTGTACTGACCAATATAGTTATCTTATTTATTTATAAGTTATTATACATATCGCAAGGTTTATTGGTGATTACGCACATATTTATTTATAACAAGGTACACATCACAAGGTTTATTAGTTATTACGCACATATTTATTTACATTATAACAAGGTACATATCACAAGGTTACATATTTATTTATAACAAGGTACATATCACAAGGTTACATATTTATTTATAACAAGGTACATATTACAAGGTTACGCACATATTTATTTATAACATGGTACATATCACAAGATTATTGGCGATAACGCACATATTTATTTATAAAAAAATTAAGACAATGGGTTAAAATCTTTTTTTTTTATCAAAATACGCCAAACGTTACTTAAAAAGCTCATTCGTGAGATTTCACTATGACATATTTCTAGGGTGGTGGGTCGAAAAGGGTCAATTTAGTATAAAAATAAATTAACTAATAAAACAATTAAGACAATGTAATTGTGGAAAGAAAACTGAATTTTTAACAATACTTTTATTTATATTTGGAGGCTTTAATTACCTACCTGGGGTTATGATATAATCGCTTTGAGTTAATCAAATAAATGATCGACACTTTTCTTACGATATTGTAGAACAAGTAAAATTTTTAAACATTTTTTTATATTTACCATCTTTGTAGAAAATATAGATTTTAAATGTAGACGTAGCCCAAGGTTTAAATTTTATTTATCAGTGACATCTTTGTAGGGCTTGGCAAAGTTTTTCTAACTATATATTTATGGATATCATTTCCGCTAAACTAGTCAAAAATATTTAAATTATTTGTCACTGCCATTTACGTAAAACGAGTCACAGTTTTTGATATTGTTTATCAATGTAGAATTAATAAAATTTAAAAAAAAAACGTGAAATCGATGTAGACCTAGTTAAAATGTTACTTATATTTTGCAATGCTATAATATGTATATGCAGAAGAAGTCAAGGTTTTTAACACTGTGTATAAGTGTCATCTATGAAGAACATATCAAAGTTTTTAAAAGGATTTATCTATGCCATCGATGTAAAAGTTTTCAATATTACGAGTATTAATCGATGTCATCTATGCAGAATTGGTCAAAGTTTTTGATATTATTTACAATGACTTTTCTGCTTGATGCTTGGACACTTTTAATATGTACTTACGTTACATTTTAAATAAAAAAAATGCATTGCTGTCTATGTATCATAAGAGAAAGCTATTTATTTTTGTCATTCCTGTCTGAAATTTAACGTGTCAAGATAATAACAATTTGGTATGATACGCTTTTCAATATCTATCATAAATGCCGGACCTGAGTTTTGTATCAAAAATATATAAATCTCTCCTTCAACCATTGAACCCCTCGATCGAACTTGTATATGAAAATGTGCGGAATACTTAAATAAGTTCTAATTTAAGTGTACTGATTTCGAAAATTAGGTTGAAAATTATGTAAGACCACCCTCGAGCGTAAAGTTATTGCTTGAGCTCTTCAAACCCAAAACTTTTTTGGTTCTCTGTAATTTATTTTTGGCTTTTAAGTTCGCTTTTACTTGTTATTACGAGTATAAAATATATTTTTCAAAAACTCTGTTATTTTATTTACCATAAGGTTTTAGAACAGGTCATAAGAATAGAATGTTGAAATTGGCGATATAAAAATTTCTACCGAAAACATTTTCTCTGAATATCAGTAATCTTAATTTGAAACTTATTTAAATAAATAAATATTGCCATGCCATGTGCCTTGTGGTGCTGACAGGGAGAACATATCCCTATACTTTTATATTTAAGCAATATTTTTTTTGCCTTTTCCGCTTTCATGGATCTCGCCATGCACAATCTAGTATGATTTATACTTCTCACTTAATATTCTTTCAAAACCATGTCCACTTGATTATACTAGATAAACCTAGGTCTACTTCTTTCACGCACGCCTTGTACTTCTGATAGTATACTCGTTTAGTCATTCTTTCGACATTAATTTTTTTCCATATATCGAATCCAACTTAATGCTGTTATCTCCGTTTTTTCTACTGATTAATTTCTGGTGTCTTATTTCCACCTTCTTTCATACATAATACACCTTCTTTCATACATACTAAATTATTCTTAGTGCACGCATTTCCACAGTATTAATATTATTTTTATCAATCTTCTGCCAAGTTCAAGTTTCATTTCCATATGTCGAGGTGGGCCCCAACACATTATTATGTATTGTTATTTTTCCTAATTTTAATATATCACCGTTATTGCATATTGCACGATAATTGCTGTATCAGCATATTACGCTGCATTAAAGGTGCATGGTCGCGCGGTAACGCACTGGACTTCCGTGCGAAAGGTCGTCGGATTGAACCTCGCGCTATGCTACTCTCCTCGAACGACACACAGGCACTTTTTCCGCCTAGTGTTCCATGGCATAATGATACCAATGACTTCGGTCATATCTATTCTTAAAAAAAAAGCCTTGTCCTTTCACAATATCTTTATTTTTTAATTCTTTGATTATTTTGCTTTTTTTATCTTGTTCCACATTCGTTTTGTGTTTTTATTTATATTTTTTTTCTATACTCAGTCTTAATTACACTGAAATACTATTAAAATTCTTGGACTCTCTTGTATCGAAAGCTTTTTATTAAAAAAAACCATTTCCTATTTTAGATTTTCAAGAAATCTTTCAAATGGTTTTTCTCTTCACAAAATTCAATTTGTTTTATTCGAGTTTCAATATTGAATTTGAGAAATTTCAATGTTTTCGCGTATCCTTTAATTGAAAAATTGATTGATTCGAAGCCCACAAAAATTAAAAACGTGTACAAAATGAATGACGACCTGTGTAATATGGTGTAACAAAAAATAAAAAATGTAAAAAAAACATGTTTCTATTTCTCTGCCATCATTCCCTCAAACAAAATCATATTTTGCGAAATGAAAGTGCTTAAAAATAATTAATTAGGTACTTTTATGTTTTGATGAAATTTTTTATAAACGAAAGCCATAATCTAATTTATTTTTGTATGTAGGTATTTACTTTGAACGGAATTCATTGAAAAATTTGCTGAAGTTATCAAAAGTTCATGAATATTAATTATTTTCCCTTCCTTTACTTCTCTTGATCCAGAGCGTCGGGGTTGAAGCGATTTCAGGGTTCTTCTTAACCGAAAACGGTCATTTGCAGTATCCAAAGTCTCCTACCATCCTATTCTTTCTTCTTCCTAAACTCTTCACGTCTACTTAAGTCTTCTAACATATATATTTTTAACTCTTGTATATATTATTTCTGCATTAATTACAAGCTAGCTTAGGCGGCATAATTTTTTCCCTTCTTGAATAAAACAGAGTAGTTAATCATGTGTTTCAATCGTTAAGTGCAGGCATAATACTATAATTACCAAATGTGGTTTTTCATTAAGCTGAAAATTTTCGATTTGTAAAAAAGCATTTCGTTCAATATCACAAACAATATACAAAGAGACACTCTTTGCTAGACAAAATTTTCTCAAAAAAAAACCCTGTTTTGTTTTAAAGGCTAGATCTATGATATATTCTATAAGCTCAGAAAGATGCCACTTTGATGGCACTAGGGATTCCCTTCTGCAAGTTTTCTTTCGAACAACTTAAGGGGCACAGTGTGCAAACCATCAGGCACTATAATGATTGAAGAACGTCATACATGACTCTATGATTATTTTTCGATCACACAAACGAAATATGGCTCATTTTTTAACAGAATATAACGCATTTTCGAAGTGCAAATACGGATCTAACACTCTTTTCACAGTGTTGAATCTTCTGAGGAAGTCCCCTTTTGGGCTTCCCACGTTAGTGCGTAGGTGATAAAAACACCTCCATATATCCCATGGAAAGTGATGTTCCACCGACAGGCACTTCAACAACTATCATTCTACGTCGTCATACTTTCAATTCTAGCATTCAGTGGTTTTTTGCAAATCATGTGTCCGTTTTTTTTGCAAAACTGTTTGTTCTTTTTGTAGGTGATCGGATGGAATTCGATTGTCAATACATTTTTTAAATATGTTACATAGTTTAATTTTACGACTATCTTTAATACACGATTTTCCCAGTCCATGTGTGTTTGTGGATTGTAAGGACAAATTATTAAATTTGGAAGTGTGATAACATTTGTACCCTTTAACTGATCATCATGACTTTTAACAAACTGTTTCAAGTAAAAAAAAATGTTATCCACTGTTGGTTAGCCACTAACCAACTTTTAATGAACCACTTCTAAACTAAGCATCAGATTAGTAAAAAATACAGTTACGTAAATAATACAAAAATACTGTTACAAAAATAATACAGTTAAGTATTTTTTTTAGCGTTGCTTAAAATTGGGAAGTGGGGGGGGGAGGTAACTTTTTAACTAGGATAATATCTCCTTAGTTCATAAACCATAATATGATTTGTTAGGGGTGTCCAAACTTCTATAAATTATAAAGATTCTATAAATTTTTAGTCTGTGCTACCAATTGAGAACAAGGGAAAGGCAAAAAAAAATTAAATCAAATTTAATCCAATTATAATTCAAAATTTTTAAAGTTTTTTGAGAAAAATGAGATTTGGACATAAAACATAAGTACTTTAAATAGTCGATATGATAGGTTGGTTGTACTGGGTTTTCTTTGATTGATCATCATCAACATTATCATGCCATATTCTTATTGGGGTAGACCGAGAGAACAAACCTCCAATTCCTCCATATCATTCTTTCTACGTGGTCGATTCATCTACACGCTCCTTTGTTCTTCTGAAGCACTACATCTCCTTTCAAACCACATTCTTTCCTAAAGTCTTCGTTCCTTATTCTGTCATGCATTGTTTTTCCATACATTCTCATTTATCCCGCTTTAGCTTATTTTCATCTCTGACTTTTATCAACTTGTAAGGTCGAGAAGCTCGAGTATAGATACAGCAGAAAAACAAAAGTAGCGACACATCTTACAGGCAGCCAAAACGTTAAAATTATAAAAGAGGATAAATACCTCCTTTCAATATTCAAGATTTTTCTATGATTGATCATAATTAAGGGTCTGTAATACTATGTAAGTTATAACTTGGCGAGGTTTCTGATTACTTGGAGATGTTATCGGAGCGGTGATGAAAGAAGTGGAGCTGGCACTCGACCAACTCTTCGGATCTGAAGATTTTATCAGAATCAGTAAAGCTTAGAGCGATCACCTGTATAATTATAGATATTATTGGTCTTCATTATTAATGGCACCAGAGCATAAAGTCACAAAAGAGTATCATTACTAAAAAAATAATTGTGAGAGATTCGATTTGTGAGAGATTCAATTTCTTTTTAGTTGTTAAATACAATTTGAGTGGAAGTTTTTCAGAATTATTACTTGTTCGGAAATCGAGTTGTAAAAACATCCATCTTCCGTGCATAAACACGGAGCACTCATTTTTCAAGTGCGAAAACGAAATATTGGCCAGTTTCCGAGCGCAAGTATTGAATATGACGCATTTTCCAAGCGTGAACACGGAATATGACTCATTTTTCGAGCGCGAATACTATAGCACTTGGGCTCAATAATATAGCACTTGTACTCGTATAAACGGGCTTACTAGTCTATTCAGTCGAGTTAACTAATCGACGTCGAATTATTTGTATATAAACGTGGAATTTATATATAATAGTATACATATAATTCGAAGTCGTGGAGTTTATACACAGATAATTCGAAATCGTGGAGTTTATACACATATAATTCGAAATCGTGGAGTTTGTATACAGATAATTCTAAGAGCACTTGAAATTGTAATACACAATGAGTAATAATTCATAAAAACTTATTTTCCAAGTATACAATAAAAAAATGTTCATAATTTACAATTTCACATTAAACAATACATTTCATGTAAAACTGACTATATTTTTTAATAAAAGCCAAAACCTTGGTTAAAAAAATAGTCATTTTATAAAATTCTCTTGAATTGCTCTTATAACGTTACGCAGTAATTGTTGCATTGTGTTGAGATATTTGCATAAAATAATTGTTTTAGATGAGTTGAAATAATATTTCAACATTTAATCTGAGTATTTTTGGTTTCGTATAAAAGATGCCCTTTTAAGTTAAAAATATGTTACGTTTTATGATGACACACACTTCAATATAATTTCTTCAAACTATAATTCTAACAGCTACTAGCAACTTTACCTCTAGATTTGATATTTTTAGTTTTAATGCTGATGTGTTAAGTAAGATGACTTGAGAGTAGGTTGAGATGGCTTGGGCATGTAGAACGAATGATTAAAAAAATACTAACAAAATTGATATATTGTGCAGATGTTATTGGAAGAAGAAAGAAAGAAAAGTAGAAAGTCAGATAAATCGTACAGGTTCTATTAGAAAGTGTATAGATGTGGAAGAGGATAAGAATGTGTGTCGAGTTAGGAAAGTATAGCGCTTTGTCTTCTCTGCTTACCCCGATAGGAAAATGACGTGATGGTACGTATGTATGTTTGTCAGTCTTAAGGTTTAATGTATACATGTTGGTTATCAAATGCCTTTTTGTTATATCTTGTTAATATTAACTTTGCATTTGTTTACAAAATATTAATGATCGAAGTATTTTTTCCATTTGAAATCAAAGATTATTTTCAGTGCATTTTTTTAGCTGATTGATATTTTTTTACTTCAATGATTTAATTTTGATATTATAAAATATTATAATTTGGTTTGTGCGTAAAATAACTGTTGGATAAATGCCTGAATTTATACGTTAAAAATGAAAAAAAAAACTTTTACTTATGATTGAATGAAACTTATGTAAGTAAAAATAATCCAAACTTATCAAAAACTTTATAGGCATGCATATCTAAATGATTTACTCACGAGAGGACTGCCCAAGTGAAAGTCGCTACTGGACTACCTTTAACAGCTGCACTTCAAGCCACGGAGTGCAGGAATGGATGCAGAAAAATAGTCGGAGGCTATCATGGTAGTCACGATGCTCAGTCATGAGCTACATGATAGGATGGTGATATTGATTTAAAGTTTGGTTAAAATCTGGTTAGAAAAAATGTTCCATTCAAGTTTTTTTAAAGTGACGACATGTTGCCTTAATTATTTAAGCGTGGTAAAATGGGGGGTTTGGTCTTTTTTAGGTATATACGTCCTGTCAAACATCGTACTTTACAAAACCTTAATGATCAAATGATATTTTATACACAATTTCAATTAATGAACGAAAAAAAATGTAGAGTCAACTTACTATTGAGTGGATAAACCATACAAAAATATATATTTTTTTTATTATACTTTTTAAACAGATTTTTGTTGTGTCTTTAAGTTAGTTTTTAAGAATATTTTTATTCATATGATAGAGCTCTGACCCCTCTGAGCCTTGGCCTGTTGTGCTCTTGTATGTGCTGTAGTATGTATGAGGTGCATGGCCGCGCGGTAACGCACTGGACTTCCGTGCGGAAGGTCGCCGGTTCGAACCCCGCGCTGTGCTACCCCCCCTCGAATGGCACAGGTATTTTTCCGCCTAATATTCGGAGGTATAAGGATACCTTTGACTTCGGTCATATCTATTCTTAAAAAACACAAAAGGAAAACAAAACGTGCCGATCTTCTCCGATCGTCTCACTTTAGGTGTGCCATCGGAAACAGTACAGCGGTGTGGCTGGTGGATTTGCTGGTGTGCAACGAATCACTTAATAAAAAAAACTCCACGGTACAGCTTCGCTTTCCAATTGAATTGACATTGCAATGGCGAGGGGAACCTCGACTACGAGGCCCAGCAACGACGACGACGACGAGAATGTATGTACTTTTTGAATGTCTGTACGTGTTTCATATCAAATGTTCACCATCCCTAGAGTTAAAACCTCTTTTGCCCAAAGGCAATATGCTTATTTAGTTCCCATGACATACAATGGCGTGACGAATTCAATAAAGGTAAAGGGAGGAAAACCATTTAGACAGTCGATCGGAGCGTGATTGTTATTGCGACAGGAGTTTGAGTACTTGGGCTTTCAGGATGAATGACCTGTGGAAAAGATTTGTGTGGGCTCTTGAGTGTGGGTTTTTTTGTTGTTTAAATTTTGTTGTCTTATATTAATTTCTGTATATTTTGTTTTTATTTTTATGATTGTGTGCGGTATATTATGGGATGAACATTTTTGGTCTTTCTGGAGTGATGTATGAGGAGTTTGATTTCGCATGATGTTTCCAGTTGTAATTGAGTGTCACTGTTTGTCAGGTTGATGAGAATGTGCAACGGGGGTTTGTTTTTGCGTAATCGAAAATCGGAAAGAAGTATCGATTTAATTTTTCATGCTAAACATCCTCAGTGAGATACAGGCAAAATCCTAGTTTACTGGGGACACGACAAATGAAAGGCAACAAACCCAGATCCATTAAAATTGTGTATCCAAATTAAATTACCTGTTGTTTTTTCGCAATTTATGTATATTTCTTGTCATGTTTAATAAATAAATAAATAAAAATAAAATATAATTTTGAAACCCGTATAAATATCTCCCACCCATTCAATATGCTAGCACTTAATTCTCAATTAGTTTGTTTATATATTACGGTTCAAGACATTGGAGTGGCGAGGGGATCCTCGACTACGAGGCCCGGCAACGACGATATTTTTCAAAACTTCTTCAATATTTAATTCTAGTAGTTTGCCAAATATATTAACATTTTTTTGTTTAATTTAAAAAGCCATTGGTAAAAATAATCCTTATTATTGGATGGAAAATCTAATCAGTTAGTAGCAATTATAATACGACTCGTATATACAATTCTCCCTGATCGTAATTTTGTATGAGACGTGTAAATGTTTTAATGTTTATCATACTCGTATGCATTTTGTAACATACATTTTTCGTATAAACGCGCACTCTTAATTTTAGTTTGATAAACATTTTATTGGTGGAAATAAACCATACGAAAAAACCCAATTAATGATATTACTATGTCAAAAAGTAAATATTTGTAAACAAACATATCGATATATCAAATCAAATCGAAAAATGACAAAATTTTTGTGAAAAATAAACAGGAAATAACGTCAGATTACGTCATTACCAATGATGTAGAACACGGTAAGCTGTAAATTTTACTACAGGATATTGTATTTAATGTTCAATATTCCAATCGCCTCTTCCTCAAAAAACATCCCAAAGAAAATTCTAAGAATATACGAGTAGATAAAAAACAAACATTTGCGTACATTTTTCCTGATTACACCACAACATGATTTTTTTACTTTCTGAAATTGCCTGAAGATAAAGGCATAGATTTTTAATGGAATTAATCAAATTTAGTATTTTTCAAGTTGAGTTTTAATGTTAATTATTTAAAATGAGGTGCATGGCAGTGCGGCAACAGACTGGACTTCCGTGCGGAAGGTTGCCGGTTTGAACCCCGCGCTGTGCTACGCCCCTCGAATGACATAGTATTTTTTTCCGCCAAGTATTTGGAGGTATAAAGATACCTATGACTTCGGTCATATCATACCTAAATGACTGTGAATATATGTGTATAATATGTTTGTGTGTATATACTCGTTTGTATGCATATGCATTATTTTTTATTTTATATAATTTTTTAACCTATTTTTTCTTTTTCTATGTAATTTTTCTTCTTTTTTAATGTCTTGTATTTTTCAAAGTAATTGGGCTAAGCCTGTTTTGATAAAATAAATAAATAAATATCTATTATTTAAAAAAAAGTAATTGGATTATTTTATGGTGAAAAAACACTGTTATTTTTTTTGTATTGTATTCGATGTATTCTTCTCAGTGCACGCATTTTTACAGCATTAATTCAGATTCTTTCAATATTTTCCACGTTCACGTGAGTTTTGTACATCAAAGTTGGCACTAAAGTACTTAAGTGGATTATCAAATTAATAGGTTTTGATAGTGTCTGGTATGATTATCTATCGCTACACGCCGTTCAATGAACCTCGTAATTAATTCATCTGAAAAGTACTACCTAAAAAGCAGAATGCCTTAATTTTCAAAAACCTTGCATTGCTCACCCTTATATCGCATTTAAATTTCCTTTCGCACTTTTCTGTTACCATGACTTTAGATTTAGCAACATTCGTTCTCATATTTTTCTCTTCGCATTTCTCACATAATTTCAAACTCTGTTATTCATCTTTATTCTCCGCGAACACTACAATTTCATCAGCAAATAGCAAACCGCTTACATTTTATACTAGAAATATTAAAATGAAAACAAAAAAATACTTCAATTCCATGTAAAGAAATCCTCTGGTACGAGTATATCAGGACTTTTGACAGTTAATGTAGTTGCAGCCTTAGACAGAAAATGCACTAAGTTACGGTAAGTATTTGTTATGTATTGTGCTTTAAGCGAAGTAGCCATACACTCACCGTAACTTTATTGGTAATTACGTTTGAATATTTCAAATCATTGTTGGCGCCTTTGGTCCAAAGTTAGCATACCTGCTTAGTAAGTCCCGTTACGGTTTCTAGTGAATTCGCTCTCACACTGGTTCGAACAAGCAGAATCATATAGTACTTGCCTTGTTTGTCTACTATATAAGCTGATTTACACACATAATAAAAGTTTTTAGCAATAAAAAAGCGTTGTGTAAATTTGTCCGACAAATATTGCAGCATATTGAACTTGTCTGTCGCTATGAAATTTGAATCTCCTCATGTTCGAAGATATTCGACTAGTTTGAAATGTCTTTGAAAGTTGATACCGTGTTGAGTTGGCTTAAGTGACATTGTGTTGGTGTAATTATTGATACGAGAGCTGACGTAAAAATAATGAACGATGAAATATTAACAAAAATAATCTATATAAGCAGTATTGAAAGTGTGAGAAGTTTGAGAATTCCTTGAAAAAGGTGACACGACCAAAAAGATCTAACTCTGAAAGAGCGATGAGTGAGAAGCCTTTTAAATTAACGAGTGTGTACAATGACGTGTATGGACATGGCAGAAGCAAAATATATATGTTACAGTAGATAAATGTTCTGTCGGCCTAAAGAGGGATGTGGCTTGATGGTAACTGTGATAATGATATCTAAAATACAATGTTCCTTCTTCTTTCGTTACAATGCACAGATCCGGGTGACGTCTCTGCTGGTAAATGTTCTTTTATGAAAACTCCAACTTCTTCACCGCTACTGAACTCGCATTTTTTAAATGGGGTTGAAAAATAAAAGTTTTGATAGAATGATATCGTCAGGAGCTCAACATGAAAATTTGATGCTTTACTTTAATGCAACAGCATATTCGTACTGCCATGTCTCCGTTCCATACTAAACAGAAACAGGTGATTATCTTTTAGTAACAAACTCCTCATTAGCAAAAACCAGGGACGTAACGGAAACTTTTCGGGTACACAAATTAGCAAGCAAACTGGATCCGTATTATTTAATTAAGTATTTTCATATTTTTAAGATAAGGGCCAATAATGGACTAGTGCTGTCATTCAGTGATGTCTCAAGGAAAGCAGAAAACTCCCTAAGACTGACGAAATTCGAAGGTGCACGTTGACAGAAGAATATAATATAATGGATTGTTGCTGAAAACACTTTCATACATATTAGTAATACAATGTAAATTATAGAACAATGCCGAGAAAAAGACGTGGATTAAAAACATCGAAAATATTAATTCACATATCGTGAGAAGAAAGGAATGTAGACATAAGAGAAAATGAACCAAAAATTTCTAATTGTAGAGGAAGCAGAATGAGAACCACAGTGATAAAAAATAGCTCTGTACCTTCTCCGAAAGAAAAATACGCGTGTATTACACTTTCGTTGTATACAATACAACTTGTAGGGTTTATTATTTCTTTTAACCAACCATAACGGTGTGTCATCAAGTTTTAAGTGAAAAACATACCAATCCCTTTAAAACAATGGGTAAAATGGAACTGAACTCGCAACTTCAGACTGAAGGATTGGTTTCTTATGGCCATAGAGGTTTTCGATTCTTAAAGTATATGTTTATTTGTCCTTACCTAGAAAAAACACACATTTTACCTAACAAGTGTAGTGAATCTTAAAAATTATCTTGGTTTTCTAAACTAACCTCACTGGACTTCAAATCCTATTTAAATATTTTGTCCTATCTACTTGATTTCAAAGTAACTTGCTGACCTTATTCTACTTAAATATATTTAGCAACGCTTATGCGCAGGCATATATGTAGAAATACGTGCAATTACAAGAATACACGGTGTGATAATTTATGAAGAGTGGAATGAAACGACGAAAGAGGAATGTGTTGAATAAGATGAAAATGAGCACTCTCAGAGGTTTGAGCACATGGGACGAATAGACGAAGAAATACTAAAAACAAATATACAGTGCAAATGTAAGAGAAATGCATAAGTATGCTTGAATAAATCACAGAAAGTATGGTTAAATAAATATTATGTTTTGAAAGAAGGAAACGAGAAATTCAGAGAAATCGTAGGAGCTGTATAAAAAAAGCATATTAATGTAGGAGAGGCGATAAGATAGGAAAGTGTGTTAAGATAGGAAAGTATAGCGCTTTGTTATCTCTGCCTACACCGGCAGAGAAACTGCGTGATGGTATGTACGCTTAAAAATGCCGGTGTGCTCTGATCGTCTAGCTTCGAAGTATTAAAGGATCCAGTACAACGGTGTGACCAGTGAGTTTTCTGGTGCGCAACGGCTAACGCACTTGAAAAAATATAAACTTAACGACACAATGTCGCTTTCTAACTAAATTAACGTTAAAATGCCGAGAGGTTCTTCGATAACGAGGCCCAGCAACGACGAAGACGATGTATGCTTTTTCACTGTTTTGTATAAGTTGCAAAACACGCAGTACTTGATGTTACTTTTTATTTTAAAACCACGCTATAAAAGTCAGTTTTTTTAATTATTATTATTAGTAACGCCACTGACAAGAGCCATAATCCATCGTATCGTCATGAACGATAATCCCGAGTGGGATTATGCAGCCTCATTACACATTTAGTGCCTGTAGAGATGCATATTGAAGATACTGGCTCTCGACTTGACCTAACCACTTCACTGGTAATCACTAGTCAATATTATGCCTTGTTTACACGTGATAAGCACTCGGCCGAGCCGTTAGTGTTATACTCGATTAATTTACTCATATTCGTCGAGTGATTATTTACATGTAATGAGTGTTCAAACGAACACTCAACATTTACTCACCCACTCGACAGATTACTAGCTTAATTACTAAAACGAGTGGAGTAATCGGCTAAATATTTATTCTGCTGATCGGCCTAGTGATTTATTTACACGTAACGCGTTCCCAGCCGGTGTAAATAAATCATTCATATGGTTATATCCTATATGCAATAAAAATCACATGGCTGTACGCAATAAAAAAATGAATGTAGTAAATGTATTTATTTTACATATCTGATAAGCATATGGTACCTGATGTATCATATATGAAAAATTAATTCAACCTCCTTTTTAATTAGAGAAACATTACATTGTATTGTGTTGTAAAAAATTAAGATAAAATCGAACCATAAAAGGCACATTGTATTGACTTATATATTTTTACGTAAAATTGAATTATATATTTTTACGTAAACTATATATATTTTTACGTAAAAAATTGACGCACGGTTATTCAATATATAAAATTAACCAAAAAAATGTGTTTTGTACGGGGTGGGGGAATGTGTTTTTGAACCCTTTTTGTATATACACATACCCCAGTTGTGATATACGTGTATAACATCAATATACCTCCATTGTGATATACGTGTTTAACATCAATATACCCCCGTTGTGATATACGTGTGTAACATTAATATACCCCCGTTGTGATATATGTGTATAACACCAATATACCCCCGTTATGATATACATGTATAACATCAATATACCCCCGTTGTGATATACGTGTACAACATCAATATACTCCCGTTGTGATATACTCGTACGTGTATAACATCAATATACCTTCGTTGTGATATACGTGTATAACATAAATATAATTCGTAGTTAATGTTTAACTTATGACTCAAAAATATACTCAAACTCAAGCGATATGTATATTTAACAAATATTCAAATTAATTGGATAATTCTGATAATAATAATTTATTTATAACGCCGTTTAGAGAGCGCACTCTCCTGAAAGGTGCTTTTTTTCAAGAGAAGATTAAAAGATAAAGAAAATAATTAAACTTAATGAAAACGAATGTTGTATTATATTGTTTAACACATTTGTTGTACACAGTACAACCTGATGACTTTATTGCCATGTGGCCATCTCTTTCAACCAATTATAATAATAAAAGGCTATAAAACACCATTTCGAGAGCATTAGGCACTTCTCCGTATCTGTATATGTTTAGAAAATAATATTTGGTATGAAAACAGCAGAAAATATACAATGGGAAGACGAACTTTTGTAGATTTTTTGATAGTAACACATTCGATTTAGATGTGGTGTAATGCATATATAGCTATAATACTATATTTTGACAAGACTTCCCAAAAAAACGGTTGATTTCAAATGTTTTCTTAAGTTGCCCATGCATATATGTTACTCGTAATAGTATGATTAAATACAAATCCACGATGCTAATGAGTTTGTCAATATTCTAGAAGCACTAAGTTTATATGTACCCAATAAATATAGCCGTGCAAGGAATCACCCTCTTGTCGGTACCGTCTAGCAGTATGAGAAGAATCCTGGCTGATATTATTCCTAACGAATAAGCTAACGCTAGAAGCAGACTTTCTTTGTGTAACAGGAGAAATCCGTGCAAAGTGGATACAAAAATAATAATAATAATCTCAAGCATTGGCTGAGTGTAGTGGCGAGAAGAGAAGCCACTCTCCTTTGATGCTAAATCACCGTATTACTCATTAATTGACTTAAATCTACGTCAACAACGGCCGAGTTAAGTACTCGGCAGAGTACTCGATACGTGCGAGTACTATACAAGGCATAAGTGATCAATTTCAGATATTCAAAAATGCATCTGGGTGTATCATATATACATGTACTCGTAAAAAAAAGTTCTAACTCAAATTTTAAATGATTTGAGATAAAGTATAAAAAATAAGAACGTATTGACATTTTTTAAGGCAAAATTGGAAATGAGGCGTGGATACTGAACCACAAAACATCACGTAGGGTCTAGGCTTTGATATGTGAATCTATAGACGTATCACTAAGATGATAAATCGTTTTACAAATATGAAAATGCTTATGTATGTGAATAATGATCGAGAACTGCTTAAAACAGTGAAGGGCTGTAAGTAACACTATATCGGTCACATTATGAGAGACGTAAGATATTTCATAACACAACTAATCATTTCAGGGAATATATCATAAATGGCAATAAAGGCAAAGAAAAACGCAAAATCAATTGATTTCAGAACTTGCGCGAATGATTTAGGTGCACTTCTGCTTCGGGCTGCAGTAATCATAATAAAGCCCTTTGCTTCGCTCCTGGCCACTCTGCAGCCCCACCCCGTATTGGCGCTGCGCGGTCTCTTGGAATTGTTCAAAATGGTTTTTTTACATGACATTTTAAGCTTAATTTTATTTAACCTGTCCTTATTAATTAATTTTCAACTTGACCACGGAATGTTATAAAAAAACGTAAACCCTTATATTTATGTTTTCAATTACATTCCGTAGCCCAAATTAGATTTATTTCTATCGTGTACCAAAACTCGTAATAATTGATGACCTTCGTGGCCTAGTTGGCAAGACGCTTGTCCTTTAACTCGAAGGTTGCGGGTTTGATTCCAGTTGGAACACAGTTCTTTTTAAAAGAATTCCAGTTTAATTTTCTCTTAAATCATCTTTGACATTTTTGTGCTTGTTTTGAAGAGATTGTCACTTAGCGATGAGCTCCCCAGGTAATGCTATAAATAACGAAAGCGTTATACAATACAACAGTCTCATGATTATCGTATGAATTTTGAGATAACGTTAGGTGTATAATATGTATACAGCATATATTATTTTTGCTATAGTTCCCTAAGGTGATGAAGTATTTAAATTTATTGTACATTCATTCTTGAGTTTTTTTTGTACATTAATTGCCTTTCAAATAACTTTAAAATGAGCATTCTAAATCACCAAGTCAATGGTTATTATGATTAACTCGAATTCGATTTACTAAAATAATCATATTCAATATTAATAATTCCGAAATATTTAATTAATATTTCATGTATAATTTAACTAATGGAAGTACATATATATTTAAAAAAAGGGGCGCGCAGAGCCAATATGGAGTGGGACCGCAGAGTGGTGAAGGGCGGAGCCTCTAGTAGATAATACATTTATAATAATTGTCTTACTTAAAACATATATCTATGGTAAAAAAATGTTGGCAACCGTAGTCTAACAGTGTCCAATACTTATTTCACCTAGGGTAATAGATTGCCATGATGGTGGATAACCTCCTATAGAAGACACTATCAAGATAAGAAGAAGAAAACGGAATCCAAATATAATATACACACATTACTTGTAAAATATTTACTCACATGTGAGATAGGAAAAGGTTTATTAAATATGTCAAACAAAATGAAAATAATGTTTTGTGGGCTGGGACTTTTTTAGTTATATATCCACAGGGAATAAAGCATGTAACACGGTCTTAGCCATTAAACATTTTTTTGTCAATCAACAATCATTCGCAAACCTTATTCATATACCATTCATTGGCTTAGTGGTAAAAGTAAATAAGTTATTATATTAAAAAATATATGTTCTTATACCAGGCAACAGTGAAACTATCTCTCTGAGGTTTAAATATCCGAGTTTAATTTTGTGTTATTGATTTCATTCTGAATATCAGTACACTTTGGATCTTTCTAATAAATCCAACTTTTTGAGTCTTACTTATTGGTTATTTGCTTTGTTGGAGAGTTTTGTACATTTCATGGTCTAAATAAGATTTCTTTAAAGTGTGTACTGAATTTTGCAAAAAGGGATTTTCTGTAATACATTCAGTGAAATTCTATAATTATGGTCACTACCTGTCCATCAAATAATCCTAATTAATGGCAAGTGATAAAAAACATATGAACATTTCCACAATGCAGTAAAAGCCACAACCAAAACAAATGACAAGAGGCATATGGGAACATAAACAGAGGTGATTCGGGCGGTGGGGTTTAAGGGTAGATTTCAGCACCCAGGTGCGCGCCACTGTAAACATACCCTCGAAAGCTGCGGTTATGCGGTTGAAATCCATTAATTATTCAGCCCCATAGGATTTTCAAACAAAAAATGTGCTTGGGCTGTGTATTTAGGTTCTGATGAGCTAAAATGTGGTGATATAATTCAGATCAACTGCATTTCATATTATTACGTGACGGTTAAGAAGAAAGATGTTGCACATTACAAGCACAATTGGGTGAAATTTAAATTTGACTAAACTGAAATATTTTTAGAACTTAAAAGAAGAATTTAGCGATCCTGGTATGAAGTTATATTTCACGAAAAATAAGTTAAATCTATAAATCATCTTAAATATTTTTTAATTCTCAGTAAACTTTTACAAATATTTTCTTTTTAATATTGGGTGTTAACATAAGTTGTGTCAGTTTTTTTTCAAATGAAGAGAACAAGAGGACACAACAAAAAAATTTACAATAAATTAGTCAATAATGTATTCTCCTTCATTATTTACAACTTCTTGCCAACGCTCTACAAGTTTTTCAATGCCTGTGCGATAAAAACATCCGGCCTTAACTCGAGGAATTCGTCCAACCATGTCCGCAATACGACGTCATTATTGAAGGAAACGCCGCGCAAATTGTTCGAAAGCGACCGGAAAGGTAGAAACCGACAGCGCGAGGTCTGGAGAATATGGAGGGTGTGGCAGGACTTCCCAACCAAGCGTTTGAATGGCATTTTTCGTAATGTTGGCGATATGAGGGCGGGCGTTATCGTGTTGCAGAATAACGCAATATTGCCAATCCGGCCTTTTTTGTTGCAGTGTTGAGCCGCTGCATTTGCAGAATGTAAAGCTCCGCGTTGACTGTCTGATTGCGTTCAAGTATCTCGTAGTGGGTGACGCCTTGCCAATCCCACCAGATGCAAATCATCGTCTTGCGTGGATGCAAACCTTGTTTCACTCTGGGGGTTGCTTGTTGACCATAACTCACCCATTCTTTCCGTTTCTTCATATTTACATAAAAGCACCATTTTTCATCACCAGTAATGATGCAGTAAAGGAAACTTTGCTTGTGGCCATGTGTAGCTCGATGACGCGCGAGCAAAACAGCAAAAATTGTCGAACGTTGATTTTTGTTGTTTTCACTCAAAACATGTGGAACCCAAGCGCCGAACTTCTGGACTTTTCCCATTTGATTTAAGATGGCGGTATACAGTCATGTGACTACAATTCATCTGCTCAGCCAATTCTACGGTGATTTGAAGGGGATCTTCATGAATAATATGGTTTAAGCGGTCCTCATCGAAGTCCACTGGTCGTCCGGAACGCTCCATGTCTTTCAGGTCGAAATTACCGTCTTTGAAACGCAAAAACCATCGACGAGCTGTCCTTTCATTCATAGCATCTTCACCGTACACTTCGCAAATATCGTTAGCAGCTTTATTCCCTCGATTGAACGCGAACAGAAGGAGGTGTCGAAAATGCTCACTTTCGTCTACTTGGCATTCCATTTTGAAGGCTTTTAATCAAATAAAATAATATATGTTATGTAACGTAAAAGCAAACACAATATCTTGTAGAGCAGAAAATTTTCTTTCGAATGACGTATAACCTTTACCATTTTGTTTTACTTTTGGTGCTCATTTTTAAATTTGGAAAAAAACGGACACAACTTATGTTAACACTCAATAAATTCGTCTCAACCATAATTGAGTTTAAAATAAACAAATATAAAAAATATACTTTTTAATTTTATATGTTTGATAATTTATACAATACATTTATAACATTTTATTTCATCTTAATCCAAAGGATGATGCTACTTTTTCTTTACTAATATCTGATGTCAAGGTCAATGTTTGAAAGTTTAATCCTTCGATCTGAATCCAACTGCAGCCTGTTTCTATATTTACATTTTAGGTAGACGAGGGTTGAAAATCCTTTTCACATAAATAAATGATCGGAAAAGGTATTAAAACTTTCAAAGCTGTGTCTGCTATATCCGGATATTCTCTCTTCAAAATGAGCCAAAAACTAGAACAAGTGCTGAATTTGAAGATTGTTTTTTGAGATTAATTATACGATAAATTATAATGGAAATCTCCAATAATTAGTTTCTCTGTGCTAGTATTATGCCAATTATCGCACTGAAATCTATATTAAATGGGTTATTGTACACAATTTCTATTATCATCTGGAATTGGAAAAGAACAAAAAAATTACGATTTCAAAGCTAAAAGATGATCTATATAATATTTTAAAAAAGTGTTTGCGAACCACATTGGATAATTTCGCAGATCATACTCATAGTTCAGGATTCACTGCCCTAGACTAAAGCGACAAAACTTTCTATAGCGATATAAAACTTTCACATCTTCTATATCCATACATCTTCTTATAGAACTTTAGCGGAATGCTTTACTGGTACGTCGTGATGATTATGATTGTTTGGTATTTAACATAAAATACGTCGATTAGGAATGCGGAAAGTGAGAGTGGACAATCAATGAATAGTAAACAGCAATGAATGGTCAAGTGAATAATAATAAGTGATTCTTTATTTATCGATAAGTAGGTATATATACATATTCAGAACGGGGCGCGTGAGTGCGTCCGCAATATATTCCCATCTCACTCCTGTGCGTGCAGAGGTGGTCGCAGACGTTGCGAACAATATAGTGGGTAGAATATTTGTTGGCGAAACGGTGAGACGGCGTGATGTGTTCTCTTTCTACTGTGGAATGTGTCGTAAATAGTATTTTCGGGTAAACAATATTAATGTTCTGGTATGCGACCTTTGGGCATGTCCGAAGGTTGGTTCGTCGGTCATTGACCGTGCGTGTTGACAATATTCAGGGACGACGGTATTCCCTACAGAACTATTTCAGTTTCTCTTACTTTTCTCATTCTACTCTTCCTAAGTTCTTGGGTCAACTATACTTTTTTTATTTTTCTCATCCGTGTCTCCCTCTTACGTTCATATTAAATATTTTTTTAGTTTGTTTTTCGTACTATTTTCATATAACTTAATACATCATTTTTCTTTAGTTCACATTCGCTAACTACGTCTCATATTCTGTCATAAATCAAGAAAATTTATCCTGCCGTAAATCTGTCAAAATAAAGTCAACGGAATTTCAACAAAGTGCTTGAGATATTCAATAGAAAAGTTACGATAGGAAACTAATTCTAGCTAATATAAATTATATATGGAGTCTACATATAACATACATTATCATCATTATCACGACAAGTCTCTATTGCGGTAGGTAGACTTTTATCGCCTCGACCACATCCATACATAGGTCGTCGTCGTACATACTCTCCTATTATAATGGATTTTTATTCTTTCTTCTTTCAGAAATTAATTCATTTAGTAGTACCACATTTTTCCAAGTCTTTTCAAATTTATCATACCTTCTGTACATTTTATTTCTGTAAATCTTTTACAATTAATGCTTTTTAATATAAAACAGGTCTATTGAAATTATTATCATGAAGATTATGGGTTTAATACTCTTTATATTTGTAGTAAAATTAACACAAAATTTACGCTTATATCAGCCAATACAAGAACAATTTATGCAACCCAGTTTAGGAGAGCATTCTTGATGACATATCAAGTATGTTACTTTACAAAAAATAAATAAAATTGAGTATAAGCATAGGTGGCTGCTGCCACTGATATATAGTAAATGTGTTTAGAAAAATATATTTGGTAAGAAAACCAAAGACAAACTGAAAAATATATTTGATAAGAAACCAAAAACAAACTAAAAAAAAACTTTTGTAGATATTCTGATATAAAGAGTATATTTTTATTAGTATATGTTATAACTGCATTTCTTATATTTTTATTAGTTTATGTTATAACTGCATTTCTTATATTTTTATTAGTATATGTTATAACTGTATTTCTTATATTTTTATTAGTATATGTTATAACTGTATTTCTTATATTGTTTTTTTATAAGTATATGTTATAACTGTTTTTCTTATATTTTTATTAGTATATGTTATAACTGTATTTTTGATATTTTTATTAGTATATGTTATAACTGCATTTCTTAACATTTTTGAGCTGTGACCCAGATAAGGGTATTAGTTTTAGTTTCACGGCCCAAATAAAGATTGATAAAGTTACACTAAATATTGCAATTAAATAAGTTTAACATTTAAAAAATACGATATAAATGAGTTATATTGGCAATAACGTTAAATCACTTTAATGTGAATCTGGACTTTGAATTAGTTTTGGGGGATCTAAAAATGTTGTTATTATATTATGTCATCTTAAGGACGGAGCCGATTTTGCAATTATGTTATTACGCAAAAATATTATTATTGTTGAAAATACTTCGCGACCCATTCAAAATGCAAACCGACCTAATTTTGGAGCGCGACTCACATGTTAAGAAAATATGCTCTAGAATATCTTCCATGGACAAGTATATTGGTGTTGCTCAAAAATATACTCCGTCTGTTCTATTGAAATGATTCTGTGTAAAAAAATCCTTTCCGCTAATTGGTGTCCTAACATCTGCTCAAACACCAAACGCAACATTGCTGGCAACAATAGTCTGATGAAAAGTAATTATTTATTCATTATGGTATCACACTTGAATTTATTTATTGGCACTTTTTTATATATAATTTATTTGGTTTGACATAGTGCATCTACCGAGCTTATTGCTATACAGCCATTTTTTCCAAACAACCAGCTTATCTTGGATACATAAAATTTTTAAAAATAGTTTTTATCCAAATTCGGATGCCACCAGCCAGTGAGTAATGATAAGTTGATAATAAAATACAGAATATGTCATAGAAGACCAATCCCAGCAAGTTCACGCTATCAAAATTTGAAATAATACCACATTTTCCAAATAAGATAACTTATTTTGTATACTTAATTTATTAGAAATTATAAACTTCTTTCACATTCTGTAAAGGATGGGCGGACAGTTTTTCAAAGACCGTTTTCATATTGGATTATTTTTTAAAAGTAGATCTTTTTAAAATATCGAAAACTTAGCGAATATATAGCCTAACGTTTGATCTTGAGCCGCCTTTTTCAATTAACCTCTTCAGACCTGGTGTCCATTTCAATGGACACAGTTCAAATGCATTTTGTAAACATCTTTGTGATATATTGCTGTATTCAACGATAACATATGAAGTGTAGGATACTGTATTATCGACTTGAACGTTTTTGGCGCCATCTATCTACACTAATACGACATAATGTTGCATTTAGTGTAAATAATACACTCACAAGCAAGATTTTTGTTACTTATTTTAGAATTAATTTAGGTCTGAAGAGGTTAAAATTAAAGAATTTTGAAGGTGATATTTTATTAAAAATATCTCTGTAAAACTGTTATTTTGTCGTTCTTTTCATCTTAAATCTTAGATTCATAATCAAAGTTAAAAGCTTAAATTAATATTCTTAGAAAACGAAAAATTCATTAACAAGATTCAACGGTGCTTCATTACTAACATCAACTTCACTTTAGTTTCTTTGCTTATTAAATATTTTAAAACAAAAAAACTTAAGTTTTTCAAGCAAGGGTCTGATAATATGATATAACATATACACATAAGTATACGAGTTAGAGTTTTGAAGTATTTCAACATATTTCTACTTATTAATTAATAAAAGCGTGTCTACTATTTATCAAATGTTGTGATTATATCATAAATAAAACAAATATAGAAAACCGTAGATCATTTAAAATTGTGTTAATATTGACCAAGTTGCAGAGGCGATACAATATGTGGGCGAGAGGGGTCGATGCGTCGAGTACACCCTGGATTGAGACGCAGAACTGAAGCTTCGTTGAATGTGCAAAAAATAAACATTGTACTTATTTTATGTTAAGACTCAGTAACAATTATGTATTCAGAACCGTTGATTTTGCAAGAATGGAAAGGGTGACGTCAAGAACAAAAGTCAGCTGAACGCATCTTTAGTAAATTAAAATTTACAAAGAATATTTTAGATTAATAACGAACCAACATCGTTTATTTAGTTTACCTATATTATTGCAACATTATCGTATTAAAAAGCTCGCAAATGGAAAGGGTGACGTCAAGAAAAAAAAATAAGGTGAACGTATCTTTAGTAAATTAAAATTAACAAAGAATATTTTAGATTAATAACGAACCAACATCGTTTATTTAGTTTACCTATATTATTGCAACATTATCGTATTAAAAAGCTCGTAAATGGAAAGGGTGACGTCAAGAACAAAAGTCAGCTGAACACATCTTTAGTAAATTAAAATTAACAAAGAATATTTTAGATTAATAACGAACTAACATCGTTTCTTTAGTTAACCTATATTATTGCAACATTATCGTATTAAAAATCTCGCAAATGGAAAGGGTGACGTCAAGAACAAAAGTCAGCTGAACATATATTTAGCAAATTAAAATTAACAAAGAATATTTTAGATCGATAACGAACTAACATCGTTTCTTTAGTTTACCTATATTATTGTAACATTATCGTATTAAAAAGCTCCCAAAGGGAATTTGTGAATTAAGTGTATGTTGTTCGTAGGTCCTTCAAGATAGTATGATTTTTATAATATATAAAGCATAGTGTTGGAGATGGAATTATTGATAAGTGAATGTAGATATTTTTCAAATTCATTTGTATTATTCAATCATGACAATTTTTCTCAGTGTCCATCCTGTTTTTGAAGAATTTGGTGAAGGATTAATTGCTATATCTTAGCAAAGTTAAAGATCATTGTAATGAGATTTTGTGTAAAATAATGAATGATTTAGTTTATTATGCTAATTCTAAAAATTGTCTCCTTTGTGTAGGGCTACATCACACTCCTTACACATGTATCAGATCTTAAATACATATATTCTTGTGCTTACCACAGACCTCGCAAGTTTTTCAGGGTTTTTTTTTTGTCAGTTGATGGAATATATATAACATAAACATATGTTTAGATATGTTCTCTGACAATATCTTTGAGGATACTACAAATTCCTTATTTTATTTGAATCCAGAGATAGCATTTGATCTATAAATTCATGCGCTAAAATCTTCAAGATCTTTAACTTTGCTGCACATTGATGGCAGGACGTCAGAATCTCCATTATAAATCAAATCATGCATATTTTCATTATCTAGGTTATTATCCATTTTAACAATCAGGAGATAATTGCTTGAAAGTATAATTGTTGATAAAAACTATTTGCTAAATTTGAGTAATATGTTCTTTTTTGGAAGATATATTGATCGTGTGGAAAACATGAGACCGGGACTCAATGCAAATCTAGATTATCATGTTAAAACACGGCAGCAGGATATCCTTTCCTTCCCTGTGTTGGGTATCTTCTACACGTTGCTTCTAATAACCATCAATATCTCTATAAATATAATAAATACAAGGTTAAGATTTTAGGTATTTCTCCATAATATATTTACGCATTGATTTAAAAAATAATATAAATAATAATCAGAGTTTATCGACTATATCGTGGGTATTTTGTGAAGATCGGAAACAAATTCGCATTTAAACGCTGTGAGTGCCTCGACCTTGTGTCTTGACGATAGGTGAAGAGTATGCGGGAAGCGCGACACTATATTCGCATCTCACTCTTGCATACTCCACTGAATTGCGAGGAGCTCAATTGTCTCAATCGTCGCAAGCGTAAGCCACGCTGGGGTAAGCCAATACTGCTCCGCGCCGCAGTTGCTTCTGGGCTTGCAAATATATTAGACGTACGCCCGTTCCGTGAGCGTTGCCAGATGGTTTTTTAATGTTTTCAGCAAATAAATCTCAATTATTATAATTTTTAACTTCAATTATAATTAATTAAGGGGATTATCGATGAATGTTCTTATTTTCCCGATTTAAAATCGCTAATTTTTGATCGCGTACTCACTACACAACACCGGAGCGCGCGTTTCAATTTTAGCACCGTAAGGGAAGGGATATAAAGTGTTTATATGTATTATAGTAACCGAGTACTGCTGAACTTAATACTTATTGGTATTTAAGTACATAAGTATTTATTTATTTAATTTATTTAACACTTTTATTGCAATACAATCTGACGGGCTTATTGCCAGGCGGCAATCTCTTCCAACCAACCAGACAAAAGTAAATGAAGCAAGTTACATGGTCGCATAAATAATTCAAATGACTATCCATCCCCACGAAATCCATAAACATACATGTGAGCACATGCCCACAACCCCCACACAGACGGACAATCACCCGAACATTATCTTTCATATAAAGTGAGATATCATCAATCAAATGGAAAGGAATGGATGGTGGAGAGGAAAGGAAAAGAAAAATCAGGAATGAAACACGTTATTTTACTGACTAGAAATTAAGAGTTTTTTCAGTCGTTTTTCATAAGTACATGTTCAATGGAAAAAAAACCAATACAAGATTTGTATTACGTAAGGGACGCATTTTGCTAAACTGCCCTGGGCGCTAAAACACCCAGTTTTGCCCCTGCCCAGTTCTTTTAGGAAACTATATCAAATTTATTTATCTTTAATTTTTCTTATTCACACTGTCAATTGATCGATAACTAATGAAATACTTACCTGATTGTAATGTGAGTGCATGAAAGTTAGATTTAATATGGATAATACTCGTACACTTCTACAATAAATACTAAATAAATTCCAATTAATTCAAAGTAACATAAGTACCAATTTAATATTTAACCATATTCCATAAGTTGACATGTGAGTATTTACCATATTTCATTAGTTCCAATTTTATTACTCACCATGTTCCATAACTGTTAATCAGTTAGCTATCATGATCCATAATCGAAAATTAATTGTATTCCGGAAGCTTCAATTCAATAAATTGCCATGTTTCATAACTTTCGATTCAATTAATTAGCATATTTTTTAAGTTCCAATGCAATTAGTTACCATGTTTCATAAGTTCCAAATCATTACTTTATAATTTTTCATAGTTTCAATTCAATAAGTTACTATATTCAATAACTTCCGATCCAATTAGTAATCATATTCTTTAAGTGCCAATTCAATGGATTATCGTGTTTTAAAAATTCCAATTCGATAATTTATCACATTTTATTAGTTCCGATTCAATTTATAACTATGTTCCATAACTTCTAATCAAATTAGTTACCATGTTCCGTAATTGACAATTCAAAGATAAGTTCCAATTCAATCATTTATAATTTTTCGTAGTTTTCATTCAATATCCATGTTCCATAACTTTCGATCCAATTATTTTATTTATTATTACACATGACAAGAAATATACACAATTTGAAAAAAAACAACAGGTAATTTGATTTGGACATACAATTTTAATGGATCTGGGTTTGTTGCCTTTCATTTGTCGTATCCCCAGTAAACTAGGCTATTGCCTGTATCTCACTGAGGATATTTAGTATGAAAAAATAAATCGATACTTCTTTCCGATTTTTGATTACACAAAAACAAAACCCCGTTGCACGCTCTCACCAACCTGACAAACAGTGACACTCAACTACAACTGGAAACATCTTGCGAAATTCAACTCCTCACACATCATCACTCCAGAAAGACCAAAAATATTCATCCCACAATATACCGCACACAATCATAAGAATAAAAATTAAAATTGAAACAAAATTAAAACAAAAATACACAGAAACACACATACAAAAACAACCAAAATTAAAACAATAAGAAGAAACCCACACACACGAGCTCACATAAATCCCTTCCACTCGTCATTCATCCTGAAAGCCCAAGTACTCAAAATTCTGTCGCAATAACAACCACGCTCCGATCGACTGTCTAAATTATTCAATTAGTTATCATATTCCTTAAGTATCGATTCAATTAGTTACCATGCTTCATTATTTCCAATTTAATGAGGAATCTGGCTTCATAAGTTCCAATTTAATCATTTAACATTTTTCATAGTTTAAATTAAAAAAGTTACCGTGTTCCATTTTTTCCAATCCAATTAATTATCATGTTCCAATTATATAACCAAAGAAAAAACTTTAAGTGAAAAAATATCCTGTACGAATTGATGGTGCCTCATTACTATGTTCCACTTCCTCTCAGATAGTTACTTTGCTCTTTGAATATTTCCAAACAATAAGACTGAAGTTTGTCAGGCAAGGGCATGATAATACATAAGTATATGAATTAGAGTTTTGAAGTGTTTCAATATATATATCTGCTTATTACTTAATAAAAGCGCGTCTACTATATCCAAGTTTTGTGTAAGATTTAACAAAATTAAAAGTTCCTAGGGAGTCTCTTTATAGAGGCGGGTGACTGTAAGTCTAGCGGAAAACTCTATTGAATTACAAACTTGTTAAAATTTGAATATATTATTTATTTGTCAAGAGCACGAATTCTCAAGCTTTAAATGAAACACCACTTGGGTGATCAATTAGGTTTGAGCTCTAACCAAGGGTTGGAATACGGGGGGGATGTTATTACACTAATTCTTGTCTGCTCATGAATAACTCGATCGTTCTCTAAGGACTTATCCGAGACACTGGTGTTGGAATGTTTGTTTATTTTTTATATTTATCTTCATTATTTAAGTAATAAATCATTATAATCCCTTCAAATTGGTGGACGGTACGCTTATCTTAAGAAAAAGTCCCTTGCTCATGTAAAAAAGAAAAAAATATATTTCAAATCCATAAAATATAAATTATTGGCGTATACATTGTCTAGATGTGATGCTGACTTTTATGTGTTTTATGATATTAAATCAAATTGTAATACAATGTCTCGAAAATCGTACAAATATTATATTAGTTCAAAATGAACGTGCGTGACCTATGATTTAAAAAAAATTAGGTTTTACTACAAACAGAAAACAAATAATAGGGTGTCCTGACCAAAACGTACTTCGAACTTCAAAATTTGTCTCTTGGTATTCAAATCCTTTAATGGGACATATTTATTGTATTTTTCGAATTTATGTCTGAGAGATCGATTCCGTCTTTTTTTCATCAATTGATTATTCCGAATCAAGCAAATAGGGCAGGGTATTACGACAAGGGTATTATGACCTTCACTGGTTCTGTGGTGTGGAATGGTCTGTCTCTATGTATTAGATATATTGGTAGAATCTGCATCTTTAGGAAGCACTTGAATACAACCCTTTTTGTAAGGTCTTGTGAAAATTTTATGATTGTATATGAATGCTTCACGATTGTATATGAATACACAACACTTAAAGTTAAATATGTATGTTACCTATCACATATTGGGAGACTTATAAAAGTTTCTTTGTAGTTCTTCAAATATGTGATAGTTTATGTAGCGCTATTTGAATTGTCATTTCAAGGGCCTTTGATTACCTGATCCTTGACTTTTTTGAATTTTGTATTTTATCTGTGATAGGTGGTATACGCGAACTACTTTTTGATAGTTTTTTGTATATGATTCACTTAAATATTTATAATTTTTGTGACAAAATGTATTTATGTTAAAAGCACAAGAGTTTACTCAAAATTCAATTTGAGTATAACTCTTGTGACCTTTCTTAACGGACGTTAACAGACCGTACATTATAAAAAATAATAATTTAATTACTATTGTAAACCAATAATTTATTTTATAGTATTACACTTCTGTTCCTTACATTATAATCTTGTGTATTTTGCTATTTGCCAATATTTTAGATCTAGCCATTAAGTTGTTAAACTCTTTATTGTTGTGTAAACCAAACTACCACTATTGTTTAAAATATCTGGGTACCAACAGGAAACCGTAACCTATATTTAAAACTCCCTTTAAACTCTCCAATTAATAATATTAGAAGAAAATTTATGAAAAACTAAATTGAGCTAAACAAAAAAAATAACTAAGAAATAAAATTGAACACTTTTTAATTGTAAATAAAATAATATTTTAACCTACTTATTTTACATTAGAGGTGACAGAAGCATACTTTACAAAAATTAACAATTTTAAGATATGAGAAATTATGTAAAAAATATGAAAATAAATTTTACAATGAAAGTACAATACAAATTTCCATTTGAAGGAGTTTAGCGACACATGAAAAACGTCTATCTGAGGGAACACCCCGCGCGCCCTTACAAAGTGTGATTGCTCTACTTACGGGCATTTCCAATAGAGGGTTGATAACACAATCTGTGAGTGCGTTGCCTCAGAAAATTATCCGGAGTATATAAACCAATTCTTTCCAGGGTGGCTGAGTTTATCAGATGACCCCAGAGCAGACAAAAAAAGTGAACACTCAATCGCGAGGATCTTCCCCTCACTAGTATTTTATTTGACATCATTTCCAGTAAAAACAAACTAGGATAGAGCCAAATGATAGTATCCATACTCTCTCATGTATAATAGCGTAGAAATATTTTCTGAACTTTTTCTAGCTGAAGGGTTTACGCAAACCCCATTTTTGCCCATATTATAGAACCATATTCTAATTTACTCTTGACAAGATAATCATATAACATTCATAAAACATAGGTGTCTGTAAATAAATTGGTGGTATGGAGTACATACTCGTACCCGAGCATCTTGTCCGCTTTATTACAAGTATATTTGATTTGTTGATTAAATGAAAGCTCAAATTCAAATATAATGCCTAAGTCTTGTGTTTTATCCGTCCCAGATAGTTGTTGACCATTTATAAGATAATGAAGATAAAGCATTTTTTTGTGGTCTTTTAAAATAAATAACGAAATATTTATATACTCGTATATTGAAAAAGGGTTTGTTACATTCATACTCCATCCACAAATACAATTAATGTTTTCTTTTAGTTTCCCACAATCATCGATACTCTTTATTTTTAAAAACATTTTCAGATCATCGACAAACATTAAAATGTTCGAATATTTTGTATTATTTTTTATATCGTTTATGAAGAGAATAAATATCATCAGCCCCAGGTTTTATCCCTGGGGCACACCCGAGTTTATAAATATATTTATCATATACAAATAGGACATATGTAATTAGTTTCCGGTAATACGATTTCCGGTTAAAAATATTGGGCAAATAATTCTAATGATTGAAGATCCAAATTTTTGTAGGAGTTAATCATGACTTTTTTGAAGAATTATACAAACATTATATTTGTGGTCTGTCCTCGAGTTAAAAGACAGGCATCTTATCAGTAGACCACAGAGGTTATCCCAATATAACAATATTGTTGACCTGGGCTCCTTCAAATTTTCTTCAGTGGAAATTCAAAATTCTTTATGGATTGTTAAAATTTGTAAACTATCTGGATCGGATAAAGTCACCACATATATACAAAGACAATTAATTAATGTTGACATACCATATTACGGTAATTTTTAACACCTCTTTAAATGCGGTTTTTCCGTATTTTTCAATCAAATTAGTTACCATGTTCCATAGGTTACTATCAAATAAGTTTCATAAGTGCTAATGCAATAAGTTACCATATTTCATAAGTTCCAATCCAATAAGTCACAACGTTCCATAATTTCAATCCAATTATATGCTATGTTTCATGGGTTCCAATTCAATAAGTTACCATATTCCATAACTTCAAATCAAAATACTCGTAGTTTACATTTTCCACTATTTTAAATTCAATAAACACTATGTTCCAAAACTTCTAATTCACTTAGTTATCATTTTTCATAAATGCCATTTAATTTAGTTACCATTTTTCATAAGCACCAATTCAATTAGTTAGCATACTCCATAAGTTCTTATACAATAGTTTATCACGTTTCAAAAGTTCCAATTTGATTAGTACCATGTTCCATACTTTTCAATCAAATTAGTTTTAGCAAGTTTCTATACGTTTCAATCCAATAAGTAACAATGCTCCACAAATTCAAAAAGATGATATGAAACATATATAACAATAATACTGTACTTCTTCAAATATAATAATAATAACAACTGTGAATATAAAAAATGTAAGTATAACTGCCATAAATTTAAGTTAAAACTTGTATTAATTTCTTCTCGACATTTTCCCCGCGAAATGCTAAAAAAGTTTGTAATTAAATTTTTATTCCTTGCAAGACTTGTTAACACGGTACTTGAGGAAAGTTGCAGAAGTAAAGCGCTCCCTGTAAATAACAAAGTTTTTATCTTTATTGAAATATTCTTAAACTGTAAAATATTTTGCAAAACTTCCTTCGAAAGGAAAATCAAATAAGAATTCCGTAAGTTTCAACGAACCGATTTATAAGATTTTTTATAACGTCTTGCACAAGTTGCATGTAAGATTATAACTATATAAATATTTTTACTAAGAAATCCACGAAACACGTATTTTCATTCATTTCGAAATATCAATTTAGAATAAATAATTTCCACATGATTAGTAGAATCATAAACTATCGATGATATAGGAAGAAAACACAAACAACACAAATATAATTAACTCAACCCATACTGCACATCACGTAACTAATTAGGCATGGAAGTTGGAGAGAAGGGAGATGGAAAAGAAAGATAATTGATAAGTACATACTTTTCTTAACGTTTCAAATCAGTCAAACGATTGCATTTCAGGGCTGAAGGCTGAGAGACAACGTGAAATAAAAAGCAAACAATAAAATACAAAAAAAATAGGATTACGTTATAATAATCTATTAACATAATTTTATCACTTCGATTGGTTAATAATAAATTTTATAAAACAATAAAATAATTATATTAAAATAATAACTAATATTGAATAACACTTTCGATGTATACGGTTCAATCTGTCGACGATGGAGTTGGAAGACAGGCGTCTTACTAACTATGTTACGCATGTCATCGTTAGATCGTTCCCTTGTAAAATACCATCTCAATGTTAAATAATTTATAAAAGGCAGATCATAAGCAATATAAAATAAATCCACGTAAAATAAGATTGAAAAAAAATGAAAACCCGTATCAACAAATTTTGAGTTCATTTATGTTTCAATAGTCACGTGAGACTTTTTCTAGAAAACTTCACTGGTTTAGTTACGAAGAAGAAATTATCTACTAATTCAGCCTTATGACCTTCAATAGTCACGTGAGACTTCTTCTAGAAAAGTTCACTGGTTTAGTTACGAAGAAGAAATTATCTACTAATTCAGCCTTATGACTTTCAATAGTCACGTGAGACTTCTTCTAGAAAAGTTCACTGGTTTAGTTACGAAGAAGAAATTATCTACTAATTCAGCCTTATGACCTTCAATAGTCACGTGAGACTTCTTCTAGAAAACTTCACTGGTTTAGTTACGAAGAAGAAATTATCTACTAATTCAGTCTTATGACCTTCAATAGTCACGTGAGACTTCTTCTAGAAAACTTCACTGGCTTAGTTACGAAGAAGAAATTATCTACTAATTCAGCCTTATGCCCTTCAATAGTCACGTGAGACTTCTTCTAGAAAAGTTCACTGGTTTAGTTACGAAGAAGAAATTATCTACTAATTCAGCCTTATGACCTTCAATAGTCACGTGAGACTTCTTCTAGAAAAGTTCACTGGTTTAGTTACGAAGAAGAAATTATCTACTAATTCAGCCTTATGACCTTCAATAGTCACGTGAGACTTCTTCTAGAAAACTTCACTAGTTTAGTTACGAAGAAGAAATTATCTACTAATTCAGCCTTATGACCTTCAATAGTCACGTGAGACTTCTTCTAGAAAACTTCACTGGTTTAGTTACGAAGAAGAAATTATCTACTAATTCATCCTTATGACCTTCAATAGGTTTTTAAGGAGGATTTGCTTTCTAAACGAAACTTAAGAAATCATATTTTGATTATTATAATGACGGTGTCGATCCAAAATAGGGTACACAATTTGTTGATAATAAGTTTACCAAACTCAAATTGGTATAACACCGTTTACGTATAGCAACCTTTCCAAGGGTTTACATTTATTTCGTTTTATATTTGATACAGGTTCAACCCAATTATCTAAACATATATCAGACCCAGACTCGAAAGATGTTTGTACGACCTTTAATATATGAGAGTGAAACGTGGACGCGAAAAAATACTTCAAGGAGCTGAGCAAATGCTGTAACAATATTAAGGCATCTAAAACGAACACATGAAGAAAGAATGACTTAATGAATATACAGTGCAAATGTGGATGGTGGGCGTTATAGAGAAAAACCAAAGAAAGTATTGTTGGATCAAGTGAATGTTATTTTGAAAGAATATGTAAAAAGCTTGCGAAATTGTTGGAGTTGTAAGAGGTGTATGGAAGTAGGGGAAGTGAAATATGTGGGGCGCGATAGGAATGTCTAGCCCTCTGTCTTCTCTGCCTAGCCTGACAGGGAAACAGCATGATGGTACGTATGTATATGAATTAGATTGTTCAATAGCAAGTGGAGCTCAATGAGCCATTCACAAGTTAATAGATCCAAGATCTGAATTGACTCCAACACAAAATCGAAATGCTTTGTTTTATTCATTAAAGGTCATTTGGTAAATAGTTTTGTTTAATTCGTGAAGGTCATTTGGTAAATAGGATTGTTTAATTCGTAAAGGTCATTTGGTAAATAGTTTTGTTTAATTCGTGAAGGTCATTTGGTAAATAGGTTTGTTTAATTTGTAAATGTCATTTGGTAAATAGTTTTGTTTAATTCGTGAAGGTCATTTGGTAAATAGGTTTGTTTAATTCGTAAAGGTCATTTGATAAATAGTTTTGTTTAATTCGTCAAGGTCATTTGGTAAATAGTTTTTTTCATTTAAGTAATATAATTCTGCCTCCGTGTCTCGATGAACGTCCTTAATCCGACGGTGCCGGTCTTTAGCCCATATAAAAGTGGAGAGATTCCTTTCTCATTTTCCTTCCCTTCCCAATTAATTTATCTTCTATTCTCTAATTCAGTGATTCCCAAATAAGGGTCCGCGAATCGTTTCAGAAATTACTGTAATTATATTAGAAAATGCCTACTTCATGTACGCAACAAGTTCGAATGAATATATATTTTTTACTAGTTTATTAAAAAAAATATTTATATTTTTTTCCGATTTTCAATTAAACAATACCCCGTAGCATACTCTCATCAATTCGATAAACAATGGCACTCAATTACATATGTATATACGACGTGAATTAATCCTCTCATACTTCATCACTCCAAACATTCTAAAAAGTTCATCCCATAATGCGCCGCACTTAACCGTAAAAAAACACACAACATTTAAGAGTTCACACAAACCTATGCCACAAGTCATCTCCTGCAAGCCAAATTATTCTAACTCCTATTGCAATAACAACTATGCTCCGATTGACTGTAAAATTACTACTTCCAATAATTGCCTTTATTGAATTCGGCACCCCATTGCATGTCATAGGAGCCAAATAGGCATATTGCCTTTGGGTATAAGATTATTCTAACTCTAGGGATGGTGAACATTTGGTCAGTTGACACGCATGTCATGTGTCTCTGCTGAGTTTTAATTTTTTTCTAGATGATAGGGCCAGAGAATAATAAAAATACAATTTATATAGCAGCGTTTAGAGAGAAGACTCTCCTCATGGGTGCTTTGAGACGGGATTATAATAATATAATACACTAAAATAAATTTATTTCAGGGTCATGGGTGAGTTGATAACACCATTCAAGATTCTATAAAGTAACAAGATCAAAGGGTACGAGTCAAGGAGAGATATTAAATTTACCTATGAAAATATCACTAATGTCCGAACAAGCTATACCAACTCCTATAGAGGTTAACTAACTCGAGACTAGTAGCAAATGACCTATGTAAATTTACTGGAAAATTTGAAGTAAATATTATTCCTGTTACTTTTATAGTCTGGAGTATATGCAAGTATAATATTTTATCAACTGTGGGTGGTTTATACGGGAATGCGTACGGAAGGTATTTGCAGGGCTTATGCTAGGGGCGATGCTGCCCTTTTCTAAATTCGAAATGCCGCAGTGATACTCAGTATATCTCAGTGTGGCCTTTTTTGTAAGAACACTTGAGTTCAATCAGTAATGTAACATGTTTCATCCCCGATTTACCTTTCCTCTCCACCATCTCTTGTTTCTTCTATAGATTGACGATATCTTACTTTTATTGATGCTACTTTTATTATTCATGTATCTTGTATAAATCAACAATAATTTAAATATATTTAGGCCCATGGAACTACCTTTATTTAATTTGACTGGTTATTTAAAATATATTGTTACCTAGCTATAAGCTCATCAAATTGTTATATTTTGTATGACGTTAGTATTGTATAAAAACGGTACTGGTGGGTTAATTGCCATATGGCAATATCTTCCAAGCAACAAGGTATTTGTTAAACAGACCGTATGTTGCTCTAGTTCTCGCGATCTTCTATCTAATTCAAGTGCCTTTATATATTGCTGCACACAAGAGTAACATTTTTTTATGATTCACAAAGTCCAGAAACGTCAAGTAACTAAATAACTTCTAAAACTGAATAAATGCCATTAAAAGGGTGAGTCGATAAATCATGGGAGATGCCATATTTAATTTTGTTTTTTTTTTAAATTATTTTGTGTACATGGTTATACACGGTTCATCTGGCGGGCTTATTGTTATAAAGCAATTTCTTGCATCCAACAAGTTCATTTAAGATACATTGAACTATTTTGATCTATGACATACATATTCTTTTAAATTAATTTAGAAAAAAAGGTCACCAATCTCTAAAACTAAAAATTAACCAGTCTCTAAGTTTACTACTAGAACAAGAAGCGCTGAAATTAATGGTCACACATTCAATCGAATGATACTCTTTGACACACCCGCACTTTGTTGTTAATTTTGTTTAAAAAATAAAATAATTTTGACCTAATTAATTAACATATATCATTTCAGAGCTGTTCTTTTCATTTGAACTATATTAAAATTCATCTTAAACATATAAAATACACAACACAACGAAAAAACGGATAATTTTCTAAAAATAATTTCGTTTAAAAATTGTAATCTTTGCAGAATGAATTAATTTTTATTATTTTTGGTAGCCGAAATTCATCGTGATTTTGAGATAGTTATGGAGCTTCTTAATGAACATCATCTCATTTCTTATACTTAATTAACAAAGCTGTATATATCTTAGAAATACTGAGTATGGTGACGTCGAAGACGCTAGTGTGATTGGGAGAAGCTTGCACCTGGAAAGGTAAATGAAATCTCGTCGTCGAAAGCTAATTATGTTACTACTCGTATCACAAGGATTCACAACAAATGTTTCAAAAATAAAAAAAATGTTTGTAAAATCATTGCGTACAAGAAAAAATGTTAACTGTACTATATTATTATAATGACACTGCTCGGTAGAAACACTTGGTATCGCTATACAACACATTTGAATAAACCATAATTCTGTTTTCTGCTTCTAATTATCAACATTTTATGTTCTAGACGTGTTTTTACTAGTTTTAAATATGTAACGAGTTCATATTACGACAAAATAACCATTAAAAAGCGATGACGTATACCGTACGTCACATGCATGTAAAATAATTATTTGCACGACGTATACCGTACGTCAAGGACTATTGAAGAATCAATTAAATCGATACCATGTTTTTTAAATACATTTGGATCAAACCTGAAAACGCTGGATGGAAGACAATTGTCTAACCAAACCTGAAAATTTGCTATCTGTGTGCATCGCATACACTGCACTCGTGTTTGACGTCCCTGTGTATCTGAGCAGTTATGCGGAGGGCTGGCAACAAATTTACCGTAAACTCGCAACTCAACCCATGCCCCCGGCGTTAATTTCCATAACTAACGAGAATCGTTCTTCCCGCTGAAAAACAGAGATGGCCGAGGTTCACCGCAACCCCATTCCTCCATACCGCGTCGTCTCGAATGTAATAAAGTGGAAAGAGAGGAAGAAACGCCAACTGATGGTGACAAGGGTGTTGGTGTTGCTAGGGACAATATTTGGTAGTCACTCGTTATAATTTTAATGACTGCAAAGTTTTATCTCTAGTCAGTTGACCTAAGAAGCGAAATAATAATATTATTAAACTCACTCTTTAAATTCTGTGAAAGAAGGATTATATTTGATTTGGTGTTTATTTATAAGATGACTCGAAATATCGTCGACAGCATGGATACATTAGCCCAAAATCTTTTTGTGAATTACGATTGATAAGAGCCAACCCAATTTTGTAGAAATACGTGCACTGAGAAGAAAACATGGGAATGTATGACGGAACACATAATGAAGTTTGTAACTTATTTTTATCAAACACTGTTTATTCCACTTTTTTGTGACGGTATAACCCTACCGGTTTCAAGGCTTTCACCTCATCTTCAGGGGAGCGCAAACAAGACAGCGCACAAACAGTCTTGTTTGCGCTCCCCTAAAGATGAGGTGAAAGCCTTGAAACCAGTAGAGTTATACCGCCACAAAAAAGTGGAATAAACCGTGTTTGATAAAAATAAATTACAATGTCTTTAAACCTCAACAACGTTAATGGCTTAACTATAAACAATATAATGAAGTGATTAGGGATAAATGTAAAGTTAAGGCTGATAAGATCGACAGGGAAATGATGTGACGGTATGCAAATTGGTTTCTAGACTCTTACTAGAAACACACCTTTTACAACTCAACTTATTGACACAATAACAAATCTGTTAAAGATAGTTGCACGTTGCAATTCATTCATCGTAAGAATTGGATATCTCCATGTCTGATTTGGTGGATATTTTTGATGTAGACATTGTTGAGATCAGGAAAATCCTTCTGCATTTCCTCAATCTTAGAACTTGACTGTAAAACTAGTTATTCCACAGATTTTTTTTTTTAAATTGAATTATTTTGCATTGTAGTTATTTTGTTTTCTCCTACTCAAGTATTGTGTTGTTAATTCTTTGAGAGTGATTGAATTTGATATTTTTTCCCCTTTCTGTGTTATTCTTATGTATTGGTGATTTTATTTGTCAAATGTATTCTGATTGTATAGATTTTTTGAAGTTGATGATAGTTTATCATTTGTCCAATCAATGTTGCTATGATGTATAAAGGTCTTAAATATCCTGTATTATTGCAATTAATAAATTATATTATGTCTTTTCTAAGGTTCCAGTTTATCTTTTTTTGTATAATACATGACCTCCGTGGCCTAGTTGGTAAGACGTCTGACTACCAGCTCGGAGGTTGCGGGTTCAAATTCAGCTGGAACCCAAATTTAACAATAAAAGGATTCCAGTCTGGTTTTCACTTAAAGCCTCTTTAACATCTTTCTCGTTGGTTGGAAAATATTGCCACATGACAATAAGCCCGCCAGGTTGTTTTGCATACAACGAAAGAGTAATACAATACAATACAACAGAACATAGGTCAGCATGAATGGTTAAAAAAGCGGGCTTGCTAATCAATCAATCATTTTTTAATTATATAGCTTCAATAAGTAATCAAAGTCACTCCAAAAATACTAACAATAGCGCACTTATCATATAATCAATATTTTCTAGTTGGTAAAACACATGTCTCTCAGCTTGGGGATAGCGGGTTTGATTCCAGTTAACACCCAGATTTTTCAAAAAAAATTCTATCAAGTTTGTAATTTAATTACTGCTTCCTTAATATCTTTCTTGTCGGTTAGGAGATATTGCTACATAACAATAATTTCACCTAATTTTGTATATCACGAAAGTGTAATGATGTACTGTGTATACACATTCAAACGCATCATCATGATACTGAATAGAAAATTTATATAATTACGTTGATTTGAAAAATTACGTTGATTTGAAAAAAAAAAAAAGTCTGAACATTTAATTATTTATTCCCTAATCATACAACTTTGCTTGGTGTGTCCCGGACGGTTGCAGTTTTTATAAGTGAGCCACGGTCTGTAAAAATTTGGGAAGTCCTGCTCTAAAGATCTCTAACCACTTGAAAATAATATTTTAACCCCTCTGGTGATATTGTATTCGACACGTGTCTGATAATTTTCTGACAACTTCTCTGTCTATATAGTATATTGATTCTATAAAAGCACTCATATTTAGTTCTTATTACTAGAGAATTATTAGGAATTTCGCTTTGAGATATTGAAAGGCGCATCGCTGTAGGCAACAAAATCAACTGTGCGCTTAGAAATGTATTTATTTATTAACAATATAAAGGACACTTAAATGTTCTTTGCATATGACAATTGTATTGTATTGTGTTACACTTTCGTTGTATACCGTGTAATTTGGCAGGCTTATTACCATGTGGCAACTCTTCCAGCCAACCAGAAATATATTAAAGTGACCTTAAGTGAAAACTAGACTGGAAACCTTTTTAAACCAATCTAGGTTTCAGCGGGATTTGACTCCGGGCTCGGAGATAGGCTTCTTATCAACTAGGCCATGGAGGTTGACAATAACAATTTTAAAACGTAAGATAACGTATCAACATCTTCCGGCAAAAAAAAACTACAATTTAGAATACGTAAATCTTTTAAAATATGATACATAAAAATAACAAAATATGATACTTAGAAATAACAAAATATGATACACTGAAATAACAAAATATAATACATAGAAATAACAAAATATGATATTTAGAAATAACAAAATATGATACATAGAAATAACAAAATATGATACATAGAAATAACAAAATATGATACATAGAAATAACAATGTATAGTTTAAGATGTAAAGTAAAAATATTCTTAAAAAAGTTTATTTAATTCAATCAATAATACAAGACTTAAGTAGGAAAATATGAATTTCTCTCATAGGCAAAGATAATATGATATTATAGGGCAAAAAATGGAATAACCAGTCTCCTAGTCAAGATCTAAGATTGCCAATAAAAACTATTAGTGTCCACCTTGATGTAGGGAAGTGAAGCCTGGACATAAGGAAGACTGGTGGGAGAAAAATAAATGATGTAGAAATGCTTGATTTGCAAATAATATTTGTTCTTATTAATTATAATAAAGTAAAGATAGGATTACAAAAAACAGTTTGTTAGAATCGGATGTTGTAATAAGAATTAAAACAAGAATCTTTAGATGGTTTGAACACATCGAAAGAATGATTTATTACTTACACAACACATGTATTTGTCTGAAAGAAATAACGTGCGAAGAAGATGTAAGGATGGCTATTTTGACTGAGGGAAATGTATGAATTATAAGAAACAGAACATGTAGAATGGGACGAGAGTTGTGTGCACGGAAAGAAAGGTGAGAGGATCTATCATTTTTGCCTACCTCAAAAGTGACATGGCATGATGGAACGTATGTAAAATATACTTTTTTTTGGAAGCCGTTTGTGGAGATATTTAAAAAAAAAACAGGCCAAACTTGATTTTCCTTTCGGATTGCCAAGGAGATCGCAAAAAATATGGCTGGAGCGTCGGAAGTCTACTGTGAAATGGATGTGTCTTCGGTCACAAAACGGTGCTTAGGAAAACGAAAAAATTGATAAATTGGTTTATCTATGGGCTTTTTACAAATAAATTAATATAATGGAGAACTATGCTCGTAATTTAGGGGAAATTGTTGTTAATTTCTTAATTAGCGTCGTTGACTAGAGTATGCTCTCGAAAATGCGCTATATAAATTGTTCTTTTATTATTATATAATATTAATTCCTCAGTTTAAAGAGATATTCAAAGACGTATTTTTTTATTTAAGTGACCAATCATCATCATTATCAACCAGAGTCGATCCACTGCTGATGAAGGTCTTCCCAAGTTGACTCCAAATAGTTCGGTTTTTGCTCGTTGATGCCATGTGATGCTGCCATGCTTCATGATTTCATCTATCTAGCGTACCTTCGGTCTTCTTCTGGGTCTCTTTATACCTCTTGGGTACCATTGGATTATTTCAGATGTCCATTGGGAGTCTGACTACGTGTCCTGCCCATTGCCACTTCATTCTTTTGCAAACCTTTAAAACGTCTTTTACCTTTGAAATAAGTGATCAATAAGTAGCGTAAAGTGGAATCAGGTTATTAGGATTTGAAAGATAAATTTAATAAAAGGTGACATGTGAGTGAATTAATTATGCGAATGTTGAGAGTGTGATGAGGAGTCGTCGGACACGATTGTGTTGTGGTTATTAATATTATGATAGGGTTGGAATTATATATGTGCTAACTTGGGGGGTGAAGTTCGCGAAAGGATGTGAATACATTGTTAATATTTCAGCAGATATTTAGGACAAATATATGAAAATTGTGTATTAGGCATGATACCACTTCATCATATGTCTTTCCTAGTGAAGTGGTTCTTTATATTCACAAAATGAAGACTTTTTGTGCATTGCTAAGCACTTGTATTCTATGGTTTACCTTTCTATTTAAACGACGTATGTTAAATGTTGTATTGTTGATAAAAATATTAAATGTGTTTACCTTATGGCTAATCGTATGATTTGCATACTTGCTTAATATCCAAGCGTATAGAGTTCAATTTCTTGTGTGTAACATACCTTATTAGAGTGAGTTGAAAAACATCTGATGCCCTCGCGATCCGACTCGCCCTATAATGGTGGGTGTACCTCGACCAGGAGGGGGGGGGGATGCTATGAGATGAGCCCAGCCCTTTTGATAGCTTCTCTATTAAACATATTTTCTGCTAATTATGTTGAGATATATGTGTGATTTCGGAATGTATTTATATATGTAGATACTGGGTTGATATTAATAAAACTACTATATATTTATTTATTATTAAATTGTGATCTTTCTGCAAAGAATCCACTCTTCAAAGAATGTGTGAGATTTTTTATGAGCTAACGTGGTACTCTGTCCTCACAGTACAACATATTACTATGTTCTGTATTTTTTAAACACCTTGAGGATGAAAGCTGCAATATGTTCAAAACGTTATTAAAATCATTTCAACGCGGGAACAACTCCAAAACACATTTTAAATTACAGGGTCTTTTAATAAGGACGCTCAATTTTTAAATGTAAATAAAACAAGTCGTGTGTGAGATATCTACTCAATTTTTTTTATTTAAAAGAATATTTTATGGCATTAAGTATGAAATATAACGTCGTTCAAATGTCCGCCACGGCTTTGCTTGGTGGCACGTATTTGGGAGGTCAAATTTTCGATGACTTTGTCGCATAAATCTGGCTGAATTTGATGGATGGCGTTCGTTATGTTGACTTTGAAGTCATCAATTGTTTGCGGTTTATATGTATAGACCTGCGATTTAAGATAGCCTCAAAGGAAGAAGTCTAAAGGCGTTAAATAGCACGCTCTCGGTGGCTAGTTCACGTCGCAGCCGCGCGAGATAACCATGCCCTTAAATCGCTCGTGCAGAATACCCATCGTGGCATGCGCTGTGTGGCACGTAGCGCCGTCCTGTTGAAACCACATGTTGTCGGTATCCATATCATCCAGTTAAGGCCACAAGAAGTTGCTTATCATCGATCTGTAGCGCTCGCCGTTGACGGTTATGGCAATGCCAGTTTCGTTTTGGAAGAAGTACGGACCGACCGATGATTCCGACAGACCAAAATCCGCACCAAACAATGACTTTCTCGGGATGCATTTGGTGCTGGTGTATTTCATGTGGATTGTTATCGTCCAAAATCCGACAATTTTGCTTATTCACACATCCATTCATCCAAAAATGGGCCTCGTCACTAAAGATGATTTTTTTCGGCGAAATTTGGGTTAACTTCCAACTGCTCCAGAGCCCAATCAGCGAACACACGACGTTGTCTATGGTCGTTTACCTTAAGTTCCTGAGTCAGTTGGATTTTATACGGGTACAGACCTAAGTCCCGACGCAAAATTCGCCAAGTTGAAGTCGCAGAAAGGCTAAGTTCTTGTGAACGACGAGAAATTGACTGCCTCGGGTTTTCCCGTACACTCTCACGCACAGCAGCGATGTTTTCAGCAGACCTTGCGTTACGGTGACGTACGGGTGTTGGCTGATTATTTATTGAACCGGTTGACTTGAATATGGCCACTAAACGTCGAATAGTCGACTCGGCAGGATGGTTGTGGCGATGATAAAAATCACGTAATGCGCGGAACGTTTCTCGAACGGAGCGCTGATGTTGAAAATAAAATTTGTTCAACGCTATAACCTTCCATGGTGATTTGCCATTCACTACTGAACAATTCACAACAAATTTGACAGATGTTGCTTTAACCACATGGCCGCTATAACCTTACAAATGTTGAACGTCCCTATTGAAAGACCCTATAGTATGTTATGTTAAAAAAAGAAACAATTCGAATAAATATCATCCTAACATAATATATACAAAATATATATTCGAGCCGATTTGATACAACGCACTCATACCCTTACTTCCGTACAAACTGACATCTAAAGATTAATTACTTGTCTTAATTGGAATCAAAAACAACCCTTAATAATTTCCCCCTCACGTGTCAACCCCTTGCTACCCCGGGTAACACATTTCCGCCGCGAGTCGGGACTCAGGTCTGAGGGTGGTAAATTTAGGGGAAAAGGAAGTCAATTATATTAGGAGCTGGTTCCCGCCCGCCGACGTTGACTGTACCGTATTACCATCGTACGCAATGTATGTATGCTAAATCATATTAACTGTTTGATTGCTTACTCTATTTAGTTAACATACAAGAATCATTGGAGGTAATGCGATATATTATTTATAATTTGATGTATTTAATTAAAAATCTATTACCTGTCCGGAGACATGGAAAATAAATTAACTCTCTACCTCTGCCATTCTGTCTCACCTCACATTCTCTTTCTTTCGTAACGCACCATTCAACGTATCTGAATTAGTAATTCAAATATATTGAAGAGCGTGGCCGGAAGACAACATTGTCTTCGACCCTAGTAATTGAGCCTTCGGGTTAAGATCAAATGGAGTCGACATGAAATTTGCGATTCATCATTGAATGTGATGGTTATATAATAGTACCGCACATTAAGAAACAAATACACTCCTTATACATACACACTCCTTATACTCGGAAACAAATACACTCCTTATACTCGGCAAATGGGAGTATTGTTATCTGATGAACCAATTTATCAAACTGGGACCCCCTTTCTCTTTATTTGGTACCATCGATAAACGAACTCAAAACCCTCGGGTTTAAGTCAAACGTCTAACCAATAAGGTTACGGATGTCGGCAATCTGAAGAAATCTGGAGCAAATTGGCAACAGGATAAGTGTCGATTGAGGTGCATGGCTGCGCGGTAGCGCACTGGACTTCCATGCGAAACGTCGCTGGTTCATACCCGTCGAATTACAGGCATTTTCCCCGTCTAATATTTGCGGGTATAAGGATACCCACGACATCAGTCATATCTATGCTATAAAAAAGAGAAAAAAATGTCAATGTGCTTCAATCGTCTCATTTCGGTGTGTCTCAGTTTGCTGGTGTGCAATAACGGCTCACTCACTTAAATACGATAAAAGAAGAAAGAAACAACACTCGTTTGACGTTTGAATGGCGACGATGACGAATTGCCGATACATTTTGGAGTAAAACGCAAGTATTATTGTGGGCGACCTGACGATGAAGTTGCATGTGATATTTCGATCTCGGAAGGAGTGGTCTACTTTGAATAATCTCAGAATGCGTAATGAATCCCACTGCGTAAGGTATATACTAAGGTAGTCACCTTTCTTTAAGTACAGAGATACCCAGACCATGGACCACGTCGTATACATATGCTCATTGTATGCATTTCTTGAGGAGCGCAGAAGCTACACAACTTAATACCGGCCACTGCTGGTTGTAGATGATACATTGTAAGTGAAAGTCAAACGCAGAAGAATGAGAAGAATCATGATACGAAGCATATCCAGAAAGTAAGTGTACTGAATTTTTGTGGATTACAATTTTTTTTATTTAGACAAAAAAATTACGTGGTTACCGTAGTACATATGTAAGCTATTGTTCGACATAGTCGCCATTCCTCTCAATGCAGGTGGTGTAGCGGGGTATCAACTTTTTGATGCCTTCCTCGAAGTAGTTTCCCGCCAACCCCTCCGTCTACTTCTCCACCTCCTCCTTTACCTCCTCGTCGGTTGAACACCCATGTGCAGCTTCAGGGAGGTAAAGAGATAGTAATCTGAAGGTGCTAGGTCAGGGGAATGCGCGGGATGGTTTAGGACATCCCATTTAAACGAAACGAGCAGTTCTTTCGTTGATGGTCTCCCCTTGAGGCATATATTCAATTAAAATTATGCCTTGACAGTCCCAAAACACGGATGCCATGATTTTCTTGGCTGAAATTGTGGTTTTGAACTTTTTGGCGGAGGGTGAAGAGGTGTGACGTGACCGTTTTTAAACTCGCGACACCACTTGTACACACTCGTACGATTCATAGCTTTATCACCATATGCAGTTTTCAACTCATTATAAACCTCAACCGGAGATTTTCCCTTCCAAACGAGATAACGGATGACGCCGCGTATTTCGCACTTGGCGGGAGATTGGTTTGACATTTTTCACGAAACGTGTTGTCGCGTCGACACTTCTCAACGTACTGACCTCGAACCGGTCTCGTTGCGGAGGGGAAGGGTCAGGCTACACGGAAGTGTAGCCAACATGTCGAAAATAAAATCCATCCGGTCGTGAAAGCCTCAGTACACTTACTTTCTGGATACGCATAGTATATACTAACATAGTCGCCTTTCTTTTAGTACAGAGATATCCAGACCATGGACCGCGTCACATACATATGCTCATTGTATGTATTTCTTGAAGAGCACAGAAGCTACACAACTTAATACCGGCCACTGGTGGTTGTAGATGACACATTATGAGTGAAAGTCAAACGCAGAAGAAGGAGAATAATGATCTCTCTGGACTGACTCGAGAGAAAATAGCGTGAACGTTAGGTTTAGAAACAGGAGGCTCGCGGAAAATGACTTGTAATTGAAATAATAAAGTGTTATTTACAAACAATATTGTATGCATTTATTGCAACACTTTATTGTACAATTAGTTGGTCTAACAATATCTTCCAACCAAACAGATAATTGCTTAACAAATTTGTTTCCAGTGTTGGGTAAGATTCACATTAAAGCTACACACAAAGAAAAAAAATATAAGCAGAATTGTAAGTATTTGGTGGTTTAAATGTAACAATTTCATGTCCGAATAAGATACTCGTATACGAGGGAATATTGGAAATAAGGATACTGTATGAACTAAGAAACACGCTATTTCACTGAATGTAAATTCAATGCTTTTGAGTCGATGTTTAAAACATGCTATCGATAGAGTGAGTCTTATGGGGTTATATCCCTGATGAGGCACCGAACGACGAATATGAGAGAGAGGATAACATGTGCCACCAATGAGGTGATCTGGAAAGCTTTCTTCCATCACACACCGGTGTAGCGGAGTAAATATGGTCAACTAGTTGCAACCCGTGAAATATTCACGGAAGTAAAACAAATTCTACATTTATGAAAATATATATTCATAAATGTAAAATTTATTTATATACATCATTTATACATCGTCCCCTTTTACACCGGTTCAAAAATTGTTAGCTAGGTATTTAAAATTCGTTCAGTATCCCCACCGAGATTCTAATTTCGAATTACTTTCGGAGAGAATCCAAGTATTCGACAGTCGTACAGGTTTTGGTCTATTTATACTATGATTCTCTTCTAGCGAGACGTTACGGTGCAATGGTTTTTTTTTATTTATTTGTTTTATTTCTTATAAATTTTTATTTATGTTTTTAATTAAATATTTTTTTTATTTATTATAATTTTTAAATTCATAAGATTTTATATATGTGTGTGTTAACTATTTTGGTGTCACTCCTTGTATGTATGTGTGTATTTATATCTTATGCATGTAAATAAATTTTATAGGTCAGCACTTTCTCTCTCACTCTTTTCTGTCCTTCTCTCTCTCTTATTGTCATCCTAATGGCTGACGATTTGTGATCTTCAGAATGAACAATATTTCTAGTCATTTCTGTCTTTAGCCAGATGTGAAATTTCGTACAGAGTGGTATAGGTAACGTCCTTGAATTGGTCGGTCGAGTTTAAGGAGGCGCGACCTCTTGCTCTCCTATCAGAAGAATTGCTCAGCATGACAGCCTTTTCGCGACTTGTATTTATCATCGTGTCTCTATACGTGTCCGAAGAAACGTATAACCCTTTGTTGGCTGATTATGAAAAGACGAGTGTTTATATAGAGTTACAGTACTATGGACTCGTTTGTTCCTTTTTCGTCTAAGATCTCGCAGCATTCATCTCCAGCATCACTCGATTTTCTTTCTATCGGTATGCATTATTGTTCACGTTTCTACTCCATTTTATACAAATATAGATAGGACCAACCAATGCCTCGATGAGTTTCATAATAATCTTTCTGGATATTGTTTTGTCCTGCCAATTTTTTGACTAGGCATATTATTGCGTTTTCACCATTCTCATTCTGCTTGTCATCTCTGTAATGGAGTCTCCGAAACTAGTTACAGTAAATCCACGGTACACAACACCTCCACAAAATGCATGTGAGGAGGCCATTGAGATGTAGTTGATATGTTTGGTCGATGATCATTAGTTTAGTTTGTACTATCTTACCTGAAAATCTGGAATCAATTGTTGTATCTTGTTACTTTAGTAGGCAGCTGGTTCCAGTACCGAACGCTATGGATGTAAAAAATGACGTAAATAAGGAGCAGTGAACTGAAAAAGCTAGTTGTTTTGTATTTATAGTTCGCATATGTATATTTAATAGGTAAGTGAAAAAAATATATATTAAAAAACTTTTATGTGTTACACTTTTTTGTACATATCTCTCGAATAATCAGAATAAAACTTTACTTGGATTTCCCTATGGACCGAAGACACGAAGTGACAGGACCGGATTTTCTAAAAAAAATCGTTATAAGAAGACAGCTTTGTTTCTCGGATTTTTTTGTCTAAGGAGGCTGCTTATCCAATGTAAAGTAGTAAAGCAATAATTCAAATTAAGACGACACGAGTTTTGTTCCAGAATAAAAAGAAACTCAAGAAGATGAGATATCTTCTAAGATTTAATGGATTTTGAACTAATATTTTACCATCGAAGGGGACCAAGAGTTTAAATACTTGTTATTTAAAAAAAACTTATTCCAACAGAAGAGAAAATGAAGGATAAATTAAAATACGTCTGTACCATCATGCTGTTTCCCTGTCAGGGTAGGCAGATATGTGAAAATACCTGACTATCATCGTGACACATCTTTCGCCTCTTCTATTATACATCTATAGCCTTCTCTTTCAACTCCTACGATTCTTCTTTTATGTATATATATATATATATATATATATATATATATATATATATATATATATATATATATATATATATATATATATATATATATATATATATATATATATATATATATATATATATATATATATATATATATATATATATATATATATATATATATATATATATATATATATATATATATATATATATATATATATATATATATATATATATATATATATATATATATATATATATATATATATATATATATATATATATATATATATATATATATATATATATATATATATATATATATATATATATATATATATATATATATATATATATATATATATATATATATATATATATATATATATATATATATATATATATATATATATATATATATATATATATATATATATATATATATATATATATATATATATATATATATATATATATATATATATCCTTGTTTCAAAATATCATTCATTTGATAGAACTATACTTTCCTAGGTCTTTCTCTTCTGCCCTACTTATATTTGTACTGTAAATTTGTTTTGTTAGTCATTTTTCATTTTATCTACATGCCCAAACCATCTCAGACAATAGTTAAAATAATATTTAAATTTCAATTTCTATGGCGCCGATTATAGACTCTCTTCAGTGAGATTCTCCTTAAGGGTGTTATGTGTAAAATAGAACTTTACTGTTACATGAAGTTGAACCCGAATTCGAAGAGAATTATAATATATAAAATATATGAAGAATTATAATAAAATATTGTAAAATATTAGTAGAATTGAAGGATACAAAGGCGCGGCTACTGTTTTTTCCCTCACTTTTGCATGTGTATAAAAATGTATTTGGCAAAAAAAAAACCATCGAAACTTTGAAATGGAAGACAAAATGTTACTATTGATTTTTTATGTGATTAACACATTTAGATTTTTGGTTATTTTTAATATAAAAGTTATGAAAGTAGGCGGAATGAAGAAATCAGAAAAGAATGCATGGATCGATTGACCCTTTACGTAGAATGAAGAAAGGAAGAATAGTTAAGGAGTCTTATCAGCTAGCAGGACTGGCTTAGTTGATAAGACACCTGTCTTCCAGCCCAGGTGTTGCGGACTCGATTCCCATTTGTACTTAGATTTTTAAAATAAAAGTGGTCCAGGTTGGTTTTCACTGACGTATTAAACATATTTCTGTTTAGTAAAGGCAAAGAAATATATGTAATAAGATTGCAAAGAGCTATAAAAAATAAAAAATCGTCTTTAAAACCATTTTACACATGTTCATGGAGAGTTTAACCTTTCCTTCCCTGTGTTGGGTAACTTCTACACGTTGCTTCTAATAACCATCAATATCTCTATAAATATAATAAATACAAGGTTAAGATTTTAGGTATTCCTCCATTATATATTTACGCATTGATTTAAAAAATAATATTAATACTAATCAGAATTTATCGACTACATCGTGGGTATTTTGTGAAGATATCGGAAACAAATTCGCATTTAAACACTGTGAGTGCCTCGACCTTGTGTCTTGACGATAGGTGAATAGTATGCGGGAAGCGCGACACTATATTCGCATCTCACTCTTGCATACTCCACTGAATTGCGAGGAGCTGAATTGTCTCAACGTCGCAAGCATAAGCGTAAGCGCCGGGGTATGCGACTGACGTACCGCGCCACAGTAGCTTCTAGGCTTGCAAATAGGTAAGACAAGACGTACGCCCGTTCCGTGAACGTTGCCAGATGGTTTTTTAATGTTTTCAGCAAATAAATCTCAATTATTATAATTTTTAACTTCAATTATAATTAATTAAAGGGATTATCTATGAATGTTCTTATTTTTCCGATTTAAAATCGCTAATTTTTGATCGCGTACTCACTACCCAATACCGGAGCACGCGTTTCAATTTTAACACCGTAAGGGAAGGGTTAAAAAGGTTTATTAAGTGTCCATACCGATTCTTCATCCTGTCGAGTTTAACGATTCACAGGTTGCAGGAATAATCGATTGCTTGATGACTACAATATAACAATTAATGTTGTTTTTTTTTAACCTGGCGAGTTTATTGCCATGTGGCAATCTCTTCCAACCAACCAGAAAGACGTTTTTATAGACCCTAAGTGTTAACCAGACTGGAATCCTATTTAAAAAAATCTGGGTTCCAGCGGGGATCGAACCCGCAACCTTCGGATCGGCAGACAAGTGTCTTACCACCAGGCCACGGAGGTCGTCGAGGTTGTTGCATGGGTCTGGAGATAGTTCCCCAATAGGTTAATTGAACCAGCTCAGAGTAATAAAAAAAAAATATTTAAATTTCATACATACACTTACATATCATTACGCCGTTTTTTCTGTGGGATCGGCAGAGAGAACAGATCTCTAAACCGTTTCTATCCAAACGCAAAACTATCGCCTCCTCCACATTCCCGTACATCTCGTCATGCACAATCTTCTTTTATTCATACTTCTCATTTAATATTCTTCGAAAGTCTGACCCATTTGATCCAGCCACGTTTTCCCCGGTCTACCTTTCCCACGCACACCTTTCATTTCTGACTTGTATACTCGCTTAGTTATTCATTCATAATTCATTCTTTCTACATGCTCAAACCATCCTTAAACTCCCTTTTTCATCTTACTCAAAACATCCATTTTATCCTTGTATTCATTTATGACGTCTTCATTTCGCCTTCTTTCATATATTGGCACTCTCCACACCATTAATCTTACTCTTATAATTCTTTTGCTAAGTCCAAGTTTCACTTAAATACATCAATGAGACACCAACACAGTATTGTGTATTGTCATTTTTGTTACTGTTGATATTGTGCGGTTATTGTATATAACATTAACTGCTACGTTCATCTTGTTTCCTGTGGCTACCTTTCTTTCAATTTCCCTTTCAGGTCACTTATCGTTGCAGGCCCTCGTAGAATCTCCTCGCCATTCAAACGTCAATTCAGTTGAAAAGCGATGCTTTGCCGTGGAGTTTTAGTATTTTCCTCTTTTCTCTTTCTTCTCTTAAAGTGTGTGAACCGTTGCACACCAGCAAACTCCCCGATCGAAGTTTACGCCTCTTTCTTCTTTTTCCCTTTTTTGTGAATGAGCGCTCCAGTTAACTCATCGGCCACACCTCTGCTCTGGATCCGATGGCACATCTAAAAAGTGACGATCGGAGCTCATCGAAATGTTTTTTTTTGTAAGAATAGATATGGCCAAAAAATCACAAGTGTCTTTATACCCTCTACTCTTGTTGGAAAAATTTCTGTCATTCGAGGGGTGTAGCACAGCGCGGGGTTCGAACCGGCGACCATCTGCACGGAAGTCCAGTACATTACCACGCGGCCGTGCACTTCTATCGGCAATCGCCCATCATACGTAATATACTACTAACATAAAGAACGTATCAAATGTTATATACGATAGTTCTAATAAACATACTAAGTTGCATTTGTTATAGAAGATATTTTACAGTGTTTGCCAGCGTAAGGGCGAATAAAGGATAGCTATTTGTTAATTAATCACTTTAATAATTATCAACATCGTTAACTTGTGAACAAAATTCATAACAAAGTCTCAATTTCTATAAATTGACATTGCCTTCGTTTTGTTTGTTTGTTTTTTATTATTTTAATTGGGACCGCCAAGAAACGAACGGTATCATATTTTTAAAACCCATTACTGTCGGAACATCTCTAATAATAAATAGTCTTTATCTCAATAAAAAAAGGATATTTTAATAAACTGAGTTGAGACTACAGAGCTCCATTTTTATTATTAAAATTAAGATGAAATATGGGGTTTTCGTTCTATTGATTTATTATCAATACTTTATTGTTGATTATGGGCAATCCACTCAATCTAAGATAATTGTACCACCTTGTGAAATTATACGAGTCAATATAATACAATTGTGAAATTATACGAGTCAATATAATAAAATAGTGAAATTATACGACATTGTGAAATTGTACGAGTCAACATAATAAAACCAATTGTAAAAAATGAAAATTCTGGATAATTCAAAGTTTCAACTGATTAAGTTTAAAAAAATTAACAATCGATCTATAAATGGAAAAGTTCCTCGAAGAAAGAAGAGATACAACATTTATTGGACACGGCAAAGATATGGATTTTAGTTAATTATATATATCTTGCAAAGGACATCCGAAAAATACATGGTCTATAGTTAATCACCCAAACCAAACTTACAGCTGGGATTCTCCACAATACCCATTCTGTAAAGGTGACTAACCACCACGCAGTGGCCCGTCCGCAAACGACAAATGATAGACACTTCCATCTTATTCATTCTTATAATATTAAACCATGGTTTCAAAGGAATAGACTGTTGGATTGATTTATATCTAGATCCATTATTTATACCAGTCATATCTCAATCCAGCGGCCATTGGTGACAATTATCATGCTTAATTTTATTCAAAAGGTCAGTTACTGGCAGTTAGAAACAGAAAGAAGACAACCGGAATAGCATGCTTCCTTTGCCAAGGTATCAACACATTAATTACCGGTGATACCAATATGCAAAGAAATCCAAGCGAGATATACTTTGACATCAATTAGCTCGTTAGCTCTATATTTTCAAATTCTCCTCTATTTTGGGTTCTGTTTAAAGAATTATAATACGCGCCATAGACAAATCATGAACAGCCTGTCCTGAACTTTAAGTTGATGAACGATACATACATTTGTGAGTCGCGTTTTCCAAGGGATTTCTAGCATTCGTTTTCAGAACTACTCGTACATAAAAAAATCGTTAACCTTTTAGTATCATTTTATTCTTAGTGTCTAGGTCTCCGGTTCATATAAGAAACTAAACAAGATCAAGAAATGTAGAAGACTTTTTTTCTTACTTTAAAACAAATATGAAATCACGTCTTATGGTTAGTACTTTCTCACGCAACATGCTGCCAGTTGACGAAATAAAAAAAAACAGTAGATCGAGCCAAATGGCAAAGAACGGTTCCTAGTTATCTGGGACTCTACGGAGAACGAAGATGCAGACAAGCAGCAAATTCTGAAGCTACTTACCATATATGCAAAGGATATACCTATCATAAATTGGTTTTTATAGTCATCTCCGATGGCATTCAAGATAAGTACCCTAATTTTCCCCACTGTCGGAAAAGACTGAAAATTGTCGAATAAATATTGTAGAAATATGTGCACTAAGAAGAATACATGGGGTGACAATTATGACAGATAACGGAATGAGGGGATGAGGGATGAATGTCAACTTAAGGTCCTCCATGGCTTATTTGGTAAGACGGCTATCTTCCACCCGGAGGTTGGGGTTTCGATTCCCGCTGGAATTTAATTATTTAAAAAAAAGTTTTTCATTCTAGTTTACACTTAAGGCCTCATAAACATATTTTTGTTCAGTTAAAAGAGGTTGTCAAATGGTAACAATCTCACATGGTTGTACTGTGTACAACGAAAGTGTTATGCATGATTCGTTCAGGTGCTGCTATAGTTGCCAGATGTGATTTGTTTAGTAATTCTGGGTTCAAGTCCCGAGTTACAGCTTCTTTAAAGAGAATTTACTCTCTAAATGGCACTAAATGAAATTGCCCTTTAAAAAAATTGAAAAACAATCCGTTAAATAAGATGACGAAGAGCACTGCTAGATGATTTGGCCACGTGGAAAGACTAACATATCAAATATACAGTTCAAACGTGAGTGGAAGACGTAGTAGAGGTGACCAATAAAAATACGGTTGGGTCAAGTTAATGATATTTAGAAAGAAAGAAAAGTAAGAAGTAAAATAAATCGTACGGGCTGTGCGACGTTATATGTATGTGAAAGAGGTGATGTATATGTGCTGATATATGAAAGTCTGGCACTCTGCGATAGGCATAGAGGACAGAGTTCCAGACTTTCTTTTATGTATTGTGCTTTTTATTATACTCGTCACAAACAAAAGACGTTCAAACCTTCAATGTATTATTCGGTAAATAAACTTAAGTGATTCATCTATGTTCAAATGAGTCACATGAAGACAATATTGCCTTAAGCATCATTTATCGAGTTTCTGGGTTTTAAGTACCATTTTAGTGGGCACGTTACTTGCAATTCTTTCTCGTAAATGTTATGTACGTGCAAAATTACTTTATTTTGCATTTGTGGAAGAGTTGATATAAAAAGTTGTTATTGTCACATTTTTTTTAATACGAAGAAATTTTGTTATTTTTTATGTATATTTTTCCCTCTCATTCTGGTTCTGAACTGTGAGCAAATTTAGTTTGTCCTTTTTAATTATATCTATTAAGTTGATGTCTTTTTTATTAATGTTTTAACATTTTGTTAATTTTGATGAACGTTTTTTATGTTGACTGGTTGTAGTTTTTTTTAATTATTTTTATCTGTTCATTTAATTTAATATGGTATGTAAACATTTTGTTTTTTATCATCTCCTGTTATATATGATATTCTCACAGCTTAAAATTGTCATTTCGTTAAAAGGTACACTGATTTTCATAAATAAGCAAACTATTTTTAATTTCCTATTCTCACATTTGTTCATTCGAGTTAATTTGTGTATCAAAACTGGAAAACTATTGTCAATCAATCTCCAGAAGAGACCCATTTTCTACTTAGGCACTTGTACTAGAATATTTATTGTCTATTATCTCTCATTCCCAGTCTTTATGCTATGTTTATATTAGTAAAAAAAATATAAAAAACGACGACCTAAGAAGAAGTCTGTCTTCTAACCTGTAGGTTGTCAACCAACCCAAATTTTTATAAATAAGGATTCCAGTCTAGTTTTCACTTAAGGCCTCTATAACATTTTTCTGGTTGGTTGCAAGAGATTTCCACTTGTAATAAGCTTACCAGATTGTACTGTATATGACGAAAGTGTAATACTATACAATAAAAAAATTGTGTCCTAGTTAGCAAAACATTTACTAACACATACACACCTAGACGTGAGCGAGTGTTGTTGCCTCTTCTCATTAAGGTAAGTATTGCAAATTACTTGAGATGACGAACCGCGAGTTCTATGCCTTTTTAAATGGTTCTAAAGTATTCTAAACACCCTCTTTAATATTGTCAGGACTTGGTTGTCGTTTCTGGTGTGATCACCTATTAACGTTTATTACAGTCATAAATAGCATTAATTCACGGTATATATCGTGAGAATGATGTGCATTTTTATATAAACAAATTTTAAGAGTACCGTGTGAGATTGATATGACTAATGTTTTCACATCGGTCCAAAGCGATTAATACGTCTTATAAACAGATTCAGGAATACATAACTATACCAAGGTCTATAAATGTCTGCCATAAGTACTGTTGTTACAGCTATGAGATATCGTGTAACACGGAACCAATGTGTGATTGTTGTGATAGACGTTTTCCACATAAATCATACACATAAATCTTAAACAAATCGTAAAACTAATTGCCTAACGATCGGCTCTATAACCAACATGTCTGACGTCAGAATCTCGCGGGTATAAGATGAGCGTAGCAGCCTCTTGGGTCCGACCTCGTTCAGTTGAAGGCTTTTATACTTATCACTGGTTGTTGTAATTTAACTCCAAGTGTTCTAAAAGCATTTCCATAAAACTAGAGTGTTCACCTTAACTTCATTAAATTTATTTGTTAAATTCTGGATAGTTTATCCAAACGAGGATTTTGTTATTGACGTCCGTGTTTTATTGAGTGAATTCTGATAATTTATCCAAGTGACAACCTTGAGATTGACGTAAAACTTTATCTCTGGTCAAAATCAGCTGATTCTGACAGAACGTCGAGTGCACTAAATGTCCTGAAGTCTTCAGAACCGGGATGAATCTCAAAGAGCCCACTCGTGATTCCGTTTCTTCGCGTCTGACTGTATACGGCACGAGTGAACGCCCACCAACCATACTCTGGCGACTTCTTCATTTCAACGGTTCTGTAATAGTCGCATAAGGCCAGAGAGTCTTATAACAGTCAACCTGTGTTCTTGCATCTGATGCTGAACATTAAAAATACATTGTGTCAACTGTATTGAAGTAAGCAAAATTGATTTATTATCTTTGCTTGTCATTTTATGGTGATATCTGAGTAAATTTAGAGATTGGTGATATCTAATAATTGAGAATTGGCACAACTTCACAACGAACTGTTGTGAAATTACCCCTCAAATAAAAAGTACTTCGACTGTTTGCCCAACTGAAAGGATAGCGGAGTATCAGAAAGTAATCTGCCCAATTTAAGTTTTCTGACGGGCTATCAGCTCGTCAAGATCAAATACTCGTATATAACTATTTAATGGCAAATATGTGTTTCATTGTATATTTTTACCTATCCAAGCACTGACGACTGACTACTTCTTCCCACGATACCTTGGGATCTAATAGAGCCTTGCATTATTACCACTGACTGAGCTACCGATTAAAATACATACATTGTTACATCTAAGGTTTTAGTAATGCAATTGAAATAATTAAATAAGGGAGTTACCCTTATATAACCCTAATAATATGTTCAGAATTTTTTTTTCAATTCCTTTTAGTCCTGGATCATTTTTAATATAAATTCAAGTTTTTACCAGTTCCAGTTGTTATGATGGGCTATCTCGCGTGATTGTGTATGTTTTTCTGTCATCCTGCGGGTGGAAGATGCTAGTGCATATATTAATTGAAAAGTTGTAATACTTCAGCAAGCATAGAATATTAGCTGATCAAATCCAAAGTTTTGATGGCAAGGAGATTAAATTGCAAATACGATTGGCAGGATTAATTTGCAGCAGCCTTTCGTAAAGTCAAGATTTAAAAAAGCTCCATTTTTGTGTTGCTCATTAGCGCTATACGAATTTATGATAAGCAGCATATAAGTCACAGATAAACATAAATTTATATAAAAAGCACGAATGCGCAGCACGAAAATTAACCGTTTGATACCCAAGGGATTTAGCCAAGTTCATCAAGTAATTTCTGTCAATTAATCCACTGTGCGTGATGTTTCTGTTTTTTCCTGCATAAATTTAAAAGTTAATTTTTTCATAAATTTCATCAATTTGGATCCTGGGTTTAATTCCCAATTGAGTTGTGTTTTAGTTTAATTGGAACGCCATTGGCGCTTAATGGTGCTATATAAATTACCTCATATTATTTTAACCCGTTTAGAATTAGTTATGCTAATAGAAAAGTGTGAAAGGAATGTAAATCCGACGGCTTTTTTATCTAGTTGGTAAGGCGCCTGTTGTCTAACCGGGGTACGGTACGGGTTCCCTAACCGTTTATACCCAGATTTTTAAAAGAGTTTTAGTTTGGTTTTACTAAGGGCTTGTTTAACACCTTCATGGTTGGCAATAATCACGTCAGATTGTACAGTGAACAATAAATGCACAATACAATATTACAATGCAGCATTACCATATATGTGTATTCTAAAGAATATTACTAACCATACATGTATATTCTGTATAACCATACATGTGTATTCTAGAAAATATTATAATGCTGCATAACCATATATGTATATTCTAGAAAATATTGCAATGCTGTTTTACCATACATGTACATTCTAGAAAATATTGTAATGCTGGTTTACCATATATATACATTCTAGAAAATATTGTTATACTGTTTTATTATGTATGTACAACATATTCTACAAAATATTGTAATGCTGTTTTACCATATAACATATGTATATTCTAGAAAATATTACAGTGCTGTATAGCCCTATACGTATATTCTAGAAAATATGACAATGCTATATTACCATATATGTATATTCTAGAAAATATGACGATGCTATATTACCATATATGTATATTCTAGAAAATATGACAATGCTATATTACCATACATGTGTATTCTAGAAAATACACCATTCTATCACATTTGTTGTTCTTGCTACTGTTATTCGATTGTACGCATTTGTTAATTTATTTAAATGTTACCATATCCTACACAATACAAATATCCCATATAAACTGCCTTACTAATCTTATTGGTTGTTGAGAGAAAGCTGACATATGTTACATTCGCAAAATTCATACAGAAACAATTTTACAAGTCCAACTTGCAGCAGTTCTTGAGATCGGACTACTCTCGGCATAATCCGGAAGTTTACATCAAACCAAGTTTGTTTAAAAATGTTATAAAACTGTCAAATCAAACGGTTTTGTTGCCATGTGCTTTGAAATATGTTAAAGAGGCATGAAGGGAAAAAGATAATGAATACATTAAAAAAAAGAATACCTACGTGAATTGAACCTGTGACCTCCAGCTCAAAAACAGGTGTCTTAACTAGACAACGGATGTCATCAAGAGAGATTGTTTCTTCGATTGATTGATTAATTATTCTGTTATACTCGTAGTTTTAAATATACATAGATTTGTTTGAGATCTCTTATTATATTTTGGACGATAGATATCAGTAGTTCCGGTGACCCAAGCCCTTGAGGGACTTGTAGTAGAAACATAAAAGATGGGTGTAATTAATCACCCAAGGATGAAGCGAGGGATAAGGTTTGCTGATATTTGTGGTCTCTATGAATTGTTTCAGTAGGGGCTTTTCAATTACTTGTATACATCTGATACGAGTATGAGTTGCCTATTGCCTGATATCTAGGCAGGGGTATCTGTAAGGAGAAAACTGCCTACATGCGGTGGTCGATATTTTTATATTTTATTTGCACAAACATATTTATCATTTTATCATATATAAGAATATGTTACATTTTTTCTTTGATTGTTGTTGTTGATTTTATTTTTATAATGAAGAGTGGATAAACGAAAAATGGAACTCTTCTCAGGAAATAAAAAAGGAGGATAGAAAGAATTTGAATTAAAATCGAGTCTCTTTTTACAAACTAAGATCTGAGCTTATAATTAATAATGCACACGGTTTGCTCCTATATTAAAGGATCTTTACTCTCCTTAATGTAACGGAAGCGTGGACACTGAACCAGAAAATATCACGTAGGGTCAAGGATTTTGAGTTACAAGTATAGATAGATACACAGACGTTTGTTAAAAAAATCCTCGACGATTCGTGTTATCAATGTGGAAGTGCTTGGTAGTATACATTAATACCGCAAACTGCTTCAAATTGTGAATATTCAAAAGTTGCAGTGTCTTGGCCACATAATGAGAGCCACAAGATACATTATAATACAACTGATCATCCAGAGAAAACTAATTGGCAATTAAGGCATGGGAAGATCTATTGGCTTAATAATTTGCGGAAATTATTAGGATGCAGGTCCACAAATTTGTTCCGGGATGCAATAAATGAAATAAACATTGTTATGATGGCGGTCAACCTGTGATAAGAGACAGCACCTCGAGAAGAAAATACGAAAGTAAATATGAGTTGTCTCACTAGACTAAATGCTTGTTCTGAGACTTAAACTCCTCGAGTTTATATCTGCAATCAATGTTTAATTCCTGACCAGTTAAAAAATTGATTACTTGTTTAAGCTTAAGAAATTTGTTTATGTATTTTTCGTCGAATGACATTTTTGATTTTATTGAATACTCCAAAAGAAAATGATATCCCTTTACTATACCACAGAAGACCAGCACCGTCAAATGATTAAAGTCAATGTAAAACCTTACCAATCACGTACTATTAAATAATGGAAATCAAATCGCAAACAAATGTAGTCGAATAAGAGAATCATCAACGCATCATACTCGTATATGTATTTCAAGATTATTAATTTTCACTTTATACCTTCAATCAGAAATTTAGGGATGCCATATAACGCCTCAATTTATGTTGGTCTACGGCCTGTCACTTCATGTGCTCTAAAGCCGTGGCAAAATCAGCTCCTAGATAATCTATAGTTATTGTTACCGATTACTTAAAGAGTAAATTTGAGGATTAACCCAACGGCTTTGATACCTGGCAAAAATACAGAGGATGGCTCATCCTGAAGTCTTATTTGTAAATATCTGCCTCTTTTAGACTACCAAACGGTTCAATCTCCGAGTACAGGTAACATCCACTTTCAACCCTTCGCAGAGGTGATCTCTGGCGCAATAATTTAAATCTGCCTAGAGGTTCAGCTGTCAATTTTGCAACAACAGTGGCCATTATCCTCCGTGGAAAGATATACATATATTTTTTTCATCGCATCAGGGCACGCCTTGGTTCTCCATTGATGTATTAAAGCTATTGGACTACTCAATTTCTCTCTGGCTATAGAAGCTTCAATGATAAACTTTTTGGCTTCCCTTTTACCCTTTGCTATGTTATAATTTTTGCTTTCATCTGAATTAATCCACAAATTACATTTTGTAATAATGTGATGAAAATCGAGTCAATAATTTTCAATGAGCTCCATTCAAAATTACTTCAATACATTTTCGAACCGATTGGCTACTCCAATTTATTAGCGTCCAAGGATAGTTTTGCTTTATTCGAAGTTTTCAACGAAAGTACTGGAAACTTACTGAGCTGTTTGAATTCCAGGCTTTAAGCCGCTTTACAAGTAAATGCACTGTGTGTCGAGTAAGTTTCCTTTCCGTGTGACGTTGAACCGTAAGTCCTTAGTTACTGTTTTTCATTTAACATTCAGATATATGTCAACACCGGAGGAGGAGTCGCTTTGGGCAGCACCTTTTCGTAATTACGTGAAGTCACGCTCTCATGATAAATTTGAAAGATTTTTAAGTGTTAGTGTTGATCACGTGGATGAAGACATATCTCATCTCCCATAACAGGTGGCTATCGATCGAACTGAAGACTAACGAAAAGGGCAATCTGAAAAATATAGAGGTCGTGTTGTGTGTGCTGACCCTGCTATTTCATGATAAACGTCACATTTCTTCTTGTCGTGCCCCATCAGGTTCCCCCGACGTTGGCAATCACTCTGGCAAAGGCTTCTCTATTTTGCGCAACCCGGAACAGGTCCTCCACACGCCTCATCTTCCTCCAGTCTCTTATATTGCGCACCCAAGATGTTTGCCTTCTACTAGGACCACGCTGCCCCTCGATCTTGCCCATCAGTATCAACTGGAGGATTTCGTACTTCTTTCCACGTAAAATGTGACCCAGATAGGATATCTTGCGGACCTTAATATCTGTCAGCAGCTGTCTACGGCAATTACCTCTCCTCAAGACATCCGAATTGGTGATCATATCAGTTCACGGTATACGAGCATTCTCCTGTGCAACCACATCTCGAACGCTTCCCACCGATTCATAGTATGAACCTCAGCGTCCATGTTTCCGAGCCATACAACAGAACATACCAAACATAGCACTTCAACATTCTCTGCCTTAGTTTTAGATTCAATTTATCATTGCAGAATATTGACCTCATTTTGTTGAATGAACTACGGGCTGCTTCAATCCTGCACTGCAAACGTCACATGCGTAACTCAATTAAAATCCTGACTTCATCTAGAATTCGGTACCCGGGTGCGTCGCATTCATAGTATTTAGATATGTGACAGGCCTGTGTCTACGCACCTTTAATATAATATAATGTCGATCTGAAGCAGAGCCAGATAGAGCTTCTTTGTTAAGCTGAGTGAGAGGATCCCTCCAGACAAATTGATTTGAATTGTTTGGATTAATTAATAAGGTTCTGGTATTGCCTTGATTCGGTTTCGAACAAGATTTGAATTTATTCCCACTTATATAAAATCAAATTGAACGTTTCAATGAAACGATATCTTGTCAGCGCTTAGTTATTAGTTAAAGGCTTACCGTAATTGCTTAGCAAGCTGGCGTACTGGGTGGGATTCCCGGCGGAATTAAATACAAGTTTTATTATTAGATTTGAATTTATGTTTTTATGCATCTAATGTTGAGGAAATACCTATTTGAACTCACTAATAGTAGAAGTATGGCAGTCATGATGAATAGTAGAAGCATGACAGTCATGATGAACAGTAGAAGCATGGCAGTCATCCTCAAAACGATGACTCACTTTCATATTCTTTCCTTACATTAATTAGATCGCGTTTAAAATCCTCTTGGGTAGTTCTTAACTAATGGAGCTTCCAATTCCTCATTTAGCACGATTTTTTCAATAGTTTACTTAAAGGTAGATTTTGAAAGAAATGCTACCTTTTGTAGAGGGTCTCATGTTGAAACTTCCGAAAAATTTCAATGCACTTTTTTTTCAATCATTATCAGAAGACGTCGAAACTACCTTCCGTTAAATAAATTTAACTACTACCGGCGCGTAATATTTTACTTCCAAAATAATTATGTAAATTGTTTTAGAAATATGCTAGAGTACCTACGGGATACCATAAAATGAGAATATTATTTCCTTCCTTTCACACTCAAATGAAATCTACCGGATTCTTGCGGTCAGTGCTGGAAGGGCAATTAATGAGGCCATGAAGATTAACGTGCAGACCACATATCGTGGGACTGTGAGGCTAAAATCTTTCGAAATCGGGAGGTGATCCATGCAGTTTTACATTGAACCACCTTTGGCCCGATTAGTTACTCTGATCAGGGCAGCTTTCACAATTTTTTATGAAAAATATCCCGAATTTCTTAATTCCTAAAGGCCATGATAACTGAGTTTTTGTCTTATCTTTTTCACACTTATTCGTGGCGCCAGCAGAGAAAGGATATTCCCCCGAGGACAGCTCTTTTATTATATATATTAAAATTTGTAAGAAAACTTACGATCACGCTGTAAGAAAACTTTATTAATTTCATGAGATAGCGTGGATGGAGGAACAACAACTGCACGCCCAAAAAGGCTTATGTTGATAGTTTATTAAACTTAATAGTCAATTTCTTACTTTCAATGACTGTATATCATAATACTTGCCCACCTTAGTTTACAGTATGGAATTCCCATAAGGTCTCATTTTTTTATTGTAAAGTCGTAGACCGCATGTGCTACCTTCACTCTCAATCGATGCTGCACTTACCATCGGTTAGTGAATCTGGATGTAGCTTAGAGGTCTGAATAAGGAACAGATCCATCGACCTTTCCCCATTCGCCACTCAAGGATGCTGCCCTAAGCCGTGGCAGGCTAGCACGAGGATATATACTCGTACTTGTAGATGCATGCACATAATATCTATAAAATAGCAATATATAAGGCTGCAACAGATAAGACCATCTTGGCATCGAACCTGCAGATTTTGATGAATTAAAATGATTTGATTGATTGCTTAAAAGTAATATCTTGCTTACAGTAAACCAAAAATAAATCCTAAGGGATTATACTCGTATATCACATATTGCAATGAAGATTTTTTAGTTGAGTTGATGTGCTGGGCTTTAGTATAGACGATATTTGGTTGGAAATTTGCACTTTAGTATAGAATTTCTGGAATAAAAGGAAACGTATGAATTTGGTAAAATCTTCATCTTTATCCCCGTACTCTAAAATAATCGAGAGTATATTGACTGTGCAAGGCTCTGCCACTTGTCCGTGTCCAGTACCTACTCGATCATTCTGCTTCATTAAAGGCCTAACATTTCCTAACACATTTTTGCAATTTGCTTCCCTAATAAATCGGCTTCGACAAGCGTTCATTTGGCAACAACGAAAAAATGTATAAGAAAAGTAAATGTAGGCCGAGAAAAGTATGTAAGGATATAATTCCAGAGATTAAAAAACGAAGTGGGAAATATGATGCCGTATGAATCGAGATGACACAAAAGTTGTGTGCGTGGGTACAAAGTTATAGAGATCTGTCTTCGCTGTCTACCTCAATATTATTATTAATTATTTCCCATTAATATGTTAGTTGCAGCCCAACACTTTCAAAATAATGTTGGACATATTGAAGATGTAAGGTTGTCTACGGCCTTATAAATGACCCACTATGTGATCCACGAGAATAGGCACGGAACTTGCAGTTTGCTATCGCACGTGTTGACAATGCTACGCGATGTGACGAGGGAACCATTGGAACTATATTACTTGAATACTTTTACAAGAAACGGGTATGACCAGGAATCGATCCCGAAACTCCCTGGAGGAAGTCCAATATCTAGCCAACTAAACAACGGGGTCAATGACACAATATTATGTATATTTATTTTTGGTATTGCGCGGTTGTTCTTTATTACGTTAGCTTCGTTGACTTTGTTCCGTATTGACTTGGTTAATTAGCCAAATATGTACGTATTAGGTTTGTTATTTAAAAAAGGATCCATGAAATAATATTCAGTAAAGAAATTTCTCTCGAAAAGATTAGGAATTGAAGTTTTTATGACTATGCCTATTTTTTAAAAATTTTCCTTTGTTTTTGGGGGTCGATACGCGAGACATTTCTTGAAACAAAGAGGATGGGGTGGATATTTTGCATGAATAAGAGTTCTCATTATCGATTCAATAAGATAACAACTCAATTAAGGAACTGAATATCAAAATACTCCAGCTCAGATAGTATCCTGGCCGACTTCATGAAGGACGTTTCCTGTTCAACTGAGTCGCTAATTTTTTATTTTATAAAATTTATTTAAATATATTCCGTTCTTAAAAAAATGAATAAATAAATGAATAACAAGTGCATCATATAATTACACTGGTTTAAGATTTCCATCTAAGGATACCAATCTGTTGAAATGCTATATAAACATCATTATGATCGCCTATGTGCCGCATCCCAACAAATGAAAACATCATTATGATCGCCCATGTGCCGCATCCCAACAAATGAAAACATCATTATGATTGCCCATGTGCCGAAGCTCAACAAATAAAAACATAATTATGATCGCCCATATGCCGCAGCCCAACAAATAAAAACGTCATTTTGATCGCCCATGTGCCGCAGCCCAACAAATAAAAACGTCATTATGATCGCCCATGTGCCGCAGCCCAACAAATAAAAACGTCATTTTGATCGCCCATGTGCCGCAGCCCAACAAATAAAAACGCCATTATGATCGCCCATGTGCCGCAGCCCAACAAATAAAAACGTCATTTTGATCGCCCATGTGCCGCAGCCCAACAAATAAAAACGTCATTATGATCGCCCATGTGCCTCAGCCCAACTAATAAAAACGTCATTATGATCACCCATGTGCCGCAGCCCAACAAATAAAAAGAAAACTAAGCTTTCATACACATCTTGAATTATCATTTTACAATAACATTTAAAATACGAAAACTGATTTATCTTAGTCATGTAATTAATTGTCAAACTGAAAAGTATCAAAATACATCTAATTAAATAAAGCAAAACTAGAAAAAGACACTTTAAGAAGTACGAGTACATGGACTAGACAGGGAGGGGTATAAATATGTGTCTTGTTTCCGGTTTATAAAATTTCTACAACACAATATCTCATATTTAACACAAATTCCCTAAAGATTGACTTTTTGGGACATTTTCGTAAAGAAAGGGATACGTTTAATTAAAACTTATATTACTTACTACAAAATATCGGATGTGGACAAAGTATCGGTAGGAGGTAGCTGTCTAGGTTACTCACGTGATAGACTCTTTCTTGAATACAATAAATAGCGGTGTTAAGAAAGAAAGGAACTAAGGAGATCGCTATTCTAACACATGTGCTTAATTAAAGAAAGCTATTAAGCACATTTTATGTGTTGAAAGGTAATTTAGGAAATCCAATATTCGCTAATAATAGGTTACATGCAATTAACTTATGCATATACACAATCTCGCTGTTTACTTATCAGGGTAGGCAAACAGGAGAGAGGATAAGATTTTCTTATCGCTACACACATTCCTCGACACTATGCATCTTCTCATATAATTCCTACGATTTCTACGACATTTTACATTCCTTTCTTTCAAAATATTTCATTCACTTAATCCAAACATACTTTTCATGGTCATTATCTGCCACTCACATTTGCATTGTATATTTGCTTTTTTAGTCTTTGTTCATTCCTTCGATTTTTTTGCTAGATCTACTTAATACATCTGCCTGCATTCATACCTTATTATTTCGTTATACATAGCCCCCGCTTGTATTTTTATAAGTGCATGCACTTATACACTTTCCAGTATTTTTCTACGTCCACGTTTCACTTCCATACATTAAAATTGACACTTAAATACTCTTCTGGACTATAATTGTACCATATATTGATACTATCAGGTCTAGCTATATGCTACAAGTAATCGAGAGGCATTAATATGACGACCTCAAGCGCCTTAGAGATTGTCAAATACTGTATGATAAGATTTTCAGGGCAGAAGTTCCTTAGGTCAAAACGCCAAGAAGAACAACCTTAAATTGGCATAAATTGAATTGTATAGCATTTCGTAGATAAGGGACAATTGTGAATAACCCGCCGTCCGGACGCGTCCCTATTATAACGAGTAAGTGGACGGTACCAAGATTTATTAACGGATTATAAATGTATATTTTACTATTAACCTTATTTGAGACTTATTTTCTGTCGATGATGTGGTGTATCAATGTATGACATAATAAGAAATGTAATATTTAAGAATAAATTTGATCAAAAATGTGTTATGCAGAGTGTAAAAGAGCACGATTTAATGATTGGGAATGTTGAACGGATGGATGACGAAAGACAGACTAAACAAATTTAGCAAATACGAATAAGTAGGAATCATAATAAAGAAAGATCGAAAAGAGTATGGTTAGATCAAGTGAATTAAATTTCGAAAGAGGGAAAGGTAAGGAGTTAGAGAAACATAAAAAAATTAACTGTAAGAGAAGATATATGGATGTGAAAGAATCGAAGGAAGTATGTCGTAATAGGAAAGTTTTACATTCCACCCTATCAGTTTACCCTAATAGAGAAACGACAAAATGCTATCTACGTACAGAACCCGGCGGTAAGTAATACACATCGGGCTTAAGAAAGAGACTGTCGGCCAGAATTGGCTAACTTCGGCTTCGTAGAGCGTAGTCTTTGTTGCACTATGCGCTAACAGTCTCGCTACCGCACACGAATGACAGAGACGACGCTCTACAAAGCCGAAGTTAACCGATTATGGCCGACAGTATGTTTCTTAAGCCCTGTGTGTGTTCCTTACCGCCGGGTACTTGTATGTATTTTCTAATTTTGAAACAGTTTTGAATTGGTGACATTTTTACTTAAACTTATTTTGTTTATGACAATCTTCTGTTTTATCCCCTTCAATTAGTCGAATAAAATATTCGGAATACTTGAAACATTTTTATAATATTTTATAAACATAGCCGCTTATATATTTTTATATGTCCAAGTTTTAATGAGATTGCTGAGTGCGAAGCAATAGTTAACCTCTTGTGAGGCTCTTCGGAAATATTTTAAAAATTCTTTTAGTTCAAATTCTTCCTTGGAAAAGTATCTATTTAATGTTTATAAAGGTATTTCAAACATAACTTTTTTAGTTTTTATGAACTGAACTAATTATTATATTTTTGATATATAACTTACTTTATTTTTGATCAACTGACAATTTGACGACTCCGTGTCCTAGTTTGTAAGATGCATGTCTCTCAGCCCAGAGGTTGCGGGTTCGATTCCCGTTAAAACCCAGTTTTTTTTTTAATATTCCAGTCTTGTTTTCAGGTAATAATAAAATAACAATGTATGTATCGCCATTTAGAGAAAATAAATTCCCTACGATTCTTCTACCCAGGGATATCGGGTTTGATTATTTTCTTCTTTCTCTTAAGTAATACTTGATGCCAGTTACCACGTGTACTGTCTCTCGTGATATGTTGGCTGCCAGCTATCATTCCATCTTTTCGGAGGTTCTAGAGGATGACTGCCAGCGGATTTTTTTCGGAACCTTTCGTCTTGTGTATTCTTTCAACGTGTATTTAACAGTGTCTTCTGTGATTAATACCCCGTTTCACAATATATCTCAACCACAATACTTCACACATTTCTCAGATACGGAAGATTCTCCATCTCTAAGCATTTTGCCTGGAAACACTTTTAAGGGTTTAATTTCATTAGTTTCAAGTATATTTTGTTTATATTGTATCTGCTCTGGACTCTTCCATAAATCATGATTGGCTTTACACATGCTCTGTTAGTTTGGACCTTACTGTCTATTCTCATATATTTGTTATTCTAGACCGCATGGGTTTGATTCCCTATGGGATCAAAGAACGAAACGGTTACTTTTATGGAATTTTCATGATTTCAACATTTTTATGGTTGGTAAGAAAATATGGCCTTATAGTAATAAACGCGCCATATTTTGTTGTATAAAATGAAAATGTAATATAATACATATCAGTTGTTATAAAAGTAAGAAAAAAAAGTATATGTATTTGAAGTGTAACAATCGAATGCATTTCTCTTGACAATAAACTAAAGAAACTAGTTGTAATCCATCTGGACACATGACGGTAGGAAGGAGTGGATAAATGAAACGATATGTACAGCAGGCACTAGGCACGCCCCCGTGAGTGATGACGCAGCATCCTGTCGGAAAACGTTAGTCTCTGGGGAAGAATGGACCATTAATTATGGTGTACAACACCTGTCGTCTGACGTTTTCGTGACACTGGCAGGGCTGGCATTACGGAATATGTAAGGGACTAGATAAAAATAAAATTAGTTAAATCAAACGATAAATAAATTTTTGAAATTTAAACTTTCAAAATACTGTGATGGAATAAATTACAAACAAAATGTGTTATGTTTAAATATAATAAAATAAGAGCACTATGAAAAACTTTACTTTTGTTGAACGAAGAAATACTTTAGTTTTGTTGAACGAAGAAATACTTAAGTTTCGTTGAACGAAGAAATATTAACAAAACAAATACACAATGCAAATGTGAGTGGAAGGCGTGGAAGAGAAATACCAAGAAAAGTATCTTTGGATCAAGTGAATGATATTTTAAAAGAACGAAATATAAAAAGTCTGAGAATTTGTAGGAACTCAATGAGAAGGGTATGTATGGAGAGGATGCTAACGACGTGTGTCGCAATAAGAAAGTCTGGAGCTTTAGGATCTCTGTCTAATTCAACAAGGAAATTACGTGATGGTACGAATGTATGTATGTGTATATATGAAAATACATGTATCCTGAAATGTCAGTCAAGTTATTGATACATTATATTTTGTTTTATGATATGCGATATGTAAGGGATTTTTAGGTGTTATTCATTTTATCAATAAATACATTTAAAAAATGTATACAGCGTTGTTTGGTTACGAATGCCACGCAAAAATTGTTATTTTAGTTCTTGTGTAGAAAAGTGAAATTAATTACGAGCTATAAATTCCAAAACAAAGAAAACAAAAGCATAAAAGACAAGAATACTTAACAAAAATAGTAAGTCAAACAAAAATACATGATCTATTTAAGATATTTTTAAGTAAGAAATAAAACAAGATAAAAACAAGTGTATTTACTACCGTGTGTAAAAAAAGGTGCCGTCATAGTTAGGTTAATAGTTACCAGTTAATTCATGTCATAGTTACAATATTTTTATTTTTCAAAGAATATTCGATACCTGTCATTTCTTCATATGAATATAAAACATAAAATTAAGTATTACCTTAGAAGACAAGACTAAAATAACAATTACTATAAAACCCAACAGAATTACAACTATCCTCTTATCGCTGCCCTGGGGACTTGCGAAAATAAATCCGATCTACTTTTCCGTTATAAGTACATGCTCTCAAAGTATCATCTGTTTGTCTGACTAGTCCACCTACAGTATGAGCTGGGAGGACCAAGGTCTGAGTGAAAGTGATGGAATGCAAGTAGCTTGAACGAATGGACATGTACTTCCTCAATAATTTGCTGTAAGAATTGTTATCTAGTTATAAGTAGTGTGTAGGTGTTAACTATTTCTAAAAAATTATATTATATAGTAAGATTATTAAAAACAAAATGACACGTAGGAAATTAAAATAAATTTATATCATAGTAGTAATATATAAATTAGATTAGTTCTGAAGAATTACATTTACATATAGATACAAAAAAAGACTTGACTCTTGAACAGAAAAATGTAAATATTAAAACGAGAAAGCAATTTATAATGAGGGAGAATGTTTGATTATTCTAACGTATATAATATAAACACTCAATTATGAGATTAATAAATCACTCAAAACACTTTATACTCCTGTGTTACATATAAATAATTTGATTATTAATATAAAGTTTTCTATAATTAAGATATATACTCTTTTCTGAGTTTCGGGTCATTAAAATTTTACATTATTAAAGATTTCTATTATAGTTTCATTACGGAAAGGGATGTCATATATTTAAAAATAATCTTTAACTTATTTTTTATTGTTTCTGCATGACACAACGACTGCAAGTAAAGCTGCAAATGATTCAATTAACCATAATGAGCAATCGAGACTCTAAAGAAGCAGAAAAACGACGACAACATGAAGTAGTACAAAGTGAAGTTCAACCTTATATTGATTTTTTTATTAATTTTCTTCCTTATTGACAGGTTTATTACTAGTAAAGGTATAAAAATGCAATATACATAATAATAAATTTTATAATCAATTATTGTTCTCTTTTCTGGATTGATCGGCTAGGGAATAAAAGTAAACAAATGTAATAAATTCTTGTTCGCTAATAAAATAGTTAGATAATAAAAACTTCGGCATCCCTCCTGGGACAGGGGCGTAACATTATTATCTGAATGATATTATTTGACACATCTTTTCATTGATTACTATTTTTCGAAATTAATTTCCTTAGTTTCTTCAAATCTCGATCTGGAAAATTCTATTACTGAAGTTTCTTCCAACATTTTTTATTTTTGCAGGTTTGCATTAAATATTTGTTTTGTTAATCTTTCTTCATTCATTCGTTGTATATGCCTTAACCAACTTAGATTATTATTCATCATCTTATCAACCTAAGTTCAAAGTCATCCCAAGTTACGTAATTCTTTATTATGTATTGTCCCCTATGAATTCAGATCTCACATTTGTACAACATTTTTTGGCTCCTTTTAGCCTTTTCCACGCCTAAGTTTCACTCGCATAATCAAAGTTGATACTCAAATATTGTTGTAGTCTAGCACCACAACTCGTAATGATACTTTCGGTTTAAATATATGTTTAAGTGTCCCATTCACTTTTTTTCCTATAGCTACACGCCGTTTGATATCTTTCGTAACTGTATAATCATCTCAGAAAATAGCACCCAAATAGCAGCTCACTTAGAAGGTTTGGGCACATGGAATAAATGAATAAAAAAATATATACAGTGCAAATGTGAGTAACATAAAATGCGTGTTGGAGGAAGACCAAGAACAGAATGGTTGATAAAGTTAATGATATTTAAAAAAAAAGGAAACGTAAAATTCAGAGAAATCAAGGAGTTGTATGGATGCGTGTTGGGATAGGAAAGCCTGGTTCTCTGTTCTCTATGCCTGCCTCCACAGGAAATGGCGTGGTGGTATACATATATGTCATGTAATGTTTTATTACAGTGTCATGTTTCTCTCGTTTATTTATTACACTTTTGTTATATCATATACAGTACAACGTGGTGGATTTATTTCCACGTGAAAATCGGTTTTAAGAAATCTAAAAGCTGTCAAAAGAAACCGTAAGTAAAACAAAACCGATCCGTTTTAAAATAAAATTGGGATTTATTGGGAATTGAGCCCATAACCTCCGGGCTGGAAAACAGGCATATTATCAATTAAGCAACGGAAGTTTTTATCTCAGGTATAATTTTTATGGCTCAATGTCCCGTTTTGTACTACACATTGTATTTATGTTTATGAAATTTTGAAAACTATATTCATAATTTATTTTGTCTTTAATCTTTTATTTTACAATGCTTACTATGACAAAATAAAGGACGCAGAAGTGTCGTTTATTTTGTCAAATAAATAAATAAAAAACTCGGCTATTTAGAAAAAAGGCATAATTGTTTATGTGTAATGTATCCCTACCAATGTTAATCTTATCATATACTCTGTTATCCACATCTAATAAATATTATAAGTAATCATGTAACGTATTCAAATCAATGTAAACCATATCATGTTCTATGTTATCTACACCCAATAAATATTAGTGTTATCGCGTGTATGTCAAACTTAACTCAATGTATTATGTTTAAATTTGTTATCTTGTTAGAATTATCAGGAACGGTTTACTATCCAAATTCAATAAATATTTGGTATCACTAAATGGAAGTAAACAGCGAACGAGACATTCCAAATAATCGCTTGATATCGATTTGACCTTAAGGGCAACGATAACATACCCGACCAATTCTCTCTTAATTATCTAAGGGTCGTGCGTAGGTTATCTTTGCTTTAAATAGGACGTCATATCAGAGGCAGAATCATTATTCTTAAAGCGACTACGATGTTAACGTCATCGTTATTATTACTTCCACAATACTGTTAATATTATACTTCAATGTAATTCAACGATTATACAAATAAAATTACACAGTTGAAATTCTAAAAGTGTTTTCGTTGCAAAAGGCCATAACATATGCAACCCCTCGAGATCAAAAAGGTTAGGAGTTTAAAACAATGACTATATTAAAAAAAACAAGATAAAACTTCTTATAAGCCACTTGTGTAATCATGAGAGCTATCATTTTATTTTCAATAAAGGATGCTCAACCCAGTTTTTTCCTCTTTAGTTTTTGTATTCATCAGATCTACGCTATTCCGAAGCTATTATAAAGAATAAAAAAAATATCATTAAAAAAGCCTCCCCCCCACGGTGCTAGTAAGACCAAGGATCAGTCATTTTGTTTTGTAGACAGCATTTGAGGGTCATGACATTACAGGAGGATGTTTTGTGGACAGCATTTGAGGGTTATTACATTACAGGAGTATGTTTTTGGACAGCATTTGAGGGTCATGATATAACAGGAGGATGTATTTCGTTCAGTTGTAATTTCTGCATAAGCTTTTCAATCTTTGGTCTAATAATGTCATCTGCCATCATCACGTATATGCAGAAGGTCGCGTTATTTACAACTCAACCGTTATTTCATTTGTTAGCATTAACTGATTACGCTTTTAAAATAAATACTGGTAACATAAGTCAGGTTTTCAGTATGTAATACCAAACAAGATGGACATGACTCGACTTATTTTTCGAATAGCACGCGTGACATATTCGCTCTTGACGGTACAATTTAGATTCTGGAGTGGTGATGAATATGCTGGATATTCCAGCCTCGCGCGTTATCGATTCCTAATCTTAAGTGACTGATTATGTAGATGATGTTATTCTTTAGTTAAAAAAATAAATATAAAACCGATTTAATGGGTAGACTTTCTCGTGCTGAGGTTATTTAATCATCTTCTTGATTAAATAGAAATATTCGAAGGATCTGGTTTTGCGTTTTGTAAATTTTTGGCTTAAATGGATCTTTAAAGTAAAAGTGTTAATAAGAGTTTGGTGTCTTTAAAAGTAAGCATAAAAGCGTTTGACCAGCAAAACAGTAAAATCTTTGACTAAGGTAGTCTTGAGTCGTTGTGCAGTTAACTGTTACGTACATGCCAAGACCATTAATGAAAACAAAATCGCAAGAGAGTTTGGAACGTTTTGGATGGTGTTTAGAATGTATTGATTCCAGGTAAGTCTCTTGTAAAAGGTAACACCAAGATACTTTTCATCATAGTTCTATGGGATTTTTAGACTTAATGCAATCTAACTAACGAATAAGAAAATATGATAGTGCTAGAAATACTAAAAGTGGTTTAAAAGAAATCGATGAAAGTTTTTAAAGAATAATTTTACTAGGTATTCTTGTAAGTTGTCATTTGTAGAAAGTCTAGCAAGAATTGTCAGGTATCTTTGCTAGTTTCAAATAATCGCTTGACAGTGTCGCTGTTGATCTTGCAGCTACGCGACAAAATAATTTCATGAATAGGAAAGTTGTTTCAGTAAAATTTTCATTTCGTGCATCTCTAATAATAATAAAAGCAGACATAAGAAAGGTAATTTAATTATTTCGCTCGCAATAAGCCAAGTCGGTATCTATTGCAGGGAAGTGTCTGAGAGAACGGCGATGGAAAATCTCACGTTGCACTCAGGACGTGCGGTTTGATGTTTCAGACAGATACAAAGCAATTTCATTACCTCGCTGCATTCTGTTTGAAATTGCGAGCAAGTTATTACGCTCGCTTAAGTTGTTTTTTTTAGCCATAAATATGAAATTTAAATGTAAAAAAAAATTTTACTGCAAAAAATCAACAAATAAATTTTATGGACCAACTTTTTTATTTATGTTTTTACGAAGATTTAATGACGACCTCATAAGACGCTTGACTTCCATAAGCGGTTTCTGATATGAGTCACGATGATATCCGAAAAAGGCTCCTAGTCTAGTAAAACAGTTCTTCTGCTTACAATATTCTCGTGTTCAATCTTCGTTGGAACCTAGATTTTAAAAAAAGTATTCTAGTTTGGTTTTCCTCAAGATCTTTTTAATATTTTTCTGGTTGGCTGGAAGAGATTGCCACATCACAATACGCCCACCCGGTTGAACTGTGTACAACGAAAGTGTAGTACCATACAGTAAAATTATCTAAATATAAATTTCAGTAACAATCTCAATATAGTATGTATTATAATTATACAGTAAATAAATTGATAAAGGGAGAAAAAACTATTATTTGGGATTTGCATTGCATCACTCCTTCACGTCGTTCTTTACTCTCTTTGCCGTCAGACTTCGTCAGACAATACTATATCTTTCTTCAATGATTTTTTTTAACTCCTGTTTTCTTGTCCTTTCCCATCTTCCTTCTTCTTTTCAAAGCTTTGAGCGAAATTTAGCAAATGTTTTGATTTATTTGTTTCTTGACATTTGTTTATTTCATGCGTTGAGTATATTAAAGTTTTATTTTCCTTTTGAAAATAATGCTGAAACATTTCACTTAGCATTTGTATGAATCTACGTAACTCTTTTCTGGTAAGTTAGAGGCTTTGCAATAAATTTGCCATTTGTGTACTTTATTAAAAAGTGTCTAATAAATAATAAATCACCATAACTGGCCAGAGGCTTTGCTAAGTTAAGAAACGGGACCATTGCAAGAAGTGAATTCTTTATCAAAAAATACCCACGTTTCCAGCAAATTTCTAACTAAACTGCAGAAAGTTGGAAAAATCGATAGATATATTATTATTTGATATCCGTTCTCAGCTTCCGTCCGATTGGAAACTTTATGTACTGAAGTTACTTATTTCTTTTACAAATATTTTTGTAAGTAAAACAAAAATACTTTTGAACAAAGAAAACGTTCATGAGACAGTTCGTTTTTTGTTCATTTTTTACAGATTCAAGGGATAAAGAAGATAAGTTTGAAAATAATGAAGGAAATTTTAAAAACACTAGCTGCACCCGGCGTATTATACGCTCTTCTCGCAGATATTTTAGACACAACAAATAAAAAGGGAGAAAGAAGTTTAAACCATTAAAAATTTATATAATTAGATAACATAATTTGTTGAATCGTTTCAGGATGGTGGATAATATCGTACAATGGTATAATTAAATGTTATATTACTTGTTGTTGAAGTACTATCCTTATTTCCCCTTTTGTCCAAATCTGGGCCTTCAATGAATATCATGCGCACTTGTACTGTTGCATGTGTTAAGTTTATTTAATGCGGGACCCAAGTGATACATGGTTAGCTCTTATATAGGGCAAGACAAACTTGTAACAACACTCTACTAAATATGAAATGTACCCACATATCAACAGCATGGTCCTTGATTATTTGATGCATTTGTCTTTATAACTCAGCAAATGCAGTTTTTTTTATTTATTTTTTCATTTTACACGTGACAATAAATATTAATTAGGGGAAAAAACAAGAAGTAATTCAATTTGGATACACAATTTTAAAGGATCTGGGTTTTTTGCCCTTCATTTGTCGTGTCCCCAGTAAACTAGGCTTTTGCCTGTATCTCGCTGAGGACATTAATAAATAAATAAATTAATTAATATAAGCATTGATATAAATAAATTAATAAATATAGGTGTATTGAAAGCAACATAGTATGTACATATATGTTACACATACAAATACATTCCCAAATCGCACATGCATCTCAAGATAAACTGCAGAAAATACATTTAAGATAGAAGCTATCAAAGGTTCTGTGTTCATCTCATAACGTTCCCCCGACTGAGATATATCCCATCAATATGGGGTGAGCCCGGCCGAAAGGACATCAGATGTTTTTCGGTCTCTCTTGTACATGCAGACTAAGAAAAACAATTAACGGCAGAAAAAAAAAAAAAAAGTAAACCCAAAAATACTACTTCAGATAGACTGTTAGCAAAAAAGAGAAAAGCTGATATTAGTATGTTACGGCGTCTTATTCAATTATTCCATTATTTCGGGTGTAAGTTCTTTGTTTAATGACTTGTCAAATAATTTCGTTGTTGCTTCTGCAGAATAAAAATATAAATTTACCCATAATCCAGCTTATTTGTTTATTTTGAGTTTAATAACACATTATAAATTTATCCCTGTATTTAAAAAAATGTGGGCATTTTCCTGTCGGGAGATTTAAAACATGTACCAACGCCATAATGAGTTATATATTCTTATTTTTTTTCTTAAGTTGTTTCCGGTTCATATAGCATCTTAAGCAAGTCTCGTAACAATTAGTGTGACTTATATAAAGGGTTCAGTGAAACCTTTCCTTTGCGGCAGCATTAAGGGGATATTCTATTTTAGCGGCGTGAATTTCGAGCGTTTTTTAAGACTAAATAAAAAAAAAGAAAAAAATATTTTCAACACATTTTTTACAGTTTGTTTATTGATGATTTGAATATGTACAAAAGTTTCAAAGTTTTATACCAAATTTGAAGACAATCGGTTGAATAGAACTCGAGATTTTATGTCGACCAGGTCGAAAAAAAAAACAGTTTCGAGAAAAACGCGTTTAAAGTTTTGAAATTATTGTCTGAGTCATTCCGGTGCGGCGTAATTGCTGCCTGATTTATAGCTATAACTTCGTAAATATTAGGAATTAAATTTTTTTATTTTGAAAACATATTCGTTAAGGTCTAAACTTAAGAAAATATGCAAAAAAAACTATTTTTTCAAATTTCTCGAGTAGAATACCCCCTTAAGTAAGAATATTCGACTTCTTCTATCCAATATTTTGTGATGCAATATTTGCAGTGGTATGCTATTTTTCTATATCAGTCTCCCCACTGCAAATAATATAATCATTATTGATCGACAATATTACGAATTCAATGTGATAATATTAACGCCTTTAGTTTCTCTCAAATCTTAGTAAACCTTTCTTTTAACAATGGTATCTTTATCCCTTTGTTAACTTCAAGTTTCATTCTTTTTTTTCAAGGTTCTATCTTCTGATATCTAACATAATATTTAAAAGTATTTCGGTGATCTTTTTCATTTTGTTTCGCCATTCTTATTCCCTGAATTTAGATACCCTGTTACGGTAAAATATAAAACAAATACATCAAAGAAATATTTAAAAGTGCATAAAGTTCGATTGGAGATCGTCAAATGCATTCAACATACTCGTAGGTGCCAAAATGATAAAATTTAGTACCGATTACTCCTCACAATTAAAATATCTTGATATTTGTGTTGAAGCATAAAACCAATGAAATCATCATAATATTCTGTTGAAAAATAATAGGCCTGTTAAATTATCATAATATCCAGTTGAAAGATAATAGTCCTGTTAAATTATCATAATATCCAGTTGAAAGATAATAGTCCTGTTAAATAATCATAATATCCTGTTGGAAAATAAAAGTTCTGTTAAATTATCATAATATCCTGTTGAAAAATAATAGTCCGGTTAAATTATCATAACATTCTGTTGAAAAATAATAGTCCGGTTAAATTATCATAATATCCAGTTGAAAGATAATAGTCCTGTTAAATTATCATAATATCCAGTTGAAAGATAATAGTCCTGTTAAATAATCATAATATCCTGTTGGAAAATAAAAGTTCTGTTAAATTATCATAATATCCTGTTGAAAAATAATAGTCCGGTTAAATTATCATAACATTCTGTTGAAAAATAATAGTCCGGTTAAATTATCATAATATCCAGTTGAAAGATAATAGTCCTGTTAAATTATCATAATATCCAGTTAAATAATCATAATATCCTGTTGGAAAACAAAAGTCCTGTTAAATTATCATAATATCCTGTTGAAAAATAATAGTCCGATTAAATTATCATAACATTATGTTGAAAAAGGGAAAGTCGAGGGACACCGGGGGCCCGGAAGAAGACAGATGTCCTGGCTGCGGAATGTGAGGGAGTGGACCGGCATCCGGAGTGCAGAGGAACTGTTCCGGGCGGCTCAGGACCGAGACGGATTCGCCGAAGTGATCGCCAACGTTGGGGGGACCCGACAGGGTACTTAGAAGAAGAAGAAGAAGATGTTGAAAAATAATAGTCCTGTTAAATTATCATAATATCCAGTTGAAAGATAATAGTCCTGTTAAATTATCATAATATCCAGTTGAAAGATAATAGTCCTGTTAAATAATCATAATATCCTGTTGGAAAATAAAAGTCCTGTTAAATTATCATAATAACCTGTTGAAAAATAAAAAATAATTTTCTTTCAACATATTTTTTGTTTGAACATGAAGAAGATATTTTAATTAAATTCTTAATATTGTCTCATTAAAAAATAATAGTTTTTCTATTAAGATATATACTTTATTCTATAATAAACGTTCATTATCAGCGTTTATGTAATAAGATAAGAATATATTAAATCAATGCTGTAGGCAAATCAATCGACCGCTCCAGGTTCGAATACTGAATATCGAATTCCCTTCAGGACTTCTTCTACTATCTATCTCAATAACAAAAGAATTGTTCCCTATTTCTTCAATAATTCATAGTCCAGCCTAAATACTTATTTCTAATTTTAAAATTTCGTGATTTGTATTCCGAGTCGGTACTCATACGCTACAAAATTGAGATAACAAATCACTCGACTCCCTTTTTTAGGAAGCGACAAGAAATTAGTACGAAATTTGATTTTGAATACTTACTCGTATTTATTTAGTGAAAATAATAGTCATGACTTATTATTAAGTATTCAGGCCAGATTGTGAGGAAATTATATAATAGAATTGAGCGTTATAAAACAATGAGCAATAAATCGTAAATATTTGGCAAATATATTTCCACGTATTTTGAACAAGAAGGAAAAGCAGGCATTGTATTGACATTATTACTAGGCAATAAAACTTTAAAAATTGTATTGAGAAACAATGGAGAAGCTTATATATTATTTTTTTTTACTATCCACTGTACATAATTTAATAATAATCGTTTTTACTTAGAGGCGAACTATCGAAAAAAATTACGTGACAATGCGAAAACCCATTTTGTGGATATAGCAAAAATCATTTCACTAGGCAAGGTTTGCAACGAAGTGGTCTCATTCTTTAACCTTAAATATCATATATTTGTCATAAATACAAAAATTACTATCAACAATACATAACTAAAAAATAACACCGTTTTTATTAAAAAGGCGAACCATCGAGAAAAAGGATATGACAATGCAAAACCTATTTTGTGGACACAGAATGCCATTTCGCTAGACAAGGTTTGCGACGAAGTGGTCTTATCCCTTAACCTCAAATTTCATATATTATATTTGTCAAAAATACTAAGATACTCAATTGGAGCATTCATACTTTACATTTATATTTACACATACTTTAATACCAAGCTAACACATACATATGTAATTCCAACTGCGTGTTAATGATCATAATCCTGACAACCACATCAAAAATTATGTCCACTAAATTTTTACTACTCATATATCCAATTTGGTTTGCCCTTTAGGCATCTTTAACTTCTTTCTGATTGGTTGGAAGAGATTGTAAAAGGGCAATTAGCCCACTATTTTAAACTGTAATACATCGTTTCTCAACACTGAAATATCAAGGGGATCCCGAAAAAACACTTTCTCGCTCGTATACATACTTGCGACAAATTCAAACTATCAAGTTGGCCCTGTTAGTGACGTAAACTAGTAGATATGCTTACTTGATAACGCTTATCGTCTCTGTGTAAGTACAGAATTTGTGTGACCAAGTGTACATTCATCAACCGGATATTTAGTTTTAACAGGGGGGTAGCGGTGTCTTCATTTTCTTTTCTTTTGGAGGTCGCAAGGCTATAAATGTTGAGAAACAATGCTATAATTAAAAATAATATGGTGGAGTACGAGTATAATTTAACTACATTCAAAGTGTTTTATTAACTACATTCAAAGTGTTATACCATAAAGTTTTTCAATGTATCTGAATCATCAATTCGGATACGTTGAAGGATAGTATTTCGCTTTTATTGTATACAGTACAACCTGTCAGTTTTATTGCTACGTAGTTGTCTCTCTTAACCAATCAGAAACATGTTAAATATGCCTTTAGTGAAAACGACACTGGAACCCTTTTCAAAATAAATTGAGTACCAACGGGCATGGAACACATACCCCTGGGACTGGAAAACAAGCATCTTACCAATGTGGCCACTGACATATTCACATTACAAGTTAATCGAAAATAATAGGTCGTGAAGAAATTATGTTGCAGTAGATAAATGTGTCGACCTTTACAATGATATTAAAAGAAAGGAATTCTTAGTTTAATGCCAATAATTTTTCCACTATTTATGAGAAAATATACTAGACTATTAACCCGTGCTATCTACGGTTTCAGAGATTTGTCACACATTTTCCTATTTTTTAGAATAATATAATGTACACATTTAAATACATAACTCAATTATAACACGTTACAATCTTACCAGGTGTGACGCGGCTCAGGTCAGCGGCTTCTAAAGAGGCAAATACTCTTTGATCTCAGGAGTTCGTTGGGTTATTTGTACTCGGAGTAACTATCTCTCAAATCTTTTACCAGGACAAGGGGGACAATTGAAAAGAGATATAATTTAAAAAAACAAAGAAGTTTATTATATATAAATGGTTTAATTAATTAAAAAAAAAAACCTTGAGCACAGCTCAAAGAAAAAAAAAGTTTTAAGTTCGGTTCCCGAATCAGTGGCTCAAAGGCTGTGTTGTGATAATTCAAACAAAGGGGTTTACAATAGCAATTTCATAAGGAAAGCCAGGGCAGAAGGTCCCGTCACGAAATCCAGCATTAAATACAAGTAAAGAATATTCACCCAAAATTGAAGATGGCGTCTTGAAGCGTTTATGTATACGGCAGAGAAAATGCAGCTAGAAATACTGGTAGCTATCAGCCTGAAGAAGAAGAGCGCAGGTCGTATTCAGCGTGAGGAGCGTGAAGGAGATCCGTACACCACAGGGTCCCGAAAGCAAAAGAGGCTGGGGACTCGTACGGCTCCCCTTTTAAAGACAATCGCGAGAGAGGGGAGAATTATTTCCATCTCCCTTAGTAATACAAGTGGCGACAAATGTAAAGACGTGGAACTAAAACGCACGTGGCGACAAATATGTCCAGAACGAGGAGATAACCCGCGCCAGGTATAACATTCCAGAAGGAAGCCTTCTCAGAATCATACCTGGGTGTCCCGGATAACAAACGGTGTTTTGAAACTTCGGCAGAAGGATTAAGAGGTTTTATTACCTTTTTGTATTTTAAAATATTCCAGTATTTTATGATATTTTATTTTTATATTTTCAAAACAACAACATGGTGAGTCATCGGTCTGACCACGTGATTTATAAAACATGACATATCGAGAATTTACTATATCGAGGACGTATACTATGCAATTTATCCTGAATGCCTTTTAGAGGATTTATTTCATTTTACATCGCGATAATTTCGCCCTCTATTTAACTGTGTTTCTAAATAAAAATATAGTCCTCACAGATTTTTATAACGTTTCTGAACTATTTACGGGCTTTACTACTTACTTTTCCTGTAAATACATATTTTATAATTATTTTAAAACCAAATACCGCAATAAACACCACAATACCTATCCGCCACATCAACTGATAACATAATATCAAAACAATACAATTTTCACTCGCAATTATTATTTATTGAATACTAATATTGAGTAAATAAAAATCGCAAGCGAATAACTGAATTATTACAATACGATAATCATTTTTATAAGTGTGCCATCTATGAGTATTATTACAAATTAGAACTATCTTAATTATATCGAAAAAAAATGTGCTATTGCGGGGACATCTATTTTTAGATTTAAATTTTTTTTAACTGCGGATGACTTCCAGAAAACCTGGGTAATTAATTATATATGTAAATAATACTAAGGAGAATATCAGGATAGTATAGATTTAAGCAGTGAATAGTTACATAATGTGTGGTCACTGGCACTCTCACCGCAAACCAGAGTATGCCTGACACCGTCACACACACCAGAATTACCCGGATCAGTCTGGGGAATGCATTGCTTTGGAGCCGAGACTAAAGTGAAAATCTTGTTTCTAAAGCTAACTTTATCAAACAGGATGTAGACAAATAATAAAAGGATATTTTATACCATGCCACAATGATACTTTTGATCAAAACGAAAGAATTTAAGAAAATTTACAACTCAATTATTCATTTCGGTAAAAAAAAGGTTTGCGAATTTTGTTTTCATCTTTCAATATCCTGTTTAATTCACACTTTATGATTTAAGTATTTAATTATTAAAGGTCATAATTTTGCTGTGGATACATATCCTTTAACCATACAAGTCCTGAGTCATTATTTAAAGGTCCTGCAAAGTCTGGTCCACGTGATATGAAACTCATATTAGTAAATAACATATGATTAATTTAAATAGTTTATTTGTCAATTCACTGTAAAGGAATCCACTGATTGTACCAATCGGTGGGTTTATTGTCCTACGGCAATCTCTTCTAACTAACCAGGCGATAGTTATATTTGTTGTGAAAATTTCTGATTGAGAGGTTAGAAAGTTTGAAGGTTAAACAACGTTCGAACTTAAATTAAAAAAAAAAATTATGGAGAAATATAACAAAACGTACTAAACGTGTTTCGTTAATATCACCAATGACCTAGGTAGGGAGACGGGGTGATATAGAAAAAAAAAATAGAATGGCGAATAGGAAAAGAAAAGCGGTGTCATTGAAGACAAACAATGAGTCCCGTTTTAAAGTAAGCCATTGCGGGTGAAATTCTTCTAATAGTTGGTAGCTTGTTTCAGAATCTAAGGGTGTGGTCAGTCAAGGACGATGTAAGAAATTAAGAGCGATGAACTAGAAATGTCAAGAGGCAATATTTGCTTGAGCGGATATCGTCTCTTGGCATTTCCGGAATTTCGGTGAAAAGAATTCATGGAAAAAAAAAAGTTTTTTTATTCAAACCTTTGCAGTTTGAACGAGTGTATACGTCTTCTTCTGAACATTTAATTTACAGCTTCATCCTGAATAATAATAAGATTTATAATTTGACCCTTTTCTGGGTGGCGCATGACACGTATTGCATTTTTAATATGTTAATAAGTTTTTTCTTCTTGTTCCATTCCAAACAAGAAGCTCATAATTTTAGTCTTTCAAATACCAAATCAGGTCATTTGAAAGAGGTCTAAGAAAATGAATGCTTTCTAAAACATATTTTATCACATTGATTGATTTTGTTTATTATCTACTATTACAATTTACACTATTTCAATAGCAGAGCAAATCGTCGAGTATAAAAAACCCGCCATTTTGTGCATTCACAGAAACACTGTACTAGGTAAAGCCTGTAACGGAGTGGTCTCTTACCTAAATTTTAAGACATCCAGCTAAAATCCACACTCAGCTTTCACATCCTTATACTTACTTATTATATCCCAATTATACTTAAGTTATCACATCCATAATTTTAATTACTTTTACAACGCCAACAACCATACAAATATCATGTCTAACAACTCTTTGAGTGCGGTTTATACCCGTGACTCTATCCTACAAGTTTTTTTCTAGGTACGTTGGGATACTAGCTTCTAAGCATGAAGAGGAAAGTACGGGTATCCTTCTGATATTTTTTGCTAACAGAAGCAACATCTAATCCAACTATGTTGGAAAATCTTTCATGTTCCTTAAAATTATTCGAGATAAAGAGATATTGATCTATTTAGACCGGGAATAACTAGAACTAGCTTACCAAGTACTTTTCCATTGTTACACGGGCTGTTTCTTTAAAAAATGACATCGATATTTAAAAAAAAGTATTTTGATATTTCTTAGTAATGAGACTTAGTTGTTTTTGCCAAACAATTATTTCTTTCTTGTTACTTTATACGATTTTTTAAGCTTATTATGTAACTGGGTTCAACTTGTATATGTAAGCTTTATAAAATAAATAAATAAAAAAAAATATTAAAAGAAAAAGCCGGTGAAAATGGATAAAAGGAATTAAATAATATTCATTATCTCCAAATCTCGATTAAAATACTAACCAACTTTTTTAAGCGTTCATTGCTAAATTAATATATAACAATACAGAATTCCCAGGATGCCGCAAACTCCGGCAAACAAACTCGACTGTACCTACAAATGGGAGTGAAAGCCATTTTAATCCCTTTTGCCGGTTTCGCTAACTAAAACTAAGCCGTGAAAAAGCTCTAAAATGTTCTGTCCCAACATATGAATGTATAGGGGCCCTTATATCGGGAGAGGCACCACAGAAAATTGAATTTAGAAGCCGGGTGTGCTCTCCCGCCAAACTTAATTACTGAACTCCATTACAGGCAGCGCCACCTGGCGGGAGCTGAAGCCCTCTGCACTGGATTTTCCTTTAGAATTTTAAACATCCCGCGCACGTACGGTATGTAGATATAACCTATTTTAACGTACTCTTAATACCTCCATGCCATGTTTTATAAACATTTAATATCAAATTATGAAACATGGACCTTTACAGCTTTCTTTTTTCTTGCATGGTTACAAGCTCCATGACGAGTATAAAATAAGGGACTATACAAAGTACTTGACGTTCACGCCATCGGAAATTACTATACATATCCTTCTCTACTTGTTATTTATCTGCATCTTCTTTCTCCATTGGTTTCCTGAGAATTATCAATAGTTTTACGTCATTTAGTTCTATCTGCTGCTTATTGCTCCTAGTTGCTGCTGAGTTCTAATGTTTTCAAGCTTCTCATGCAGTATGTTTTTATACATCTTGCGTTGCTCACCGTGTTCTTCCTTTAGTCTTCCGCCAGCTCACTAAAGAATATATTTCTTGGGAGCCTGTATTCAGACAAGAGAGCTACGTTTCCAGACTACCACAGGTAAGCACGAGACACTAGAATGTCAGTGTTACAAAAGTTTGCTCTTATCAAAACCACTATTTAATTTTCATGTCTGTGTCTCTGCTGAAAAAAAGAGTTTTAAAGACTGCATTATATAACATCATGATTATCAAACATTCGCTTATGAAGAGTCTAAAACGCCCGAAAAGCTGCGCTTAATATAGACTCATAGCTGCACTCTCAAATCCTTCCGGTGAGCACATGAATGGGTCAGTTATTTACTGCATCTGATGACATTTGCATAACGATGACTCCTTAAGGTCTCATTTGCACATCAAGTAAGCACAGCGACTTTCATATGTGCAGACTCAGTTGAAGCTACTAAAAACAACCACTTTTCTTATATGTGCGTTATAGGTTCACATGGAGCGCAGTATTCAACTGTAGAATGAACCAATGCTGTTGTAGTTCTCAATATCTTAAGTTATTTATTGATTAGAGCATGCTCACACACATGAGCCGTTCATTTTGGTGAGCGTGTTCGTGTAAATTATTAGCAAAAGTTTGGCTGAACTAGCGGCTCAGTGCTCAGCGAAATGAGTCGCTATGATCACTAGTAGATTTGAGCAGAATGAATCCATGTACATAATTCCAGAAATAAATTCCCATTCATTATCTTTCCTGTTGATCAAAGTAATTGACATACTTAGCGTCCCATAAAACCCTTTCGGCTTCATATTATCTATTAACAACAAACATTTCTCCTTATTCCACATATCGAAATTACGTCACGCACTACGTAGTCACCTACGTTGAGCGCTGAGCACATATTGGATCACCTTTGAACATGGACTAAAAACAGACACAGCGCTGTTAACAGTGAGTGCGCTCAACCCGTGTGTTTCAATGCTTGAGCGCGCTCTATTCACAAGTATATACTAGCGCGGTTCAAGCACATGAGCGGCTCACTCGCATGGGTGTGCTTTTTTAGTACTTAGCTTTAGCGTTACTTTCCCACGTAGTGCCAGTCAAATTGGTAATTATATTTAACCCCGGACAGTGCATAGACATAATCTATTTTAACGTGCTGGAACAGGCTATTTACCTCCCTGGTACAGGTTATTAACCTCCCTGGCACATATTATTAACATTTAATACATCATTATAAAATATGGATCTTTATTGTCTTCCTCTTCTTCGTTTGATTTCAAACGGTCCTCTCAGATAACCCAGCAAGTCTAACGCTTCCGGTATGGTCCCGTGATCCAGAATGTTTCTAGTAAACACACGAGTTGAATGCCCAATTTATTTCGGAACATGCACTTTTTTTCCGTGTCGTTATAAAAGCTATTACTATTGACGTTTTTTTACACGTGAGGGGTACTCGACCAAGTATTTAATCCAACTGTGTAAGCACATACTTAAATAAATTAACGAGTGGACAGTCGATAAGAGTGGTAGCAGAAGTGTATACTGATTGCCGTTATTCTGCCGTCAGCAGTTGAGATTAGTGGCGAAAGGCGAGTACCTTAGGGAGTACGTGAATGAGGGTTCACACCGAATCAGACTATCAATAAATCATCAACACTTTAACCCTGGATGGGCCTTGTCTTCCTTCCTGAACTGTAGCTTCTGTGTGAGAAATGTATGGATGCGGAGGAGAAGGAAGTATTTTGTGATTTGAATTTGAAGTTAAAGGCACTTTTTCCCTGCCTATTTTAAGAAATAAATGGCGTGGTGATATGTAATAGGTTATCTGGAAAGTCATACCGTATTTATAGTTCAAATTCAAAACACGAAAATGAGACTCGTCCAAACACTGATCTCAACATTTTTATATGGTGTTGAAATTTGGACTCTAGGAGAATCGGAAAGATGAAGGATTGATGCCTTTGAAATGTTCAGTATGCTCCAGATATCATGGACAGCCATGATAACAAATCTGTCCATCTTAGCCGAGCTCAAAATGTTGGATTGCCTCTCGTCATTGTGTATGCGACGTTTCCTGCAGTATTTCGGCCACATCATGAGAAGATAACCAAATAACCTGGAGAAACTTATGGTCGTCAGAAGCGTCGAAGGCACGAGATCTCGAGGAAGACCCTCAACTAGATAGAGTGGCCTGATCTAAACCGCGGCAGTGTCTTTAATATCGGATGTTCTCCGATCAATCCGGGACATGTCCAGATGGAAAGAGACCATTAAAAGGGTCGTCGACGGCTGCCGACATTCTCAGATATTAGAGACAAGACGACGAAGAGTTCAAATGCTAACGTTTTTTAATACTTTCATATGACTTCATTGTGTTAATCTGCTTTTCATATTTTTGCAAAATAATGTTGACACCATCTTCGAGTGTCGTAATACCATAACGATTTTTATACCACATGTGACACAATATAGCTAATTGCATCGTCGCCATCAGTGTATAACATATGGTATACCTTTTTTAAATTTCTCATAATTCGCTTTGCGGTAGTAAAAATCATCAAGCATCGCAAAAAATAATTTATTTTGTGTCATCTTCAAAATGACGCAAACAACTGCTTTAGCACTTGACACTAAATCACAAAAAAACCGGGCATATAAAAATAACGAAAAGTTTGTCTTAACGACATATGAACGATAAGAAATACAAAAGTACTTTCCGGGTAACCAAATATGTATGTTGCTCAAATATATTATAGACTTAAAACATTCAATTGTGTATGCGCACTTTATTCTAAATATTTATCATTAAAAATCCTTATTCCGTCTCAACAATAGTTTGAAATCTCCTCTAAGCATTTTTGCTGAAATGTCAATAGAAAAAAAAAACCAATCTTACTTTTCCATAGGAGTATTTATAATGATCAGTCTATATAACTTCTCTGATTTATTTTTGTTATTTCTTGCCAGCTTTGTTTAGGTATGAAGTAAGTTATAATATAATTTCACAGATAAAACAATACTCAAAGAACAAAGCACGTCCAACATTTTAACAATTTGTTGGTTGAATAATCTTGACGACAAATTGCCTGTTTGATGACGTTGTGTGACTCAAAACAGGGTTGGTAAATAATAACTTAATGATAATATTATTTTATACATTTTTTTCTTTTTTTTTTTAATTTTGATAGACTTGCAACACACAAAACATAGTTGGGTGAAGCAGGAATAGAATCCCATAGACGATATTCGTAGCCAACTTGACAATACATCTGTCTTCTAACATGATGTTATTGGTGGGATCACGTTCAAAGAATGTGTGAAATCCGGATTCCCCGTATAATTTTTCATAGTAGCCCCATAGGAAACCGACCGCCAAAAAGAAGGAGGGATAGCTAGCAGTCCACGATTCAGGAATATTGCAGAAATAATTAATAAAAAAAAATACTACAAAAAGCCATTCAGATAAATGTTATTGACCTCCGTGCCTAGTTGATAAGACGCCTGTCTTCCTACATAACCAGAATTTAAAAAAAATGTTACAGTCTGGTTTTAACTAAAGGTCTCCTTCACATCTTTCTCGTTGGTTGGAAGAGATTGTCACATGACAATTAACCTGCCAGGTAGAACTATACAATAAAAGTTTAATACAAAATAATACAATACAATGTAGTGAACTTCGATTTTCGAACTTAATCCGTATCAGAAGGCTGTTCGAAAACTGATTTTTTGGAAAATCGAATCAATTATTCCCATAAGAAGTAATATAGTATAGATTGGATTAACCCGTTTAATACCCCTAAAAATCACAGCACGGCAACACAATACATAGATAAAAAATAAAAATAATAACTACGTTTTACCTGTACTGAGGAGAGCTGATGGCGTAAGTGGGTTTAAGGCAGGAGGAGTGGAGGAGAGATGTTATTGTTTGGAAATTGAGTCACCTTGTATAAAAACGTCAGATAATGTAATTATGGAGTTTTTTCTCTTTTCTGTCTCACTAAAAACCCGTCCTATGAGATTTATTTTGCCTGCGTTATAATTTTGTTTAAATGTATATTAGAGAACTGAATGAAACCAATATCTTCGATAACCAAAAAGTTTGAAATGAGAGACTTTCGATAATCGAGCTTTCAATAATATCATACTAGACCCCTGCAGGAAGGCAGCCTAAAAGGTAAATGAACAGCTCTAGTTCCCAGGAATGATTTTCGTAACAAGATCTACATCAAGCGTATGAAGATGATTTCTCTTTTATTTAAAATTTAAAAAACTTGAGTCGTTTACTTCCTTACTGAAGATCGTGACCATATCGAAGTGCTCCAATGATTAAATCGATGACCATCTTCTTTAACCATACTCTGCACATTAAAATGCGAGAATTACTTCCTAACGAAAACCCTCAGACATACTTTAATATGTTGGTTCCTTGGGTTGAGAATTAGTTCTTACCTCATCTTCCTTTCACATTTTTTGTTATCATTAGTTCCTACAAGTTAAGTTTTTTTTTTTTAAATAAATATAAAGTATTAATGTATATGGTATATGCCACCTTTTAGATGTTTCAATTTAATTGTGTCAATATATTTTATTTGCTGAAATTTATCAATGATATGTTTGTGAAAATGAGATAGTGGAAAATGAAGACGAATTACATAGTTTGATAAATAAATTCTATGAGAGATGCGAAGAAAATATCTGTGAATGAGTATTGCAAAATCTAATGTCATGTTGATAGAAAATTAAGAAAGGAAAAAACAGCGATATTTGATTGAACAATGAAAGATTGGAACCAGTTGAGGAACTTTTCTATTTGGGTAGTATTTTATCCGATAATGGAAGAGTTACGAACGACATCGAATGGCGTGTAGTGAAAGGAGACAAAGTGAATGGAGCCTTTAAATATATCTATATACATTCGAACCGGACGATGGATAGTTCACGATAGTTTTTGATAGTCCAGGATGATAGTCCACGAGCTATTTACTATCAAATTAGGTGTATGGGAGTGAAACATCATGGAAGGGGAAAGATACCGAAAAGAGCCAAATAAATGCACTTAGAAGAATACATGGGATGACAATGTAGGATATAATAATAAATGAAGTGATTAGGTATGAATGTGAAAATAAGGCTGATGTGTTGAGTAAAATGAAGAAGGGTACTCTAAGACAGTTTGAGAATGTAGAACGAATGATAGCATGTAGAAAAAAATATATATATGTTACTCGTAAAGTGTAAATGTAAGTAAAAGGTGCAGTAGAGGAAAACCAAGAAAAACACGATTGGATCAAGGGATCGATACTTTGAAATAAGAAAAAGTAAGAAGTGAGAATACCTGTATGACAAGGTGTTGTGAAAGAGGCGAAATACGTGTTTCAAGATAGAAAGTCTGGCGCTTTGCCCTCTATACCTAACGTAGCAATCCCTTTCATGTCTTTTCCACTTTTATGTTAATATCAATCTTTAGTATTATAAGATTTACATTATTGGTGTCAATGATCTGGAAGATTGTTTATTACAATACATACCATCACGTCATTCGCCATCGGGGTAGGCAGAGAAGTTAGAGTGCCAAATTTCCTATAACCACACAATGTTACTGCTTCTTCCATACCTATACATCTTTTCATACAGCGTATTTTGTTTTTCTTACCTTTCCTACTTTCAAAACTTCATTTATTCTGATCAACCAAATATTTTCAGTGTACCTCTACTACGAGTCCCACTTATATTTGCATTCCTAATTTGTTAAGTTAGTTTTTTATCACCTATTTCCCCCATACTTTCTCACCGAAACTATCCCAACTTGATGCCCCCTCCCCCATTTGAAACATCCAATTTTAGCTTACATTCTTCCTTTATAATTATATTTCTTTTTTTTTTCATGACATTTTGTAACATTTCCAATACATTTACTCGGCTCCTTTCATACATTTTTCGCGTTCATGCTTCGCTTCCATATATCAACGCTGGAATTAATATGCTGTTGTGAACCATAACTTTACTAGATCTAGATATTGCTTCGTTTGAATTGCTTGGTCGTAAGGACCACTGTCTTAAAACTGTAAAAAATACAGTCAAGGTGTCAAGTACTTTTCCCCCTTCATTATTAAACAACCTTTTGAATGAAGATTATAGATACGAGAATCACATTTTTTTTCTTTGTCGAACAAAGATATTAAGTAAAAAAGGATTGCTGTGTTGCAATGGGCATTTTTCTCACTCCAAGAAATACTTCTTAATGTTTTTGTTAAAATAAGATTAAAACTCGACTTTTAAAATTAATTTTCCATGACAACGTTTCACTTCCATTTACCAATGTTGGCACCAATTTACAGTTATACTCGTAAAGCACCATTTAATCATATCTCGTCATTGCTTTGTTTCAATATTTGTCTTTCATTCTAGTATTTATTTGAATCTTACTAATATCGAATCATTGATTTTACCAATAAATTGGTTGAAATTGATTTCCACACTCCTGCTAGAAGCACACGAAACTCTTTGCAATTCAAATGTATCAAGAGTAATTTGCTAACAACACTTGTAATCCCTAAATCGTGAGAATACAACAATTGTATTGCTAAATGTCTAGTTTGGTGGATATTTCTGTGGATATTTCTAATGTAGATGTATATTAGTTGAGCTCAGGAGGGGTTTTCGGCATCTTCTCAGTCTTGGATCTTGACTGCGATACTGGTTATTTGATTTTATTATTTTTCTCGTAGCTTTTGTGAGAGGTTTTTATTTATTTTTTACTCTTGATCGAATTAACGTTATATTTGCTATGATCTGAAATATTATCTATAAACTCTTGTATATACATACAAAACAGATAAGCAAAGCACATTTGTTTATTTTGTTAGTAAATAAATAAATACATTTGCATAGCGTTGATTCTTTACGAATGTCACACAAACATTTTTATTATATCCATGTAATACTGTACCTATACATTGGTCTTTATTATAGCCATGTAATACTGTACCTACACATTGGTATTTATTATAGCCATGTAATACTGTACCTATACATTGGTATTTATTATAGCCATGTAATACTGTACCTACACATTGGTATTTATTATAGCCATGTAATACTGTACCTACACATTGGTATTTATTATAGCCATGTAATACTGTACCTATACATTGGTATTTATTATAGCTATGTAATACTGTACCTATAAATTGGTATTTATGTGCAACAAACATATTTTGAAATTATTAGTTTTTTTGGAAGATGTTGATCCGTTATCTTCTATTTTATAATTGTTACTTTGATGTGTAAGGGTTGTTGTCGTCCATTTTGTCAATAAACAAATAACCATTCTTCATCACTTATTTTGGTAAAATAACAATATTCGAAAATTTTCTGCAACTGCCATTTTAAATTTCCTATTCTTACATAAATAATTTTGGTATGTTATTTATATAAATTAAAAATATTGATATTTTCTCTGACACCCCTAAACAAGGGATCTAAGGAAAAGTCTTAATTCAGGTCACGCGCCTCGAGGAAGCGTCGGCCAGCTCCAACTTGAGTCCCTTCTCCCTTTCCTAACAACCCTTCCTTCCTTTATTCCTTTCAGGCGAGCTTGAACTAGTATGCCTAATTTATTCTTTATTGATATAAAGGATATCTTACACAGGAATGCCTATTTACATTTACAATATCCTTTATCAACAACTTTTTACTAACAAAGTGTGATCAATCAAAACATGTTAAAAAATTATTCTAGTGAAGTTATTAAAACCCTAAATAATAAATAACTTTGTTTTTCCACTAATAATATAAATCGCCACAACACTTATTTCTACCTTTAATCTCGAGTTTTTTCAGGTGACATGTCAGGCATTCCGCCTGAAAACAGCCTTGAGATAGGAGGTAGAAACACACATAGTGGGGATCAAAGTAATGAGTGGAACAGCAAAATAAATTATTAAAAATTTCAAAATATATATTTTCTGCTTTGGCACTGCTGTAATTGTTAAACATGATTCGTTTTCTCTCTTTTCTGTAATAATAATGGGTTCGGTACCCGGGTTAAAGCGCCCTTGACAAACGTCTGTTCTATAAATGGCATAACAAGTACCCGGTGGTAAGTAATACACATCGTTTGTAGAGCGCCGTCTCTGTCGCACGATGCGCAAACCGCATCGTGACTAGGATACCGGACTCTTAGCGCATCGTGCGACAGAGACGACGCTCTACATACGATGTGTATTACTTTCCGTCGGGTACTGTACAGTACCCGGCGGTAAGTAATACACATCGGGCTTAAGATAGAGACTGTCGGTTATAATCGGCTAACTTCGACTTTGTAGAGCGTCGTCTCTGTCATTCATACACGTGTTCCATCGCGATTTGTCAATCGTTGTCAAGCATTCTAGGGACAGAGATGACGCTCTACAAAGCCGAATTTAGCCGATTATGGCTGACAGTCTCTTTCTTAAGCCCGATGTGTATTACTTACCGCCGGGTACTGTACACACATTTACCTTTTCTTATTATAAGTTTCACTAAGTTAAAATTTAAACTTTTGATAATTAAAAAAAAATCTTTATAATTTTCATATTAATTTAATCTTAAATTATATATATTTGGAGGGCTTTTTTTTTTTATCGAAGAGTATCCTTCAACATATTCGAATTGGTGAAATAGACATATTGAAGAGCATGGCCAGGAGAGAAAATTGTATCCAACCCAATTAATTGAGACTTCAGGTTTAGATTAACTGAAGTAGGCACGGAATCCACGGTTCCAAATACTGTCCCGTAAGCGAAGACGTAACAACAGTCACACAAGTCTAATGTTTGTTAGTATTGTTACCAAATGAAGGCTTTTACCAGACTGGATTTTTTTACGATTACCATCGGGAATCGAACTCCAAACTCCCCCGGCTGGAAGTCGACCGTTTTACCAACCAGGCCACGGAGTTTATTTTTTTATTAATAACTATGTTGGCAATAAATATTTGAATTTATACATATATTCAGTTCGAGTTTGCGGCTAAAGATCTTTTTAAGGCACCTTCATTATATTTCTTAAAAGGAGGATTGAAGACGTGTCATTGTTGTTAGGTGTCACATCACATCACTAGTCGACACGGCAGCTATATTATCTCTTCTGTCATTGCGCTGTTGTAATATAATAACCGTGTTGAGTCTCAAATAAATCTTATTGAATCTGAACAGCCCTTTATTATAAACAACATAACATAACAGTCGCAATCTGTGCCAAAAAACTCCCATAGTCTCAATCTTCAGTCATGAGGAATGATATAAATGATGAGGAGATTTATTTATCATTTCGTTATAAAATAATCTGGTGGGCTTATTGGCAGGTGGCATTCTCTTTCGAATAACCAGACAAAAGTCACTAAAATAAGTTACATGGTCGCAAAAAAATATTCAAAACATTGTCGACCTATTTTAAATTATTGAATAATCTAAATTATAAAAATAAAAGCGATATATCATAAATCAAAATAAAAAGGAAGGGATGATGAAGAGCAATGGTGACCATCGATTCGATTCCCAATAGTTAGGCAAGATCAGCGTAAAAAGTGTGAGACTAGCGTCTTATTTACTAGACCACGGAGGCTGTTAGGTTTTTTCGAATATAACATATGTAAATAATAATGTAAAGGGATGGTGAAGAGGAAAGTAAAATCAGAAATGTATTTGTTTATTTAACACTTTGTTGCAAATACAAACTGGTGGGTTAATTGCCAGGCGGCAATCTCTTCCAACTAACCGTACAAAAGTAAATAGAGCAAGTTACGTGGTCGCTAAAAATATTCAAAAGATTATTTATATTTGTGAAATTTATGAACATATATATATATATGGTATATGTATATACTCGAGGAAAAATTAGATATCATCATACAAATGAAAAGGTTGGGATGGGGGAGAGGAAAGAAAAATCAGGAATGAAACAAGTGTATTCTACTGAACAGAAATTAAGAGTTTTTCAGTCCCTCCATAAATCATGTCAAGGACGGATCGAGTCTCACATTAGTTTGTAACTGGTCCCAGAATATCACTACGACGACAGTATAGGGCGACGTAAAAAGGGAAGAGCGGTGAACTGGGCAGGCCAATAAAGAAACTATCTGAGCGTATCTCAAGTCCATATTGGAAAGACGCTGAAAATTTTCAGTGCTATAAGAGGGGGTGGTGGGACTGTTAAGGATATTATACAAAAGATATGTGAATTTGTTAAGGATATTATAAGGACTGTTAAGGATATTATACAAAAGATATGTGAATACTATAGTATGTGAATTTGGCTTTATATTTTTCCCTTTCAACCAGTTTAGCGCCTTCTGGTATGAAGTGATATGAATGATAGAGCCATCGAGTAATATTGGAGGGAGTAAGTCAGTGTTGAATTTACTGAGAAGCTGAGGACTGCCAAGGAGGATCGCTTGAGACTTCGTAGGATTAATGACTAAGCTATGCTCCTTAGTCCATTCGGAGATCGATCGAAGGTCCATATTAAGATCGTTCAATGCCTTGTGAAAGCAATTTGGATCAAACTGAATAAACATCTACAGGTCATCCACTTACAAATGATAAGAACCTTTAAGATATGATGTTATTGGGTTGATGAATATAGAAAAAAGAGTAAGCAGATAATTCCATCTCGGGGGACGCCCACGGAGGGACTAGTCTTTTCAGACATGCGCTCCTGGTGTTCACAAGATTGTTGTTTTCTTTTAAATAAATCGAAAACCAAACAATGACCGATTCAGAGAATCGTAATGAATGCATTCATGTCATAAGCAGACCAAAGTTAGTTGGAAGAGATTGCCGCCTGGCAATTAACCCACCAGATTGTATTTGCAGCAAAGTGTTAAATAAACAAATACATTTCCGATTTTACTTTCCTCTTCACCATCCCTTTACATTATTATTTACATATGTTATATTCGAAAAAACCTAACAGCCTCCGTGGTCTAGTGAATAAGACGCTAGTCTCATACTTTTTACGCTGATCTTGACTCTTACGGTTATGATGCTGCCTAACTATTGGGAATCGAATCGATGGTCACCATTGCTCTTCATCATCCCTTCCTTTTTATTTTGATTTATGATATATCGCTTTTATTTTTATATTTTAGATTGTTCAATAATTTAAAATAGGTCGACAATGTTTTGAATATTTTTTTGCGACTATGTAACTTATTTTAGTGACTTTTGTCTGGTTATTCGAAAGAGAATGCCACCTGCCAATAAGCCCACCAGATTATTTTATAACGAAATGATAAATAAATCTCCTCATCATTTATATCATTCCTCATGACTGAAGATTGAGACTATGGGAGTTTTTTGGCACAGATTGCGACTGTTATGTTATGTTGTTTATAATAAAGGGCTGTTCAGATTCAATAAGATTTATTTGAGACTCAACACGGTTATTATATTACAACAGCGCAATAACAGAAGAGATAATATAGCTGCCGTGTCGACTAGTGATGTGATGTGACACCTAACAACAATGACACGTCTTCAATCCTCCTTTTAAGAAATATAATGAAGGTGCCTTAAAAAGATCTTTAGCCGCAAACTCGAACTGAATATATGTATAAATTCAAATATTTATTGCCAACATAGTTATTAATAAAAAAATAAACTCCGTGGCCTGGTTGGTAAAACGGTCGACTTCCAGCCGGGGGAGTTTGGAGTTCGATTCCCGATGGTAATCGTAAAAAAATCCAGTCTGGTAAAAGCCTTCATTTGGTAACAATACTAACACACATTAGACTTGTGTGACTGTTGTTACGTCTTCGCTTGCGGGACAGTATTTGGAACCGTGGATTCCGTGCCTACTTCAGTTAATCTAAACCTGAAGTCTCAATTAATTGGGTTGGATACATTTTTCTCTCCTGGCCATGCTCTTCAATATGTCTATTTCACCAATTCGAATATGTTGAAGGATACTCTTCGATAAAAAAAAAAAAGCCCTCCAAATATATATAATTTAAGATTAAATTAATATGAAAATTATAAAGATTTTTTTTTAATTATCAAAAGTTTAAATTTTAACTTAGTGAAACTTATAATAAGAAAACGTAAATATCATAAAGGTTAAAATATCATAAAGGTTAAAATAATCAAGAATTATCACTCCAAATAAAATATTTTTTGTTTTAATATTTGTGTACTTCTGTTCAACAGGAAAGCCATATTATAGAAAGAAAATAATGTATTTATTGTAATGTAAAAGTTATGGTTTAGTATTAATTATTTAATTTATGAATGTCATAGTCCCAACATTTTTAGTATTGTTATATTATTTGATAGCTGTCACTTCTTGATGTGATCGTAATATAAAATAACAATGGAAAATAATGTATTTATTAAGAATAAATACATTATTTTCTTTCTATAATATGGCTTTCCTGTTGAACAGAAGTACACAAATATTAAAACAAAAAATATTTTATTTGGAGTGATAATTCTTGATTATTTTAACCTTTATGATATAAGAATTCAATTATTTGATTCACATATCACTGTAATTCATTTTAAACTGTTGCTTTGTAAATACAGTAATTTAGTTGTTAAAAGTTTATATAAAGTTTTGTTTTTATTAATCTACATTATTAAACATTTCCAGTTTCATTCCAATAACGAATTCAACTCATCATTTAGTTAAAAATAATCTTAAAATGTAATTTTTTTTATTGTTTCTGCAAGACAAAGCTGTAATTTAAAGTATTACATACTTATTATTATGGATTGAAGTTATAAGATGGCTGCAAAACGAGCTGAAAACTCTAAAAGAAAGAGACAATCACATTAATTACAATGAGCTAGAGAGGCTTCGTAGAAACAGCAATACAACAATACGAAGTAGCACAAAGACAAATATAGCGTCACATTGAAAGAAATTCATTGATTTTACTTCCGCTATTGTTGACGAGTTTCGTTATATTTACTTCCGTTATTATTACTAGTCAATATTGTAGACTATGTATTCAAAATAATCATTTTAGGCTATATCTTCAGTTGCAAACTAAACGTTTCCAATTAGTGTGATCGCAGTGCAGTTCAAAAGTTCTGAGCATTTTGGATTGCTGCCCAGTGCACGCGTTTCCAGTCGCATGAAATGAATTACGAGTGTATAACACGGAAAGTGGATGGTTTTGCCCATTTCAATTATTTATGTTGAGATATTTGAGATTTGCCATTTCCATATTTTTAATTCATTCAATGTCCTTGTGCTAATTATAATTTAATGTAACTTAATTGCCAAGATTGTGAGTTGAAGGTAGACGAATTTTGCAATCTGGGAAGTACTCGTATGTTTTCCAGAGGTGGTAAGATACAGAAAGAATAAGGTCAACGATACACTAAGAACTGTATTTGGATTTCTTGATGTATGAAAGTGAAGTATCTTTATTAAAAAAGGGTGATAGGAGCAGAAAATATAAATGCGTTATTTTTTTAAGAATATCTCGTACATGATAAAGTAAATAATAACCAGATAAGCAATCACTATTTTTAAAGATCGAAAGAAGGATAAAAAAAGAATCTCGAGATGGTTTGGACTTAACGAGAGAATTTGTAAATTGTTTTATCAAACACTGTTGATGCCACTTTTGTAACGGTATAACCCTACCGGTTTCAAGGCTTTCACCTCATCATCGGGGGAGGACAAACAAGACTCTCGTTTTAACTATAAACAATATAACAAGAGAATGAGTTCTGAAATAAAATACTTACAAAACAAATGTATATGTTTGGCTGGCTGGTGTATTTGGAAAACGTGGGTTAAAAATGAATGGAAGTGTATATTTGCAGTAAGCGAACTTTTGACCGAAGAAATGGCAAAAAAAAAACATTAGAAATAGAAGACCAAGTATGAGTGTAGAGGAAGCAAAGGTTATTTCTATGGATATAAAGGTGTGGAGATCTGTTGTCTGTGTCTTGATGTGTATCTATGCATATACAAGTATACCCGAATTTTAAACTGGTAAGCATTTTTGCATTTTTTACCACACATTTTTAAAAGCAAAAAGCTCTCACATGTTTTGAATGAGCGAAGGATATTTTAATCGGATTTTAAAATATAACAAGCTTTTGTATATTTCAAAGAGTTCAAAGATACTTTGAGATCCATTTCACAAAGGAAAAATGTTTTTATACATTTCAGACATGTTCTGCATTACACAGCTTTTAAAGTATCATCATATCCTTTTGAATCACACTTCTATTGCATACGGTGCAACCGTTTAAGATTATCGCTGTGTGGCAATATTTTCCAATCAGCCAGATGTAAATCTACTCGTATCTGTTGTTTTTTGCAACAGTTTACTATTGTTGCGTTATATTTAACGAATTGATAATCTTTATTTTTTACCAATGTTTTTTTTCTTGAGTTGTATTTTAATTTCATCGATTATTCATTAACAAGCTATAACTCATGATGACATGTCAGTAAACATTTTGTATGCCTCAGTGTTGGAGAATGGATGGCGTATGCAGCTTTAGGACATACTTGAAGACAACCCTTTTTGGGAAGTCTTTTCAAAATTTATGGATACCACACATATACGCTACACTCCACCTAAAGCCGAATGTGTTGCCAACACAATTTGGAAGATCTACAAAGAGTTTTGAGGTTCGTCTTGGAAGATCTGCAAAGTTTTTTTGAGGCTCGTGTTGTCTTGGTAAATTTTATGCGGTTTTCTAAAAAAATATGTTATCCTAAACGTACACAGATGCGAGAAAGTTTCTTATCTAATGGCAACAGCCCCCACCTTCCTTTTTAACTTGATTTATTTTTTTTGAATATATATTAAACATGCTGCATAAACGAATGCGTTAATATAAACAATCGCATAGTTTATTTCAAGTAGTCCAAGAAGCTTTTGAAAATTTTAGTGAGACATTTTACTTTTAGTTTGTTTAGAGCTAGTAAGAAAACATATGTATTGTAGTATGTATTGGTTTGTTTAGACCTGGTAAGAAAACATGTATTGGTTTGTTTAGACCTAGTAAGAAAACATGTGTATTGTAGTATGTATTGGTTTGTTTAGACCTAGTAAGAAAACATGTATTGTAGTATGTATTGGTTTGTTTAGACCTAGTAAGAAAACATGTATTGTAGTATGTATTAGTTTATTTAGACCTAGTAAGAAAACATATTTATTGGTTTGTTTAGACCTAGTAAGAAAATATATGTATTGTAGTATGTATTGGTTTGTTTAGACCTAGTAAGAAAACATGTATTGTAGTATGTATTAGTTTATTTAGACCTAGTAAGAAAACATGTATTGTAGTATGTATTAGTTTATTAAGACCTAGTAAGAAAACATATTTATTGGTTTGTTTAGACCTAGTAAGAAAATATATGCATTGTAGTATGTATTGGTTTGTTTAGACCTAGTAAGAAAACATGTATTGTAATATGTATTAGTTTATTTAGACCTAGTAAGAAAATATATTAATTGGTTTGTTTAGACCTAGTAAGAAAATACATGTATTGGTTTGTTTAGACCTAGTAAGAAGACATGTATTGTAGTATGTATTAGTTTATTTAGACCTAGTAAGAAAACATATTTATTGGTTTGTTTAGACCTAGTAAGAAAATATATGTATTGTTGTATGTATTTGTTTGTTTAGACCTAGTAAGAAAACATATGTATTGTAGTATGTATTGGTTTGTTTAGACCTAGTAAGAAAACATATGTAATGTAGTATGTACGTATATTGGTTTGAGAGAGAAAAGATCGAGACAGTTTTTAATAGTCCATATCTATGTAAATGTCTACTTAAAATTATCGTTTAAACAATGTTATCAAATTATGAATTGTTAATTTTCAACATTAAACGGTTCCTATTGGCCATGGCTTGGATATATGAAATTCAGTCGATAAACACAATAATATTTATCAAATCGTATGGAGAAAATACAATTTAAACCATTTTATCTGGCTTAGGATTAAATGAAATTTTAACTCACGTTTATTTATTCACGGTTAATGATTCACCGTGCTATTGGTATAATTCGAAAAAAAAAAGTTTTCTTACGCCAATATATTTTTATATTTACGTGGGAATTAAGAAAACGTAAATCTATGATTTCGTATCTATCTTTTCAGGTAGTCTGTAAGAGATATACACAAATAAGACTGCAGTAAGCTCCGTTCTTAGTGTTTTCTAAAGGCTTTAGAGCTGTTAGATTAATCATCTTAGTTATAAATGGTTACAATAGTCATTGATAACCTTGGATGTGATAATAATATAAAAAAATAAAGTACGTAATATGTTGATAAATTTCTTGTTCTATTGGATTTGTTTGTAATTCCTTTGATGGTGTAATATTTAGTGTTTAAAAGTATGTGATTAGTAAGTTTTTTTAATAATGCTTTCATGAAAATTTGTAGGATGAATCATATAATTCCTGCATTTGTAAAGGAACTAAAAGGGTGAATAATGTAATCTATTAGTATATGATATAAACCTTAACAGTGAATCATATAATCTCTTTGTTACTAATGGAATTTATTGAGTGAATTGATTGATTCACAGTAACTTCTTTGTAACATATGTTTTCATTCAAATTATAAATATTTTATCGTTAATGATTCCGTGTGGAAGAATGATCTGTCACTAAGTGCAAGAGATATGAATGGCGGGTGCAGTCAAAATCCTTTTAGGGAGATCTTATCAATATTTGTGATTATATATGAATTAAATACATACTCGTATACATTGCCCTCCAACTAAAGCCCAACTAGTATAACTATCACATATTGGAAGTTCAATAAAGGCTTCTAGTAGTTCGTTTTTTCTTGGTATGTTTACTGCGTTTTTTTTTCAAAATATGTTTTTCTAAACATATGCGAAAACAAACTACACTCACTTCATGATTTAAACAGTATATAATAGGCTTTAAAATAATTCACCTAAATCGAAATGGTGCAAACTGAAGCAAGGAACTACACAATTTGAAAGATACGTTCAAGAGTATCGAAATTCGCATAAATTGAGTTATATGAAACATATATAATAAATATCGACTAGAAAGCAAATTGTGTCGTCTACAAAAAAAAACAGAAAAAATTTACCAACTTCATAAAAATCAAACAAATCTATAGCATTTATATTATCGGTTAAAATATTTATTTTCGATGCACTGGTACTTAAATAAATTTATTTTACGTGAGAATAAAATATAATCGAAACATATAGCGACTAAAAAAGATTAAAATTGTTGCTGTTTATTGTGTTACCTTTCTGACAACCTGATCTGCAGTGCCTTGCACTCGGATTGAAGACCACGTCTTCAAGATTTATAATTTATTAGACAAAATTCAAACAATGTGAAAATCGATTGTCTTTAAAAAGTATTTTTTCTTAACAGCGTTAAGGTGAAACCGCTTAAAAATGGTACGCGTAAATCGAGAGATAGTTGTTAATCTACACATTTCGTTACTAACACACTCTCCTTTTATTAAGCTTCTCAATTTAAAATTCGTTTAATTTGGTATTGGAAACACTTGAACTCGTACATAATACATAAATCATGGTATGTACAAGTATGAAGCTGTACTAACAGTAAAAGTTCGATATCCGGCACAGTTTTGGTGCCCACCTGGCCAGATAAAGCGGTTTTCACTGCATCCCGTGTTAAATAAAACAAAGCATACACATGTACGTAGTGGCAATGACGTGAATATAAATGTGGAGAATTTATTGGCGAAAATACAATTCATTGCGGAGGAAAAACGATTCGGAAAAATGCTTTTATTTCGAATCGATTTTTCGCTGAAAAATGAGTTGTGATATTTTATCTTGGTAAACGAAAAGGGACAGTGATTAAACTTAAAAGTACATTAAGAAAAATGTGAGTTCATTTCATACTTCAAGAGGATTATTTATTAAAACTTTACTGTAGCAATTCAAATTTGACAGAAACAAGTTAAATAATATAGGAAACATGATTCGAACAGGAAAAAAACTACATAAAATTTAAAATAAGTAATGAATTAAATTTTATGATTTGTCAAAGGTTTCAACTTTAACTTTGTAGAACTTCGTATTAGATATTGCATAACAATTATTTTGTTTTTCCAAGTTATTACATTAATCCTCATGGCACATGTTTCTACCTCCTATTTCAAGGTTCTCTTTATACAAAATAATCCTGATTTGCTAGGAGAGCAACGCTTAGGGTCAACATTGTCATTTTTCATCTGAAATATGTGTGTTCTATTGACCCAAAGGAGAAAAAATTATGAAGGAGGTTTTCTGCATTCAATATTTCTATTTTATATAACCATAAAAAAATCGTAGCCACATGGTAGAAACCTGTTTTTTTATTTAAAGGTTTCTATTTTCTGTCATGTTTAAGGGTTGTTTGATATTTGCGAAAGAAATAAGTTAAATTGTCAATTACAAAGATTAAATGGCAGAATTTATATAATCAAATGGAGTAGAAAATCCACAATTTAATCTTGAAATAAATATTGAGATCCCTTGGTGTAGCTAAATCTGTATTAATGTATCTTATAAAGATAAAGAAAAATCGGCCCATACTTTGAACATCAAATTTCGTCTGGCGGGAACTCTATTTTACGAAGTGCAGACATAGAACGCAATGAAAAAATGAAAGAAATTTTCATATTATGGTGTTGGTATCAAATAATATGCTTATTATGAGCATACAAAATAACCGATTGACCTATTCTCCAGAAAAACAAAGGCCAAAGAAAATCTTTCAGCCACATTTATATTGGCAAACTTTTTAGTATCAATTTTGTCCCTTCCTCCTGTTGTAATTTTTGCGGCAATCTGAATCAATCCACAGATCACATTTTGTGGTACAGCAATGCTAATCGAGTCGAAATTTTTGAAGGTATCTCCACTCAGATTTACATCGTTTCATCTTTCGACCGATTGGTAGTGCCAAAGAATAGTTATGCAGCATTCGAAGTTTTCTGTTCAAGCACAAGTAAAGCCGCTTTATAAGTATATTTTTCTTTTCTCGTGAAGTTCATCAAAATTCAACGCGTTTGCTATTTTTTTACATTCTGGTGTGTCGCCACAGTCTCTTTGGGCAATTCGTTTTTCGTCACTATGTGATGTCGTGTTCATAAAAAAAAAATAAGATTTAGGTTTTTTAGTAAAGACCGTGCTGGGTGGGAAATTATTAAGTCCTCCATAATAGCGTGGGTGGTGGTGATGCGATCGAACTAAATTGAACTGAACAGAACGCAAGAAGATCAAACTGTCATACTTTGGACATACTAGTGAGTGACTGGTTAGTGTGAAAGGGCATCGAGCATTTGACAACTAGTACAGTCACTCTGGGTAACATTGGCCCACTTTGAAGCAATTTGGTGTAATATTGTAGTCTTCAAATTACAAATATTATTATAAAGTTAGTTCAAATCACTGACAATATAAAGATGCTTTATTGTTTATTTGTGTTTTCAAAAAAAGATTACCCGTTTAATTACTATAAATTAAAATATAGGCGGTCAAAGTTATATTGATGATTGTGGTAACATTGGCCCACCCAACATATTTCAATAAAATTGTCACTAAAACGATGTATTTAGAACGCTGTCGAACGTTGCCCTACATCAGAGAATACTCAAGTTAATTTTGAAAAAAAATATACTCATTTTAATTCACATTTTATTACAAAAACAAGATATTTTGTCAAAAAAAATACCGTTTCAAAATAAATGCCGTATAGTAAATACACAAAAACACAAGTTTTAATGCTAGAAAATATGTATTTATTGTTATAACTAATTAATATAAAGCCTTATAATCATTTTTCAATGCTTAACATCGACTCTGGTACATTTTTGGTAATTGAATTACCAAAAGTGTATACCTACCTACCTAATCAAAAAAAATTAAACTATCATTAAAATATGTTTTTTTGCCCTTCCGAGCAAAATCTTCATCCCATGACGTATCAGAGTCACTTTCCACACTATAACAAGAAGCACATATATAATATAACATGATCTTCCTCATCTTCAGGTATACTCGTCTCGTGTGTATTCTGTGAAACTTGGGAATACAGAAGTCATGGAACAAATCATCGCATTCCGAATATATTCAATATTTGGATTTTTTATTCAAGGGAAATGAACAAACTTTACAATTCTCAAAGACAATTACTTCCGTTTGAGTATTTTCCTTGTTTTCCTGCAGTTTGACATGTGAATCTAACGATGTTGAAGGCAAATTTACCATTGTTGGATTTATAAAAACTCCTTCCTTTTCATCCAATATCACACGCGTTTATGATGATTTATTTCCATCCAAAGTATTTTGTTTTTTGTTCTTTGGTGTTTTCCCAACAGGAAGACCTCTTTTCTTTGTTTTCTCTTGATGTTCTCTATTGACGCAAAATGCTTGCACTTCTTCAGATGATACACTTTTACCTGGCAAAACTGGAAGTTAATTTTTTTGGCCCGAGGCAACAAAGACAAATCCGAATTTCGAATATTTTTAATTTACTCCTTGAATGTGTTTCCTTAAGCACCGGTTTCTCTTTCTTCATCATTTGCATATGCTGGTCATTATGATAATACGTGGTTTCTAGAGATGGGATCAATTCCTGTTGCTTCAAATCCAAATACCTTTTTGGAAATGGATAGTTCACTCATTTATGTTTGCTTTTGTATATGATGTATGGTGGTAACAATTCTCCAATCGCACTTCCACGAAACATAACAGTAAAGCAGCTTTTTGTTGAGTTTTTTTTTACGATTTCTGTATGTCTATGTAATGTCACTCAGAGCAATAGCATGTTTAATAAAACATAACTCCTCATCTTGAGAAAAAAAATCATGTCTGCCTACTTTTTTATCATGTTTACCTTTAATTTTGTTTTTAATAGCACTTCGAGGGATATTATGGGTTTTAGAAGCCATCCGCTGGTTCATTGCACCAGTCCTTATATTCAGGAATGCTTCATTCAGCTGCTCCACATAATAATTAGTGTTTGTACCATACTTTCGGGTTCCGGTTGTTGTAGTGTTGTTATTTTTTCTCGGCATTATTGCAATGGACTTCAGGGAGAGCTACAAAAACTTTTCATAAAATTTTCAGAAGGAAAAACATAAATTTTCAAAGATAATATACCCAATACATGTGACAAAGTAAAATTCGGGTAACATTGGCCCGGGCCAATGTTACCCGAATTTGGACCAATTTCGCACATATTACAAAATTCTAGGTTATATTATGTTAATTCATAAAAATAATCAAAGTTCAGTTACTAATACTAATTCATTAACTAATAACGTGAAAAATGAGGTATACCTTACTTTGGTACGTTGAAAAATTTGCTTTCAATATCAAATTAAAGTAGCTCTTCAAAACGACCGTGTATTCCACACCACAAACACGGCAATCCTCACTGAACACGTGTCAACGTTGATTAGTTTAATTACCATTAAATGGCAGTACAGAGTCACCAGAGTGAAAAACCAGTAATATTCTGTGGTTAGTACCAACAGGAAGGTGAATAAAAAAATGAGAACATTTTTTTTTGTAATGGGCCAAAGTTACACTGATGGGCAAAGTTACCCAGAGTGACTGTACTTCATTAAGTACTGAATTTATCAAGACCAAGAGCAGTGGAAGTAAACCATTCGTTTAGTTACAGTCTATTATGAAAAATCAGCTATGAGTAAAACTAAGTCTTGGTTGATTGGAAAATAAATTCCGAGTCGTGAGACATCGCCACCTCTTTACCATGTTCGAACGAACAATTTGTATTGAGGGATACCATACTAAGAATAAATTGAGCTGACCTCATCGCGTGGGGTAATCATCAAATAACTAATTTCGTCGATATTTCATAGAATATACTATAGAGTAATAGAAACACCCTTGTTATTAATAACTCGGATCATTAAATCTTGATATTGTTGAAAAGTATTCGTTTGTCAAATTCAAACGAAAAACTGCACTATAAGCTTGTTGACGGTGATTTTCGATTTTTCAACATCTCAGCTATTTCTCGTTGGTTATTTTCGATCAAAAGCTTGATTTGGTCATCATCGGTAGTAATTGGCCTTCCAGAGCGGACAATATTCACTAGTATCGTATCGCCATTAAATATTTTTTTAAACCATATTTAGTACGAACGATTGCTCATGGTATTATTGGCATATATTGTGAATATATTTTTTTTGTTTGTGTCGCATTTTTTCCTTTGCGATGGTAAAAAATGTATCAAGCACCGAAAAAAAACAATATAATTAAAAAACCTTCCAAGTAATTTGGACAAGCAATGGGCAAAAATGGGCTCAACCGTTCATAATAACATACATTCAACACGGTTGGAATGAAGCTAACAACGAAAATCTGGTGACAAGGATACTATCGTTAACAAAGATATGACGAATGACTATTTTGTAGGTGATTCTTCCATTATTTGTTCCACAAGCCAAAACCTTTTCAAAGTGCTCTTCTTCATTTTACTTAATACATCAGCCTTAAGTTCACATTTATCCCTTATCACTTAACTCCGAATTATGTCATACAACGTCACTCTTTACATTATTGTCAACTTAATCACACATTGTCAATCCGTGTATTCATCTCATTGCACGCAGTTCTGCAATTGTAATTTGGCCCCATTCAGATTTCTTCTCTGTCCGCGTCTCACTTCCATACGTAAAAATTTGTACCTACTAGAATATTATCGTAGACTTACTATCATATAATATTAACTGATTTTGATACATTCCGGTTCGAGCACATATGTTTAAACGCCTTATTGACTTTGTTTCCTATCCTATACGCCGTTCAATATCTCTCGTAACTTTTTAACTATTGAGAAAATACTACCTAAATAATTGAATTTCTTTACTTGTTCTAATGTTATTAATAATGATCACTGTTAATACTTAATATAAATAATGCTTACTATTTCTATAAATCTTTGAGAATCGATTTACGATCTTGTTAACGTGATTTTTAAACTTGCCGCTTCGCTTTGACTCCAGTGCACCATAGCAGGTAGACATGATTCATGCCCGGCGGTTTATCGCTTCGTTTAACCATCAAATTGTTCTTCGGATTTTTCTGTCTCGTCTTGTTTCAGTTCCGCTCGCCCTCACTCGGCGGAAAATTGCTTCAGGCGATTCCGAGTTATAGCCAACTACTCTCATTTGTCATACGTACTTCATATTACTGTCAGAGGAATAGGGAAAATGATACAGAAAGCTCATCCGTTTTTTTTATAATTTTAATAAGTAGTGCATTATTTAGATTGCTTGTATCTTAAGAAAAGAAATTCCATATTTTTAGGTAAAATTATAACAATGATTTTTTATATGTTAATGTAACTATATTCCGTAATGTATGAACCGTTTTTTGCTACTACCTTGCTCCATATTTAGAGCCACTTTGAAATTCTATCTTCCCAGAACTTCACCTCTTTCTGTGCGAAGATCTGCTCCAGATGATTTTTGCAAGCCTCTAGGAGAGAGATATTCTCTTTAAGGTAATTTTATAGGGACTAAAATAAGTATTATTCAGAGGTACTGCAAGTTCTGTAAGAAGACGTAAAGTCTAACATTGTTCTGGTGAAAGATGATGCTCTTCCTATTGGACCATTTTGGACGTTTCTGATCGCTACTGCCTTAAATTGGTCCATCCAATTGCGAGCAGTATTTCTTCGAAATGAACGTTTAATTATGTATGAGCAGCTAGTAGTAGACGATTCCCTTCCAGCCCCACCGGATATACAAGATGACATTTTTTGGATGAAGACCAGCCTACGAGGTTGTTAAAGGTGGTTCACCTTGCAAGTCCTACGACCTCTTCCTTTGGATATTTTTGTAGATAAGTAATTATTCGTGTAGTGCCCAAACATCGTAGAGATTTACGTTACCAAGCTTCATAAAATATTTGTAAACGTTTTTTTTAATATTTTCAGCAATCTCTTCTGTAGTAGAATGCAATTTTTTCTCGATTAAAGCCTTGATTTGGTCATTATCAGTAGAAATCTGCCTACGAAACTACTTTCCGCACAACCTATTTTTGTATATTGTTGGTTGTGTTTTTTCATGACAAATCCCTCTTCTTTTGGCATCGAATGGGAAATCCGGATCTTATCCATTCTTTGAACTTTATTCTGCCTATTACGTATTTTCTTACTTCTCTATCTTACGATGTTTTAGGTTTCATACATTCTCTTTATTTCTGTGTTTCTTATATATCGCAATACCTTATTTCCGATGTTTTAAGGAGTGCCTTCGTTCGTGTGGTATCAGTTCTGGTTATAATGGCATATGTCATTACCGTAACGTTATCTTAATCTCTCGATCATGCGCAGCCTCACTCCGCGTCCAATTCACTTCAAGAGCTTCCTCATTTCTTTATATACTATCAGCCCATCGCGTACGAGGGTAACCAACTGATCTTATACTAGCGAGAATTATGGTGTATATTTTTTATTGTTTGGGAGTCATCACCGCGTATTATGATCAGATCATATCTTTTTTCACATTTGGTATGAGGGACAAAATAAATACTTATCCAGCGTAATAAATTTTTTAAATTTATTATGAGCACGACGTTACTAAGGTACAAAGAAAAAACTATTCAAACGGACTTCTACCCCAGAGGCGACATGCTCGTGTATTGAAAATATTAGCTGCAACGACGGACTCAATGTCTAACATCACGGATCGGATCGATCTAAAGTTTGCCCGTTTCATGACCTGTTCACCTCAATATTTAAGACTTAATAACCGCGTCAATGTCAATTCATCTAAGTTCTACGTTTGTACTGATATGTCATGTGTCGTTTTACTAAACTGGTCGGAAGAAAATTCAAGGTATTTGATTTTTTAAACTTGTAATTTTTAAGACTCTTCTATTTATGTTTGAGTCTTCATAATTTGAATGTAGTAATTATGTTACACACAAAGCAAAATGCTTGAATTTTTACTGATTCTGGTATACTCGTACCTTAGTTAATTCCATATCTTATTGGGTCATCACCAAACAGTCACCCCTCAAATACTCAACTAATTGATATTATAGTCTTCTAGTTAAACATTAAATCACATTTAATACTTTTTTGTAACAAATTGTCAATACATTTCGAGGGGTAAAACACTAACGTTTTAGAAATATTTTGATACAGTACGTTTTAAAATGATTTTAATATCAAATATTGATTTTTTCTCAGTGTCGTACCGTACACATTTATGAAATAAATTCCCTTAAGAACACATTATAATGAATATCAACATACACGGGTAACCATAAGATAATTGAAAGTAGATGAAAGACTCATGTTTGATTCAAGATGTTACCCAAAATGAGTGAAATTTAATGAGTATTTGTTATGTATGGGTGACAATGAAAGATTAAGGTAAATTGTGGAATTTTGCTGTTTAGAATGTATGTTACGAGTATTGAGGAAACAAGTTTTACATTGAACTTGGTACTATGTTTGTCAACCAATTAATTGCAAAATATTTAAAATATAAATGTGCATTGAGATGTACAAGTCTCCACCTTTATATAGGAAGCAAAGCTTGGATATTGTAAAAGGGTGATTAAACTGAAAAAAAAAGATAAGGAGTATAAGAAAAAAAACATTGTGCATGAAGAGATAGATGTATGAATATATGTGTGGATGATTGATTCCATATAAACTAAAATGACATGACACATTGAAAAGAAATCTGCAAGTCGAATAATGTCATATTATGTTTAGTTTTTGAGAAAGTCATCTACAAATGACACCTGTTTTATTACAAATGTATTATAAAATTAAAAAAACAAATCACTATAAGTAACACTCACAATGCAGTATCAAATAGTGAAAGTCACCTACAAATGACACCTGTTTTACTACAAATATATGATAAAATTAAAACAAATCACTATACGTAACACTCACAATACAGCATCAAATTGTTTATATGAAAATTGTAAAATAAATGCTATGAAATAGCATGATCTATGATAAGTATTTCAAACGCGTTTTTTGGTAGATAATATATGAAATTACATTATTTGATGTACTCGTAGCTAAAAAATATCGGATCAAGGATAATCGTGCGAGACAGATTTTATGTAAAGTATTGTAAAGTGATATTTATAACTGAAACCTATGGAGAGCTCAAAGAAAAAGTGGATGGAGAGCTGGAGACGAATGCTGCAAATATCTTGGAGGAAAAAAATTCTCTATATTATCCGAAGTCTATAAAAACACTTGTTTCTCTACAATCAGTATACAACGGGTATTACGTTTCTTCGGATAAATATTGAGACACGATGATACAACCGGTAAGGGGTAACGTTGCTGGTAGGATACCAATAATTACATCTTCTTGCGTTAGATCAACCAGATTTAGAACGTTACCAACTCCACTCTGTGCGAGGATTCACATTTGGCCTGATATATGCTAGAAATGGTTTGAAAAATATTGTGCAGGCCGCGTCATAAAAATTATGTCCCTCAGCCACGAGGATGATGACTAGAGATATTTGAGAAATGGGGGAGATGTGAATGAGGGTAAACACCGTGTTTGGATATCCTCTCTGCTTATCCCGAAAGGGACATGGCGTGATGTTATAAAAACATATTACCCATTTATTTTTCTTTAAGGTCATTAAATATATTTGATTCGTTGGAAAAGATTGCTATGAGATGATTAGTTCACCAGATAGCATGTCATACAATACGCATACGAAATTTATCACATTAATGCTGTACCCGCTCCCATCAAACATCTATAATTATAAGTATAAAATAAATTCATCACATTAATGCTGTACCCGCTCCTATCAAACATATATAATTATAAGTATAAAATAAATTCATCACATTAATGCTGTACCCGCTCCTATCAAACATATATAATTATAAGTATAAAATATATTTGTTCAATTAATGATGTTTTGTTTTGTAAATTATATGCATTGAAATTATCTTCTAATTATGATACATTACACGTTTGCTGTCCAACGAAATTAATTAAAATTTGTTTTGGGTAACGTGAATACAATAACGAATAATTAGAACCATATTTACAAAATTATCCATATTTTGTTGTTCGTATTTCGTCACAGTTTATATTACGTTACTTGTGTGGCTTTGAAAATATTTTCATACAAAGAGAAGTGTAATTATTTTTGATCTTCTAATTTTTATATAAAATAATTATTGCATTGTATTTTCCTATGTGTACAATATTAACTTCTCTTCCATTAATAAGAAAGATGCATTAAGAAAAAAAAACATACTATTTTTTTTATGTTATCAGGATTCTAACAGGAATCGAATTGATAACTTCCATGATGAAAGATAGTCATCTGAAAAACAAATCCACAAAAGTCATCTAGATTTTATTCCGGACGTACAACTTTGCATCTACTCAAAAAGCAATTGATAAGCGTTACCATTTTGTAGTTAATGGGAGACTTATATGATACACGTGTAAAGCATACATAGGTAGTTGGATTTTAACAGGAATCGAATTTGCAACTTACAAGATGTAAGACAGTCGTCTAACAAACTAGGCCACGAAAGTCGTCAAGGAGTTATTCCAGACGTACAACTTACACGATGTAAGACAGTCCTCTAACGAACTAGGCCACGAAAGTCGTCAAGAAGTTATTCCAGACGTACAACTTACACGATGTAAGACAGTCCTCTAACGAACTAGGCCACGAAAGTCGTCAAGAAGTTATTCCAGACGTACAACTTACACGATGTGAGACAGTCCTCTAACGAACTAGGCCACGAAAGTCGTCAAGAAGTTATTCCAGACGTACAATTTTGCACCTGCGCAAAAAAATAATTAATAAGCTTTACCATGTTGTGGTTAATAGGATACTTACAAAGCATACATAAGTAGTTATTAACAATTCGCAAATAGTTTATAATTAGTTTTAAACGTATTTCTGATCATTACTTAAGCAAAAATCTAATAATGAACACTCATTAAATCCACAACCATAACTGGGCTGCTAAATATTTAAAAAGTAACTGAAAATGTATGATTTCTTCTCTATATTTCTATGTAACATGTACATTTAGCAATGACTCAGTACTTTTTGTGATTCGCTTCTCTGGCTCCAGCGCATATTTTTTAAATTTTAAACTCTGAAAAGAACTAACTAAACTTCGTTTCAGCTTTATAATATTATAAGTTGGCCAATAAATTTATTTAATATTTATTTATGCTGGAGTATCACGTTACAAAGCTTAGTTTCACAGTTATATAAAAACTTAAATTGAAAAGTATCGTGTATGGTTAGTACAGTCTTTATAGATTTCGCAACACTTGTCCATTGGCATTCTCGAACGTCCATCATTTCAGTTATTTAAACGCTTGTAAATGTTATATAATTGAGTGCGGTTCCATTCGGTCAAAAAAAATCGACTTTGTTTTTGACACTCAGATGGCAAAAACTGGTTTTATCGTTGCCATCTATGTTTTCAATCTAAAAATCATTACTTAGTTTATTTGATGTTTTATAGTTTTATGGTTGTAGTTTATGTTTCAGATTTAAAAATTAATGTTTTTTTTGACGTAATATGGCATGTTTTGTGGATTGTTAAGACTGCATTCTAATTTTTCTATTATTTTTTTAAAATTCTTTTCAATTATTAAAATTATCAGAATTAAGTCTCACTCGAATAACTCAGCGGATTATAAGGAACACAGATCTCTTCGGTCTCAAAGGTTCAAAAGGTAACACTCGAATTCTCACAGTACACCAGAGGAAAGGTAACAATAATGAAACACAGTAACTATTTAGGTTAAATTATTTAATTACACTACCGCATCAAATGATCCAGATAGGATTAATTCGATTTTAAATAAGAGTTTGACTATCAGTTACACTTGAAGAGTTTGTATTGTAGGATTAAGATCCTTTGCAAGGGAGATGATCTCTAGAGATTGCTCTGAAAGCGTCGTAGAAATCAAAACTTTAGTATAGAATTTGAAATCACCAAAAGATTAACAAAGAAAATAGAGTCACAATACCTTAGAATTTTCACTCGATTGATAAATAAATTGGAGAAACAGGTTTCGTCGATGAATGGCAGCCGACGTGTTGTCTGTACAGCTTCAATTTGGGTTTCGGATCTGAAGCGTTCCAGAAAAAAATCTTCCCTCCAAGCCGTCGGCCAAAGTCGTCAGGCAGCTCCTTGATGGTTTTGAAGAGTCTGACGTAATATCGCAGTAGGACGCAATCAGCGCGATCCGCCTTCGGCAAAGGAAGAATTTGCCGATACAATGGGTTGTAGTTGTCTAGACTAAGCAATGAAGTAATTATGTACTCTCCATCAGTATTAATTACGTAACTTAGCTCAGAGCAACAAGCTTTGTACTCGGACTCGTATGATCCCGGAATAAAGCGAGCAGCACAGGTTTTGTTGCCGTCCCCCACCGCAGACTGGGGAGGATATCTCGTTTCCTCTCGCCCCGCTCAAATTTTTTTCTCATTACAGACAAACTAATAATGATTTAAAGTTCTAGAACAATGCATCAAAGACAAGCAAGTCGCGTAACTCGAACGCGTGTCGCGGTCTTTTTTTACCCTTACAAAGGAGCCGATACTGTTTGTCGGAAGATTGTTGTTTTGGATATTCGAGGTCACTTTTCTATCATTCATGACAGAGGTGACCAGATCTAACCGTCGTTTGGAATTATACAATAGTTTTTTCTGTCGAGTAAACTGTACGGCTAAGCAAAATGGATTCTCCTAGGATTTGCCATTTTTATATCCCTATTGATATTAATAAATAATATACTCCTGACAGGGTATTTGGTTATTTTATGGTTATACGAGTATATAGCCTATATTTTAAATACGAGAATTACTCTTTTTTATGTTTCGTGTGGATGTTGTATGTTTGTTTGGATATTTCATGATTAAAGTCTATACTTCGAGTCTGAGAATCATTAAACAAAAGTTTGTCAGCAAACCCTTTGTTGATTGACAAACAAATATTTAATGTAGCGGATAATTATTTATGCTATCGCGTATGAATTTTCGTGTATCGTGTATTTCGGTGCAGTATTCACGAACTGAGCAATTCAGAGCAACACCACTAGCTCACTGATGGTCTTGTGAAATGAATTTCACAATATCAATGCACTCGTATTCTATATTTCGGTGAATTGTTTGGATATTTTATGATTCGAATATTTGATGGTTGTAGTTTGTGTTTTAAATCAAAGAATCATTTTTTAAGACGTATAATTCATTATTTTTTTAAATAATTTAATGAAACAACTATGTATATAATGAATGTTTTGATTCATACACATCTGAAGTAACTTGGGTATTTCTTTACTCATACAATCATTAATCATAAGAGGAGATGATTGTATATACAACATTCCTCTACGATTTGTGGGACTTCAGAGTATATTGGATAATAATTGGATTTTGGCTGTAATTCAAATTTCAGTCCGACGTACCCGAAACAAGCGAATATTCAAAAGGGTTAATCGTTTCTCGGTCTGTTATATATGAGAATGAGATTTTAACGTTAATTTGTGCTTTCACTGGATTTCTATTAAAGTTTTAAATTAAATTTGACCAGTAAATACAATTCATTACTAACATTTGAACAATATTTGTGCTTTTCTTATATTTCATTGAAGATAATTTTGTATAGTTGGATAATATTTTTTAGGAATTTGCCTGAATCGTAGATTTATATACTTCGTTTTGATATACATAGGGAAAATTCTAAAAACTTTTTTTTCCAATCTTGTCTAACAACAATTGTGGAAATTTTAAAATTCTTACGATTTCGAATGTTTATATTTTTATTCGGACATCTTATTTTAAGGTCCACAAATGTATGAGTAAGTATGTTGTTTATAGTTAAGGCATTAACGTTGTGGAGGTTTAAAGACATTGCAATTTATTTTTATCAAACACTGTTTATTCCAATTTTTTGTGACGGTATAACCCTACCGGTTTCAAGGCTTTCACCTCATCTTCAGGGGAGCGCAAACAAGACGCTCCCCTGAAGATGAGGTGAAAGCCTTGAAACCGGTAGGGTTATACCGTCACAAAAAAGTGGAATAAACAGTGTTTGATAAAAATAAATTATGAGTAAGTATATTGTCATCCCAAGTTTCATCAAACTAGAAAAGAGTTACGCAGATTCGTATTAATTGCTGATTGAAATGTTACAGTGCCATTTCTATAAAACAAAACAAACATACGTAAACACATTGAAATATTAAAGAAAAAAAATAAACAACCTCATTTATTAATTGATTTTTCAGTTTTTTGCACGTTACAGGTTTCCCTAATTCGTATAAGGACCAAAGATAATAAGTACATAAAAAAACACGTATTAAACAATTCAACATTTTAATACTTATTTGATAAGGACAATAGTAAAAATGTTATGTTACACTAAAACATTATGACAAAATGTGTCATATTAAATAGTATGAAAAATAAAATTGTTTCAAGTACTACATTAAATTTAAGATTTTTTTTTCGAAGGAGCTGAGTGACATATGAAACACGTTTATACGATGACAAGGACGGTTAAAAAGTGTGATTGCTCTACCTGTCAGCATTTCCAAAGGCAGGTTGGTTCGACTTTAGGCTGACTAGGTTGTTTGAACAATCTATGGGGGCGTTGTCTCAAATAATTATACGGAACATGCAAACCGTGGTTATTGAAGACGGATGGATTCACTAAATTACCCCTGAGTAAACCAAAACATGGACACCTAATCGAAGAGATCTTCCTTTCTCTAATGATCTGTAACTAAGCATTCTCAGTAAAAAGACACTTGATAAATTCAGGGATAATATCCATACTCTCTCATGTAGAGACAACGAAGAAATATATTCCGGACCCTTTCTAGTATGAGTGAATACGTAATCCTCGCTGGCGCTCATATTATAGAGCAATATTCTAAATCCCTACTGACTAAAGAAATATATAATATTCTGTCTACGTAGGTATCTGTGAATAGTTTGGTGATACAAATTATACACCCAAGCACCTTATTTGCTTTATTGCAGACTTATTTGATTTGCAAATCGAACGAAAGGTTACTATAAAATAAAACACATAAGTCATTTGTTTCATCTGTCCTAGACAGTTGTTTATGCCTTTTGCATATTTTACGTTATTTCGGATCAATTACCAGATGCGAGCCAGATATTCTGGAAAAATTGATAGACATAAAGAATGTGCCAAATGTTGTAGACAGATCACCAGCAAGATGGATTGGTCAGATGAAGATATTGACTAGGGGAACCTTGTACACTGCCATGCAAACGGAAAGTGACCGAGAAAAGTGGAGACTTGTCGCAAACTGTGCCACCAACATCCTTTTTAATATCACAACCCTCAGTATTGTAAGACGACGAAGATTGTGATAGTATGAATATTAATTATTTTTTGCTTTGTTCCGTCAACATATTCAAATTTAACTCACTGAGTCTTTTCAATATTGTTTTCAAAGACGATAAAATATCACGACCCTCAGTATTATAAGACGACGAAGATTGTGATAGTATGAATATGAATTATTTTTTGCTTTGTTCCGTCCACACATTCAAATTTTACTCACTGAGTCTTTTCAATATTGTTTTCAAAGACGATAAAATATTTTAGATGTCGAAAAACAATATATTAGATCCAAATTAATATATTATACTTTTTTGTTTTCAAATAAGAGGCGGTAATGGATGTTTTGCAAAAAAGCTCTGGTGGTGTTGTTTGACGGCGTGGTAAAGTATTTTTTTACCTCAAATCTCGTATTTTATTTTGTGAAAGTTGCCGTCTGTTTAAAATGCTAACGGAACTATGCCACAGAACGAAAATCACATGTGAATATAAAATAAATGTTTTGTTTAACATAACTTAATCTTCAATATCTTGTCTATATTTTTAAGAAACATAATTAGTTGCCAAAGTACAATCTTAGAAGTGTGGGGTACAATAAAGAGGTCCCTAATTAACCCACGAGAAGTCGTGATGATTTTAGGCTACAAAGAAATAAAAATATAAAATGTCAAAATAATCTATGAAACAAAGGTTTCAACATCTTTAACAAAATGCCAAAAAGTATAACATTTAATAAAGACTCTGAAGACATTTGTATTTTTGCTGTCTATTTTGTTTTATATGATATATTCAAGTTTTGTTCCAGGCGAAAATTTATGTAAATGTAAACTTTCGGACGTGAAACAATAGATGTAAGTCAATTAGCTTTAAATAAGTTTCTAATTATTTCAAACTAAAGAAACAAGCAAAGAAATAAAACATCAGCTCTAAGAGAAATGACAAAAAAAAATTAACCCTTTTAAGATAAATACCCTCTCACAAGCGTCTTTAGAGCTTTTATAAAATAAATATATTGCCCAGTTTAGTTCAATTTCACCATCACCCACGTTGTTATGGGGGATAAAATAGGTTCTCATCCAGTGCGATCTACGATCTGAATATAAAAATCTTATAAACCCAGATCCATATAATTTGTGTGTACACTTTAAATTACCAATTGTTTTTTTTAATCATGTGGATATAATTTTTTATTGTCATATATAAACAAATAAAATATATAAAGATTTATTTTTAGTGACTATGTGGTTTAGTGAAAATATTTAGTGAAATGTGCAAAGGGTTCCTCTTCTGACGGCGGAAAACCTGAGCGTTAAAAAATCTTTGAAGGGGACATCACTTGACACTGGCGTATACCCCTTTATATATAGGAGTTCACGGCCATTATTCAAAAAGAAGAAGAAGTACTATATATGGTATATTTTACTTTATAGTGTTTAAACATGGACCGTGAAGACCAGAATGCTACATAAGCTAGAAGCGTCCGAAATGTAGATTCATTGAAGAATGCTCAGAATTTTTTGGTTTCTTCGTATCTCAAACACCGAGATGCTGCATTGAGCAGGTGAAGGACGAGAACTCTTAAAATCACAACATACCAAAATATTGGATATCTGGCTCATTAATTGAGAAGTGAAAAATATCACTTCCTAAAAGTAATATTAATGGTCTAAATATAGCGTCGATGCGGAATCGGTAGAACACGTTACGCAACATTCGCGAATGGACAGGTGAGAGGCTGTTACGTACTGCCAAAGATAGATATTTTCACAAGAATGGTCACCTTCGTCAGGAGGGGATGGACATGGTACCTGAAAAAGAATACGTGGAGTGAGGTCTATCAGTAAGATAAAACAGTGGGATGTCTATAATGTATAACAAGTTCACCGCAGAACAGATTATCGGTAACAGAGAAACTATCTCTATTGTTTGGACAGATACATATCAAGACAATTCAAGTCTACTTGATCACTGGTAGTAGATCACCTGTCTTCCGATTTGGGATTTTTGTGTTTGATTTCAGATTGTACTCAAAATATTGATCTTTATTGGTTTTAACAACTTGTATTTTAACGTCTTTATACTCGTTGTTTGAAAAAAAATGGCCACGTGATAAGCCCACTAGGTTGGGATGTATGCAGTGAAAGTTTAATATTAAACAATACAATAAGGCAGTATACGTTCTATGGAGTTGGTAAAGAACAGACTGAGGTAGTTTAGAACATCCGCTTCCACCCATTAGCACCGGATTTCATATATCTTACTACGAGTATATAATACTCAAATGAGCTTCAACAGATAAACATCTTTTAAACTACACTACTTGTATGAAAACAAATTATTCTCTTTTAAATAGAATCCTGTTTACGGGTTAATGAAAACACACGGATATTTTTAATGCTGGAATAAAAGCACTTGTTTGATTCGCAACTCTTCTTAAAAATAGAATCCCGTTTGAAAGTTCAAAGAAAAAATATAGGTTTTTGGTGCTGCATAAAAGTATTCATTTGATAAGCATTGCTCCTTATTTTGAAATGAAATGATTTATTAAAAATGTAATGATTCTTATTAAAAAAAATAATTTCATTTGAAAGTAAATAGAACTCTCGGGTGTTTTTTGTATTTGAATATTATACGAGTTAGCTCTTGTTTGATTTATTTAAAAAAAGAACAAAGTTCTATTTTTATTAAAAATACTAGCTGTACCCGGCCACGCGTTGCTGTGGCTCAGTCTGGTTAAATGGAAAATAAAGAAAAGAGAAAGCACACGTTTCTAATATGTTTAATTTCACAATGCTTGTGGGTATACAATATTTTTTATGTCTTTCAGCCACTCTCAGTCTGTCGCGTTTATTGCCGTGCTCGCAAATGATCGTATCACTCCAAGAGGTCAATTCACGATATGATTTGAATTCAAATGAAAGATCGATTGCACTGAAAAAGAAGAAAGAAAGTTATAACAAAAACATATAAAATTGCGAAACATTAAAAAAGGAACTGAATAATATTGTTAAGTTCGTAAACGTCTTTGTTCTTGGCGGCAACAATAGCTCGTTCACTCAGCCAATCGTGATTCTTATAATTGATTTGAATATTGGTAAATACTTTTTCAACCAATTCTTCTTTTGATGTCACAATCACTGATACAGCAGTATTTTCGCAAACGCGTCATTTTGACATAACGTGAAGAAAGCATTTAACGTTGTAGCCGGTGGATTCAGGGCTATTTGTTGCACATTTGCAGCTCTGAAATAAACGCGTTGTCCATTTTCTAGATGTACTGCTAAGTGAACAACAGCTGGACTTCGTTCATGTATGGGAAATGAAAGATTTCGCCATACAGCTTCATTGCTGCTTATGTATCTTCCAGCCTGATACTGTGCGATTTCATCGATATGTATGACCGCATTCCCACCCCGCATTCTGGTTGCACGCCAAAAACTACCATGTAGCTGCCTTTATTCACGTATTGTACTTACAAATGTATTTGATCGATTTAACGGGGTTACAGTATTCCACGTTTATGTGCGCTTTGTATGTTTTTGATAGCAAAAGCGAATATGCAATAACCCAATGGTTGTCTACTTTGATGTCACCATTTCACATTTGTATGGTTGCTAATTTCCCGCCATCTTCTGTTGATCTTCTTCTTTATAAAGGATATCCATCGTTTCCTGTAACCGTGTTGGATACTAATGCTCGAGGATATCGCTTAGATCATTTTCCGTCTATCATGCATGGTGAATTTGGATTCAGTGTACCGCAAGGTCCATGTATCATATATTTCGTCACAACTTCATGCAAATCCTTATCGACGTCGGCATCGGGTATTTCAGCGCACATTACATTGTCGATTTCGTTTCAAGTGATTTTGTCATAGAGCCAGATTAGTACTATATGTGCATGTGGCCATCCTCTCTTTTGCTATTCCACTGAGTATATCCAGCAGCGCACAGACCGAAACACTTCATGTTTTACCATGAGCTGTTGTATATCGTCCCAAGCTGAATTGCATGTGAATGTAGTGAATAGGTCTGGACACCCGTAGTGACGAACATACGCAATTGCATATTGAGCATACTCATGCATATGACGTGGACTGCCTGTATATGAAGATGGCCAAATCGTTAGTCTTCAAACGTTAGTTGTATTACCGTCATTTACAACTGTATCTCGCAAATGAACGTATTCTTCAGAGCGAAACTTGGTCTGATTCAAACGAATGAATATAAAACTAATTAAAAAATCTCCATTTCTATATACGATTTGATATATTTTGAAATATAAACGTATAGATAAAATTAAATTCTATATAAAAAAGATACTTTTGATATTCCTAATGACCTATTTCAGCCACTATCAGCCTGTCGCGTACATTCTGTTGAGAACGAACCAGTTCTGAATCTGCAGAACGCGATCGCCGTGCTCGCAACCGTGCATCCTCAAGTCTGGCTACACGTCGTTCTGCTGCTTCCTCGAAATTGTGAAACATTAAGTTATGAGACAGTGAAATTCATCCTGGGGTCATATCAACCTGCACCTTTCCGTCCCCAATTTCCAGCAATTGATGTGAGAATATCTCAGCTGATCGATTGTTTTGCAGCTGGACACGCATTTGTCAAATATTTGTCCAATAGGAGTATTGTTAAGGAAATACAGAGATAATTGGAACGAATTAAATGTTAAGCAAAGAGAGAGATTATTGGAATTAATTAAATGTTAAGGAAAGACATTGCAAACTACGCACGAATTAAATTTGGATGTGACATGTTTGGACGCGTCATTAATGAACAATAAATATCTATTCTAATAAATAGCAAGTTATTTAGGTAAATACATTAAAAAAAACAACAATGATGACAAACTAATACTTCTTGTTACAAATAAGCAAAAATTTGTCAGTTCGTTTAAAATAAATATGACGTTTGTCAAAAATGTACATACCAGCATCACGTTGTCTCTGTGAAGCAAATAATCGCGTCACTCCAAGAGATCAATTCACGATATGATTTGAATTTAAACGAAAATCAATCAACACAATTAAATTTTATCGCTAATTGAACAGAAAAATAAAAAAATAAGTTAAAAAAACTAAGTGAAAAAGATAATCTTAGAGGTAGGTATGTTAACAACGCACATTATGAAATGAAAATGGCGGATAAATTAGCGCAGATATTTATTATTGTTTATTATAAAAAATAAAAAAAAATAGTTTTTTCATCGAATTAAAAGAGACTTTCTTGAATTAAATTCCACAGAACCATTTCCTAATCCTAAAAAAAATCGTTAACAAATCGAAAAAAAGCAATGCATAAAATCAACTTTTCCTAGGAGCTAAGAAGTTTCACTTCTACCACGCGAGAGTATCACGCATCTGTTTTTTTATACATATAAGTTATATTTATTTTAGCGATCCTCGATCTTTTTATACATGTAAGTTATATTTATTTTAGATCTCTTTATACATATAAGCTATATTTGTTTTAGCGATTATATTTATTTTAACGATACTCAAAATATTTCAAAACAAATAAAATTTTAGTTGGATATTTTTTACAAATTTAGTATTAGTTCTGCCAAATATATTTCCTGCGCTTGCGCTATAAAGTCTAGACTCAGCCATATTAAGATTTTCTCAAGCTGCTATGACACAATGGAACTTATCCTTATTAACACAAATTTTATTTTGACGTATCTTGGATTCTAACCTAATTTATCGTAGAATTATTATTCAACAGGAAATATTTATTATCAAACATAAAATTATTTTATATTTTATGTATATAGACTAAATCATTGAATATCAAATATTAATTACTAAACCTCGAAAATGCAATATGCTCAACTGTCATAATATTTTGACAGTTGATATTCAATATTTGATATCTTTGTCCCCGACAGGTTCGCCTAGGTAATGTTGATTCTGATTTAAAAATTTTATTATATACACTGATATATATATATATATATATATATATATATATATATATATATATATATATATATATATATATATATATATATATATATATATATATATATATATATATATATATATATATATATATATATATATATATATATATATATATATAAATAAAAATCAAAAAACATTTCCGTTGACGAATATTAACTTTACTCAAAATTTCAAAGCGATCGGTAGAGAACTTCCGGAGATTAGCTAGCAATAATTAACGAACATTTACATTTTTATTTATATAGATATTCGTTTTTTATAACTTGAATAAAAACATTTGTTCGAATTATAAAATCCTTCGTTTTTAAATAGAATGTTTATTTGAAAATACAATCTCATTTGAAAATGAAAAGAAACACAATAATGTATTTTTGTAAATTAGTTTAATAAATAATACTTATTCGATTCGCAAGGTCGCTCATTTTAAAACGAATGATTTATCTTAAAAATAGAATGATTTTTTTCTTAAAAATAGAATCCCATTTAAAAGTTAGTAAAAAATAGTGTTGTTTTTTGTACTTGAACAAAAGCACTCGTTCGATTCGCAAAGTCCCTCATTTCGGAAGCGATGCAAAACTAAAACAAAAACGTGTACTCCACTCAAATCGTCAACGTGCTGCTGTGCGCTACATCGTGTGAAAATGGATAGTGTTTATTCAGTGAAATCAGTCAGCAAATTCCATTCAGTCGGCCGCTAGCAGGGAAGAGTCCTCGACTATCCTGCACAATGGGGCGCAAATTGAGCGCAGTCCGGACGCTGCAGGGAAACTGAATTACCTGACTTCCTTCCTGTCCGCAGACAGCCCGTATTGGAAACTTGGTTAACAACGACGCCTACCAAAAGGTACAACATTTGTCACAATTTGTCTTTCCACTTTGGATACCAATTTGTTCATAATAATTGTTTCTTAATGTATACTCTTGATATATTATTAATGAATTAACGCTTGTATCCAAGTTATACTAAATTTGTGCCAATATTTAAAATTAATTACAGTCGTTGAAGAAAACTTAATAAATCGCACTTTATGACATTTAAAATTTTTAACTACCTAATTAAGCATAGTTCCCTTTTAAACACAGTCAAATTAAAAAAATCAGGTATGGTGCAAATGTGGCCTAAGCACGCAAATGTTGTGCCATATATTTTTTAAATCCCACTGCAAATTTCGTATCCGACCTTTTGATGAAGATTTACTTTTGCAAAATAACACAAAGCCAACCCAATATATTATAAGAACGACCGTTTTAAAGGCTATCTCTTCGTTTGCTGAGTTTTAAGAAAGTTTATAGTTTCTAATAAAATAAAGATATAAATAAATTTCACTAACGTAGTTTTTTCATTTAAAAAAAGTAATCAAATTTCGTTGCTGGGTCCCGTAGTCGAGGATCCCCTCATCATTCCGACATCAATTTAGTTGGAAAACGAAGCTGCGCTGTGAAGTTTTTCGTTTCTTTTTGAGTGAATGAGTTGTTACACGTCAGCAAGCTCACCGGTCATTCGGCCATACTGGACCCGATGGTACAACAAAGTGAGACGAGATCGGATCACATTAGTTTTTTAAAGATTAGATAATATAATCAAAGTCATATGTATCATTATATCCTCGAATACTAGGGCGGAAAAAAATGTCTGTATCATTCAAGAAGAGTACCACAGTAAATGGTTCGAACCGACGACCATCCGCACGTTAATTCAATGCGTTACCGCGCAGCCATGCACGTCGTACGATACATACATTTGTCAAAGGCTATGCCTACATACTATATATACAAATTAATATCTTAATTTATTTATTAAAACTATGCAATAACTTAATTTTAGTTTCCTACATGAAATTTTTATTTTTAATAAACTTAATATATTCATTTCTTAGAAATAGTTAACACCTACATACTAACTTATAACTAGATAACAATTCTTACAACTAATTATTTAGCACGTGCTTTTTATTGTAAAGTTTTGGTATCATGAGTTTATTATAATTATGTTTATACTTTTTTTTTGTTTTCTACTAATCATTATTCTCCAGCTGACCCAATTTGACTGAATAGTCATTAAATTAAAATTAAAAAAAAATCGTTTCATTTTATTGTTATAAGATCGTACAATAATATATTTTGTACTGTACTCGTACTGTACTGTATTATTTAACACTTTCGTTGTATAGAGTACAACCTGGCGGGCTTATTGCCATGTGGTAATCTTCCCAACCATACATAAAGATGTTCAAGAAGCCTTAAGTGAAAACCAGACTAGAACCCATTAAAAAAATCTGGGTTTCAACGCCAAACGAACCCGCAGCCTCCCGAGTAAGGAGACCAGCTTCTTATTAACTAATCCACGAATAATTTCACAGTGTGATAGGAACTATGAAAACGTTCTCTGATTTCCATGATGGAATTTTGGAACCTACTTGATGCGTCAGATTAAAAGAGACGATTGATGTGATCCATTTTATTAATAATAAAATACTCAACAATTAAATTTAGCATATTACGAGATAAAATATTGGTGACATCATTCATTGGTCAATTTTTAATAAACCTGGGATGGCGACCGGTACTTAATTTTAATAGATCCAATAACACAAAAATACATTGCAAACGACTTTATTTATGTAGTAAAAAATACGAAGAAACCGGGAAGCGAGGTCTTGCGGCATTACACAAGGAGCCGTATTTAAAACTCAGTTAACAACGTCTTCTATCAAGTGTTACAAAATTAATCTCAAATGCACTATGTATCCAAAAAGGATTGAACACACAAAACATACTTTTAGTTTCCATAATCCTTTATGTACGAGTATATCTATGTAAAAAGATCCATCCCGTTGAATGGGTATTAACATAGATTATAATTTTTTTTGTGTCATACGAGTCCATGCAAAGCGGCTATATATTTCCTAAATTATTTAGGGACGGGTAAAATACTGGTTAGGCCCTTTTTGCAAAATTAAGTCTTATTTGTGTATACAGGAAAAATAAAATGATTGAGAAAAAAAAACAAAAATATTATTTCAATAATAGTTTATGAAGCAGAGGGAAGATTGTTTTTAATTAAAAGAAACAACTTATGTACCGTGTTAAAATTATGATGATTCTCCGGGATAATAAATATTTCTGTTAGAAAGAAAGTATTTCTTTCCACACAAATCATATTATTTTCAGTGTTTAAACGTTGTTCCAGGTGTTTTGGCTTTTTCATCTGTTTGAAAAGGCGCTTGATGAGCGTTGTAATTCAAGAGTATAGCTTTGAAAGCCACCATCTGCACTAAGAGTTTGCGGAAGTTTTGCAATAAACTTTAATTTAGGAAACTCGTGTACACTGCTGAAGAATTTACTAAAAAATATTACGAAAAATATTTTACCTCTGGATATAACAGAAAGAAAAGTATAATATTTTGTTGTTTCAATTGGATATGTATTGTATATACAAATATTAAGCAATTGGACATGTTTTGTGTATACAAATATGAAGCAATTGGACATGTATTGTATGTACATATATTAAGCAATCCACCAAACACAGTTTTTTAGAATTTGAAATATTTTTTTTGTAATCAGGTACCAGCAGGAATCGAATCCGGAACCTTCAGAGTAGAAGACATGCGTCTAAAAACTAGGCCTCAGAAGTCGTTAATCTCGTATGCGCTAAAATATTAAGTTAGTTAATAGGGTATATGAAAAACATATATATAATCCCATGTACAATAAAGATGATATTTCATCAACCATCTTAGGATTGAGTCGATATGTCTTGTATCAAATGTTTGATAGTTTTGAATGCCAGGTAATTTTACTTCCATATACTAGAAATATGGAAAGGTGTGTACAAAACCCGACTTAAGCCCATTTTTTATTCTATCAGCAGATGAACGTAAAAGTCTCGGGGGCAGTTGTAAGACAAGATTTCTACCATTTAAGTCAAGGAGGTTTAAACGATTAAACCACAAAAATGTCGACGTAATTGTGAGATAGATTATTTCAAGACATTAAACGGAATTTTTTTTTTTATAGGCTTATTAAGTCTAAAAATAGAAATATGGAACCCGCAAATGGCAAAGCTTGCTAGTAGCTTTTTGTGTAGGCGGAAATTTGAACATGCGGTAGAGAATTTCAGGAGCTAAAAGTTTTCATGGTAGACAATTCAGAATATTGTTGAAACATTTATGTACTCTCGTAACAAAAAAATTACAATTTTATAGGGTACGACTTTCCAAACTTTGCTCCAATAGCTTTTCAAAATCTATGGAGATTGTATTATAAGGAAAATAATGGAAAATTATAATGACGGAATCTTTGGAGAAGAGAAAATTTCAAACCTTAGATTTGCAGATGACGTTATTTTCATTGCGGATTCTTTTAAGGAAATGGTGAATCTCACAGATTGTGGAGTTTAAAAGTAAAAAAAAACTCGGCATAGAAATAAACAAATTGAAGGCAAAATTCATAATTATTAACCGAGGAAATCAGCTTCCAACAAACAATACTCTCCAGGATCTTGAGATGGTAAAGCAATTTATATATCTTGCATCTTGCAATAACAATAAAAAAATGGTACATTCCCTGATATTCTTCTTTTTCATACGTGGATAGGTGACTTGGACACTGAAGGCAAGAATTAGAAAGAAAAAAGACCCTTTCGGTATGTGGTGCTGGAGAGGCAATGCATCCAGCATACAATTTAGGACTGTTTATGCTATCCATCATTAGTCTGCATAATTTCTAGTATAAATAAGTACATTTTTGCTCATCTAACCCGCTAAAACAGGGGTGCATATTATATTTGAGCACAAAATGCAACAAGCGAACTTACAACTGACTGTGAGACACTGTCGCTAGACGCATATCATCAGATAAATATGATGATATAGATATTTAACATGTTATGATGACCCCAATAATGATGATATTGACTCGACATCACTTTATGAACTTTTTATTAGTGAAAGGGAGTGTTTTTACATATTTCCCAATAATATTAAGGTATAACGCATTTTTGTTTGTTTTTTATTAAAAGTTTAAGTTATTTTAACGAACATTTTACGTAATTTTAAATAAAATATTGAAAAGTAATGGGCACGTATTATACACGAATTTCAATAATACAAGAAACTTTCGAGTCGAATCAAGGGTGCACATTATACACGGGTGCGTATTATATTTGATATTCTATGATACTTCAATTCTTTGGACATATACTTTAGTACTTAGAAAAGAGGAATATTTAAGAAAAACTTGAGCTAACGTGTAGGGTGGAGAAACCATAAGGTAGATAGATGAGGATGGAAAGTTGGTACTCGATGAATTAATCAAAACTGGAACACAACTGGGTCCTCTCTGACGGAAGCACTCCGAGAGGCCTAAAGTAGGGTAAAAAGGAATCGTAATCAAAGATTATGGTTCGGAAAGTTCCCGATACTAAGCCATGAGAAATTGTTTAAGAAGGCCGTATAGCATGGAGTGAACTTCCTCAGGAGTTAACAAACGCTAATGAAATACAAGTCTTCAAATAGCTTCTTAAATTTTTGAGATACTCTTGGTGACGACGTAAGCGTTCTCTTCATGATGCCCGTCTTCAAATCTGGCTACATAATTTATATGTCTTAAATTTGATACAATTGATTGATTACTTATACCATCGTACAAAGAACAAATAATTTCCTTCGACAGCACTAGAGACCATATCGAAATTTGGTCTCCCGATATCTCTTAGGTCACAGATCACAATTGATGATGAAGCTCGAATTTGTGTTTTAAGAAGAGCAACAGACCGACGGAGTAATTAACAGAGGGGGTTTCAAATGATCACGGGAAAAAAGGAAGCCATGCAACTTTGAGGTGTATTTCGTCATCTACGCATCTGTTTGTGTTGTACATGCATGTGTACACGAAAAAGATCTATGCATCTGTTTGTGTTGTACATGCGTGTGTACACGAAAAAGATCTATGCATCTGTTTGTGTTGTACATGCGTGTGTACACGAAAAAGATCTATGCAGCTGTTTGTGTTGTACATGCGTGTGTACACGAAAAAGATCTATGCAACTGTTTGTACATGCAAAAGATTTAAGTACTTATTTGTTTATACGTGAAAGTGGTGAATCTCTTATTGATTGGTAACTTTTGTTTAATGTATTTGACAGTTATTAACACCATAAGAATTAAGATTGTTTTCAGTGTCATATTGACATAATGAGTTATTAAGAGCGTCACCAATTCCACGCGAAATGACCTTGTTGAATGATTTTTTTCTTTCATAAACGAGTATGTCTTCAATGTATCGGTAGATAAATTGATGATCGAGTTTCTTAGTAAACTTTGTACAATTGAGTCACTTTACAGTGAAGAATAAGAAAGTAATATTCACCCTTTTATAATATTATATGACGATTTTTTTTTCTTGTACTGTGAATTTTATTTGATGTTATAATCAATATCAACTTTAAAATGAAATAAAATAATAAATCTCTGTTGATGTAGATTGGTTTATAAATCTCGATAGCCTCTTTGACGAGGCATGAGATATTTTAAACAAGTTCAACTAGTTGAAAACAAAAATGAAACTCCTTGTACGAGTATGTATCTTGTTATTGATAAGTCGATTGAATTATAAATGTAGGTATTAAAATTCCTTCAGTAATACACACAAAATCAACCACGAAGCCTAAGAATGTGTGTTGACAAGGTAATCAACGTCCAAAAACCTCCCTCGCAATGGGAATGCTGGTTGCTCGCTGTAGAGGGTGGAACTTGAGGCATTAATCACTCAAGACAAAACTTTTGTATTTTACACCATGTATTATGTATCGCGTCAAGAGCCAGGCTCCAGTGGGTATGGCAGCTCTGGGTACCTGGTGCAGCTTCTCAGAAGGATTTACTTTTCTCGTAAATATACTTGTTGGTGGGTTTTTCACAGAGTAGGTATTTCAAGAAGGTTTCATTTTACAAAGTTTTGGGTTCTTTTTTACAAGCCCGTTCATTTTTTTTGTAAAAAGTAAGTGAATTCTGTGTAAGAAACAACGGGGAGACAAAATAATCATAACAACCAAAGCTTTCTTTAAAATTTATCTAATGCTTCGGCTTTAAATATGTGGAACCTCATGCAAGAATATTTGACAATAAATTACACTTTTATTCCACTAATTACATTCATGGCCTGGCCACGTTTATTTACCTTCTATCTCGTGGCTCTTTTCAGACGGAATGATCCCAGTTTGTTACAAAAGTAATACTCAGCTCAGACTGGTGTCATGTTTCATCGAAAGTGTGTCTTGTTAATTAACACCAAGGATTTTTTAAAAAGGGGTGAAAGGTTTTTATTTTGTTTTTATAAAATCTGAAATACTCTCCACCCGCTCGCTTCAGCGCATAGGTGATCTAACTCCGCTTTTACGATCCTTCAAAATGGCAGTGATCATGAGATTTTTCATGTCCTTTTGCGTGAAATGTGTCCGAAAAATTGAAGAATGTGTCAAGTACATAATATTTTTTTGCGGGAAATGTGACCGAAGAATTGAAGAATGTGTCAAGTACATGATATTTTTTAAATTTGAAATTGTCTTATTTCACTTAATCCTTAATTACAATTTAATGTTGAGTCAAATCTTCCAGTGGAGCGCTAGTCTTTTGTACCTTCAGCAAACGTATGCAAAGGCTGTAATTTACTCCCTGGCCTGTGATTTAAATTCCCACCGAGGCAACTCATTAAAGTTCCATTTGTGCAATAGGTAAACAAAACGTCTGTAAATGTATAAATGTGACTCACACGATACATATTCTCTAGGAAGTTGCCTTTAGAGACCATAGAAGTTTGACACAAATTTCATTATTGCGATATTGAACGTTGCACTGTGTTGTAGATATGACAATCTATAGATAAAGGGAAATTGTTATTAAATATGGACTGAAATAAACAATATGGAGGTAAAACCATTGACAACCAAACAAAGCAAGACCAGAATTTAAACACATAAAGCTAATAGTATGATTAAACCGTGTACGGATCGAAAATGATAAAAGTGCATTAATGTCGTATTAGTGGGAATCAAGAGAAGAACCCACTGTTATTATTGTTGTAAATGGGTGTTCATTAAGTTACAATAAACAGCAACATACGTATATTGTTATACGTACAATACATTAATTAAACATATTGTATTACGCTTTTGTTGTGTTGTGTACATAACAACTTGGCTGCAAAATTCTTTCAAACACGACAATTAACACTACACTCCACCTAATGCCGAACGTGTTACTATCACATATTTAACAATCTATAAACGTGTCTTTGTAGTTTGTCTTCCTTAGGTAAATTTTCAACGATTTTCTTTCCAAAATTGTTTTTCTTAATATATGCAGACACGGGGAAGTACCTAATCTAAAGGCCATAGCCACTACCTTCCAATCTTTACACTTGAATTGCATATTTTTTCAATTTTTTACAACCAAATATTTTTCTGATAATTACAATTATCATAGGGATGAAAAGATCAATATTCAATATAAAGTTTAATTTTGTATCTCTGAGAAACTGCTTAGTTTATATAAGAAAGGAAATATAATAATGTACTTCATATTAGGTAATTTCATTAGGAAGTTAATACGTATTGTATATTTATCTAGTCAAAAATAATAATGTATTTCATATTAGGTATTTTCATTAGGAAGTTAATACGTATTGTATATTTATCTGTTCAAAAATAATAATGTACTTCATATTAGGTAATTTCATTAGGAAGTTAATACATATTGTATATTTCTCTGGTCAAAAAAAGTTTTTTCATAAACTTTTTGTCCTTATTATTTAATATTTAATATAAAACTATCCGTCAAAACTCTAATGTATTTATTTTGTAATATTGTTTATCTGTCAATAATAGTGAGTTCAAATTCCGAGTTAAAGCACCCTTCAGGAGAGTTTAACTTTTTATTATTTTTATTAAAAAAACATAAATATATTATAAAGGCCTTAAGTGAAAACCAGGCTGAAACCGTTTTTCATAAAATTGAATTCCAACAAGAATCGAGCCCGCATCTTCCGGTCAGAAAATCTGGTGTTTTACCATGAAGGTTATCAACATAAAAAAGTATGGAATTTTTGTTATTAATACGCGTTGAATACACTTAAACATGTCATTTTAATGAAATAAATTAGTTACCTCGAAAACACCCTAATCAAAAATAAAACTGAAGAAAATTAATATTTTACAAAATGTACAGTGACATTTTTACACTTTTTAATCGGACATGCAAAGTAAAACTAGATCAGAAGCAGCCCTTAATAAACTGCTGATACGAAAAACCCTGTCTCGAATTGATAAACTGAGACTATATAGTACAACTCGATCATGTTACCCGTAGTAACACATGGATCAAAGGCGTGGGTCATGACACTAAAAGATCAACAAACCTTACTGAGAAAACCGTACCTATATTACGAAAGATACTTAGCTAAAAACACACTGTAGCGGAGTAGAAACTGAGATGTAATTTAAAAAAATTGAAAATTTATGAAACAACCACTAATTTTCAGCAACATACTGTCGTGAAGGGAAGGTTAGTATGGATAGGTCATGTAAGGAGATATCAGTTAACACGGTCAACAAAGACCTTTGTCTAACATTGAAGAAGGCTAACTGGTAGATCGAGGTAGATGCTTTCAGATAATGTGTAGCAGGATCTAAGATTGCTGGGAGTAGATGGAGACTGGGAAGGGATGGCGGGTGATCGATTGAAGATAAGACCGATTAGAGAAAAAAATCTACCGCGAGGCTAAATATCAAAATGGTAAAGTATGGACATTTCAATGAGGCGGAATGACTTTTTACATACGCATAAAATTACAAAAGCTCAAATTTATTTATAAACACAATAAATGCACTGCACTTATCATTCACATCAGTGGTTTTCAACCGTCGGTAGGCAGAAATTTCCCGTCGGTTCGTGATAAAGTTATTGCCGCTTAACATATGTTATGTTACTCTTACATCATGTAGCGGAGTGGAGCGAGCTAAGGCGTTGAATAATATTTGATTTAAAAAATAAAACACTAAGTACTACTCAATTAATGGTGTTTAATTTTGCCTTAGCAGTTACACCGTTTAACTTAAAAATCAAAAGATGACATATGAATATCCTCCGAAAAAGCATACAAATTACGATACATTTATCTTTTAAAATATTATGCGTTAACATAATAATGCACAACAAAAGCAATCAACAACACAAGACTTAAATAAAATATTTTAAATAAGAAAGTAGTATCTCTCTCAAAGTGATTTTATAGGATAAATAAAAATATGCTTAGGTTAAAAAATAACTATAAAATAACAGCCCTCAGTCAAGAACTTTGATTGAGGAAATGCTGGAGAAGGGTCTTCCTGAGCTCAACATCTACATTTAAAACACCCACCAAACTAGAGATGGAGCTATTCAATTGTATTCTCACGATTGATGAACTGTGGTTACACATCGCTATTAGCATATTTTAATTGTTAAAGGTTCCGTGTGTTTTCAGCGAGTGTGAAAACTATTTTTTGTCAGTATATCAGCGCTATCAACGATATTGTGAAGAATCTTATAAAGAAATATCAAATCGAATATAATCCTTTTAGAAAGTTTTTAGAAGGCGGGTGTAATTAAAAGAATACATGATTTTCAAACATTTTAGAGGAGATACTGAGACCAATATTAATTTGTTTTGAACCTTTTAAATCATGCTGAAATGGGTAAGGTAATGGGTGACCGAATTGCTGAGCAATACTCCAACATAGTTTTAACTTATCATTAGTAGAGTACTAGCAACGTAAATGGTCTCCTAAAAGCTTTTACAATTCTTGAGACGAATGCTAAGATCGTAATTCCTCTGTTATACGAGTATTATTTATATGATTAGATAGATTCAGACTATGATTGAATATTATATCTAGATCCACGATCTCAGCTATCTTCTATCTTACAATCTACGTTATCCAACATCACATTACCTCCGACGACCTCCGTGACCTAGTTGGTAAGACGCCTGTTTACCAACTAGGAGGTTGTGGGTTTAAATACCGCTGGAGCCCAGATTTATTGAAAAGGATTCTTGTCTGGTTTCACTTAAGGCCTCTTTAACATATTTCAGGTTGGTTGGATGAGATTACCATATGGCAAAAAGCTCGTCAAGCTGCACTTCACTCAACGAATGTGTAATATTATAAAATACACGTGATTCAAATAATAGGCGTAAGTGATTGGCCTCTTTATATAGATGGGTTGAAAGTGTTAATGTAATGTAGGTTATTATATTATATTACCGTGTGATTAAAGACACGAAAATTTGGCATCTTAATTGGCATGTGACAATCTCTACCCACCAACTAGAAAAATATTATATGTGGTACAAGTGATAACAAGCATATAAACTTTTTTTTTATAAAAAGGCACTAATGAGAATCGAGGTCCAATTGGGCCACATAGGTCGTTATGATAGATGCGTTCAAAAATATTAATTCTGGCTGAACACCCTGAAGGTAATGTAAACCGCAATTTGGTTGTAAGGATACACTAGAGCTAATCACATATTGGTAGACGGTTGTCAGTGGTAGAGGTGACGGTTGTCAGTGGTAGAGGTGGCGCTTGTAGGATATATATTCAGAAGACAAATAAATGCTCGATAAAAACTGAATCACTTTTTAAGAATATACCATATATATATATATATATATATATATATATATATATAATTTTGAAATGTAATTCATGTTTTCACTGAAGTCGTTCATTCACGATTCAAAAAGTCACCAAAGCTTTTTTTTTCATTGGGGATGACAATACCAAAGCCTTTGGAGTACCCCCCAAAGGCCTAATAGGCCAGGAATAGTGATAATGATAGGATTATCTTGTTCACTGTTCATTCCTTCCCACTTGACATATTACGGAGTAGCACAAAGGAGAGTTGTTCCATAATGTACCAACCAGGTGGGAAGGATTAAAGGGTGAAGATGAACTTGTTGCAGAGATAAAGCTGAGGGTAAATTACTTTCTGTATCCACGTGGAAACTATGATTCTTACTTAGAGGCATAATAAATAAAGTAAACCCTGGGTCGAGACTTTTCCCTCGAGATAAAGAGAGTAGATCTGCGCGTTATTTCTCTGCTATTGATTGATTTATTTTTTCTTTCAGCGAAATATTTTAAAAGAAATGACTGTTGAAAATATTATAGTGCAAAGTGGAAATTATTTATATGAACTCAAGTAACTTGGATCAATTCTTAAGAATTTCTATAAATTAGAATAACTTTCATAAAATATAATATTGCAAAATATATATTTAATTTAAATAAATGTAACATGTGGAACAAAACAGTTTTTTGTACCTTATTAAAGGTTTTTGTTTTAATTTTGTGAAACTCTGCATTATAATAGTTCATAATAAATTACCTTGGTATTTCACTAATTACATTAATCCCCGTGACACGTGTTTCTACCTACAATCTCGAGGCTCACTTCAGGCGGAATAATCTTGCTTTGTTACGAGAATAATCCTTAGGTCCAAATGATGTCACGTTTTTTCGGATGTGTGCGTGGTCTATTTTACGCGATTTTTTTTACTGTAAGGTATATTTTTGGCATTCTTTGATTACTATTGTTTAATTTTTCCTAGATAATTGATAATTTTGTAATAAAATAGATGAACATTTTTGGCATTCGTTGATTACTATTGTTTAATTTTGCCATGTATAATTGATAACTTTGTAATAACATAGATGAACATTTTTGGCATTCGTTGATTACTATTGTTTAATTTTTCCAATTGATAACTTTGTAATAACATAGATGAACATTTTTGGCATTCTTTGATTACTATTGTTTAATTTTTTCATGTATAATTGATAACTTTGTAATAACATAGATGAACATTTTTGGCATTCGTTGATTACTATTGTTTAATTTTTCCATGTATAATTGATAACTTTGTAATAACATAGATGAACATTTTTGGCATTCTTTGATTACTATTGTTTAATTTTTTCATGTATAATTGATAACTTTGTAATAACATAGACGAACATTTTTGGCATTCGTTGATTACTATTGTTTAATTTTTCCATGTATAATTGATAACTTTGTAATAACATAAATGAACATTTTTGGCATTGAAGATGCAAACTATATTATTGAGACAAATCTGAAATGATTTAATAGAAACTTTGTTAAAATTTCACACACGTTTTAATTTTACATAAATATAACATGTATACAATACAATGAATAAAAAATTGGGATACACACAAACATTAAAAAATAACAAAAGAACGAAAAAAAACCCTTTTCATTAAAATTTTTCCCTTGTGTCAATGGACCACATATATGATACTTCCATTGAAATATGACACGAGTCTGATCTAAACATTGCTCTCGTGATAAGCGGGAATCATTCTGCCTGAAGAAAGCCTCAATATAGGAGGTAGAAATATGTATCAATGGGAATGTGGAATAATCAAGTTTTTATTATTAAAAGTTTTATTTTTTCTGTTTATTATCATTTTCGAGATAACGTCTTAAATATTTTGTGATAAATGTGGTGTCCTAGATTTTATCTTTCATTAATGGCAAACTTATGTGAATTGTGACATTACTTATTTTTGTGGTAATATAATATAATACGGATTCGTAGCACAGGTGTGGCCTACGTACCGTGGCATTTTCTGTAGTGCTATATCTTTTTTTTTAACAATAAAAACTGTGTTTTGTGCGTGATATATTTGGTACACATAATTTATGAAGAGTAATTAATTTTGTACTTACTACGCATTATGTGGTAATTTTATTTTTCTTTTATATTTTTAAGTTCCAACTGACTTCAATAATTCAACTTAGGTAGATAGTAAAATAGAAGTAATTTTAAAAGATACGAATGAAATTGTGTGTTGAGAAATTGTTGGACGAGATTTGATGTGGTTTTTTGAGTTTGTCACGCTGTTGAAGTGGTATATGTGATGAGTTGTAATTTAAATATGAGTAAAACTGTGAATGCAGAGTGTTTCTGCTCAGTGTTTTAATATTAAGACAACGATATGAAATTTGTGTTCTATCAGACCTTATTCCGTCGTTCTACTGCTATTTTTTCATATTCAGGTGTCATCAGGAATCTCATTGGGTTATCCATTCTTCATCACTATGTGACGTTGAGCTTATAATAAATAATGAAGATTTAGATCTTATAGTGTTAATCACTCTGAATTAGAACTCATTTTCTCCTCACAATAGAGCGTGGGCGTTAGTGGGATCGAGCTGTGGTAAATATGCACTCGAGAAAGCCGATAGCAAAAAAGTTACGCGTAATTTTCACCAGAAAATTAGAAATAGTGTTTTGCATCTCTCCAACATCCCTTCGTTTTTCTTTGATTGATGATATCTCACTTTTTTTTACCATGTATATTGTTCATGAATTAAGTGCACGTGAATAATGAAATTATATAAATTAATATAAGATGACACATAACGCACTATTTTCACTAAATATTATATTACCTGTAATGTACTTCGTTTTTTATTTATAAATGAAAGTTCATAAGAGCAACTTTCCTTAAACAATCATCTTTCGTGATTTAGTTCGTAATACACTTATCTATCAACCGGGGGTCTCGGGTTCAATTTACGAAGGTTACCAAAAAGATTTTAGCCTCGTTACAGAGGTTGTTTGTTAACAATACTCTCACGCCATAGACGCATGCGAACGTTGTTGTCCCTACACTTGTTTTAGTATTGCCAACACTTTCGATAACGTACTGTGCGTTACGTGCATAAATTAGTGGTTTTGATATACCAAGGCTCATTTAAAAGGGTTAAATATATGTTGTCTTCCAGCTACATTAATTAAAAATGGATATAGCTGACTAATTCATTGGTATAAGTATACCCTTGAATACTAGGCCTGTGTTATTTAAGGGGAGTAGCACAGCGCGGGGTTCGAACCGGCAACCTTCTGCACGGAAGTCCAGCGCGTTACCGCGTAGCCACACAACTCATAATTATATCCATAATGTTTGAATAACCAATTCGAACTTGTTGACGTGTACTATATAAATCAACGCTTTTAAATGAGATCAGAAAGTATGATAAGAATTTGGATACTGTACATCATATGTCGTTATGTTACTTCACAGTATAACAGTGCAATCAATGGTGCACTCGAAAAAAGTGAATCAAATCATGCACTGAATAATGAGTATTTTCCATGAGGCTCCTTCTATGTTGACACCATACAAGATAATGAAAAGTATAGCGGTAATGTAAAAATCACTCCGAATATGTTACCATCGCATATCAAAAGATTCAATGGGATTTATTTGTGGCTCGTCTACCCTTCATTGATTTTGTTGCCGGATACGTTATTCTAAACATTTGTAGATTATGACAATTGCTCTATCTAGTCGCCCCTGATTCCGATCAACCATCGCTATCCTATCCTTACTGTCAACTTATTTTATTAGTTGTTGCTTGCGTTGCTGAAGTACCACAGCGCCGAATACCACAGGGTTCGAACCGGCGAAGTCCAGTGTATTACCGCGGAACCATGCACCTCTTATTTTATTAGGCTCGGATAGTCTGCACACTAAATGGCGCTATATAAACTATCCTTTTAAAACTATTCTTTACGTTAAGTTACGATCCATAAAGTAACTATACCATTACGTTTTATATACAGTTCAATTGATCATCATTACCAATACGCCATGAGAGTACAGATCTTCACTTCATTCTATTGGCAAACATACATCTTTCACCGTGGCTACGTACATTTCCCTCGTCATGCTAACTCACCTATTATAAAAGCTTTCAACTTTTTACTCCTTCAGAATTTGATTAATTTGGTCATGAAATGTTTTTCTATGTCTTTTAAAACTTTTCATGCTTTCTATACTAATTTTATAAATTTTTTCTACGTGGCTGAACCAGCACAACTCCTTCATCTTAAATATTGCGTCTATTTTCAATGTGTATTCTTTTTTATTGTCCGTATTATTTGATATAAATTATTTTTCCACACGTTCTATGCAACGTTTTCATTTTTAACTGCATTTCTCTTACTTTTATAGCCTTTTTCTATGGCCAAGATTCGCTCATATATCCTAATGTTGCGACCTATATTCCATTATGAGCCACCAGTTTCTTTCTCTTGACATGCTTCAGTCGGTAAACAGATCGCATAAACCACCATTAACTCATTAGTTTAATGCTACTTTCGTTTCAAAAACATACTTCGCGTGGTCATCTGCTGTGAACCTGCTGCTATGATACAAAATATCCTCAATGTCATCTTTCGTTTTTTCACTTTTATTTCCCGTATAAATCTCTTAATAACCATACATTTTGACTTTCAATATTCATAATAAGTTTATTTGATTCAACATTTTGTAAATTTTCGTCGCTCTCTGATAGTAATACCATGTCATCTACATATTGTACATCATTCCACAAATATTTAACCCTGACATTATTACTCCATAATTAGCATCTTTAAATACATTCACACACGTATGTAGAGATTGAATAACCACGTTGACATTAGTCATCATTGTTTTATACCTTTAGCGATTTTTTACAATGCACTTGTAGGAATGAATCTAACTTAATTCAGATATTTGTAAATTGTAGCGGTCCCTTAGAGTATTGCGCTATTTTATAACAAATCCAAAATGCCTGAAAGGAACTTTATACAATTTGTAGATATTCGTGCTTTGAGAATAATACATGGGATGATAATATATGACATAATACGGAATGAAGTGATTATGAATAAATGTGAACTTAAGTTAGATATATTTAATAAGTTGAAGGAGAGCACTCTGAGATGGTTTGGGTAAATGGAACGAATAAATATACCCGCCAGATGCAAACATAAAATGTCGGTTGGAAGAGATTGCCACTTGGCAATATACCCACCAGGTAGCGTAGTATACAACGAAAGCGTAATACAATACATTAAAAGTACAAAAATACTGACTAACAAAACACATATACAGTGCTAATGTGAGTTGAAGGCGTGGTAGAAGAAGACTAAAAAATATATGATTGGATCAAGTGAATAATTAATTGAAAGAAATAACTGCAAGACGTAAGAAAAAGTATAGATATTGCATGAGAAGGTTGTGTACGTGGAAAAAAGTGAAATGTGTATATCGAGATAGGAAAGACTAACGTTCTGACCTCTTTGCCAACCCCAATAAGGGAACGGTGCGATGCTATGTATATATGTTTAATTTCTTCCAAACAACAAGAAATATCTTACAGGTCTAAAGTAACAAAAAACTAGGCCCCAGAACCTTACTTTGAGGTATCATCATCTGGAATCAAATGTGTAACCCTCGCGTGGGCAATAAGTATTCTTCCACAAAATCAGCTAGGCCACAAAGGTCATAAACGATTTTTAATATATGATTGCTCCAAGGGAAGAACATAATCACTTTTTTTATTTCTTTGTGAATACCACAGATTTTTTTTATAAAACGAGGATTCGTATGTGCATTAGAATTAAAAATGGTAAATGAAAACCACCATTACGAAGGAAAGCAGGCCTTGTTAAATACACCATGTAACAAATTAACCAGATTCTACCTGAGCGTCTATTACGGTAGCGCTGGAAAGTGGACTCCCGAGAGAGATGTTGGCTGATTAAGTTGGAACTTTCGGCATTTCAGATACGTTTTGTTACAAGTATTACAGCAAAGTGATTTTTATATCTATTTATCAAATTACCAAAATATTTGTTTCTTAACTCTATACAGCTAAACGTCGGACATCTTTGGTCCTTTTTGACTACTTTGATGACCAATGTTAGTTTTGCAGCCTTTTAAAACTTCTACCTAAAATTTGGTGACTTATCTCCGTAAGTAATTAGTGACTCCGTAACCAAGTCATATAGTCTGTGTCTTAAAAACGTAAAATAAAAGTCGTTATCGTGGACCGAGATTTTGACAAGAATTAATTCATTAAGGGATAACGAATAGGTCAAGTTTATATACCTAGGTGATCTCATCTCGAAGAATGGGGAATGTGTAGTAGAGATTCGTTAATTAATTAATACGGAAAAGTAAACTAGGATAAATCTGATGATGAAATGGATTAACTTGTGTGTTCTCAAAACTCAGAAGAACTAAAATTCGTCTGGTTAAATCTTTAGCACACTTCAAAGCATTGAATTTAGTGGAAAATATGACAACGGAAGATTTATGATATAATTTTGTTTTCTTGAATTCTGTGGACCAATTTGTTTCAGTATATTAAGACTTTTTTGTTCAATTGTATAGTATCCCTCAACATATTCAAAATAGTGATTCCAACATATTCGTATTGAAGAGCATGGCTGGGATGAAAAGATTGTCTTGAGTCTCATAAATCGTACGTTCGGATAAAGTACCACCTGGGTAGGCAAGGAACTCATGGTTCTTCGACTAGAACTCTTTTTTTACTTTAATCAGGAATCGAAAACGAAACTCACGGGTGAAAATCAAGCGTCTTACCAACTAGGCGACAAAATGGTCAGATTTAGACTGATTGACACCGTTGAAATGACTTTATTGTATTATAATTCATTATTGTTGCATATCTGTCGGAATTATTTTTTAGAAACATTTTTTTAGGAAAACAAGAACGATTTTTTATAAAAATTATATAATATACGAGTAATAATATTATTTTTTTCATTCAATGCGTAAATGTATTACGGGGGAATATCTAAAATCTGAACCCAGTATTTATTCTATTTATAGAGATATTAAAGTTTTTAGAAGTAATGTGTCCTACTCGTATAATAAAGGAATCAACCACATTGTTTTTTTTGTCAATTTTCCGGTTATTCATGAACGAAAATGTATAAGAGTGTATTTGTTTTTATTTTAACTTTGTTTCATGCAAATTTTACGCTGAAGTGACTAATATATAATAAAAGATCGATAAGTACGAGTATCACATCGCAAAATTTTATGTATTGCAAAGTGGCTCGTGATACAATTTACCATAAAGCTTCTTTTGGTGTTAACAATATTTTTCGGTGCAGCTGATTTTGACAGCTTAGTACACTTTCATGTTTTTTGAAGAAATAAATTATACCAACCATGAATTGTCAAGCATGTACTATACCAAAAAAACTAACGAGCGGTCCATAAATTGGTCAAAATGTCAACTTTTTCAATGTGTTCATTGAAGAGGAAACTTGAAGGATGCAAGCTGTGGAAACTAATCTTTCAATAATGTGTAAGCTAGGTGAATCAACAATGTCTCAATTTGTTATCAAGGCTGCGGTCGTTGAAATAAATAAGTAATTATACTGAAAAATTTCTTTCAGCGATTTACTTTTATGGGTGTGTGATCACAATTTTATCTAATAAATTTAAGTGTAAGTAAAAAGTCAGTGAAATTTTTAACTGTTTTATTGAAAAAAGTACAATTCTGTTGAATATATGGATAAGATAATATAATAAAAATAATCTTCATTTCTGTTTATAAGTCGATCGGTCAACGGCTGTCGCCTTCCAGTTCTCTCCACCTCTAGTTTTCTAAGAAGCTGTTGGACGTCGCCTAAAATCCTCTGTCTTGGGGAACCTAATGACCTTTTTCTGTGTGTTTGTGTTGATATACTGATCAATCAAAAAAAAGAAAAATATAATCGTTCTAAAAAACCTTCAGATAACAATAACCGTTACCAGTTGAGCCCGTTTGGCCTGAATTAATTTATGTTAATTTATTCATTCATACCATCATGCCAATTCCCTATAGAGGTAGGCAAAGAGAACACCTTCGCCTCTTCTAAATCCATACACTTTCTCACACAACTCGTACGATTTTTCGGATTATCTACGTTTCTTTATTTCAAAATATTATTCACTTGACTCAATTATTCTTTCCTCGGTCTTCCTCTACTACACCTTTCACTCACATTTTTACTACATATTTCTTTTGTAAGTCGTTCTTCATTCAATTGTTCTACTTGCCTAAATCTGCGTCAGAGTGCTTTTCTTGATCTAACTTAATACATCACCCTTAATGTTCACATTCACCCCTAATATTTTTATTTCTTATTTTGTCATACATTGCCACCTTTTGTATTCTTCTCATTGCATGCATTTCTAAAGCATTTATACGGCTCCTTTCAATCTTTTTCCACGTCTACCCTTCCCTCCCATACATACAAATTGATAATAACATATTGTTGTAGACTATCATTTTTGCAGATTAAATCATGTATGCATAAAATAGAGAATTTAGTTGTTTGAGTATGTTCGTACGTATGTGTTTATGCATGTGTGTTAATTTGCGTGTGAGTATATATACATATATATGTCGGTTTACGTGTCTATATGTATGAGTTATTATGGTATTTATTTTAATTTAAAAGGTTCTAATCAAATTGAAACAAAAAAAAACTTTTTTTTTAGCATTTTTGTTGATGTCTTATTAATCATTTTTGTTGATGTCTTATTAATTTAACATCTCAATTTGGATTATATTTTTCTGTAACTTATATGCAGTTAATCATAAATGTTTATCGCTATTTAGCAAAACAAAAGCAGTGCTATATAAAAATCCCCCTAATCAGATTAAAACCAGCCGTTCGTCATGGAATTTTGAACTCTTTGTCATCGGAATTTTGAGTTTGATCAGTCAAAACTGTGTTTGCTGAAGTGCAACAGTTTGTACAGATTAAATCCATACACGTACATGGTGTCCATTCACAAAATGGCTGATTATTATACTCGATCACGTGGGATAGCCTATTGGATCGTAATACATGGGAATGTACAAAAAAATTGAATGTTTTATAAAATTTCCATTACGAGTATACTGATAAATAAAGTGTTAAATGTGACCCCTGCTTGGTGAGAAATTATCAGAATGCGTTAGAAAAAATGTAATTATCGACGCCCATTATTCAATTCCCCACACAGAATGAATAAATGATAGTATGCTTTTTTGAAAGACAGTTTTAAATTATCACTTTCGTTTTATACTCGTAGTTCTTGTGGTTTGTATTGTTTATATGATAGCTGTGATATTTGTAAAAAAAAATATAATTATAAAGAGTTAATTTCAACTATGTATGACTGGTGGATTTGTTAACTTTGTATTTGTTTTATCAGGGCGCAGGGACAATCATATTTATATGTTTATAACATTCCGAGAGATTGGGTTTGATATTAATATGCCCAGTTTTTTGGTGCTTCAATGAAATTGCGTCAAACATTTTTTTTGCAGAGTTATCAAACTCGGATATCCTCCATGGCCTAGTTGGTAAGACGCTTGACTTTCATTACGGGGTTTCTGGTTTTATTTTCTATGCTACTAAAAAGGGGGTCCCAGTAAGGTACTAAAAAGGGAGTGCCAGTAAGGCTTCGGCTAGTAACAAAATTCGAACGCTCCAAGTGTATATGCAAGGATTGTTGTATCTTTATGTGCAATAACATTGTCAACACTTGCTTTTATAAACCACGCATTCCGTGCTTACTTCAATGACTCTAACTCCGAAGGCTCGATTACAAGGGCTGAAGACTATATTACCTCTAGGCTATTGTCCACATTTTGTCCAAATCACTGAGTTGGATATGTTGAGGGCTAACATGCGAAAGAAAAAGAGGCTCGAACCTGTTGAATTATTTATGGTTAAATTTCGTGTAAATCAGCTGGATTAGAGCAGCCATTGATACCTAGTGAGACAGTTCATGTAGGACTTTTGTGTTGTGTAGAACTAAGTTAATATTTTTTTATATTAATTTTGTCAGTGGCACAGATAGCGTTCACGTTAAGCAAGTGGGCATTCCTGGTTCGATTTCTGGCGAATTAACTTCCGGACAGGTTTTACTTTTAGACCAATTAACATCTGAATGTTTATATTTTCTGTAGCTTTTTAGTGCCACTTATAATTTTTTTCTTATTCTCTTAAGCAACACATAAATAACATTATATAAAATAATTTTTTTAAGATGCGTTCATGGTGATTTTCTTTGTTTTTATTTTAATGATAATAATTAAACATATCTGATTGGGCTAGGAATTTCCTTTTTAAAGACGAGAAGAGCAAATCACAAAATGTGACGTGTATAATGCGTTAATGAGTTAAAATAAAAAGGATTTACCTATCACAAGATAGGAAGGACAGTTAACATTTAAATTAATGTTAAAATTAAATTAAGATGGAAAAATAAAGCAAAGATATGAACAACGACTGGACTAAAAATTGAAGATTTCTTGTTGGAGAGGGTGGCATCAATTAAAAGGTACATGCTGTAAAGACTCTTGAATCTACAGAAGGCTAGCGGTGCCGAAGCAATTTAAATCCGATAACTTAATTAGCCCAAGACCGAACCGCTAAAAGGAGCACAGGGCTGGGTCGAAAGGGTGAAAATTGGATAATGGGTAGTCGCTTCCTTTTAAATATTCATATGAGTGAACGAAACTTCATCGGGCGAGACAGTTGTGGTCGTGAAAGATCAGAAGGGGATAGAAATACTAGGCTCTGGAACAAAAATGCAATGCTTTATTGAAAATGTTTTATTCATTAGGCAAAAGGTTAATCTATTCAACCCTATATATGGACTCAACAAGATTTGGGAGTTAATAAATGAATTCGGAAATGAGATACTTCTGTACAAAATTTATTTATATATTTAAAAATGTGTTCTAAAAATTATTCTAAGGGTACACAAACATCCAATCCCGCCATTTTCATGTAAAGGCAGACAAAGATAACAGATCGCCAATATTTTCAATCTTAAGATGCTTCTTTTTCTGTTACTTTCCTTTTTTTTAAATTTAATTGATTGTGTCTAACCATATTTTTATCAGTCATCTTCTACCATGACTCTCATCTATGTTTGCATTATAAAAATGTTAAGTCAATTTTTTGTCACCCATATCGACCAACGATATCTCAATAAGACTTAGCCCATTGCCCTTAATTCTTTGTAGCTAGGCACCATTTTGAAATTTTGAGAAACTGATTGTTAAAAACATTTTATTCATATGTTAAAGCATAATCTTTATAAGAAAAATCTTTCTAGTTGGTTGAAAGAGATTGCCATATGGTAAAAAAATCCGCCAGGTTATACCGCATACAACGACAGTGCGATACAATACTACACAAAGTATTTGAGTGGCAATGTAAAAATTTTAGACCGAGGAAAGTATGATCAAATTAAGTGACATAAAGAAATCTGTATAAATATTTTGAGAAATAAGAGAATCTGTGTGCTAAGGTGTATAGATGTGGAGAAAGATTAGTCGAAAAAAATAATCTGATATCATATCTTCTCTACCTATACTGACAAGCAAACGTTCACGTAATACTAAATTATATCTTTATATGAAATATCGCGATTTATACTTTTTGATAAATTAATGATTTCTCGTGATTTGTCTCAAATCCTTTCGTTATTATACTTTTAATAAGATAGGTTGTTTCTCCAAAGCTGTTTAATTAGTGTTCCTGAGAATGTAACATTTAAGCAGTTATTTAAGTAATTTTATTATTCAATTAGTATATTGAGGTTTCTAAGGCTTAAATTTCGTGTTTTATTTGCATTATTTCATATGCTTGGTTATTGCTCCTGTTTGTACATGTAAAAGTTAGAGGATAATTAGTTAACCCCTCGTTGAATAACAAACTTTTTTAATATGTATATAGTTTTCGGTGCCGTACTTATGAAATGAATTATTATTAAGAGTGTCACCGCTCACACGTGGAATGACCTTGTTGAATGAATATTGCGATATCGATGTCTTTCATATCTCGGCAGATAAATTGAAAATTGAGCTAAACGGTAAACTTTGTAAGAATTATTTTTTCCATTGTTTGTAGATCTTTTTCTTGTTTTACACATTTTGTTTAATTTAGTTGGATTAAATCTCTATAAAGAGAAAAATAAAGTAAAAAAATGTTTTGGGTAAAGTAAAAAAAAATGTTTTACATAAAATACTCCTTCTGAGTATATTTACACTGACTATGTCTGCAGGTTATATCACTAAAACAATTTCCTGGATTTATTAGCTTTACATAAATTCTCTAGTCTATGGGGATGCGAGTCCCAGGTCCCTATAAAGGTATGAACATATTATTAAATGCATTATGGGTCAAGTCTGAGGGAATTTTAGAGGTTCGAAGGAATTTACAATGACTGAGGTAAAGAATTTTCCTTGTGTTTATGTTTTTAAGTTAGCGAATAAGATAAACGTTATTAGATGGATATTGTAACACTAACGCTCGGGTTGGATTGAATGAGATAGATGTTGCACAAGCCCCATTGGTATTATATAGGGTCGGCAATGGAAGGTTCTGGAACCTTATGCAATGATAAGAACATAAACATAAAATGTCATTCTAGTCTTGTCGTGTTAAAATCACTTAATTATTTCCTCTCAGAATTCAGCCACTTGGACATCACTGGACGTCCCACGAATCAAGTCCTCTTCGGTGTAAGACGTTGGGATCCTCTGGCACTGCAGCAAGTGTCGTATGGACTGCTTTTCCCCCTCAGAGGTGTAGACTGTAAAATATTTGATGTCCCTGCGGCTAGGCTCATCTTTCTATTGGTGAAGATGTATCTCGATTGGAGGAATGTCATGACATATCAGAAAAGCTTTCAAATGTATTTTCTTTTCTATTACCATTACCTAAACATATCGAATATGCTTTCGGGATATAGTGTTCTTCAGGACCGCAAGGCACACCAACGTCTCTTTCATTCAAAAATTCCAAAAGGAAAATACCAAAGGATTTTCGACAACACGTAGAAAAATAATCCTAACTTACTTGGGACATGTTGCTAGGAAAAATAATAAAAGTCTGGAGAAGTATATCAAATTGTTTATTCCAGTGCCGAATTGTTTATTCCAGTTTTCCACTGTGTCGAATTGTTTATTCAAGTTTCAAAGGTATAATAACTACAAAGTCATAATGCTGGGACTTCACTCTTTATTTATGTACTGGTGTTATTTTTTGTATAAATTCTTGGTTCTTATTCTTTAAGTCTTTAGTGATATATTTTTATCACCATATTACATTTTTTCCAAACAATCGGGAAGGTAATCTTATGTAAAAATCGTCTTATGTAAACGTCTTATGTAAAAATCTAGACAACAAATTTGGGTTGTATAGGAAATTGAACCCGAAACTCTCGGATTGGAAGCCAAGCATTCTACTAACTCATCTATGGACGTATAGTAGTGCTCTTTTATAAATAAAATAACATTCTTTTATAAATTTCATTTATAAATAAATCATAACCCTGTTTTCCTGTCGGGGTATGAAGAGTGGATAGAATGGTACAGTTTTCTATCGTTTCACACATATTCCTCTACATATATACTCCTACACATTTTCAAACAACTCCTACAACTTTTCTTACTTTTAACATTTCCTTCTTTCAAAATATCAGTCAGTTGATGAAACCATACTATCACTGATTTTGCTCTACTTTGCCTTCAATTCCCATTCGTACTGTATTTTTGTTTTCATTTTTTTTTCATTCATTCGTTCTACACATATGTCTAAACCATCTCAGATTACTCTTCTGCATCGTACTTAATACACCAGCCTTAAGTTCACATTCACCTCATATAATTTAATTCCGTATAACGTCATATAATGTCACCCCTCGCATTATTCTCAGTACAGTTATTTTTCAACTCCTTTCAGTCTTTTTTTCACGCCCTTATTTCACTCTCCATACATCAAATTCGCTACTAAAATACTGAGCAGGTTTTGAAAATGTTCATTCATAAAACATTGTTGTTGTAAAAGTATAATTTAGATACTACTTGAAAATAACATTTTGTAAAGAAATATTTAACCCAAAATATGGTTTATGCTTTTACATTATATGAATATTGTACTTAAAGAGCTTTACACCAGAAATTGTCTATAGAACGCACACGAGTGAATGTTTTGACACGTTGTTCGTGATATGCGTTTTTTTATTCCAGCCGCTGACTTCTTACTGACAGTTTTCAAGTCCATATTTCTTTATGATAGTGGTACGTTATATTCAGTAACATATGCAGTTTAAGATGGTGGTATTAGTATGTGAGAATATTACGAGCTGGGGAAACTTTTCTTGAAAGCTAAGTAAATTTATGATTGAGCTTTTCGGATTTTTTTACTCTTTTGCTTAGGTTTGGTGACGTATTCATTTTTAAAATGGTCAATCAAGATTTTTTATATCATCTGTATAAGGCAAAATAAAGTTTCGAAATGAATAAATATAGTAATTTATTTACTTATTAACGTAATTAATGACAGTTTAGTGTATTTTATATAACACAGAGAAACTGAAAAATATAACTTACAATATACTGAAAAAAAAAAAAAATTTATGGTACATACAGGTACATGAATTTTTAAAGATATGTTGTGTAAACAAACCAATTTACAACCAAAGTTATCAACATAAAATACTTACAAAATGTAAAACTTTAAAAAAAAAGTAAAATCTCTATGTGATATTTTACTCTAAGGACAAATTACAAATATAAAAAATATTTAGAATCCCCCAGTCAAGACTGAGAAACTTTTTTTCTTAATTATATTGTTAAAAAGTTACAAATTACATAATTAATAAAACACGTGTTTAATTGTATTAATACTTTGTAAATAATAAAACTTGAATTTCAAAGGTTTTTTTAAATTTATTTTTGTAGACTGTTAACTGATTTTGTAAGTTAAGGAGATAAATTATAATTCAAATGGTACAGGGGCTGCGAACCGTTTTGAAAATTAAATAATAAATCCCTTTTTGGATATGGTTTTACGAAGTTGTACTTGCGTGTAGATAATTACAGTTTCCAGCAGTTCTCCGTCGAGAGCCTCATGATTAGTTTCAAAAATATCCTCACAAATTTCAGTTGTGTGTAGTCTTAACCGAATATGAATCAAGTAAATGTTTTATTTATCGGGATGAATCAAGTGATTACCGCGTTTAAAAAACTTGTTAAGAGTAATAAATGGTCCGTACGTCGCTGTTGAGAAAATTGTATTTTTATTTTACACTTTCGTTGTATACATTACAATCTGGCGGGCTTATTGTCAAGTGGCAATATCTTCCAACTAACCAGGAAGATGTTAAAGAGACTTTTAGTGAAAACCAGGCTAGAATACTATGATATTTGAAAAAAAACTAGGTTTCAACGGGAATCGAATCCGCAACCGTCGGGCTGGTAGACAAGCGTCTTACCAACTATGCCACAGAGGTCGTTGAAAATGTACCCCTTCAAAATAGTTAAACTTAAATGTGTTTAAAAATATCACCAACACCCTTTTTTTTCCCTGTCAAATATAAACTGTTTTTTTTTCTTAGTCTACATGTACAAGGATGTGGGCTGAAAAACATCTGGTGTCCTTGCGGCCGGGCTCGCCCTATATTATCAGGGTGTGGAATGAATCCAGACTTTTTAATAACTTCTATCTTAAAATCTTAAATGTATTTTATACAGTATTTTGAGATATATAGGCGATTTCGGAATGTATTTATATGGTATATGTACTATATGTTACACACTTTGTTGCTATCAAAGAACCTATATTTATTTATTTGAGTTAATCTGATGTGGTGTTTGTGGGTTTAATTATTTTTTCTAGCATTTATTAATATTCTTTTTTTAATCTTCATGTACAAGGGTGTGGGCTGAAAAACATCTGGTGTCCTCACGGCAGGTCTTACTCTATATTTGTGTGATGTATCTCGGCCGGGGGGATGTTACGAGATGAGCTCAGATCTTTTGATAGTCTCTTTTTAAAATATATTCCGCTTTTTATCCTGAGAAATATATGAGATTTTGGAATGTATTGAAATATGTACATACTATGCTGCCAGCAATAAACCTTCATTTATTTTCTCTTTAACCGTTTTATTTGTGAATTTATGTTTTTCTGTAGCTTGTACTATATATGTATAATGTATGTCTCAAATTCTGATAGCGCTTTTAAGCAACATACAAAAGCGCTATATACAATACAATTCCGACTAACGAAAGTTTGCAGCAGATTAAACCTGCCGACTGTCTTGGAACTTGAATTTCCTTGTCATCGGAATTTAGGGTTGTCTCTGCCTCTTGCACACGCTCATTGCTAAGCTTGCACACGCAAAAAAAATATTTGCATAGGCGTCTTTTATCATCAGATGGCTGTCAATCGTAGTTGTTCATGAAGGATGCCGACAATCATATTGTACTTGATCATGATCTGCCACATCCATATACATCGTCATGCATACTGTCCTATTATTAATTCTTTCCTTTATTAGAATTGTTTGTTAGACGTGGCACGTTTTTGAAGATTTTCTTTCATAACTTAGAGGAGGTGAAGAATTAAACCATCTTAAATTCTTCTGTTTTCCGTCATATATTGGTGCTGTTGTATTGGTGCTGTTATATTATTGGTGCTGTTCTATTGGTGATGTTATATTATTGGTGCTGTTATATTGGTGCTGTTATATTATTGGTGCTGTTATATTGGTGCTGTTATATTATTGGTGCTGTTATATTGGTGCTGTTATATTATTGGTTCTGTTATGTTTTCCGTCATATATTGGTGCTGTTATATTTAATATTTTCAATGAGAATTTTTTTCCACCACCATCATAATTACCATCATGCCAGGCACCTATTGACGCAGAGATCTCCACTTCATTCATTCTTGGCACACATCATTTGTTTCTATCATATTTGTACAAAGTATCAATAATACTAACTTTTCTATTATAAGGGTTTTCTTCTTTCCTTCAGAATTTGATTAATTTGATCGATCTTTGTTTTTCTAGATCATTCCTCACCTTCTATACTGAAAATAGTAAGCGTATTTCCTATCATAAACGTATTTCTTGTCTTTTATTGTCCAAGTAGTGACACTTTGGAACCAGTTACCAACTCATGTGAGATGCGCACCGTCAGTGGGATATTTTAAAAAGCGACTAAAATAATAACTCTCACTGTTACCAAATTTCTTTTCCTCTCCGATATTCTTCCTTTGCTTTATTTAACCTGTTCACCGCGTTAAAAATCAAATTCCACGAATCCTGTGCGCGGCACAATTTCAGCGTTTTTTAATTTCTAAGTTTAAACACATATTTTGTTTAGAACCACTGATATTTGAATACAACACCAAGTAAACATGACACTTAAGTAATTTTCTGATAATAAATAATAGTCATTACTCTTAAGGAGACTCATTAAATAAAGGAGATAAACTAAACATTACGTAAAATAAACAAAGGAATGCTACGATCAAATCAATGCTTCATGACACTCACCCAATCAAATGCATATAGCACTAGTAATGTTTATTTACGTAAGAGAGACTTAGTAATGTTTATTTACGTAAGAGAGACTCATCGCAGGACTCGATCCGCGCGACAGGTCGTTAATGCTGGAAATATTGAGAAACCAAAAAAATTCGGCGCTCTGTTTATTCAACAATATCTCATAAACTAATATATTATTTGACAAGGTTTTCAGAGATGTCGCTAGAATAAAGATTATTTTAAATTCTAGTTCAATTTTAATTCCGGTTTTGTGTCATTTTTTTTAAGTATTTGTGATTTGAAACTTGGATTGTCGTCAGATCACAGGCGTTTGTGCTCCCCGCGGGGAACAGGTTAATGATATCTCACTTTTATTTATTTTATTATACGTTTAAAAATTTCATAAAGGGGAATTATCATTCGATTTTTTTTGCGACCATCTAACTTCCTTTATTTATTTTTGTATGGTTGGTGGGAAGAGAATGCCACCTGGCAACAAGCCCAGCATATTATGTTTACAATAAAGTGTTCTTTTTTTTATTGCTGTTATTTATTTATATTGTTCATAAATTTTTTGCGAACATAAAATTTCGAAGAAACTTTTACATTCTGTCGCTATTATTTTACGTGCTTAACTATCCCGATTCTCCTTCACATCTTCGCGAAAAAATTCCAATTTCTTTCAAAACATATCCAGTTTCTTTCAGAACATAATCTTACATCAAGCGATGCGAGAATTCTTAGCATACAAGCACATCACACCACATTTTACACGCCACGTTTTACGCACTAAATTTTACACACCACAATTTACACACCACATTTTACACATCAAATTTTATACGCCACATTTTACACACCTTCATTTGCTGCTCACTCGGCACGACTGTGAAACGAACTTTCAAGATGTATTAGACGGGCATCATTTTTATTTACATTTAAGAGATAATGGAACAAAATATTACATAACTCAGAAAATCTTTCAATTCTAATATTTCTTTTTGATTTCCTTCCTTTGCATTGAACAAACTTCTTTCCTCTAGTTCTACCATTACTGATAGAGATAAGTAATTAATTTGTTTTTGTCTTGAAATTTAAACGAATATATTTTTTTGTAAAATCTGTTATTGATTAAAACAGTTTAAGGTATCCAAGTTGTGCTTATTGATTGAAAAAAATGGCTGTATAGCAATAAGTTCGAAAGATACACCAAAATAAATGAAAATATTAAAAAAAGAAATAATTATGTCTTGTAAGTTGGAGGAGATTACCACTTGGCGATAATCCCACCAGATATAAAACAATGAAGTGTTTAATACATAAAATACTACTTGCATACACAATTTTTGTAAATCTTTCATCGTTCATCTTTCTACGTGACCGAACCATATCAATGCTCATTGCTTCATCTTTTAGCATCTTCTTTAGGTTTAATTTTTACAAACTTCTATTTCGGTTTTCTTTCAAATATATATAACATATATAGGAAATATCTCCACAGAAATACGATAATTATATTCGAGTGGGAGTATGTTTCAAAGGACCCATTTTTTTCATGTCTCTGTTCAAATACAATATGTTTCATTAATGTTTATTCAATTAGACTTAATGTTGTACTCAAATTTTGATGACGTAAACATTGAATCTTTTTTTTTCGAATATAATTGTCGAATAGGATATCGCAATTCTTGCAATAGGGTAATAACCAATAAAAACACATTAAATCCTAGATTTTTATGGAATTCCGTTATAATAATGACTTTTAGTAAATATTTAAAATAGATTAAAAAAATTATAAACCTGTTATAACATTAACAATGGTTTCAATTTTAACTTTGAGGAATTCCATTAAGTAAAATATTTTTTTGTTATATTATACATACTGCCCCCCCTCTTATTTCGCCGAAAAATTTCAGCGTCTTTCCAATCATGGATTAGCCCTACGCTCAAACAGAGATTGTCTATTGGCCTTTCCAGTTTACCGATCCTCTTTTTTTACGTCATCCTTAACTGTCCATGCAGTGAGACTCTGGAATCAGTTACAAAGCAATAAAAAACTCGCTCCGTCCTTGGCATGTTTTAAGAAGCGACTGAAAAAACTCTTAATTTCTAGTCAGTAAAATAAAGCGTTTCATTCTTGATTTTTCTTTTCCTTTCCTCTCCAACATCCCTTCCTTTCCTTTTGATTGATGATATCTCACTTTAGATGAAAAAGAATGTTCGGATGATTGTCCGTCTTTGTGGGGTATGTGCTCACGTATGATATGTGTTTATGGATTTCGTGGGGATGGATAGTCATTTTAATGATTTATGCGACCATGTAACTTGGTTATTTTACTTTTGTCTGGTTGGTTGGAAGAGATTGCCGCCTGGTAAAGAACCCCAAAAGATTGTATTTGCAATAAAAGTGTTAAATAAACAAATAAAATACTTTTAAATATGGAATCTCGTTGAATCACATTACGGATATTTCTGTTATATTCGAGCATATCTTAAAAAAAATAATTATGGCCTCTGTGGCCTGGCCTTGTTCGAAAGATATTTGTCTTCCAATTGAGGGATTGCTGGTTCGATTCTCGTTGAAACCCAGATTTTATAATAATTATTCCAGTCTGGTTTTCACTAAAAGCCACATTGATATCATTATATTTTGGTTAAGAGGATACCACGTGATATTCCACCCACCAAGTTATACTGTATATAACGAAAGTGTCACATAATTAAATAAATATTTTATTACATTTGATTACAAACATTCACATGGCACCCTTCAACACATTAGAATTGGTAATTTGGGTGTGCTAAGGAGCATGCCCAGTAGACATATCCGGTATCGAGCCTTCAGGCTTATAACCACTTGGCAATACTGCCTCGAACGTGAAGAAGCATGATCACTTGTGAGTATTGTTATCATACTGGAACCCTTTTTTTTAGGGAACTATCGAAAATGAACTTAAACCCTCGGTTGAAAGTCAAGCGTCTTACCAACTAGGCTACGGAAGTCACCCATTATTATTAAAGTTTATTATTAAAACACAGTTTAACGAGCAAATTGACCGCAAAATGGGTTTAAGTATTATCTTAAGAAGTTCCTTGAAGGTTTCTATGTTCTCAGGTTTCCGTCATCTCTTAGAAAGTTCATTGAACGCCGTAGGGCCAACCCCTCCAAAGACTAGATCAAAATATCTGAGCCTGTCAACTCGATTCAAATTAACATAATTCAGACTCATGCCTCTCAAGTGTCAAATTAAAGAAATTACTTGGATTCTGCTTTCTTATCCTTCAGAAACTGAAGGAAATTCATTCAATATGGTGTACCTACTTCAAAAGAACGACGAAGACTACACGATGTTCCCTCAATTTGCCACAACCAGATTGTTCATATTTTGAAACCCAGCATTGTAATAGTCAAAGGAAGAAGACGGCTGTAAAGCCTTAAGTTGTCTTCCTTTCTCATTATTAAGGTGGGGAGATTTCCTGTTACCTAACATGTTTCAAAGTGGCTTTTCCCACTTGAGATTGAAGATAAGTTTTAAGGAAAACCGTAGCGTCTACCAGAACTTGCGCATAATTGTAAAACAGTACATTTAACATCCCGATGCAGCGTAAACTAACAAGAACGTTAACACCCGAGGTGCATATGTTTGAAAGTTCAAATTGTCACCTTGGTGAGACACAGCTAGAAGTTTGTCGAGAGTCTTTAAAAAGTTGGGGTGAGTAAATATGTATAAATATTTGTCGGGAAATTTTGTTTGTCCAAAGTCTTGAAAGAGTTGGAGTTAGTAAATGAGTATAAATATAGATAACTGATATCAAATTTTCCTTCAATCTTGACTGAACCACCTTAACTATAGCATAAAGAACACATTGAATAACTTGGAAATTACTATATTGATAAACTATGTTTCTCAATGTAAAGATAAAACTGCAAAAAATCAATATTTTTTCAGTAGACAAGAATTTTTTATGAATTAACGAGAAATAATATTGCTTTTTTCTTTAAATCTTATACAATATTTGAAAATTTTATGTGATATACTATATTTAAAAATTAAAAACGACAAACTCACCGTTAATAAGTTGCTTGTTATTTTAAATAATAGGTTTCCAAAATCTATACCAATCGCACTGAGACCTCTGTAGCCTAGTTGGTAAGACGCTTGATTTCCAACTGAGGGCTTCGAGATCAATTCCCGGTGGCTGCCAAAAAAAAAACAATTTCGCAAAAGCGTTCGTTTGCTAATAATACACACTTTTACTAGACGTGCGTGTTGTTACCTCATCATGTACGGTAATGTTGTTAATAAGTGCAATCACGATAATCGAAAACTGTTCTGCTGCAAACCCGATGGTTTGTTGAATGGGATCGAATATAATATTATCTCCCAGTAATTGTCTTTAATATGCCTAATCACCAATTTTGATAGTTAAGAATCTGAGAGTCTCCTTGAGTTTTTACTTCTTTTTTTTTCATCTGAATATTTGTTATATTCCAAGGCAAAATAGAAGGCCGAAGAGGTGTTGGCCGGAGGCAAATCTCTTGGCTCCGCAATATACTCGTACGTGATTGGACTGGCATAAGGGGCGTTGGAGATCTTTTTCGGGCTGCCGGGGACAAATATGTCTTCTCTCAGGTGGTATTTAACGTTGGGGGACCTGACATAACACTGGGAAGAAGAAGAAGAAGAAGATTTGTTATTTTAAACATTAACAATAACAAGTCATTAAAAAATTGTGTATTGATTAAATGGTTTAAGATTGTATCCGAAAATTTGAAGTAACAATATATTTTTGTAGCTACATTCACGAAACAAGGAGATAAAAAGATTTTTCTTAAATTGCTCTAAATGAACTAAATGGGATACTCCCGATAAGCAATATGATCAAATAATGAACGTTTTTCAACAGCACTCTAATTGGGTTTTTGATTTCAAAGAGTTATTTTCTTGCCCCGAAGCGGAGTTTTTCCAAGTTGTCTTAATCCATCATAATCATAATCTCTATAGATTAAGCAAAGGGTTGGAATAAATATTTGGAAGGCTTATTTTTTTTTTAATTTTAAGTAATTATTATAATACTAAAATAACAATTTAAAACGTGTTGTTTAGAGAGCAAACTCTCTTAAAGTACGCTTCAACTTAGACTTAAATTCACTATCGTTGATAAATTAAAAATATATATCAAAATAATATATACAAGTTGAGTTTACGTCAAGGAAGGCAGTGACTGCGGCCATTCTATTAAGTACTTCTTCACATCTGCATATATCCAAAAAATGTATTTGGTTAGAAAACCACAAACAACTTACCAAGGGAAGACGACCAACAAAAAATTCATCTTGACCTTTGCTGCACCCGTTTGGGGTTATGTGAGAAACACGGATCACCAGAAGCTTTAATGAGTGTAGAACAAGCCATTCAAGATCTATTTCAACACCCATCTCAAAACGCCGAACAGCGTAACCTTCTCCAGCATCGCATTTCAAATGAATCTGTTCTATGCCCCTCGCTTGCTCTCAGAGTTTAAGTCTCCGCGCCATATTGCGAAGTCGACAGACTTAACTAGGCCCATTTTCGTTGTGATGAAGTATATGTTAGAATTCAATGAATATTGATTGGAGTCACAACCTGGTGAACCCGCGAATAAACATATCTTCAAAATTTTAAAACCACTTGATGCACGTACTTGCTATAGAGTTTGCTTATACCCTTACAGTTACTCAGCTATGTAAGTGAAACGCACTCAATTGGCGTGTAAAACAATACGATGCAATCAGAATGCAATCGGTTTACAAATATATTACAGACGATAAGACGCAATCCCTCGTGATTGCGGAGCATTGGTACTTCATCTTGTCTTTGAAGGTCGCCTTTATACGTTTGAGCTCATTGTGTGCAAACAGTTGCCTGCAGAAATACACTGTCTTCATGTTAAATAATAGTTTGTTTTTTTTTTTACTAAAAAGTAGATTGTTCAATAAATATGTCAATTTTATAAAGGTAATTCAAAAACCACGTGCTCATGACAAAATATCTATATCCTGTCAGCCTAAAAAGATGCGACTGATATAAAAATAGGGCTTTCTCTCTGCAGGTCTTTTTCAGGGCAGCTAAGAGGGCACATTATGTTAACCATTACGTACGACAATTAGACGCAAGGTGCATGGCCGTACGGAAGGTCACCGGTTCTAACTCATCGGTACTTCCCTCGAATGACACGGGCATTTTTTCCGCGTAGTATCCAGGATTTAAGGATACCTATGACTTCGGTCATATCTATTCGTTCAAAAATAGACAACAAATGTGCTTCGATTGTCACGCTTCGGCGTGCCATACAGCGGTGTGGCTGGTGAGTTTACTGGAGTGCAACTGTTCACCCACTTAAAGAGGACAGAGGAAGAAAGAAACAAATCTCCATGGCACTGCTTCACTTTCCAACTGAATTGAAATTGGAATGGTGAGGGTATCCTCGCCAACGAGGCCCAGCAACGACGATGATGACGAGATGTGACATTGATTAAATGTCACCACACATGCACAGTGGTGGGTCCTTAGTGTTAATCCTCCATCTGAGGAAATTATTTTTAGATTTGATTTGGATTACCATATGGAAAGAATAGTCAAATGTCTCTTTTTACATATAAAAATTAATATTTATAAGATAACTACAGCTATTTCCAAAAAAACATTATCTTCAATGAGAATCTGTGATAACATGCTGGGATTTGTGCAAATGGTCACCGACTCGAACCCCGTTCTGTACAACTTCCTTAGAAAAGAATGGACATGTTTTGCCGTTAGTATTTCAAGGGATCATGGTTACCCATGGCAAAGGTCACATTGAAAAAAAATGGCAGTTAATCCATACAGATGATACTTGAAAGCCTATTTTTTTAAATTCCATGAAATATTTTTTTTACCAAACAAAATTTCAGAGTTCACAAGTTGAAATCAATGTTTTTCTGAAGGTTATTAGCTGCTTAACATAAATTATTAAAGCGTTATAAAAATAAAACAAAAAATAGTGTTTAAAAGATTTGTCGCGCAATCTCAACACTAGTAAAATGACAATACATTAAAGTTTGTTGGTGCCTACCTTAACGTATGGAAGTGAAACTTAGACTTCGCAGAAGAGGAATTAAAGTAAGATTAATGCTGTGGAGATGTAAGTACTGAGGAACACTAATAGAGTGTCAATTTATGAAAAAAGGCTGAACGAAGACATCTAATATCAATGCATTAATAAAATCGATGTTTTAAGTAAGATGAAAAAAGGAAATTTAAGGTGGTTTGGGCATGTGGAAAGAATGATTAAGCGAATATACAAGTCAGAAATGCAGGGTGTGTCTGAAAGAGATAGATTTAGGGAAACGTGGCTGGATCAAATGGTCCAAATTTTAAAAGAAGGTGAAATGAGAATTATGAAAGAATCATGTGAATAATGAGACGTGTGGATGTGAAAGAGGCGAAAGTTGTGTGATTGGATAAAAAAGTTCGTAACTCTAAATATTTATTCTCTCTGCCTTCCCTTCAAGGGACACGGCGTGATGATACGTGTATACAAAAGTTTTGCCAAGTGACAGGCTGCAACAGCATTAAGTTGCCGATCATTTGAATACCCTCAAGGAGAAACTGCTCTCTGAACGGCGCTATATAAATTGTACCTAATTTTTTATCATTTAATATCTGAGCCATTAAAACTTAAGGTTGAATTTGTGAATTTGACCTGGGAGATTGTTAAAGGTTGAAGAATTTGTGATGACTTCCGTGACCTAGTAGGTAAGGCCTTCCTTTTTGGGTGTTGTGGGTTATAGTCCCGTTGGTACCCAATTTGTTTTAAAAGTGTTACAGCTTGAATTTTCTCTTCAGAATTGTTTTACCTCTTTCTAATTGATTGAAAAAGATTGCAATATGGCAATAAAACTATCAAAGTACAACAGCTTGCTCACAATAAACAAATTAACGTTCATACTCGATCACGAGGGATGACCTATCACTTCAGTTGATAGCTTTACAAAATTCCTAGATTCGATTTGTCTTCTGTAGAAACATGACCGAGATCTTAACCATCGATGTGCGTTCTTCAACATATGATTTGCTCTGAGTAAAAATACAATGAGAAAAAATATGTCCCATGTCTCGTCACGAGAATTGGATGAAACAGAAAAATAAATGAGTATTAACAATAAATTACTTTCTTATTCCACTAATTACATTAATTTCCGATACACGTGTTTCTACCTCCTACTCTGAGGCTCTTTTCAGGCGGAATGATCCCAGTTTGTTATATTAGCAGTGTTAACATACGTTATATCAGACTATTGCCATGTTACACCGGAAGTGTGTGTGATGTATTGAATCAAAGAAAAATTTGCATTCTTAGGGTTTTTATTATTTCTTCGTTTTTGATTGTGGGTTTGTGTATGTCTTATGTTTCTAAATAATATTTTGACATATGTTAAACTTTTACTTCACTATCTTTGAAATTATGATTTGTTTCTTTTATATGGTTAGAAAAATCTACACAATTTTTCTAAATCTCAAGACATTGCTTATTTTCTTGTATTCTAGGCCCTAGGTTTTTTGTGTTATTTCACTGTGCGAGTATATATTATACTTTTATATGCACGTTCTACTTTATATATGCCACTTTTATTAAATGTTTCTTCATTGGCTTATAAGTTAAAAATCTTTTTACTTATTTATACTTTTGTAAGTGTTATAAGCAGGTCTTATAGTCACACAATTGGGATGAATGTGAGACAATTGGGATTATTCTATCAATGTGTAGAAATTTCCTTCAATCGTCTCCACAATTCTGTTATTTTATTTTGGGGTCAATATGTTATTTATAAGTTATGTCTTTTGTTTATTCTCTAATATAAACTAAACACAAGAACAATACTTTGCATCTAGAGTTAAGTAACCCTGCATCAACATGTGGAATGTTTCGATTCCGCAAAACAACTTACATCTTGTGCTACAAATGAGCTCACGTGTTTGTTAATTTTAAGATTTATTTATGGTATAAAACTATCGAAAAATCCAACTCTTTTTTAACCATGTAAGCGTTGTTTCACTGATAACAAATCTAGCGCTTTGCCACTATAAAATATGTGTTCCACAATTACGTAAGTCTACTTGGATAAACTTGGTAATGTTTTGTAATTGGATTTAAATATAATATTAAAAATGACTTATTATTACTACATTTCTTTTGTATCTACACTGTGTACATGTTAGTTTAAGATAAAGCTAAATATTTGTATTAACTTGTCATATGTGCAATTGTTTATAAAATATACTGTTGTGTCGTAAAATTATTAAACAAATAAATAAAGTATGCTTTATATTACATCATCCGTTTATTCATTATTTCTTACTATTTACTTTATTGTTAAGAATTCTTTGGTAAAGGAATCCTCGCTCAATTACATCTCAATCAGTCTCATTATCATTGAGTGAAATACTGAAAATTTATGAGACTGCAGAAGATTCAAAGTTTTAAGAATCGTAACGTTGGTAAATGAATGTTTCCTATATACATATGTAAAAATAACCTTTTTTTGCGGATTTTAATCATTTTGTTTAAGAAGTTGAATAAGTTATACTGTCCTATTTTAGTCGTAAATTTAATGTTGTCATTTAAAGTGCATAACACAATATATTTTGTGCAAGAAAATGATAAAGAAAAGAATAACGGTAATATAAAATGAAGATTTTAAAAATTTTAAAGAGTAATTTTGATGCAACATTTTTCTACACGCGAAAGCTTTATTTTATTGTTAATCACTCCAGTATGCTGCAAATTGAAATACGTCTGAATTGTAAGGAAACCAAGGGGGGTGCAGTGCTTTTTGTCGAGAACTCTTTTAGAAAAGGTCTTGAAATACTCTGTACTATTGTGGCATGATCCCCTCACTTTGGTCGACGTTTTTTTTCATTAAGTGAAATTTAAGTGCAGAGTTAAGAGCCAGAATGATTAAAATACTACAGAAATCGACTAATGTCCTCCACCAGAACGCCGCGCCGGTGAGGGAGTTTTAACTATGACTGAGAGCTTTGAAGGTAACTTACTTGTAAAGGACCCATCACGTTTTGGAAAAAAAAAATACTGCGTATAAATAGATTGAAATTAAATGTTACCCACACACACACACATACGCGAGCAGGCACGCATGCACGGACGCACACATGCAAAAACAATTCATTCACTCAGCTCTACCAAACACGCTTGCTTTGTATTGGTTTTACGGAAAGTAATTTCGTATTTTAAAGTTAAATTCAAGAGCAAAATTACACCTAATTCTTGTGGGCGGTAGTCTGCTATATATTTATCACCCAGCAAGTTTTCTACTTGAATAACGCTGGTTTTTTTTTTATCAATGTCTTGATTTGGTTATCATCAGTGGTAATTGGCCTTGCAGAGTGGACACCATTTTCGGAGTATTGCATCGCCATTAAGATTTAAAAAAAAACAACATTTAGCAATCACTTATTGTAACGTCAGCATACATTGTTAATTTTTTTGTATTTGCGTCATATTATTTTCTTTGCAGTTGTTTCAGTAGCGAGCCCTTAAAAAATAATTAACATTGTTCCATCTTCAAAATTTCGACCAAAAACCACACAAGTGATTTTAGGAAATAATTGTCGGAAATATGTTAAAGTATATGACTCTTTATAATAATATACATTAAGCGTGTGTGGAATGAAGTAAGTAACGAATTTTTTTTCCTATTTGAGAAATACGAAACTACTTTTCGGATAGTATATTTGATCTGATTCTTTCGTTCGTTCGTCATTCATTCATTTAAGTTCTCCAACAATGTTATATACATATAATTAAAAAAAATATAAATATATATTTAGAGTTATGATCTTTAATTTTTTCATCTCAAAATAAAGTCCTAAAAAATAAAGAAAATACCCCGTTTAATACGGTGATGAATTAATATAAAATAAATAATAACTTAATTATTAAAATGAGCTCAGCAGCGAAAAATATCGAGTTGCCACCCCCTCGACGGTGGTCGAGGTATATCAAAGCAACATTTATATAGTAGAAGAAATTCAATTACTTGATTATTCCATACTTTGTTTTCGGACAGCAGTACTGTGTTTGTCCTAAATTAAAACGCGGTATCCGATACATTTCTTCTCAATGCTTTTATTTTTACGTTTATTTTATATTTCAAATACCTGAAATATGTGTATGCACAGTTTATTTCGGTCAGTTCAACTACCACTTACGCTGGGATGGGTGTAAAAAAGTAAGTTCTTGTCTCCAGCGATCAATTGATCGTGTAAAGCGAAAATTATTTAATCTAAGCTGTTGGTAAAAAATAATATTCAATTCTTTTTCATGATCTATGTAATGGAGTTCATATAACAACAAAAAAATAAATATTATCGACGGTCTTCGTGGCTAGTTGTAAAGGGCTTATTTTTTAGCCCGAGGTTTGCGAATTTAATTCCCACTGGAACCTAAAATTTTTTGAAGAATTCTATCCTAATTCCCACTTAAGGCTTCTCTAAAATTTTAACACTTCGTTTGAAGAGATTACCACTTAAAAATATACTCTACAGGTTATACTGTACATAACGAAAATGTAATAACGATTTTATTTTTTACATTTCCTTCTTTCAAAGATTGACACTTAATCCAGCCATAGTTACTTTAGTCTTCCTCTACCATGCCTTCGATTGCAATTGGCGCTGTATATTTGTTTTGCTAGTTTTTCTTCATTCATTCGTTTACGTGCCCAAACCATTCCGAATTACTTCCTTCATTACATCTTACTCAACATATTAATGCCTTAAGTTCATATTGATCCTTAATCAGTTCATTCCGTATTCTGATATACTTGTAATTTCATGTATTCTTCCATGTGTCTACATATTTTTGTTTTTTTTTTTCAATATGTCCACGTTTCACTACCACATATTTAAGTTAATGTTAAAATACCGTCAGAAGTTAAATCTATAATAAATCTTTAGTGATTTATTTTATTTACGTCTTTTTTATCTTTTTCTTACTTATTTTTTTTAAAGACGTAAAGCTAAAACTTGTATTTTATCTTTCTCAATAAAAGTAATTAAGTAGTTTTATTAATGTTTTATTTCATTCTAATATACTCGTACAAGTGAATGGTTCTTGTAGAGGGGAATATTGAACTGAATCATAGAAGAAAAAATAGTTTACGCGAACCGCATGTCTATAGTTACGAGTCCTAATTTTTTCAATACATCGCCCCCGCCGAAGGAGACAATTTGAAACGACTTTTGGTTATTGGAGGCTTGAAAGAACGGCGCTAGAGACGATAATTTTCGATACATTGGACTGACCATGTAAAGTGTCGAGTGTAGAAATGGATAGGAAAGATTCGTCAATAGCTATCATGGGAGTCAAAGTTCAGTAACGAACGTCGTACCGCTCGTCCTGAAGACACAGAATATAATACAAATTCTAAAGTGTTATAAAATTACTTCCATGGTCAAGTTTTAAGGCCGCACGTCTTTTTACCATAAACTTCCAAGGTGATGCTGTATAAAAAAATAAAAATACATATTTGGGGAAAAAATTGTAAAAAAGGCTTTCTTTAAGTGGCCAAATAATACATTCAGGATCGACCTTTCGTGAATTATTCTCTATTTGTCGGATACTGTCTTTTAATTTGAGACAAGCGTACGTATGGTAATTAAATTATGAAAGCTACACGAGTTCTGGATGTAAATAAAGTCTTTGATGTTGTGAAACTCTTCTTTTCAGCAGGAAACCTCGGCAACAATTTGGACAGAGGTAATTAAAAAGTTGACCCTTTTCTGAAAAAGGGGTTTTTCATAATGGCTTTACGCAACAGTATAGGGTAGACAAAGAAGTGAGATCGCTGAAAGACTGACTGTGAATAAACATATTTTTTTAAGAATAATAATGATTTTAAGACACGGGATTTGAATACGTAATTAAAATTAAAATGTCTTTACTATTTATCTCTTAATTACCTGATGAATTGGGGTTTGAAATATTTTTTTTCTTAGATATATTCGAATAAAAATATAAATTTTCTTTTTAAACAATCCTTTATATATTATTTCTTAAAACCTTTAATGTGAATTGTTTACAATTTAAATATATATATATATATATATATATATATATATATATATATATATATATATATATATATATATATATATATATATATATATATATATATATATATATATATATATATATATATATATATATATATATATATATATATATATATATATATATATATATATATATATATAAAGTAATTTGCTAATTATACATTAATATTTTATTAAATTGAAACACATTTATTAATTTTAATAAAATTATTTGTAGTGAAACTCTAGACTGGAAAAACAATCAATGTTATCTCTAATTTTACAAATATCTCAGACATTCCATAAATATGCACATATATTGTTAATAGTTTATAATTAACCATATTAGTACACTGAAGTTGTGTTCAGGAAACACAACATCTGTTTGCTAACTAAACAAGGATTTCTAAAAAGTTCCTCATTTATCAACCTGAAATGATCAAATATATTTGCTTAAAAATGTTTTCTACTCCTGTTAGAAACAGGCGGAACCTTTTACAATTCAAACGTATCAATAGCAATTTGCTTACAACAGTTGCACACTGCAATTTATTAATTGTGAGTAGCAACAATTTAGTAACTCTTGTTTTGTGGATATTTTTAATTTAGCTGTTGTTGAGTTTAGAATAGTACTTCTCTGGCATTTAGCTGTTGTTGAGTTTAGAAAAATACTTTTTAGGCATTTACTCAATCTAAAATCTTGATTTGTAGATTAGTTGTTCCATTTTCTTTTTCTCTGAATATTTTTTTGACTTCTCTATTAGTCTCATACAATCAACAAAATTACAAAATTAATTGAGTTAAAAGAAAGAAAATATTTAATACAAAGTAAAAATTGAGTAATTAGTTGACCTGAATATTTTTTTAAATATTGTGTTAAACATTGGTTATTTCAAGCTCTGTATATGTTCTGAATTGATAGCTTCTAAATTTTGATAGTTTGTTTTGTTTAGTTAATTTTATTGTGCTTTGTAAAGAAAACTAAGTGACACATATCTTTTAAATAAATTAATATGTTTGCGAACGTTTTTCATGGAATGCTGCTCAGTGTCTTGAACATATGTTAACTTTTTGCTTTTCAATTAAGAGTAACTTTTCAAACATATTGGTTAATACAATAAATACCTTATAATATGTTGCGAACGTGTTTTATGGAATACTGCTCAGTGCCTTGAAAATATGTTCATTTCTTGCTTTTCAATGAGAAGTGACTTTTCAAACATATTTGTTAATACAATAAATACCATATAATATGTTGCGAACGTGTTTTATGGAATACTGCTCAGTGCCTTAAAAATATGTTCATTTCTTGCTTTTCAATGAGAAGTGACTTTTCAAACATATTGGTTAATACAATAAATACCATATAATATGTTGCGAACGTGTTTTATGGAATACTGCTCAGTGCCTTGAAAATATGTTAATTTCTTGCTTTTCAATGATAAGTGACTTTTCAAACATATTGGTTAATACTATAAATACCATATCATATGTTGCGAACGTGTTCCATGGAAAGCTGCTCAGCGTTTTGTAAATATGTTAACTTTTTGCTTTTCAATGAGAAGTAACTTTTCAAAGGGGTGATGAAGTGTGAGGGGTTTGATTAGCGTGATGTAACATATTCATATGTAATTGAGTGTCACTGTTTGTCAGGTTGATGAGAATAAATAAAATTTAAAAAATATTGGTTAATACAATAAATACCATATAATAAGTTGCGAATGTGTTCTATGGGATGCTGCTCAGGGTCTTTCAAATACTCGTATGTTCACTTCTTGCGTTTCAATGAGAAGTAATTTTTCAAACTTCTTGGCTAGTATAATAAATACTTTATAATTGATGGGCGTAAAAATAAACAAAAAAAGGTTTTGAGTTTTGAAAAATGCTGCCTCAAAGCGATATTTTGAATTTTATTGAATTAAAAACTTAATTCATTTACATTTAAAAAGGTTTGTTACAAATTCAATGTAAATTCTTCATTATAATTTCTTCAAGACGTGGAACTACGAAGAAATATCCAAGAGAAGAAATAACAATCTAAGATCAATAACTGTTTTGAATACGAACTGTATCAAAGTAAATAAAGTTCTATTGAAGTTACTTTGTTCACACAATAAGGATTCGAGAAATCCATAAGGGAATTGAAACTGGACCTGTTTGTGCTGGAATTTAATGTGTAACGACGTTTGTAATAAGATATAAATGTTATCTACAAGTTTATTTTTTTAAAGTTAATACAATCACTATTATAGAAGTGGTTTTCATTGCAATATTTGTTGCATTGCTCCCCTACGTACGCGTGTAAGATAGAACAGGAAACCATTGAACACGTTTTCTTTGAGTATCCTGTACGCACCGTATATGATCTTTACTCAATAGTAAATGTCAATATATCCCACCTACTCACACTCGCACATAATTATCCACTCATTAACAGTCTCTTATATTTTACTAAATTGACTGTCTGATTCTACTTTAATAACTGGAGTACTTTTCCTTCTCCTACTCCTTTTCTGTTATTTGTCATTAGCATAAGTCATTCTTTTATGTTATTTGTCATTAGCATAAGTCATTCTTTTATGTTATTTGTCATTAGCATAAGTCATTCTTTTATGTAATTTGTCATTAGCATAAGTCATTATTTTTGTACGACATAATGGCAAATTAATTAAAAAAAAACTATGTGTCGTATAAAAAACGGATTCAGTAAATATTCCCGCCAATTCCACCTTGTTTAAATAATCATTAATTTAAATGGTTGCAAATTATAAATCATATTCCCGACATGCAGCCAACAATTTTAAGGTGAAATGCCATCCAAAGAATATTTATTAAAGACGGCCAAATTTACAAAAACTTTTCACTAAATACAAAAGATTTTTATAAACCAAACTCCACCGTCAATAAAGAATATAAAAAATGAGGTCTCGTTTTTGGTACCCAGAAGCAAAACTGTTTTAATGAAAACACTTAGCCCATTGTTATTTTTCGTTCCAAAAAATAATAAAAAACTCATTCATAACTGAGATCGCTTTAAGCTCCGCTGAACTACCTTTATTAATTTCAGACCGAACCTCGCGGAGTGAAAAGTGCAAAAGATTTTTAAATGGCGTTTTTTCGGGTCATTAATTTGATGCCACCCTCTGTACATGCCTCCCTTATAGCTATAGGGGGTTGAATCGACTGTTTTCATAGCTGCTTGTTAAAGAATTAAGATGTAATTAAAGCACTTTATACATTTTTATGGATTTTAAATTGAACGTTTATAATAAAAATAGGAATTCACTCTTTTAATACGACGGTATGATTTTTTATAACCTTTTTTTACCTTTCTCGTAGGTCTTTAAGAGAGAAAGAGAATAGTCTAATGATTGTATTTATGTGTGGCAAGTTTTTTCTAACTTTAACGTCTTCACGGCCTTCTTAAGAACGTTTGTACGTATCATAAACTTTTGGTTTCGACATAGCAATCCTCGCCAAAATCTTTTTACAATATTTGCACCACTTAACTGCATTTTATTCAATTTTTAATGCAAAATTCGACAGAATTTTTTAAATGAAAAAAGAACGCAAACGTGTCAAAATGCATTGTTAATACTTGCCAGACAAATATTTGCTGCCCATCCAATATGGCAGAAAATTTAAATGTACATCGCAGGCAGTGTCATTAACGTGAAGAAAACAGATGGCCTCAATCAAAAACCAACAGCCCGCGAAATTAAAAAAAATCTCGTTCTTGATTGATCAAACCATGCATCATTTTTTTACATTCCTTCTTATAGCTTTATATCGTTAATTGTTTTTTAATATAATTTTATTGTAATTGGTCCCTCCTGTAAAACAGTGTTTTGATTGTACGAGTTTTTCATTAACAATTAAAAAATATGTTTTTCAGTAACTTCTTCATCATGATTATTGTTATTTATTTTTCATGAAGCTGAATTTTTATTTGTTTTTTTTTCTCATTGTACGAATAAGCGAAATCTGTAATGTGTAAATGATTATTTAGTAAATTATATGTTATTTAAATTGGATGGAGTTGTTGAAGATCTTCACCCATAATACTCGTATTATAGCCTCGAGACTAACCCGATTAATCACATCAAGTGTTCCAGGGATTTAATATATAAAGGGACTCCTCTTTAATATTACCAATAATCTGGACTGTTCTATATAAACATAATGGAAAGACGCTGACAATTCTCGCCGAAAACTTTCAGCGTCTTTCCGATCATGGACTATCGCTACGCTCAAACAAAGATTGTTTATTCGCTTTTCCGGTTCACCGCTCTTCTTTTTTTACGTCATCCTTTACTGTCCATGCAGTGAGATTCTGGAATCAGTTACAAACCAACGTTAGACTCGCTCCGTCCTTGGCATGCTTTAAGAAGCAACTAAAATTTGTTTTAATTTCTAGTCACTAATAAAACGTGTTTCATTCCTGATTTATCTTTCCTTTTTACTATCCCTTCCTTTCCCTCTGATTGATGATATCTCACTTTATGAAAAGGAATGTTCGGGTTGTTGTCCGTTTTTGTGGGGTTTGTGGGTGTATGCTTACGTATTTTTTCATGTATTTTGTGGGGATGGACAGCCATTTGAATGTTCTTTGCGACCATTTAACATAAATAATTTATTGTAATATATTTTTATCAAACACTGTTTATTCCACTTTTTTGTGACGGTATAACCCTACCGGTTTCAAGGCTTTCCCCTCATCTTCAGGGGAGCGCAACCAAGTCTTGTTTGCGCTCTCCTGAAGCTGAGGTGAAAGCCTTGAAACCGGTAGGGTTATACTATCACAAAAAAGTGGAATAAACAGTGTTTGATAAAAATATATTACAATGTCTTTTAACCTCCGCAACGTTAATGCCTTAACTATAAAAAACATATAAATAATTTACTTTTGTCTGGTTGGTTAATAGAGATTACCGGCTGGCCACAAGCCCACCAGATTGTATTTGTAAAAAAGTGTTAAATAAATAAATAAAATAGATAATTCTTGAAATACCGTTTACGCAAGGTGTATGCATTGCAACCATGGTCATACCTAAGAGGATTTAAGGCACAGCTTCGCTGCAAGACAAATCGTTGGAAAATCACGTTAGGATTACTCACAAATAGGAGATTTTAGACCGAGGACCGATTGTAATGCTGCAGTTAGCTCCCCGATAAGCATATATTTTCTATATGCAGCTTTTCATGTATGTCAGAGGCTTAAGAATTAGTTCGTGATAAAACGCTGAATTGTGTATTGTTAATGGAATTATTTTCATCAGACAAGTCACTTATTGTGATTTACAAAATCAAGCATATTGATGTCATGAAATATTAAATATATCACAGTTATCTGATAAGGCAAGATTCAAGATATTATTTTTTTTTAAATATAGACTTCTTTCAAAGTTTGAAAATACAACGCAAGTGAAGAGTGCAATTTTTACAACAAAATCAACTCTTTTCGGTGGAGTTGAGGATTCATAAAAATAAATGAGTATATTATCTATATTTTGTGGTTACTAGACACGATGCAAAAAATCACGACATTTTATAAAGGCGATGTCCCTTTATGTATATTACATTCTCCTTGACTTTTTCTTCTTAAATAAAGCTTTGAAATTGATGATGAACATAACATAAATTGTATGAAATATGATACAATTTTTAACAGGATTTAGTCTCCATCCTTATTGGTATTGACTACTTATATTTCAGGATATTTTTGCTGATGAGTTTGATCAAGTAAGGTCCTTGATGCTTGTGATAATTGGTCTACTTTTAAACAACATGCCTTTGAGTATTATTTGTCCTTCTTTAATTCCATCATCTTTGTCTTTTCCTGGTTTGGATTTAAATATTGTAAGTGACTTCGGTCATACAAATTTTAACAAAAAATAATCTAATTAAAAAAAAAACATGAATGTGAAGGGATGGCGTATTGTTTAGCAATACTATTTCGTTGTATACGTTAAAACTTGTGGAAATGTGACAATCTCTTCCAGCCAACCGGAAAAGTGTTAAAGAGGCTTTAAGTGAAAACCAGTCTAAAATCCTTTAAAAAAGGGTAATAATGCAAATGAAACCCGCAACCCTCGGGCTGGAAGACAGCAGTCAAACGAACAAGGTTAAGGAGGGTAAATTAATCATCATTCCTCTGACCCTATAGTTTAATATCCTATCAAATTTTGATGTTCGAATAGTTGATATTTTTCTTATTGGAAATGTTAACCACAAATTCTTAAATCACTTATCATTACTTTTTAAGATAATTAAATATTCAGAAATGGTTAAAAGCAAACACAGGTAATAAAAAAAAACATAGAAGGGTACACAGAAGCAACCATAGAAGGGTACAAAGAAGGAGTCATTAAGAGTTGTTAAACTATTTTTCCTCCAGTCAAAAAATAATTATAAAAAGAATGGTTTTTCTGTGATAAAATATCGAATTTCGAAAGAACGGTATTAATTAAATAATCTTTTTTTTTCAATTTGTTTCGCTTGTGCAAGCTGTTGGATTTCAAAATGACAGGTGAGAAATGTCAATTAAAATCCTTCGAGGAAAAGATTTGACGACAGCTTAATTTATTGGGTGTTTGACGAGGATTTATGACAGCCGCTTTAAATTGAGGTAATTATCGAAAACGAACATTTCAATGTCTTAAATGGCACTCCATTAATAAAAAAAAATACTTTAAATGCTTTCAAGTTGTGCGAAAAGAAAATTTAAAGCAAGTCAAAGAAAAATTGTCAATTAGGAAATTGAATAAAGCTAAGAACAAAGGAAAACATTTATTATTTATTGTCAAGTATAAATAAATTTCGTTTGAATTGAAAGGAGTACAATTTCAACATAAATTCATAAACCAGAACTTTTGTAGATAAAAATAACCACTTTAATACGCAAGACCTGTAACCAAGTGGTATCATTACTGAATAACAAAATTCATACATTTTTTTTAAATTCTTAACACTCATCGGAAATATTTACATTCTGCATTCAAATAAATACTCACAAATCTCGGAGAGCGACATATACAATTCTTATAGCATTATAATTGTATTACCCCAACGTTATAATTATATCACCATACGGAACATATGTAACAGTCCAGGACAAGTCTTCTGTGGAATTCATCGCAAGATCTGGTATACCACAAGGATCTAATTTAGGTCCCCTGCTATTCCTCATATTAATAGACGATACCCAAAATTCGATAAGTAACTCGGCATGTTTATTGTTCGTTGACGACTTGAGTCGAGTAGACTCTTTGATTTCCTGGAGCAAAGTCATCTCCTGTTCAATATAAGTAAATGTTTCTTGTATGTATCCTATAGTCAATCATTTTCATCAAACCACCGTCAGTATACTAAACAGGGAGTAGCATTAAACAGAGTTTCGGAATTCAAAGATTTGAGCGTAACCGTTGATGTGGGACTCACATTCGTAAACCATTTCTCGCTTTTGATATGGGACTGTTACAAACTATTTGGTTTTATAATTATAATATCAAGAAAATTTAACTGTACTGATATCCTTCGAAACTTATAAAAATATCTGATAAGAACCAAATTAGAATATGCATCTGTAGTTTGGGCTCCTCATCAGCTCAAATACTAGTATAAAGTAAAACAGTACAAAACAAATACGGAAAAATCCTCAGATGTCTATGGTACAGAACAAAGGGCGATTACCCCAAATATGCTCACCATGTCGAACTTATCACATCAAGGTGTGTAACTATAGAAGCATCGAACCAAGAAGGCAAGAATTCATTGCAATATTCCTACTAAACGTTTTTCAAGGTTATTTTAACTTCCTCGTGATTCTAGAATCACTAAGTTTATATGTACCTAATAAATATAACCGTGCAAATAATCACTCTCTGTTCAATATACCAACTTAACAGAACGAATATCATGGCTAAACAATCAGTCACGTGTGTTATAGAGATGTTGAACCAACTGAATGACACTGTGGATATATTCTCGACACCGCAGCAGTATGAGAAGAATCCTGGCTGATATTCTTCCTAACGAATAAGCCCCCTCTAAGAAATTTTTCACTTTTTATTTATTTCTATTTAAAAAGAAAATTCATTAAATTTTCACATAAAACATATTATCATTTATAAATAATCCAAAGGATTATTAAAATCCCAGTTACCAGTGTTTATTTCATGCACAGTTTTGTCATATCGTTAGGTAATTGAAAGTATATTATAGACACAATATACGTAAAAAATAAAACACTCGTTTCTAAGACAATTCAGCCAACATCGTCCTAAACTCTGACGGTGCTCAACCAAATATGTCCCCATGCGAGCAATAGGATGTATATAAATTTTTAATCATACTCTACTATATATATTTGTCATTTTCTCATACATCTACGTGTAAGCCTTCAAAAACTCTCCAATCCTCATTTTTTCCCTGTCGAAGAATCACCCTGTTATAAATTCTTTCACTTTAGAAGGCATGATAACACAAAAACCCTCACTCTCCTTCAGAAATCTGTTTTTAATTCTTTGTACAAGAAGTTTTACGAATGTATTCCTCCACCCAAATGATGTGGGTAGCACGTGTATGTTAAACGTATTGCACTTTTCTAAGAAAAAAAAAATCGAAATTTCGCTTTTTTGGTTCAAAAACCGCGACATTTGCTTTTTACAAAAATATCAATATTATTTGACCGCTTTTTACAAAAAATATCAGTATTAAGTGAACGCTTTTTATAAAAATGTCAGCAATACTCATTAGGTAAAAGTATTTTTAGTTTTATTTTTCATATTTTTATCATTTCCAAATACTATTGTTTCAGTCCAGCGGGAGATAATAAGATTCTTGGATAATTACTTTGGTTGAAAAAATATGCAATCTAAATACTATCAAAGTAAGAGTGGAACATGAATTACCAAAAGCTCTACTGTTTCAGGCATTAAACGAAAAGTAAGTGGAATAAACAGTGTTTGACTAAACAAATTACAATGTCTTGAAACCTCAATAGTGTCAATGTCTTAACTATAAATAATATAAAAATAAAGTTGTAATTTTTTCCACTTTAATAAATAAATAAATACAGGTTTATTGATAGCAACATAGTATGTTATGTACATATTACATTTAGATATATTTCAAGAACACATTTAAAAGATAATACATTAAAAAATTGATGCTATCAAAAGGTCTGGTCTCATCTAATAACATCCCCCCGGCCAAGATACACCCCACCAATATAGAGCAAGCCCAGCCACGGGGACACCAGATGTTTTTCAGCCCACACCCTTGAACATGTAGAATAAGAAGAGAAAAAAAAACACAGAAAATAAATAACTGGCAAAAAAATACATTCAAGAGAGAAAACATTAAAAATGTCCGGGCTCATCCCACAAACATTCCCCCGGCCGAGATACACCCCATCAATGTAGGGCGAGCCCGACCGCAAGGGCATCGGGGGGCTTCCAGCCCCCCGCATATCTAGATCAAAATACAAAAAAAAAACGTAGGGCAGAAAACAAAATAAAAAGTAAAGTAACAGGCTATCGGTCAGCAAGAACGAAAAAAAGAAAAGCCTCAAAGGAGTCCAAATTTTACAAAAGTTAAATGACAAATAAGAAATGATGTTCACACATAAAAAAAAACATGACACAATACATTGAAATGGTTAAGCAGTAATATAAGAATGAAAAAAAAAAGCAAATAAGATATCTATTAACCACTAAGAAACCCATTAACCACCCAGAAGATAACACTTTAGAGCATCTCTGAAAGTACAACTATTCACCCGCTCCTTCAAGGCCTGGGGCAACTCACTCCAGCATTTGCTGGCTGAGTATGAGAAGGATCCCTTGAATGGTGTTTGATTATGGTTTGGGATCAGTAATAGAATCTCTGCTTCTAGTTTCGTAGTCGTGAAAGTTTCCAGCCCAATTCAGTTTTTCTAAGAAATAAAGTGGCATTTTTGTACTGGTAATTTTATGCACGAGTACGCTTTAACCTGTACTTTACGTAGAAGTTGGTTATTTGTTCATAAAATTATATTTTGTTTTAATATTGATAAAGGTTATGTCCACTTTTAAAATACATGATAAACGAGGGTGGAAATAATGCTAGATAAATACTAAGTAAAGAATAGTTGGACCAAATGTATAATGTTTTGAAAGAAGGAAATAGAGAAAGTCAGAGAAATCTTATAAGTTGTATGATATAATATTACTCCATAAGAAGTCGTGATAATTTTCGTCTTCCATAACCAAAATTACTAAAAGTCGAAATAATTTATACTGTAATATGTTATAAAGGCTTCAACATTTTTAAGAAAATGCCATAAAGTAAAGAAGAAACCTAGAGTATACAGACTTTTCGTTGTGTATGTATTGTTAAATATGATATAGATAAAGGTATTGTTGAAGTGAAAAAAAGAATTGTAAATATAAGTTCTCAGACGTAAAACGAAAGATTCAAGTTAATAAGAATGAAATAAGTTCATACTGTTTTCCCAAATTAAATAAACTATTTGAGATAACACTCAAAGAAAGTTAAAATGATAGTTGGCTTTATAATGTCTACAGAGACTTTTAAAAAGCTCATTTCTGAATATATCCATTGACCCGTGGACTAAAGTCGCCTTGTGTGTGAAATGCTTTTCATTATCCATAGTTTTGTTCAAGAATAAGGTACTGAAAAATCAACATTAACTGGCGACAACGCAAGTAACTGATGTTTTAATTAAATAGATATTTGTTGATCACTGGGGAGTTTACTTTTTGTATTATTTTTATACAGGTACTCGTATATTTATAGGCACAATGATCCGAAGATTAATGTAAGAAAATTACATTTGGCAACACAAAAATATCATAACACTGCAATTAAGTAAATTTTCCATAAATCACAAACCCCAAAAAATATCATAATATGAAGTAACCCAGTTTTAATATTTGGGTATAGATTTGCTTAGTCGTCCGGATCGCCCACATAAAACTGGCCAAGTAAATTAAGGTGCCGTTGTTTCGAATTGTCAAATTTTTTAAAATAAAAACATTGTCAAAATAATAAAACAAAAAGCAGTCAATAATAATAACTAATGGAATCGAGACTAGAGTGGCTAGAATGAAGACTAAAATCATATCGGGATGTCTACAGATAAAGAACAATGTGACAAAACGTCGACTTTCATATCTTAGAAATGTTTAAATTATGAGGTAGATGGAAAAAAGCAAAGAAGCAGAAAGTTCACTGGCCAAACGTTTTTACACTTTGTTTTTAAGTCATTCAAATTATCTTTTTAACGCATCAGCCAAAAGCAATTCATTCTAGTCTTACATCCATAAAATGATAAACCAAATCCTTCGACTCTTTCCATTTAATTGAAAATAAGATTCTTTATCACTACAGGATGAGAAATTTTGTCTGTTTTATCAATTATGTATTTTGTGAGGACTATATTTGATAAATTGCTTAGTTCACGTCCTCGATATTGTAAATTCCCGACATATCATGTTTTATGAAACACGTGGTCTCGATCGATGACTGACCATGCGCTTGCTTTGAAAACAAAAATATCAAAATATCATAAAATACTGGAATATTCTAGACTACTCCTAGGTGGTCACCGCTTCGGGGTCCAAAAACCTGTCCCGAATTGTAAAGAATTCCATTGTCATTGTTTGTTTAAATAAAAGGGTTCGATAATAAAATCTGCTTTTGTGTCGAGACACCGCTTGCTGTCTGTGACAGCCAGGTATATTTCCTAGAAACATCTTCTCAATGACGACATCGTAAAGTACAATTTTTGTTCACGATTGGCGCCACTCGTATTGGTAAGAGAGATAGAAATAATTGTCCTCTCTCTCTCGCGATTTTCTTGCAAAGGGGGAGCAATAGCTCTCCAGCTCCCTTTTCCATTCGAGACTTGGTGCTGGACGGACGTTGCTTCAACGCGGCTCACACGGAATACTACCCGTATTCATAGCTGCATTTTCTCTGCTGTATCACAAACGCTTCAAGACGACATCTTCAATTTTGGGTGAATATTATTTCCTTGTATTTAATGCTGGATTTCGTGACAGGACCTAGTGGCCCTGGCTTTACTTAAATTCAATTTGCTATTGTAAACCCCCTTGTTAGAATTCACAACACAATCTACGAGCCATTGATTCGGGAACCGAACTTAAAACTTTTTTTTCTTGATATACGTTCAAGTTTTTTTAGTTTTTTTTATTAATCCATTTATATAATAAACTGTTTTGTTTTTAAAATTATATCTCGTTTAATTGTGCCCCTTGTCCCGCTAAGAATTGAGAGAGAGTTACTCAGAGTACCAATAACCCTACGAACTCCTGAGATCAAAGAGGATTTGTTCCTTTTCACCCGGCTGAGCAGAGCAGGCGTCACACCTGGTAAGATTGGAGTTTGGTAAACTTGATTTACGTAAACAAATGTGTACATTATATTATTCTAAAAACTAGGAAAAGGTGTGACAATTTTTCAAGTTAAAAATTACATCATCTACATGAATCAACCAGTCACTCAACCAATAAGGAATCTGCAGTCCGCGGAACTGGGAACTTCAGCGTATTCATATTTCGTCAGGAGAAACAAGTAATATATCCATGGAAAACCAATGCTGGCCACCAGAATACGTATTGTATATGGTGAGATATGGAACATCTACCACAAATCTAAAATTTGACACGACTTTTGGAATGAAATTCAATATCTTAAAATACAGACCAATAAAAGTAGGAGAAACATTCAACCTTCATTGAATTCATATTGGATATAACTTTTAAATTTATTATATTCATATACGTTAATTTATATAATTTTGATAGTGAGTAACAATCTGATGAATTGCTTCATTAGTTCAATATAGTTAATGAAGTGTGAATAAGGACAAAGAACAAAAAAAAATGACTTTAAAAAACTACTTTCGAAAACTTTCACAAGTTGAGAACTTCTGATTTTATTGATAACGAGTTATAACATTAACTGACACAGTCCAATATGTGTCGAATTATTTGATTTGTAGCGAATATCTATTGGGATATACTGATTGGAACTATTATTTGCATAATTCAGAGAATTCAGCACCATTTTGGGCGAAACAAAGGTTCTTTGAATATGAAATTTACAGTGACTGTAGAACAGGGTTGTTCAACTTGTGATATTTGAAACAATTATAATTAGTACAAATTTGAAAAAAAAAACGCTCAATCACTGTTAAAATAATATTATTTCGGTGAATTTATACGAGTATGCAGACCGAAATATTCACGAGCAAATAATGTTGTAATTTAAGGTGTTGATTTATGCTAAGAATATTAGCAAGTGTCGATCAGTACTAAATACGACCTCACATTATAAGATTTTGGTCCCGTATTGTAAAATCCAAAATTGTCATTAAAATTATTTCTTATTGTGTCTCACCCTACAATGACGTAAAAACTACTGTTTCCGGCATAAAAGGGGGAAAAAGGAGGAAAAAAGGAAGAAACCTATTTTTGGCTGATTTACAATGGTTTGATTTTTTTCAAATGTTATTTTGGCTGTACCTTTATATTACGGTCAATGCTTTTTTTCATATATTTTATTCCATATATTTTTTATGCTATCTTTATTATATTTTGGTATTTTTTGTTGGGTTGCGTTGCATTGCATCATTCTGTACATTGACTGTAATATAATTATAATATATTTTTAACAAAATTATGTTTTATCACCCAGAAAGCATATTAAACGTTTGTATGTATGTATGGAAACCTATGTTTAGATGCAGATCGAGATATTTTTTTTGAATACTTATTTTCAAAGTTAGTCCAAATTAATCATCTCGTGGATGACAAATGAAAGGCAACGAACCCAGATCCATTAAAATTGCGTGTCTAGATTAAATTACCTGTTGTATTTTCACAAATTATGTATTTATAAGATTTCTTGTCATGTATCACCTTTTCTGGCAATTCAACACTGTTATGATTTTTGTCACCATATTATATTGACTGTTATAATGCCAAAAATGCTATTATAAGAGTCAATATAATAAATGAAATAAAAAAAAAAACACAATTTTGAATAATTTCATGCATCAATTGATTAAACTTCCAAATTGTAACAATCAAATAGAAAAGTTTAAAGAAAGAAAAAAACGCAACCTTTATTAGACGCGGTAAAGATATGGCATTTAGAAAATTAAATCTGTCTCGTAAAAGACAACCAAAAACAATCTAGTCTTATTCTCTACCCCACAATTGCAGCCGGGATCCTTCAAAACAGCCGGTATCCTGCAAACAAAAGACAACCAAAAACAATCTAGTCTTATTCTCTACCCCACAATTGCAGCCGGGATCCTTCAAAACATGCATTCTTTAAATGTGACTATTTACGAGTATTACGCGGTGGCCCATCCGCAAGCGACGCATGATTGGCACATGTTGTTCATTCCTATAACATCAAACCACGATTTCAGAAGGATTGATAACGGGATCGATTTATGTCTAGAGTTGTTTTTTAAAGCAGTCAAATACAAATGTTTCGTCCAACGGTGCCAAGCATTGTGTTTAATATGATTTCCAAGATCTGTTATTGGCTTAGAAAAATCGAGAGGTCGATCAGTTGAACACGCTTCCTTTGCTATGGAAGCGATATTTCACCCTTGAGGAGAATTTGCTCTCTAAACGGCGCTATATAAATTGTTTTACTATTCTTATTATTATTATCCCGTGATACCAAAGTGTTAAGTTAATCAAGCTATGTTAGATAAACATTTGTGTTAGTTGATATCGAGTGGAATAAATAAACTTTGATTGAACAAATAATTTCTTTGTACAAGTTATTCAAAAATTTATCTGAAGAGTTTTTAGGAAATTATGGATATTAAAAAAATAACTATTGTGTTTGAATAAAATTTGAGTGATAAATTATGATTTGTGTATATTAAATTGTTATATTCATGACTAATTACTTATGTCTCGTTGGTCGCTATTTAATTATAGCATACAAGAGATATGAGCATTTTCAGGGGCTATCGCTCTTGTTAATTCAACTTCAACGTCGCGTGTTTGAATTTCCCTCTATACGACTCACCCACATAGGAAACCACAAGTATGTTATATTCCTAAAGTAATAAAAGCACTTGTTATAAAATTTAAATGATTATTTTCTTGGATCTTCAATATCTTAAAAAATGCTTTTTATTTATTCTGTGGTCTTTGAACAAGTTTTTAGTCTGTGGTCTTCGAACAAGTTTTTAGTCTGTGGTCTTTGAACAAGTTAGTGATAACGAAATTTTACGTATTAGTTATACACGTTTGACTTAAAAAAAAAAAAACGATGACGCGGTGGGAGCGAATCCTCATGACTGGCGTACTAGTGTTGAGGATACCACTATCATTATTATCATTACCATTATGATATGCCCCTATTGAGATAGGCAGAGATAACAGTTCGTTACTTCATTATTTTCTGACTCATCATTTTCTTCTACCACGTCGATACATCTTGTGTTACATATGCTCATGTTATAAAGTCTTTTCACTCTTTCTCTCTTTCAGGATTTTATTTATTTAGTCATTCCAGGCATTTTCAAGTCTTTCGAAACTTCTCGTTCCTTATATAAAACTTGAATAAGCGCTCTTTTGTAAATCTTTCATCACTGAACCATTTAAATGCTCCTTTTTCATTTTGATCACTACATATTATTTCACCATGACCTCATTCCTTACTCATTAATATATTGTTTTTCAATATATCCTACGCATCCCTGCCATAACTTTATGTGGTGTCCAAGTTTTACTGGCATATCTATATATTGAGCCTAATATTATATTATAAACAAACAGTTTTACTTCTCTTGGAATGCTCCGTTCGGTAAATATTTTAGACGACTCACTATTCACTCTATTGCCTGCTTCAAGTCTTCCTTCAATATCGCACTAAACGTTGCCATACTCGTACAATGTGAACTTGTTTCCATGTTAAAAAAAATTCACAAGTTCTAAGGATTCGTTTATCACTTTCGGGATTAAAACAATTGTTATTGATTTAATATACACAATCACGCTATGTTCGTTTTGGGATAAGTAAACATGGTAAACATAAACACGTTTCTATTCAAGTATGGTGCTTTTGCCTTGTTCATATCCATAAATTCTGTCATACATGAATTTTTAATTCTCAATCTTTAATTCAGTTTTTTTATATAAATCTTTTTTTACAATCATCGGCCGCTATAGTCTAACGGTTAGAATCCAACGCAAATTCAGTAAGAAAGCGAAGCTGTGCCGTAGAGTTTGTTTTTAAGTAAATGAGCCGTCAACTTAAACCAGACAACTTACCTGCTACTCCACTGTATTGGATTCAATGGCATACCGAAGTGAAACGATTAGAGCACACGTCAATGCTTTTTTAACCTTTCCTTCCCTGTGATGTGTAACTAGTACATATTGCTTCTAAAAACTTTAATATCTCTATAAATATAATAAATACTGGGTTCAGGTTCTAGGTATTCCTCCGAAATATATTTACGCATTGAGTGAAAAAATAATATTAATAATACTCGTAATTAGCACTTATCGGCCACATCAGAGATATTTTGTGAAAATCGGGAATAAATTCACCAATACAATCAAACGTGTGCCAGTGCGTGATGTAGGTATATTTATTCTAAAACCGCTATGGGTGAGGAAGCGACGCTATTCAAGTCTCACTCTCACTCTATTTCGGTATATGGGAACGCAAGAAATAGAATCTCAGTTCACAGTTGTTTCTTCCTTTGAGGTATAACATACCCAAAGTTAGTGTTCCGAGTCTCGTCTTAGTAGCTCGCGGGCTTTCGTTTGACGTGGTTGCTTTGCCCATTTTGTGAACGTTGGCCGATGTTTTTTCATGTTTTCAGCAATTAAATTTCAATTATTATCACTTTTGACTTCAAATTTAATTAATTTAAGCAAATATTAGGTCCTTACATATGAAATTGGCGTTTTGCCGTACTGGCAACTTTGATCTCAAATATCTTCTCTTTGGTTAGGAATTCCAAATTAAAATTTATACAGCTATTTACTCAAGTATTTGTGTTTCGAAAATTATAATTTATTTGTTTTTTCCTCAATTGTTTTTTTTCTTTGCGTCACTGTCAGGACTGTATTTGATAAATTGCATAGTTCACATCCCCGATATTAAATTCCCGACATTTTATGCTTCCTGAAACATGTGTCTCGAAACAAAATAATTTAGTATATTTTTAATACTGTCGCTAAGATTAAGCCAATAAAAGAAAAGGTTCTCTTAAGTGGTCACCGCCTTGGAGTACAAGACTATATCCCGAATTGTAAAGAATTCCATGGTCATTGTTTGTTTAGGAAAAAGGGTCTATAATAAATTCAACTTTGTTTTGGTTATACAAATGGAATATTGCACTGCCAACTTAGGTGGTCGGCTCGGGTTGTAAAACTACATCCCGGATTGTAAAGAATTCCATGGTCATTGTTTGTTTAAAAATAAAAAGGGTCTATAATAGAACCTACTTCGTAGTTATTTTCTATTGTAAAGATGGAAATTGTAAGGCCAGTGGTTTCGGCTAAGGAATAGGACCTACGGTCCTATTGTGAGAAGACAAAAGTGAAATATCATAAAAAAAATCCATACGGCTCAAGATGGGGTAATAAAGTACTGTCTAGACGACGACCCTTTCTTGCCGAATTGTATAGAAATACCGATCAATTGTCCTTCAAATAATCTCGGGTCTAGCCGGCGGCTATAGTATTTTATTTAGTGACAAAGAAACGTAGCTTCTCTTTCTCGCGAGGTGGGTATAAAAGGCCAGAAATTTCACGAGGAGGTCTCTTGTGCCACCAGATACGACACGGTTAGGACGTCTCTCCAGAAACAGTGTTTGTACGGAAGACAGTCAGACTAGTTTTCCTCGTATATCGCAGAAGTCCAGGACTCCAATTACAATTATCGGTGAATATTATTCCTTTTATCTTAATGTTGGATTTCGTCCCCACGTTAAAACCCCCGATCAAAGTAATTTCAAATTGTTATTGAAATCTCCCTTGCTAAATACAACACAGTCTTTCTAGCCAATTTTAAACTTTTTTCTTGACATTCGTCAAGTTTTTTTTCTATATTTTTTTTCTTTTTTTCTTTTTTTTTCATAATATAATAAACTGTTTCATTTAAAATTATACTTGTTTAATTGTGTCGCCTTGTCCTGCTGAAAGTGAGAGAGAGTTATTCAGAGTTAAGGGAACCCAACAAACCCCTGAGATCTAAAAAGTACTTGCCTCTTTAAGAAACCGGCGGAGCTGAACGGGAGTGTCATACCTCATATGATGGTAATGTGTTATAACTGATTTATGTATTGAAATCTGAAAATCCTAATATTGTTTTTTTAAAATAGGAAAGAGGTGTGACATCACTCAGTTTACAAAATGGAAAACTTGAAATATCGCGTTATTTACGAGTACGAGTTCCACCGTGGCACCAGTGCTGCAGAAACGGCTCGAAGGATTAATGATGTGTATGGCGACGGTGCCGCAAAAGAAAACACAGTGCGTTTTTGGTTCCAACGTTTTCGTTCTGGAAATTTCGACCTGCAGAACAAGCCCCGTGGAGAAAGTTGATAATGAAGAATTGAAGGCTATTGTGGAAGTGGATCCATCGCAAACCACGTCCGAGTTAGCTGCAGGCTGCGGTGTTAGTGATAAAACTGTTTTAATCCACTTGAAGCAAATTGGGAAGGTGAAAAAGCTTGAAAGGTGGGTACCTCACGAATTGAGTGAAGCAAATCAACAAACGCGCGTTGACTGCTGCGTTGCATTACTCAACCGGCACAATAATGAAGGGATTTTGAATCGAATCATTACCTGTGATGAAAAGTGGATCCTGTATGATAATCGGAAGCGCTCATCGCAATGGCTGAACCCTGCCGAACCAGCCAAACCATGCCCCAAGCGAAAATTGACTCCAAAAAAGTTACTTGTGAGCGTTTGGTGGACTAGTGCTGGTGTCGTTCACTACAGCTTTCTTAAATCTGGCCTGACGATTACGGCAGATGTCTATTGTCAGCAACTGCAAACCATGATGGAAAAGCTAGCTGCTAAACAACCGAGGCTGGTTAATCGCTCTAGGCCACTGCTGCTTCATGATAACGCTAGACCACACACTGCACAACAGACGGCTACCAAATTAGAAGAGCTTCAATTGGAAGGTCTAAGACATCCACCGTACTCTCCGGACCTTGCCCCAACAGATTACTATTTTTTTCGAAATTTGGATAACTTCTTGCAAGGGAAAAAATTCAACTCCGATGGGACAGTCCAAACCGACTTCAAAGATTTTATTGATTCCCGTCCGAACGGGTTTTTTAGTAAAGGGATCGATGAACTACCTATGAGATGGCAAAAGTGCATAGATAGCAATGGTACATACTTTGATTAAATAAATATATTATATTAAAAAAAAATCAACTTTATGTTCCTCCCAAACAAAACGCCAATTTCATATGTAAGGACCTAATATTATTATTTTTCCGATTTTAAATCGCTCATTTTTACATGTGTATTGGTGTGTATTGAATACACAGAACCGGAACGCGCGATATTTTTAGCACCAGAAGGGAAAGGTTAAAGAATATGCATGACCGAAGACATAGACATCCTTATACGCCGAATACTAGATGAGAAAAATGCCTGTCATACGAGGAGAGTATCGCAGCGCGGGGTTCGAACCGGCGACCTTCCACACGGAAGTCTAGTGCGTTACCGCGCGGCTATGTACCTCATGCCTCAAGTTTAATTCTTGGTGGATTCACTTTGGGACTGGTCGTTTTGGACTGGTCGGTCGTCTGATTTACTCTTAGATCGTTTACTTCTAAATTTATATTTTTCTGTAATTTATATGCTATTGGCCATAAATTATTCTAGTGCCATTAAGAAGAAACATAGCGCTTTATAAAACTCTGCATAGCAAAAGGCTGCAGCAGATTTAACTACCGGTCGTTTTAGAAGTATAATCTTATTGTCATGGGAACTTTGAATTTTATTTGTCAATACTGTATGTTTGCTAACGTGAAACAGTTTGCACACTATACACCAAAATACGCACAGGTGTCCTTTATTCACAAGATGGCTGACAATCCTCTCGATCACGAAATAAAGCCCATCGTATTGATCTAATAAATTGAATATGCAATTTATACGATTTACTGAGAAATATTATGTTGCAAACTATAAAATGTAATTTTTAACTTATTAAGAATTTATTTAAAACCACATATAAACTCTTAATTTCTAGTCAGTCAAATAACGTGTTTTATTCCCGATTTTTATTTTCCTTTCCTCTCCACCATCCCTTCATTTTCGTTTGATTGATGATATCTCACTTTATATGAAAAATAATATTCGGGTGATTGTTCGTCTTAGTGGGGCTCGTGGGCATATGCTCAAATATGTGTTTATGGATAGTCATTTGAATGATTTATGCAACCATGTAATTTACTTCATTTACTTTTGTCTGGTGGCTTGGAAGAGATTGCCGCCTGGCAATAAGCCCGCCAGATTGTATTTGCAATAAAAGTGTTAAATAAATAAATAAATATATGTATAAAGTTGATTTGAATAATTTTATAAAATCAACACTACTAATGTAACTTTTGTGATAGGTAGAGAGAACAGATCGCAATTTCATTTCACCTCAACCCATGTTTCAATTTCAACATACAAAAATAATTTTTACTATTACTCCTTTTTGGATTTTTCCTATTACTTGTTTCTATTATATTTCTGTGTTTCTATTATGTTTCCGTGTTTCTATTATGTTTCTATTATATTTCTGTGTTTCTATTATGTTTCTGACTCATAAAAATTACTTCGATTAGCAAGTTTTTGTTTAATTTCACGTCTGAATCTCTCTTAGTAGTAAAAATGTTGAAAATAACTCAATGACAAGAGTTCGACGAAGTAGAAAATTAAATGTGCATAAATTGAAAATTTGTAAATCGATATTGTAACCAAGCTTCAAATACAAATTTCAATATATTTGCGAAGTGGTTTTGGAAAACCGTGGAGGCGTATTTTGATGACAGGCGAATTCTATACAATATGATAAATACAAGATTATAAATAAAGTACATATTAAAAACCATATCTTTACCGCGTCCAACTAATGTTGCGTTCCTTTTTCCTTCGTAGAACTTTTTCACTTATATATCGATTGGTAAATTTTTTAAGCTTAATCAGTTAATACTTTCAAGTGTCTAAATTTGACATTTTTTTTAAATAGTTTTACTATGTTGACTCATATAATTGCATAGTGAATTTAAATTCGTGGCACAAATCATCCTAGTTTGAGTGGATTGCATATTATAAAAACAAAAGTTTTGGTTGGATAGGGTTTCTCGGAGTTTTGTATATTGCGTGGTTTGGCTTATGATGCAAACGTTTCAGTTTTTATCATCAGGGCTTGTTTGTTGTTAACTTCACTGTTGATGGACTCGCGCCGGATACTGTGTTACACTTTCGTTGTATACATTACAACCTTATTGCAATGTGATAATCTGCCAAGAAGTCTGAAACGAAAACCAGACTGGAATCCTTTTTAAACAAAATCTGGGTTCCGGCAGGAATTTAACTCTGGGCTGAGAGACTTTGTTTATATTGTTTGGATGTTTATACAATCCTATTTCATTTTTGATTAATTAGACATGATAACTTGGTTAGCCGTTTTTGGTCCAAATGACAAACGGCTATTGTTTTTGGTCACCATTCTCGCTGTTTGTCCTGCACACACTCTCTAGCATCCATAGTAAACGAATCTGTAAAAACTGAAATCTGGAACGGCCACAAGAAACAAGACATAACTGATAAGTAGAACCGCAAAAGTCTCAAAATACATTAAACCATATGTTGTTTTATTTTGGAAAAAAATACTTGTTGATTTTGAATAAACGCTTCGGCGTAAAGATAATAAAACGCTGTAGAAAAGCGTGAATTGATGGGGTTACAGTGTGTGACTGAATACGGAGTGAAGTGATTAGGGATGAATGAGAACTTAAGGATGATGTGATGAGTAAGATCCTTAGGTAAAAAATATCATCCTTAGATAGTTTGGCGACGTGGAACGAATGAATGAAGAAAGACTTACAATATACTCGTAAATATAAAGTGCATGCGAGAGGAAGCCCAAGCACACTGTGGTTGGATTAAGTGAATGATATTTTGATAGAAGGAAACAAACCGATCGTATCATTTCGAGAGAAGAAAAACTATTTATTTATTAATTATATAAAAATGGCTATTCATAATGGAACGTTGTTTCCAATATTACGATACACAATCAAAACTTCGATGTTATAAAAAAGTGATGAAAGTAAAATAAATGGAGAAGAAAAATTATGTGAAAAGTAAAAATATGTATATGAGAGTATAAGGAATAAAAAAATTAAGGTTATAATGAAGAGAGAAGATTCAGTGCTTAAGATGACGAAATTATCATTGACTTGGACGGTAGATGGAACGAATTATGAAAGATTTACAAAAAATAATTCACGCAAGTAGTTTGAAAATACTCGTACCTAGAAAAACGTAGCATGAACAAATTAATCAATGCAGGGAAGAGAGTGAAAAAGCTTTACAATATAAGTACGCATGACACGGTGTATAAACATGGTAGCAGCGAATGATGCTTAATTTACTCGAATAAAATAATGTTTAGATCTATTATATTTGCCTATCCCGACAGGGATATGAATATACTAGTATTTTCATCAATATTTAAGTACTTATGTATCCTAATTAAAACTAATATTTAAGGAGCTTCCCTGGATGAAGTCCCCTTTCCTGAAAAGGTGCAGTTTGAACTGTGCTATCTGGCATTCAAAACTCTGACTGGGTATTCCGATACAGTACATGAGAAAATTAGTATTAGGAATGCATCCCCTTGAAAATACACTACCGTCTAGTTCAGGCGGTTAACAAACAGAGTTTTTTTCGATTTATCTTGACTTATCACTTAGTGATTATAAAAATCTATAAAAATAGTTGGTAAGAAACTAAGTGTTGTGTGCTTGATTTCCGCTGAAACAAAGATGTTTTTAAAAAGGATTTCGGCGTCAATGTATATTACACTTTTGTTATATACATACTGTACACTCTGGTGGGTTAATTGCCTCGTGAAAGTCTGTTCACACCAAACAGAAAGGTGTTAAATTAAACTTTAATAAAAACTAGACTGGAAACTTTTTTTGAAAAAGTTTGGGTATCAATGGAAATCGAAGTCACAGCCCCCGGGGCGGAAGTCGTGTGTCTTACAAATCAAGCTACGGAGATAGTCTGGTTTTCATTTAAGGCATCTTTAGCATATTTTTATTTGGTTGGAAAGGATTGGTACATGACAATAAAACCGCCAGTTTGTATTTTATGCAATGAAAGCTTAGTACAATGCAATACGATGATAATAATTAATGTGGATGATTTAAACATGAAAATAATTTAATAAGTTAATATTTTAACAAAATAAAAGAATTTATCTGTACTGTAAAAAAAACCGTCGAGATGGTAAAATTTTTCAATATGTTAGAAATTTCTTCTAAATAAACCTTTTAAAAAACATAGGACCAAATTTCATTACTTTTTATTCAGACAAATTTTCTTTTCTTAACAACAACATAAAAACTTTACTGACATACTTAATTTTTGTATAATGTACTTAATTTACCTGATTACAATCAACGTTGTCGCTATATCACGAAAACAAAGGAGATAAGAAAAGTTGTTTTCAACGTTTTTGTTAAAGATAAAATGTTATAATACTCTTGAAAACCACCAATAAAGACCTTAAATAAAAAAGTTTTACTATAAATTAGTAATGTTTTTGGAATACAGGGGCTATGTTAAAAACAAATTTTGCAGGTAACTTAGAAACTTTAGAAACAAAAATCAATAATAATATTTTTTTCCATATTAATTCAAATCTTCCTTTGCTAAGTTGGTAAAATGCTTGTCTTCCAGCCCGTTCGATTCCTTATAAAACCCAGATATAAAAAAGGATTTCAGTTCAGTTTTCTTAAGCTTTTTTTAACATCTTTCTGATTGGCTGGAAAAGATTTACCAGTAATAATAAGCCCACCAGATTAAACAGCATACAGCCAAAGTGAAATATAATACAATTGTACTACACTTTCTTGTGTACAGTTATAACGTGACCGGGAGACATTATTGTTTTCTGCCCATTTTATGAAGCTTGCATGTTTAGAACGACAGGAATAGACGCGGGACTCATGGTTCGTCATAGTACGTGCTGGAAATACTAGCATATGAAGAAACAACGGCACTTACACAAGTTTAGCGTCTTTTAATATTGTTTCCAGATGAACTCTTTTCCAGACTAGAATCCTGTTTTCCCCATTACCTCAGAACATATGAAATGAAGGTTGGGTTGTTTTTTAGTATATACGTCCAATATTTATTCTGTCGTATTAATAGTGTTATACAATATAGCAAAAAAACTCTTTCAATAGCTTACAAAAATTATTCACCAAAGTATAATTTTTGGAAACAGCAAGTGTTACATAGAAAAATATATATGTTTAATACGTGTACTTATGAACTTAATAAGAATTTTAAAGGTATTATTTATTTAAATATAAATTATTTCAACATAATTATTATCTTCTTATTCAACTTAGTTAGCTACTCCACTGTTGTCTCACATATGATAATAAGAATCGATCTAAAAAAATAAATATGTAGGAACCACAAATATCATAATCATTCTTAATTATTAAATTAATGAGGTGCTAAGTCGTACTAATAACGTGTAATTAATGAGGGGCTAAGTCGTACTAATAACGTCTTGTACTTAATGAGGTACTAAGTTGTACTAATAACGTGTAATTAATGAGGGGCTAAGTCGTACTAATAACGTCTTGTACTTAAGAAATGTCACGAAGGTGTCGAGGTACTCAAAAACAAAAAGAAGGGAAAGTGTTATCAACAAAGTCACCATCCCTTAAACTAAACTTGTTATATTTTTTGTAATAATAATAAAAACAAACCGGAAAGAAAACCGTAGAAAGCTTACTAAGAGAAGACGAACTACAAAGAAACCTTTGTAGATCTTCCGATATGTGAAAGTAACACATTCGGCTTTAGGTGAAGTGTATGTGTGGATATTATTTAACTGTCAATAATAGTGGATTTGAATCTCGAGTAAGAGCGTTCTTGAGGAGAGTCTGCTCTCTGAACAACGCTGTATAAAATGTACTTTTATTGTTTTTATTATTAGAAAGAATCGAGTTCTGAGCAACAACACATTTAAAAAATCCTCTCTTTGTTGTAGCTTACCTTAAATATGTGGTCTGGATTTACAAAGCATGTGACTTATAAATAAGAGTCTAGCGCAGATGTTTTAAAATAAAAAATTATCCTCATAACTAATGAAATGAAAACCCTCAGAGCCATTGCTGGAAAAACGTTAAGAGGCAAAGTTAGAAATTTAGAAAAGTTAGAAAAATACGTATCCGAGAAATAAGCGAAGCAGAAAATATTGTGAGATTGAGTAGAAACCGTGAAAGATACTTGCGAGGCTACGTCGAAAAGATGGATAACACGTGGTATTTGATGAAATACCCGCTGGCAATTGTCTCCCAGGAAAACCTCGAAAAGTATGGAAGGATAGCTGTGAGTCAACATTTCTAGAGAGGCAGTTTTGATGGTAGCAGACTACAGGTCCAACTTAAGATAAAGAAGAAGCTGTAGTCAACGAATCTTTTATTTTTTCTTTGTTTCATTTTGTTCTTCATTCGTTTATGGTGGAACGTGTCATAAAAATTTCAGTGCTATGATGCAGTGACACAATTTTTTCGGGATGCAACACAAAAAAAGTTTATTCCTCTCCCTGTTTTGTTTGCGGATATAATAATTTTCAGGAAAAGGAGTTCGCTTTCTTTCGTTTCCGAGTATTGAACACATGCACGAGTGAGATAAGGCGTTTGTTTCAATTTGATTGCAGTTAAGTAAGATAAAATTACATGACATCATGTAAAAGCGTGTTTTGAAACATTTCAGAGCCGTAATGATATTAAAAGGGCAATTTATATAGCGCCGTTTAGACAGTAAACTACCCTCAAGGGCACATAAAACTCAGATTACTATCCGATAACCAGATTTTCAGGTCCTTACATAATTCTCAAAAAAGGAAGAACTTTACTTACTTAGAGGCTTGCCAAATTAGCTGGAGTAATTGTTCACCCAGAAAGAAGCGAAGTTCTTGGAGGGCAGACTTCTAAACTTGTCCGAAAGATGGCGTAAGGTAGTGGAACAACGCTGCAGACAACATAATAAATTGTGAACTAAAAAAAATGCATTTGAAGTTGATTTAAAAACGCAAAATTACTTTTCGGATTACCTTATTACTTTAAATTATCATCAGACAAATATTAGAGATGTTGTTTGTATAAAAAAATATGAACGGATACAAAAGTGTACTATAATACATATTATAAGATGAAAATTAAATTGAATTGATGATGTGTGTGATATTGGAGTCTGTGCCGTTTTATTCTAATAACACCGACGACATGGTAATTAGTGTTCGTGGGGAGTAAAACTTATTAACAGAGTTTAATAAGACACCTGCATCTGAGAATTAATGTTGCTAAATCCAAAGCAACGATGAAGAATGACCGATTGGAGTAAGTTGATGAATTTTAATTTTTAGGTAGTATTTTTACCAACGATCGAAGAATTAAAAAGGATATCAAACGGCGTGTAACGATAGGATACAAAGTCAACGGGGCTCTTACACATAAATACTTGAACCGGCTAGTATTAAAATCTGCTGAGACGGTAGTTCACAATAGTATTGTGGTATTAACTTGGATACATGGGAGTGAAATGTGAACGTGTAAAAAGACTGAGAATAGTTAAATAAATGCTGGAGACAAGCGTTCATCGGCATAAATACGTGGAGTGACTATGTATAACAGAATGAAGGGATATGGAATGAATGTGAACTTAAGGCTGATGTAAAAAAAGAAAACGAAGGAAAGCACGCTGAGATGTTTTGGGCATGTGAAACAAATTAACTTAGAAAGACTAACAAAACAAGTATATAGTGCGTATGATTAAATTGCGAGTAAGAGGAAGATCAAGGAACGTATGGTTTGATCAAGTGAATGACATTCTGAAAGAAGGAAACGTTGAAAGTCAGAGAAATCGTAGAAGTTGTGTGAGAAGGTGTAAAGAGGTTGAAGGGGCTAATGATATGTGTCGAGATAGGAAAGTATGGAATTATGTCATCTCTGCCTACTTCGATAGTGAAATGGAGTAATGATATGCATGTATGTAATAATGATAGAATAATAATTTATACAGCACCGTTTAGAAAGCAGACTAACTCACCGTTTAGAAAGCAGACTAACTCACCGTTTAGAAAGCAGACTAACTTACTGTTTAGAAAGCATACTAACTCATCGTTTAGAAAGCAGACTAACTCACCGTTTAGAAAGCAGACTAACTCACCGTCTAGAAAGCAGATTCTCCTCAAGGGATTCGAACCCACTATTATTGATAAACATTAAATAATAAATATATTTACGTTGAGTTTATGGATATTAAGTTCAGCTGCAACCATTCGATTAGGTATTACCCTGCATCTGCATATATTTAGAAAACATATTTCTTAAAAAAGACGCTGAAAGTTGACTAGACTAAGGAAAAACGAACTACAAAGTAACCGATATGTGAAAGTAACACATTCGGCTTTAGGTGGAGAGTTGTGAGCGTGTGTAGTATTATATTATCTAGTATATTCATGTATAACCATAAAATCTGATAAGACCAAAACTGTTGATATATCCGATGAAGAATAATCTTGCTTATTTAAGATTTAAAATTTTCACTTTACCTTTACCGATTTAAACTATTGAATTTATTTGATCACACTGTGAACGTATTTTATTAAAACCTGTAAGTTTTAAAATTAAATTTAAGATTTATATTTCAATTATTTTCATAAAAAAAAATTAAATCTTGACCCTGCTATAAGTAGGCAAGTATTTTGTTAATTTTGACAGTAAAAATGTATCAGAGGTAACCAACTGTAGAGCTTGATGTGCGAGTTCATAAAAAAAGGTAAATAAAAAAAATGCCATCCTAAAACTACTCAACCTTGTTTTTTTTTTCATTTTATTATTTATGCGACAAATATCTTTCATTTAATGCACAAATATTTAATAAACATTTAAACCATATACGAGATAATAATAATATAAATTCCATAACTTGATATAAAAAAAACAATCCTCAATTCTGTCCACAACCCCTTTCATCGCTATCACTGCTGCTAAGAACTTTCGACAAGCTTTCGTATTTTATTCATTTCAAATATCCAGAACTCACTTCCTGAGTCGCTTCGTAATGTTGACACCATTGTTCATATACAAGTTGACTTCTACCTTAATCAATTTGAATTGTTTAACCCGTTGTAGTCAAGATTTCATTCAGGATATAGTACCACAACCGCACTGGTCAAGATTACGGATTATGTGAGACGTGGAAGGAGCTTTTAACAGATGGCATTATTATGTCTATTGGATTTTAGAAATGTATGTTATTCAATACTGTAGACTTTGATCTGCTTATAATACATCGATCAATAAGGCCCGGAACTAACTACTAAAACAACATTTGTTTGCCCAAAATTCTTCTTTATTCATCAAAATAGTCTCCTTCAAGAGCGATACATTCATTCCAACGCTTTCCTAACTTTTCTATGCCAGCCGTGAAGAACGATTTATCTTTGGTTTCAAAATAGGCGTTAGTTTCGGCAATCACTTCTTCATTGGAGCTAAATCTCTTTCCCTGGAGCATCTTTTTGAGGTCTGCGAAGAGTCAATAGTCGCTGGGGGCCAAATCTGGAGAATACGGTGGGTGCGGAAGGAATTCGAAGTTCAACACATGCAATTTGGCCATCGTTACCATCGACTTATGACACGGTGCATTGTCCTGATGAAAGATAACTTTTTTTTGCAATTTCTGCCTACAAACGCTCCAATAACGCTGTGTATTATTCGCTATTGATGGTTTTTCACTTTTCAAGGTGATCGATGAATATTATACCATGCGCATCCCAAAATACGGAGGCCATAACCTTCCCGGCCGACTATTGAGTTTTTGGTCGCTTCAGACGACTTTAACCGGCTGCTCTCCACTCAGCTGACTGCCGATTTGATTCCGGAGTATAGTGGTGGATTCAAGATCCATTGTCACATACCAATGCAAAAACTCCTGTTTATTTCTCGTAAATAGTGCCAAACAGCGCTCTGAATCATCGATGCGTTGTTGTTTCTGTTCCATTGTGAACAAACGCGCGTTCCATTTCGAAAAAAGCTTTTTCATGACCAAATGTTCATGCAAAATAGTGTAAACACTACCAAATAATATCTTCGGGATGTCCGCTATCTCACGCAACTTTTACTTTGAGATTTTCCATCACGATTTTGAGTTTTTTTATATGTTTTCTGGTGTAACAGCCTCTTTTGGACGACCAGAGCGTTCAGCATCATTTGTGTCTGTACGACCGCGTTTGAAATCAGCATACCACCGACAAATGGTTTTTTTTGACGGAGCAGAGCCCGGATAACACTTTTCAAGCCATCGCTGAGTTTGAACAGTATTTTTTACCATTAAAAAGCAATGTTTTATCAACACACGAAATTCGGTTTTTTCCATTGTTTTGAAAATAGCAAAATTAGCGTCACTAAAACACTGTAATTCTATAACACAATATCGGAATGTCATGAAAGTTTGACACGTAACTTCTAAAGATTGGTACTAATTAAGAATGGTATGGATATGTTATTAGAGGCGCCATCTGTTGTTTAGTCCCGGGAATTGTTGATTGATGTGCTAGCTCGAATGCGTTCATAACGATTGACCGAATCGGCCATTGTTTGGTTTTCGAGCTATTTAAAAAGAAGACCACATATCTGAATGGATGATCTCACTGCAGGCGTTCTCCAAGGTGGAATTTTCTCTCTACCCCTTTTTTCTACATTCATCAACTCAATAACATTATCTCTTAAGTGTTCTTATCATCTGTATGCTGATGGATGACTTGCAGATATATATTCATTTTGATCCAAATTGCTGGTTGGTCGCTGAACTGGTTGAACGCGACAAATATAAAGCCAAATTCAAATACATCTCTCTATTGTTTAATATCCGTGACTGTCCCCCCCCCCTCTTATCATGCGGAAAATTTTCAGCGTCTTTCCGATCATGGACTTAAACAGAAATTATTTATTGGCCTTTCCAGTTCACCACTCTTCTCTTTTTAGATCGTCCTTAATTGTCCATGCAGTGAGACTCTGGAATCAGTTGCAAATCAATGTTAGACTCGCTCCGTCCGTGGCATGCTTTAAGAAGGGACTGAAAAAACTCTTAATTTCTAATCAGTAATATAGCGTGTTTCATTCCTGATTTTTTCTATCCTCTCCACCATCCCTTCCATTACTTTTGATTGATCTTACTTTTTATGGAAAGGAATGTTCAGGTGATTGTCTCACGTACATGTTTATAGATTTCGTGGGGATGGGTAGTCATTTTAATGTTTTTGTCAACCATAAAATTTGCTTCATTTACTTGTGTCTGGTTGGTTGGAAGAGATTGCCGCCTGGCAATAACCCCACCAGATTGTATTTGTAACAAAAATATTAAATAAATTAATTTATAATCAAAGAGACAATAGCAATTATAAATTCATTTGTTATGTTGCATCAGGATTGTTGTAATTCTATTTATTTTGATCTGCCTGATTATCAATTTTTTAGACTGAATTCTGTTTTTAATGCAGCTGATAGGTTGATATACGGTGGCCATACATTTTGTCAAATTAGTCCGCTTCTAAAAATTCTACATTGGCTCAATTGTCGTGAACAAATTGATTTCAAACTTTTTCTCTTTCTATTCAACCACCTTAAAAGAATGTCTTCATTTTATGTTTCGAATCTGCGTCTGAGAGATTGAGAGAGGAATAGAACATTGAAGTCAATTTCATCTTCATCGAAATAATTGATTGTTCCGAATCGATCTAATAAGGCAGGGTATTATGACAAGGCTTTTGCCGTTGCTAGTCTTGTGGCGTGGAATGATCTGCCTCTAAACGTTGCTAGTCTTGTGGCATGGAATGGTCTACCTCTAAGCGTTGCCAGTCTTGTGGTGTGGAATGGTCTACATTTAAGCGTTGCCAGTCTTGTAGCGTGGAATGGTCTGCCTCTAAGCGTTGCTAGCCTTGTGGCGTGGAATAGTCTGACTCTAAGCGTTACTAGCCTTGTGGCGTGGAATGGTCTGCCTCTAAACGTTGCTAGTCTTGTGGCATGGAATGGTCTGCCTCTAAGCGTTGCTAGTCTTGTGGCGTGGAATGGTATGTCTCTAAGCGTTGCTAGTCTTGTGGCGTGGAATGGTCTGCCTCTAAGCGTTGCTAGTTTTGTGGCGTGGAATAGTCTGCCTCTAAGCGTTGCTAGTCTTGTGGCGCGAAATGGTCTGCCTCTAAGCGTTGCTAGTTTTGTGGCGCGGAATGGTCAGCCTCTAAGCGTGATATATATGAGACAATTGTTATTAAGAAGTCACATTTTTTAAAATTATATATGAATACTTAACACACCAACTATACTCCACCATTCCATATCGGAAGTACTAAATATTTTTTTTTATGATTCGTCTTACCTTGGTCAGTTTTTTGCGGTTTTCTTACCAAATATGTATTTTTTAACATATAAACTGACGTGGAAAATTACCCAATCTAACAGCCACTGCCATCACCTCTCTATCTTGATACTTAACTTACTATAATATATTTCTTCACGTAATATTTTTAATCTGTCAACAATAGTGGGTACGAATATTGAATTAGAGCGCCCTTCAGGAGTGTGTACTCTCTAAACTGCTCTATATAAATTCTCCTTTTATTATTTTTATTATGATATACCATTTATAAGCCAGGTAGTATTTTATGCAAAAAAGTAAAATATTGTACAATTGCGGCAAACATTTAAAAAAATCAAATTCGTATTTTTTTGTTTTGAATTACAGGAAAAAAAATAATGTGATTGCTTGGAACACATTTCTTATAAGATTCGATTTGATTCCAACTTACACATTTTATTGGCTAAATATTTTTCTGTCTTTGATATTATAAACAAATTAAAAATAAAATGGTAGGTTCGATCATTTTCGCATACTTACGTTTGAGATAATATGTGAAAATACGTATCGCGGGTATTCATTTAATTAATGAAAAAAAAACAAAGTAATTAATATGTTAATCATACATTCTAATGTATAGTTCCGCAAAGTTTAATCCAAAAGCTTTCATAAAAATAAATACTTTGCGAGTTGGATCATTTAAGCATACACTCGTCGACGTTTTATTTTATTTATTATTTTTATTTGACATATTTCTTGATGGTTGTCTTCCCCTGATTTGAATTCTCAAGTTTACATTAAAACGCTCAGGTCGTTAAATTTTCGCACAGGCGCCATAAAAAAGGCAATATTGTCACACAACATGATTAATACGGTCGGGAAAAATGTAAAAAATGTACTTATGTAAATTAGCTTCTGTGTAAGGGCACACGCCAAGGGTATCTAATTGCGAGACTACAATTCCTAGGAAGCTGACGTATAATTACTTGAGTTTTCTTTTCAAGTAAACATACCTGCATATAAAATACTCGCACGGTACCCTTCAACACAATCCAATGAGTGATGCAGACTTGCTGAAAAGCTTAGTCAGGAGAAAGCTCATACTTCATTATTGTACTTATTGGCGGCCGTGGTATAATGGTTGCTAAACACGCTAAGCAAGTATGTGCATCAGGTTCGATTCCTGGCTGATTCAATTTGGGACTGGTTTTACTCTTAGACCATCTGAATTTATTGCTTACTACCTTGATCAAAACGTTTTAGGACCGGCCACCGTGTGGTGCTGTCAGTCACCCATTGGAATTATTTTTTTTGTTTGGTTACCACATCTATCATTGACACTTTCCTCCAAATTTCAGCGTCATAGCTTGACATTTATAAAAGTTACGCTGTACTGAGTACATATCTACCTTTCTGCGTGCTTTCGATTTTTTACTAGTTTGAAAATGGCATCAACTGTGCATCAACGAGTTCGCATTAAATTTTGGGTGAAAAACGGATTTAACGGTTCGCAGACCTTGGAAATGCTAGAGAAGTGCTTTTTGGTGGCACGAACGCTTCAGAATTGGTCGTGAGTCGGTCGAGGATGACGAACGCAGTGGCAGTCGAAAACCGATGAAAACATCGTTAAAATCAAAGAAATGTTGGCCGAAAACCGCAAATTGACCATTAGAGAGCTGACAGAGGACTTGAACATCGTTTATGGATCCGCTCAAGACATTTTGGTTAGTGATTTGGGCCTCAGACGTGTCGCTGCAAAACTGATGCCGAAACACCTCAATTTCATGCAAAAAAGGACCGCGTTGAAATCGCGAAAGACATGAGTTTTTGACCAAAAACAACACGAATACTATCCAACAGCCTTTAAATTCACATGATCTGGCTCCCTGCGACTTTTTCCTGTTCAACCACTTCGCGGAACGCGTTTCAGCACCCGAGAGGATGTCATGAAAAAATCGAAGGTGGCTCTGATGGACATACCGAAAATTGAGTACCAGCGGTGTTTCGAGGATTGGATCAAGCGCTGGCGTAAGTGCGTTGCAGTCGATGGGGAATACTTTGAAGGAGACCATATCGATTTTGATGAATACACTTTATTTTCGATTTTATGAATAAAGTCCTAAAACTTTTTGATCAAGGTAGTATGTACTTGTATGTTGCTCATCATACATTTTTAAAATGTTATCATGAAACAAAAATTACATTGTATAAAACTTTAAAACGAAAAGATGCTGTAAGTTAAACCTGCTGATCGTCATGGAAGTTCAATATCCTTGCCATCGGAGCTCTGGGTTTAATCTGTTAAGAATGGCGTCTTCCATCCACACATGTCTTAACAATCATACTCGAGCACGAAGGATAGCAATACTACCGCACGCGGATTGACAACAAGACTCACAAATGTCGAGTGTGTAAAATAATTGTTGTTGAACGAATTATTTGATCAACACTTGGATATTATTTAACAAAATGTTCAATTTTTGGGTACGATCGGGAATTTTACGTTGACGTAGTTTCGACATGTTTAAAGTATGGGCGATAAAATGTTGATTAAATATATTTAAAAATCAAGGATGAGTGGGAGGGGAGGGTTACACACTATGAATGAATTTGTGCTAAAAACTGATGTATTAACTAGAGGGGGAAAAGTGTGTTGAGTTTGGTTTGGTCAATGTGTGGATATGAATAAGGCGAAAAAAATATGTTGTGATAGTAAAGTTTGTCACTTTATCCTCTGTGCCTACCTCGATACATACGGAAATAGCCTGTCGTATGTTTCTACGAGTATAACATACATACTCGTCAAGTATGATAGGGTTTAATTTAAATTTTAACGTAACTGTAGATGTATACAACAGTTTTTGTTATTGTACATGGACAAAGAGTATTTCTTGGAATTCGGAAATACTATAGTGCAGTATTTTTTTGCATTTTCATTGTATCAGTAAGCAAACAATGGGGTTTTAAAATGGCGCGTGCGTGATTTGATATCATATGAAATTCATAGAAAATATCTTCAAATATTGACGTAACGTATTCGTATTAATGTTTTAACCATTTTGTATCCTCCGTCATTCTGTAAAATATAGTATACACACAGTTTATTTCGGAACAAAATGTAATAAATATTTTACTGAAATTTTTTCACTTCCTAAATGATATAAATAACTAAACAAAATCTCGTATATTTTTTGCACTTTTTGCATTTCACATGGTTATATCTTTTTTATTATCCCATTCTCAATTTCGAGCGTCATAGTCTACCATTGCAAGAGATAAATTGGGTTGTTAAATAGCGTGTATGCACTCACGGGGAGCCGAGGCGCATATTGATGCAATTAAAAATTAAAAATATTTTTTTCCACGGTGGACGACGACCATCGACGCTACCAAGTTGACAACTCTAGGCAGGCCATTAAAATCGCGCAAAGAGTTATCTGGCAAGGGGTGAATACTGATGTCTATTCTAATTTAATATTTTTGGGCATGTGTGCCATGCAGTCAGGTGTTGGGGGATACAGAAGATGACTCAGTTGCCAAAAGGATGCTAAACGGTGGTCAACGGGGGGTCTATTGGCTATCATCAAGGCTTATAAGACACGCTCGGTGGAAGCACTCTTGGTCTTAACCGGGTTTGCTCCGTTGGATCTGGAGGTCTAGCGTCGGGCCGAGATTAGTCTTCTAGGTTTGAATGGACCCACGAGGATTGCAAATCATATAAAGATTATTTTGGTGACATTTACGTCAATGGTCATTTAAAATTACAGGATAATCTTGATCGGATATAATTTACTTATTCCACACTTGTAAAATAAGAAGTCCATTCTGATACCTGGTAGATATCGATGTACAACTTTTACATGAACTCAAACCAATAGTCGCATTTGATTGATTACAACACAAAGTAGACAATTGTAATAATAAGTGCGGTTCGGTTGTGGCCTTTACATTTAATAAGAGTTCTGAAATGTTTTGACATTTTTTCATCAAAACTTGAACAATTGTTATCCAAATGAGAGATACGCCTTACAACATTTATGATATCGATTCAAATATATGTAAACAAGAAGGCAAGTTGTGTAGAATTGCTTTGATTCAGGATTCCTAGCCGATTCACTAGGTCTTGTTTATAATAGACCTGCTTATTTACGAGTACATACCAGTATAAATCACGGAAGCAACTCAATCATATGTTTGTGCAAATATAAGGTAAGTGAGTGTAATGTAAGACAGTAATGTATCAAAATTAGGTACAAATTTGTAGATATGTTTCTTATTCCTTTGGTCATTCGATTATAAGATGAATTTTAGATAAAATAGAGCATTTGGTGATTCTGTTTCTCATCTCGGATCTCCACACCGTTTTATCTATGCGCATGGATTTTATATCTTCTTAATCTAATCACCACATCATAGATGATCTTTGGTTTATAAAATACTAATCTTTCCATTTGTTAAAAAAAATACAGATTTTTTTTATATTTTACCCATTCTGCCTCCTAATTATGAACACCCAAAGCAAGGCGAGGATATACAAGATCTGTGTCCGCTCAATAATGACATACGAGTACATCATAGAGTCCAGAGCCGACACTGTCAACACCAAAAATCTCCTTCGAATCAGCGAAATGAAAGTACTCAAAAGTATCGCTGGCAAAACCCTTCGTGATAGAGTACGAAACACAGAAATCCGAAGGACGTGCGAAGTTAAAGATATTGTCAGATGGGGACGACAGAGAAGAAGGTTCTGGAACGAACACGCATCCAGAATGGCGGAATCAAGAACCGTAAGAATGACCAGGGAAAGTATCCCCCAAGCAAGCAGACCTCCAGGACGACCTCCCAAAAGATGGAAAGACAGCTGGCAGTCGACGTCACAAGAGGCAAACAATGATGCAGGGCCATAACAGGCCAACATGCCTAAAATAAGATGAAGAAGAAAGAAGAAGAAGACCTCCTAATTTTTTTCTCCCTTCATTCGATTTGTAAATAATCTTTCTTTCGTTGTGTCCAAACCGCCTCGTTAATCATTTTTTCGCTCCGCTTTAAATAATATTTTTGTAGTCTTTTTACTTTTTTAATGAGCATAAGTTCAAAATGGTTTTGATTTATTAAAATGTTAACATAACTTATTATTACAAAGTGTATATTAAATAAACACACACACACACACACAATCTAATAAGTCCGAGCTGCAGCGGTTGACAGGTTTGACAACTCTTAGCAATTTCATCGAAATATCACGAAAACTGGGCACATTAACATTAAACCCAGACTGTCTAAATATAAACATTTAATGTGTCACTGCTCAGCAAATATAAAGTCAATAAACTCGCCTGTTATTCACATTTTTTATTATCACTTCCTAATAACAATTGCAAATTCACTTTCTAGCCCATTACAGTTCTTTCATTCTGTGTGAGAACTAAAGTAACGGGTGATAATAATCATATTTATGTGCCATATTCTCAAAATTTCAAGATGTACAGTGCATTAAAAGAAATATATATTTATTGTGTTTGAAATTTTATAAAACAAAAATTTTTTTGGTGCCGAAAATGAATGCTACCGACAATTATATAACCATGCAAGAAATCACCCTATATCCTATGTTCCAACTTATATAACCAATGACCAATGGCCGAGAAAACATTCGCTGTGTTACTCAATTGATTCATTGAGATATTGAGAATCAATTAAGTAACACAGCGAATGTTTTCTCGGCGCCATCTAGCACTTACCCTCACTAGTATTTCTTCCATATGAATCGAGGAGAGAGAGGCAGGTGTAGACTAAAGAGAGCATCAGACTTTTCTATCACAATATACTCGTATATATTTCGTCTTTTTTACATTCATGCACCCTCCAATACAACTCCTAAGATTCTCAAACTATTTACATTACCTTCTTTCAAATATTATTTACTTGATGCAATCATACTTTACTTGGTCTTCTTCTTACCATGCCTTCTTTTTACATTTTCAATATATATTTATTTTTTTACATGCCCAAACCATCTCAGATTGCTCTTCTTGATATTACTTAATACATCGGCCTTGTCACATTGGTAATTAATGAAGCTTTTAAACAATTTTTTATTAGATAATCGTAAATAAATATGTATTTATATGAACATACGCACACCTGTATACATATACAAACATACATAGACGATCTGCATTCCCTAGTTGGTGACACCTTTCTTTTGACCCAATAGTTGTGGGATCGATTCCAGTTGGGACCCATTTTTATTTAAAAAAAAAAAAGAAAAGAGAATAAGTATTGCTTTCCCTTTATACCTATTTTTGGTTGTTTGTGAGAGATTGCCACATGGAAATACGCCCACTAGGTTGTACTATATATAATGTAAACATTATACGTAACATACACATATATATTTATATAAACACATACATAAACACATTCGTATATACGTAAAAAACATACATACATATAAGTTATAAGGTGTAAAAGTTTCCAGTCTAAATGAATTCAAGTTTATATGGATAGATATCGACCATGCACCACATAAACAGGTGATATTTGAGTTAAAATTCAATACCTTTACCCACAGTAGTTTGTCAACTAGAGCCTATAAAAGAAGTGTTGTTGTACCAAATTTCTTTCAAAAAGTCTGGCAAAAATTAAACGACGGCTAGATGTTGTGTACAGAGCATCTTTTCCGTCATATTTCACAGAGAAAAAATGGGTTCAACAGTTTCGTTTAGACAAAGGATCTATTAAAGAAAAACCTCGTCAAGGCCGACCAGTAGAAATATTTATTCTGGAAACCTATTTTCTCTTTGGTATTGAATAATAATTTATTAGAAGTTTTGAAAACTTTACTTGACATAAACTAAAAATATTTTGCTCTGTTCTATCACCTTTTTATTTAAAAAAAACAGTTCCATAGAACGAGAGACTTGAAAAAGTTTTACAGAAAATTTTGAAAGAATTACATTTAACGCCAACAAATTATTTCAAGAAATTCAATTATCAATTGAAATATTAATTTTCATAGTAAAATATTTTCTACGTCCTAACAAATGAAAGGTCAGGTATTTAAGGATTAACGTTGAATTAAGGTAAAATTCATAATGAGTATGATAAAAGTAAAGCAACATAAATATTATTCGAGGAGACAATAAACACTTTGCAGGACATTATCTGGAGTGGAGTAGTGTTAAAATTGTAATTCATTTTTATCTCCAGGCCGCAGTCGAGATGGGCGCTACAGATAGTTCCGCTTTGCCGCTGTCTCCCCTGTACCGTGTGCCCCCTGTGGTACCATGAACCCCCTGTATCGTGTACCCCCTGTGGTACATGCCATGGGTACACTCTGTTGGTACAACCGAGCTGTGGCTGGATGCTATTTTAGAATGGAGCACCTACACCGATTGTTGGAAGTCCTGAGATTCTCAAAGTATTTATTTATTGAATTTTTATAATATACGAGCATATTTAAATATCACAATCACGGCTTGAGAATGGATGTTGAATGTGATAAAAAAAATTATAACACACGAGCACATATAAATATCACAATCACGACTTAAGAATGTATGTTGAATGTGATGAAAAAGTGTGAATGTGAAAGAAATTTTAGTAAATATATGCTTGAGTAATCAAATACAAGAGGAAGATGAAGAATGTTGATATTTACATAGTATTTTCTTAGATGATGAAAGGGTTTCGAGGGATATTGAACGGCGTGTAGCGATAGAAAACAAAGTCAATAGGCTAATGAAACATATACACTCGAAACGGCTGATAGAAAATCTGTTTTACTTGGATTGAATTAAGTAATTATTACGAATTTCCGTAAACTTGAGATATTGATGAGTACATGCACAAGAATTAAAAAAATGCACTTGAAAATACTTCTCTTTTCTATATTTTTTCTCTGAAATCCTCATAACATTCGGAAGTTCTGGGTTCTCATCCATGATACAATGTCAAGAGTAGTCTAATGAGTTTCCAACAGGTAATGGAGTAAAAGCTATTCATGTCATGATGTTTAGAACTTTTTAACTTTTGTAAGTCGATGTTGAACCTACTCGAAGGAACTGTACAATATTTAAAGTTTATAAACTTGCTAATCGAAGTATTAAACAATGTTTTAAAACGGTATCGCTAAGCAATATAGACTTAGAAACGCCGAGGCCACACCAAAATGCTTCGTTAGGTGCTAAGCTAGATTTTACGTGACTCATATACTAGGTGACTTCATGCCTGCCCACACTAAAGTGCTACGCACAAATTCATTTGACAATTGGGAACGGTTGAGTCAACACACGATATCACTCTTAAAACTAAGCAATTTCATTATAACTTATCATCTTTATTTACTTTCTGTGCAACTTCATTCCAAAGTGATTTTATTACAGGTACATTTTTGTATAATTTGCTCGATGGGTTCCACAAAGGCTCCCTTTTATACACAGCTGTCATTAAAACTTCCGCCATCTTGTAAATTATACAACGCGTCTGTTCGCTAAGAGATTCACTCGATGACTAATCGTCATGCAACGTGGCGTGAAGCGTACAGTGTGGCCACTGCGATAGTATGCGGTACGTTGGTTCGCTAGGATATGTCGCCTAACTCGCAACATAGATCTAAGCATCAAGCGATGCTCCTTGTTGTGTGGCCGAAGTCTTAGTTTTATCATGAAGATTTTTTCAATATCTATTGTAGTTAAAAAAACGCCTGGGAAGCTGCGCAGTCTATTCTGAATCTCGTCATCTATGTTTGCTTTGTCATTCACAATCATTCCAAATCATTAAAATGCTGTACTGATTATGTGATCTGTCTTATTATATTGATTTTTAGATGAAAGTTTAGGTTGGATAGAATCTTGGTGCTAGAAACATTCAATTTGAGACTAAGTGATTTATAGGTCCACATATAGGTATCCAGCATTTGTTGCAGATCTTCAGCAGAATGAGAAATCAGAGTGGAGTCTTCGCCATACTGTAGGTTCGTGACATATCGTTTTTGAGTTTTGGCACGAAGGTGATTCAAAATAAAGGGTCTTTAATAAATATTGTATATTCAGTTGAATGACAAAAACAATTACTACGGTTAAGAAAGTGCTGTTATGTACTCAAAAATCATTTCTAAGGTTTATTACATCTTAAGGAATAAAGAAGATGTATTTTCAAGTTTATTATACGGGCATCTATCTTGTGGAGGATAAAATAAACTTAAAAATAATTTTGATTTCATTTATAACGGAGCCACCGTTGAAGAATAGTTGGAACAATTAAGGTTTGAAGAAGGGGCCGAAGGTGCGACGTGGCCTAGCGGTGACGGTTAATGTTCCCGGCGCGGATCTCCCAAGGAAGTGTTCCATAACTCAGGACCAGCCACTCCCTATCGCCCTCATCACACCTCCACCCGACCCTTTTTAATTAGAAAGCCACGTTTAATAAGGAAAAAGAGCTCTTTGCTAGCGAATTTACACAAATACTACACAAATTAAATAGGAAACCAACGACGTCGATGAACGAGGGAAACAAAACGTTTCATATTTCTGCTTTGAAATACCGGAGTGCAATAGGTAATAAAGTGGATTGGATACTGAATAAAATATTTTATTTGAACTGATCTTGGTTCAAAGTGGTGGAAATTTTGAAATGAAAATCTATGTGGGTATACATTTAATATTATTTATTCCAAGGAAACATAGAGTAGAGAGAGATATTATTTTATTACAAAATTGGTGTGTCAAAATGGTTGAGTATGTTGAAGACTTGATTTCTAATACTGAGACTGCAATGTTTAATTTATGGCGTCAATAATTGTTTTCAGAATCAGCTCAAATATGTGCGTTACTTATTTGAAGTGATTTTAAATATTGCATTGACACCGTTATTGGATTAGTTGGTATGACGTCTGTCTTGTAACCCAGAGGCCGCAGGTTCGTTTCACCTTGAAATACAGATTTTACGAGATGTATTCAATGTATGGTTCCCTTTTAATGCCTTTGAAACATTTTGCTCATGAATTACATGAGATTACCACTTGGCAATTAGACCGCCAGGGCTTACTGTATATAATGGAAAAGTAATACATTACAGTATTGAATGACATAGTTTAATTATTTTTTATTCTAGATTTGAAGTTGATTGATCTAGGTTGCTATAAATCTTGCACTATTTTTGTAAAATACTAATATTTGAACAGGGTGATCGATACGAACTGGCCCAAGTTGAAGTTTTTCAACAAAAAAAATTGTATTGCTGTTCCTTTTCAATGAAAATAGTGTTTTGTGTATTATTCTACGCTAAGAGCTTGATCGTATGAGGTGTAAATTCTAATCTAGATGTTTTTAGAAGAAAATTTAAAGTGTTCTCAATTTGAGAAGATATCAAAGTACCCTTGGGGTAACAACACGGCGAAGCTTTCCTAGACAGCTCTCTATAATGCTACTCGTAAATCTGTCCAAGAGAGTGATTGATTGAAGTTATAACAAATGTAAAGAATTTCATCGAGAGGGCATTTCATCAGATTTGCCATTAATCTTAACACTATTCTTACAAAAATATTCAAATTTCATCTAGAGGGCGGCAAATTTCATCTAGAAGGCAAATTTTATCAGTTTGCTACAAACGTTATACAATTCTTATAAAAATATCCAAATTTCATCGAGAGGCTGATTGGTTGGATTTTTGACAAATCTTACATTACTCTTACAGAAATATCCGAAATTCATCCAGAGAGCGATTTATCGGAGTTATTACAAATCTCGCATTACTCTTATAGCAATATCCAAATTCAATCCAAAGAGTGATTGATCCGAGTTGCTTCAAATTTAACACTACTCTTATATAGTAAGTATCCAAATTTCATTAAGATGTTAATTGATCGGGTTTGCACCAATCTAACACTACTCTTTTGAAAATATCCAACTTTAATTCAGGAAGCGATTGATTCGAGTTGCTACAAATCTAACACTATAAGGTATTATAAAACATCCAAATTTTATTAAGTGGTCGATTGATAGAATTTGGGACAAATCTTAAACTACTGTTATGAAAATATCCAACTTTCATTTAGAGAGCGATTAATCAGAGTGGCTACAAATCTAACACCACTCTTATAAAATATTCAAATTTCATTAAATGGTCGATTGCTTAGATTTGCGACAAATCTTACTCTACTCTTATAAATATATCTTTCATCCTGTGAGCGATTTGAGTTGCTTCGAATCTAATACTACTTTCATAAAATATTTAAAGTTCTAAACCTAAGCACGCAAGGACACGTATCGAGTATGTTTGTATAATAATTGCACGGTAACCTTTCCAATGTCAAAAATGACTACCGAAACACATTGCGCCTAAGTCATGAGGATAATAATTAATGACCAAGCACTCTCTAAGTTGCGGGCAATGGTTAATTATTTAGCAACTGACCTCGTGTAGTAGCAAACGGTAAAGCTGGACCCGAAACAGATTGCTTAACTAAAGTTTAAACTGTGAGTTAAATTTAACTACAGTAACGCTAAAGTATAATCACTTGTCAACACTTTCGGAGTATGTTTCAAAAGTTCCTTCTTGAATGTAAACCTGCAAATGATCTCTGGGGTCTAGTGGAAGAACTCTTGTCAAAAAAATTAACCTTCTTTCCCTGATGTGTTCAAAAACTTCAGTGTAGTTTTTTAAGACGTCGGGGAAAAATGAAAATGAAACGAAAATATAATTTTAAAGAGATTAAGTGAAGAGAACTGAGATTGTTTGATGACACAGTAAAATCACAATCTCCGTGGGCTAGTTAGTAAGTGCCTGTTTTTCATCCCGGGGTTGCGGGTTCAATTCACATGTGTAACAAAAAAAATTAAAAATGGTTGAAGTCTTTCATTTGAGGCTTGTTTAACACCTTTCTTGTTGGTTGGAAGACATTGAAAAATGACAATTAACCCATTATTAGGTGGAACTTTATACTATAAAAGTGGAACAATAAATCAAAATTAATGATAAAAGTTACATTGTAAATAAATCGAATATTATAAAAAATACGATGATTTTGAAAAAGCTAAGATAAACTTGTCACAAATTTTGAAACATGGAGGAGTAATATGCTGTAAAAATTTGAAATTAAGACTGACAAGTTATATGAACGTGGTAAAAGCGAGACTTATAATATTTTGGACCTTCATACGACTGTTCGTTGTCACATACATTCTGAAAATGACAGGGCCTTTAAAAATACACGAATAAACATTACTATGCCTGGAATTTATCTCCCGGGTGGCTGTCGATCAAATAAAATTCAACTAAGTCACATTAGACATATAAAAAAATAAGCCTGATATAGAAAACATACTTCATAAGGGAAACTATAGATATATGAGATTTTCATAGTTGACGTAAAATATAATTAGAAAATTCGCTACTTATGAATTGTATTACTCACGGTGTCATAATTGTGCGAAGATAACTACGTTTCCAGCCGATCGCATAACCAGTCCTCACACCTCTAGTCTACAGAGATGCGGTAGCGAAACGAAAACGTTCCATACGAATCCACCCCATTTTGATGTTAGACATAACATACGCTAAACAGTCACGTTAAGCTTAAATCTTGCCGATTTATAATATAAAATAGCACATCATGTATAGTGACAATGGTTCTGATACCGAAGATGAAACTTTGTTATCAAACGTCTTCTTAAAATTATTCTTATAGTTACTGTGATTCACATCGAATATAAATGCTCGATCTCTTACAGCTAAAATAAACTTTTTTGTTAAATTATCCATTTTAAATTGATTTTGGATTTGAAAACATGAGCGAAATTGCGAAAATCCGTCGACACGTACAAACTTATCGCGGATGCCCGGCGAACTGAATTCGGTCCGCTTTCGTTACGCGTGATGTGTGTGATGAGTCATTCAAAAACATGATAGACAGTTTCGCTATTCGCTAGCGTGTCGGTCCGCTTCCTTTTCGCTTTCGCTGCAGTGAACGAACAGCGTCAGGATTTACACTTTCATGTTCACGCGAATTTCTTTTCTCGTGCGAGAAAACGTTATGCGGACCTTTCATAGGTGAAAATCTGACCAATCCTTATATATCAATAAAGAACATTGAATATAAATAAACTTTGTCATGTTAACTCTCTTTTTATAAATATAATACACACCTGCAAATAATCGTCCGGTGCAGTAATGTTCCGGCGCAAAAAATATTCGTGCGGAGAAACGGTGGAGCAATAACGTCTCATCCAGCCAGCGTGGTTCATACGTATTATGTATCTTCGTTGAGTTTGAATTTTATTTTTATTCGATGATAGTGCCAGAGAATGAATTTGAACTGCAAGTTGGTTACGTAAAAAATCTAAAACTCCCTGAATAGTTTCAGAATTCATTTTCGGGGAAATCTTAAGTATGTGCTTCCGTGTTAAAGTACAAACACCCTCTAAACCATTATTTTTAAATTGACACAATTTCTTTAAATCTACGTCCTGTAATATTATTGAACAAATAATAACCATGAGTGAAGATTTTATATTTTTGGCATGTAGCTGTCAATTGTTGTGTCGGGTGGTATTGTTGTGTTGAATGCGATCTTTCGTTTAGAAAATGGATATTATATGTGTTTATAGGAGGCATTAGTAGTAAACGTTTTGAATATTTAATAAGAAGCACAGTTTAAAAACATAACAGTATTATATCAGTTCATAAAAAAATATTTGAAACCGTGAATGTCACGGATTCATCGTTTTGATGAGGATGAAGTGGGAGAAAAATGAAACAATTTAAAAGTTTTTTTACTTCGTTTATTCTTTTCACGTCTGATTTTCACAGTTGTGGTTTAAATTAGGTATTTTTCACACATGCCAAGATTTTTTTAAGATAATTCGGTTTATATGAATAAACTAAACATAGTAGTACACTTATTTATATTTTTAATACTTAGAGTAAAATGGGTACAAACGATGATTTTTTATATAAAAGTTTATTTCAAATATTTAAGCACACATATGAGCTTCAAACAATAATTGTTAACCTTTTGAAGGTATTGTTTCATTCATCGCCGATAATAAAATTTACATAAATTTAACAGTTCAAATAATGAGTCAAAACGTAATAATAAATATGATTGAATTATTTAAATAATTACAAAAAAAAGCATTTTCAAAACAGTAATCGTGATATTGAATATATTTACGAAACTTTTGTACGAAATGTAATTGATTTTTCTTACACATTAATTTCAACATAAAATGTGAGCGACGCCCATGTGAAATTTGATAGATTAATATTTTTTTCAATTAGAATGTCTATATAAGTTTTTCTTAAAACCTTTTTTAAAATTTTTTTTGTAAAAATACACCAATCAATTAGCGTTATTTTCCGCTCCGTTCCGGACACCATTCCGATTTCCGTAATTCAGGGAGCACCTTTGTAAACATATTTCGGGACAGGTGAAACTAATCGAGTACAGATTAAAAATAAATGACAAAATATATCCATTGGCGTCACAAAAATCCTAAGTCCTGGTTGAGATAGTTTTAACAGTTTTTTAAAATAAAAACATTATTTATTTCAGACAGACACGTTTATGACTCACGAGTCACAATTCTAAGGTAGATGGTACATTTAAATCATTTTATTAATATTTAAAACATAAAAATGGTAGGTCATGGAGTGTCGGTCTGTGGACCGACCTGAATAAAGACGTTTAATAGCACCCCTGTGCTCCTAATGGAACATGTAGGCTGAAGGTAATGAAAACATATTTAAGAAAAACGAATTAAAGAAATATGCTGATGATTGAAATTGCACGATTTTATGAAAATCTCGATTTGTAATTTTCTACAAGAATATACAAAAAAAAACTCGAAATAAAGTTGTAGGTGTTTTGTTATAATATGAAAATAATTTAAAAATACCAAGAGAAAATAAGACAAAAAGTAAATGTAAAAACGAAAACAACATTCCTTATCCCCTACTCCTTTATAATTTAGGTTTTGACTTTGTTTTCGTCTTTGTGATTTGACAATAGCTCATATATAAATTATAAGTCTTTTTAACTAATTGAATTATTATACTTATCATCTTTTAACAAATAGAACAAAAGTTTACGCAGTCATAGAACGCAGCTATAGAACAAAAGGCGACGCATTGAATCTGGTTTCAAGCTTTCGTTCATTCATAATTTTGGAGAACGAACTTACACTTTCTAGTGCCAAGAATATAATTTTCTGGGGGAAAGTACTGTTTTCTGTAATGTTGCATTTTCTAATATAAAAAAATATGTGACAATATTACTCTTTGGCAGGGAAGAGCAAGAAGTAAGGACTTTTTGGAAGTTTCTATGTTATATTGGTATCTGAATGAATGATAGATATAAGTCGCGTGATGAGCAGTTGTTGGATATGATTTAAATGTGGTTAGAATTATAAATGAGGAGGTAACATTAAAAAAAGATCATGTCCATCGGATACAAAAAATGAGTTGATAAAGCAGATTTCTTCTTATCGATGGTACGGAGCCGTTTAACAATTTCATTTGAATGAAAAAAGCATATAAATAATTTAAAAATCATAATAAAAAAACAGTATTTTTTTCAAAAAAATCTTGTCCAGGCTTCAAACCAATCAAACAAGATCATGTCCGAATTGACCAATCATAGCTATCCGATTGTCTAACTTCACCAGCAACTGTCAGTTTTAAATCGTACGTGCAGTGTAATGTCATTATACAGCTGTATCTACCTACATATATTTATAGTTTTATATAATAGTAATATTTCTTCTTATTTTGTAACACTACTTTTTTTATTTGATTAAAATAAAAATAAATTACTCTACCCAATTATTTTTTGATATTTTTTGCAGCGTCTGCATAATATTTTTTGAAATCGAACACAAAACATCATGTCCCAGACCTATTCAATCAAAAAAGATTAAAGTAGAATGGTTCGCTCAAAAAGGATCATGTCCATATTTTAAACTAGAATAACTATTTTAATTATTATGATTCGATTTTAAACATTATTGTCATATATTTTTAATGCAAACAGTTTTTTTTACGATTTCCCAACATTCTGATTTGGTGGACATATTCTTTTTTTAATATTACCTCCTCATATGTGATAGGTTGTAATTTAACCGCTTAAAGATATAACTGCAAAAAATGAAGGTTTTCAGCTGAGTGTTTTGATATTTGGGACAAATATATAAAATTAGTGATAAAGGAATAATACTACTTTGTTGCAGGACTTTCCTAGCGAATTGGTTTTCTATGTACACAAACAAGAGGCTTTTTTGCCTTGTTATGTACTTGTATTATATTTTACGGCTCTCATTTCCATTAAAACTGTGTTAATTGCAAAAGTTGTGTAGTGGATAGTAACAAACAAAAAACAATTTATGTCAAACGTGTTTTATTTGAATTAAATACAAATTCGTTTTGATTAAAACTGTAATAATTCCTCTCTGCTATGTTTAAAGATACGTTTCTAATAATTTCTTTTGACGAGGTGATAAGACTTACACGGGCCGTCACGCAATTTTTAGAGAGATACGAATATTTGGTGAGAAAATTTATTAACTTTCATCTCAAATATGCTTATTGTTAGTAAAAACGTGTATCTTTTCAATGGAATATCCAAATAACAAAAAGGACGGTACTAATGTAAAAGATGGAATAAAAAAGTTCAATATTTTTTTCTAAATATTACTATCGACGGTTGTGCCTAGCGGTGTCTTATTTGAATCGGAATATTATTTTTTGTAATTATTCGTTTCTAGATAGAACCACCCTTCAGTGATTTTCACTTATCTACTGATTTTCAAGTTGTCACCGTGTGTCGTATTTATTCTATGTTGCGTTACACTTTTGCTGTATACAGCACAATCTGGCGGAAGTGTTGCCATATAGAATTTTTTTTTCAACTAACGAGAAAGATTAAAAAAAGTCTTTCGATGATAAGCTTTAAAAGAACTCTGCGACTCAATGGTAGAATCCTCACCCGTTCCGCATCTATACAACTTCTCATACCACTCCTTGCATCTCATTTCCTTCTTTGAAAATAGCATTCGCTTGACGCATCTATACTTTCCTTGGTCTTCCTCTACCACGCCTACCACGAATATTTGCACTTTTTTTGTTTGTCTGTCTTATTGTATTATGACAGTACTGCGTTAAAATTTTGTTGTATACACCACAATCTGGTAGGTATATTGCCCAGTGAAAATATCTTCCAACCAATCTTAAAGATTTTAAAGAGACCTCTAGTGAGACACAGAGTAGACTCCAGTTTAAAAATCCAGGTATTAGCGGAGATTGAACCCGCAAACTCTGGAATGACATAAAGGCTTCTTATCAATTATACCACGGACGTCATCTCTTACGTTGCTTTTATGTATTTTCGGTCTTATAAACATACATACCTTCACGCTCTTTCTCTGTCGGGGTAGTTAGAGAGGACATGGCACTTCCAATCTCGATTCATACCCTCTTCTCTTCTACATTCATATATCTTTCATACGTTTTTTTAACTTTTAACCTTCTTGTAAGACGTTTCATCAAACTTTCTTCAATTTGACGAGCAATTTTCTCTATTTTCCTCACCATACCATAATCATTTCAAGCAAAGCCAATTTCATCGCTATTTAAATGACAATTATATCGTTGATTGAACTTCATCACCAGTGACATGAAACATTATTTGCTTCGGAGTTTGTTTGTTTTCATAATACGTTTAGTAAAACTCTGCTCCATACTGTCACTGTCTGCTTTAAGTACTCTAATTATTTGACCATTAATTATGTAGAAGAGAGAGAGTCTTTAGTTATAAACACTAACGGGCATTGTGGAGGGATGACGAGGCAGAGGTAGACTATCAAGCAGAGGAAGATTACAGTCCTTTGCGGCGACAGCACCCCAAGAAGCATCAAACAGAGAGGTGGAAAATCGTTGTGGACAGAGTTAGGTAGATGGACTGGAGATATCACGACCTTCAGTCTTAATCAATTAACCAAGAAGAAGAATGTCACTCCATTATTCCTATAAAACAAATTTGGCATTTTAAAAAATGAAAGACAAAAATATCAGATTGCCTTTTTGATGTTACGTTGCAGTTTCTTTGTAAACAGTACAATTTGGCGGATATATTATCATAAGGGATTTTTTTCTGATAAACCAGAAATACATGAAAGTGAAATCTAGACTAAAACCCTTTTAAAAGAAATGGGTTTCAAAGGGACTCTTATCTGTAACGCCTGGGAAGGAGAAGGATGGTCCAGACGAATTCCAAGGGCAGCAAAACGAACTAACGCCGTCATACTTGAATGACTGAGAATCACCGATGTATTGGTATATGTTCTTTATCATTCGACGAGTCCTTCGATTCTTTGGGCACATTGCTCGTGGATAAAGAAATAGTTTAAATAGGTGTGTGGTAACTGGAGGCGTGAAAGGACGACGCACAAGAGGAAGAATCCCAATGTGTTGAACTGACCAAATGAGAGATGCAACTGAACTACCCTTAGCAACTGTCCTTCGAGTCGCAAAGTGCAGGGATGGATGGAGAAGAGTCGTCAGAGGCTATCGTGATAGTCACGATGCTGTCATGAGTTACACGACAGAATGGATGTATTGGAAGACAGGCGTCTTATCAACTAGGCCAAACGTGTACGCCATAAAGCATCCAATAACCTATGCAACAACAACCACGAATACTGTTTCTTTTTCTGTATACGGTCATACTGCTTGATTTTTATACTCTGTTTTACTATGACACCTAGATATAAAAAATATGGATCAGAAAAGTTCAGTTTACGTGTATTTGTTTCTATTGATGTTAATTTGTTACACATTTTGATATTTTTAATACTTTTTTGTTTATTTCTTACTTCATTTGTATAGTCACCCGATTTATCTTTTGAACGCCAAACGGGGGTTGCATGCTTTAAAAGTAAATGAATATTCGGTAATTGTTAGTTGATGCTAACTAAAATATTTAATGACGTAGAAGAGAAGATATATACGCGCAAAACAGTTTATACGGAGAAGTATTAGTAAACTATTTTCAAGTTTATATGGTATATTTAGGATGTTGAATTTGGCTACCTCGCCACTGTTTTGACTGTAGAATATTTAACTATTGAGTACCGGTTAACGGTTAAGTCAGTGCTTTTCAAAGTTTCCATGTTTGTGCATCAATATTTTTTAAATTTAATAAAACTATTTTAAAACGATAGAATAGATTTAAATTTTTTTTAAACTGAACAAGTAAGAAAATACGGAAACAAATAAAAATAAACAGGAATTATGCATTTAATACATATGTAAACATAATCATAAAAAAATACAATAACAAAGATAAATGATATTGTATATTCTTTGTTAATTTGTCATTTTTGGGTTTTAAAAAAATATTATTATACAATTTTCAGATAAAACTCGTCGCGCCCCTGCAAAAACAGCCTGCGGACCCGCGTTTGGTACGGAACCATATTTTAAGTAGCACTGAGTTAAGTGATCAACAATTTTTTTAAATAATCCCATTTTATGTATATTAATTATGTTTTTTCAATTCTGTTAAATTTTAATTAAACATATATTAAATACCAGTAGAGCGCATCAATTACCGGTCCCTCTACATAAAATGTCCAACTTATGCAATTAAAACAGTAAACTTTTTGAATTAGACAAGTTATATCTGAAAAAAAAATCTAACTAAATATAAAACTTTCATACTTATAACAACATTAAGTAAATTTAAATCACAAAAATGTATCTGTCATATTTACAAACAACCCAAAACAAAAAAAGTTTGATTGTTTTTGACTACCTTAATAATCCATAATAATATACAGTAAATTTTCCTAGCTTCAAATGAATGATTTAGATCTATTTACATATTTTATGAGCACCTTATTTAAATAAAATATTATTTAATACTTTTTTTTATAAATAATAAGATATTGTTTTGATACTTACATTTTCTTAAAGAATGATCAGTTCACAACCGTAATAAAAATATTTTCTTATCGTTAATAAAAACGTATAAAAAATGATGCAGTTTTAAGCCGAAATAAAAAAGAATACATTTGAAACGAGTTAGCGTTATATTATTGTATTTTAAATTCGTTAAAAAAATTATAAAAAGTTTCATATGCATTATTTTTATTTGTGTGCCCAATTTATTGGAAATGTTTGTATTTCTTTTTCATTTATATATTCACGTGTTCCTTTAAGTAATATTTTGAGAAATGGTGAAATGCTGTTAAATTCACAAAATCATTTAAAATTACAATAAATATAAGATTCCAGTATTTTAACATATCATTATTCCATTCGGGGTCATCAACTCATATAAATATAAAGTCTTTAAATATGATTATTCTGTTCGAGGTCATGAACTCATATAAATATAAAGTCTTTAAATACGATTATTCTATTCAAGGTCATCAACTCACATAAATATAAAGTCTTTAAATATGATTATTCTATTCGAGGTCATCAACTCATATAAATATAAAGTCTTTAAAGTTACCAAAATACTTGATTCGTTTAAGTCAACATTTATTTTTTCTTCCGTACAAGAATCTGGATCGTTTAAAGTTCGGATATAAATGAAGTATTAAAAAATTGAGTTTTGTTTAATTAAACGAGTGATCATTTAAAAAAAAAATGTCATGTGATATTAATATGTATTTTTAAATGATCTTGCTACTTATATTTAAAAAAAAATAGCATATATATATCTTCACTGAACAAACATTAAAAACAGAAAGTGATAAGTTTTATTTTTTTACATACATTTTTCATAAAATAATAATATAATTTATTATAACTGCAATATCATTATTTACATATAGGTATGTATATTAATATGAGTTAGGTTTATAATAGACAATAAGTGATAAGTTTTACGTATATTGATTTCTATTTTAAACAAAAATTGGAAATAAAATTGTTTTTAGAGTTAATTAAAAATGACCAATACACATATTAATGATAGATTATTATTTAAAAAATACAATATATGTTAATAAAAACAAAGTAAAATAACTGAGAATGTTAGAAAACATAGTAAAAAAAGGAAAATTTTTTTGAAATCATACTTTGACACGATATTAAAATAAATAATTTTTACTCGGATACAGCAATAGTTGCGGCAATGGAAATATTATTTTTCTCGGATGTCGCCAAATCGGCGTCAGTTTTTAACTTCCGTTTTATTTCGCATTAGGGTTATAATAAATAGATTTCATAATGAGGATGTATTTATTATACATCTTACCGTTACTAAAACTTCATTTAATCGGTTCAAGTCATGGCCTGTTGTCCATCTCAAAGAGTGTTTCCTCAAATATCACGAACTACAAGATATTTAAAATTTGTTTGGATGAAAAATGACAGTTTCAAAATTGCATTAAATACTTTAATTCTTATTTTCTACTAATTTTCAAGGCAATGCAATTCAAATTTTATAATATTTTTTTGATAATATATATTTTGTTTAAATTGCTCCGATAATTAAAAGAAAACAAAACAATATTCCGAGTGTTAGGGGTGTTAATACGAACATTTGACGAAATGTGTAAATTTGAAAATATCGAGAAATGTAGTGTTAACAAAACACTTATGTAAATGGTGATTTGTGACTAAAGAAATTAATATCCAAAACTTTTCATAATTAACTGAAATGTAATTACTATCCTTTCTCTTATTATCTTTTCATAATTTTTTTTAATAAAAAAGATATTGAATATTAAAACACACGGTTAAGTTTTTATGAAGTGTTAAAAAACGCAGGTAAATATACAACTTATTATGCAGTGAATAAATAAGTGCTATTTAAATATATGACTGAAAAAAAAAACGTTTTAAAGAATTTCGTAAGATTATATTAAACAAAGAAAAAAAATGCAGAAGACACTTTAAGTGTAAACTTGTTATGTGAATGATTTTTTGTGACACAAGAAATGTATTTCCTGATTTTTTATTGTTGACTGAAATTCAAATACAGCATTTTCTCTTTCATTCAACTTTTTTTCTAATAAAAAAACATTTGTGTCAAAATATTAAAACAAATTCAGAAGTTTACAAGTACAGGCAAATACACTGTTTATTGAGAGGAGCATAAATAAACGCTATTTAAATAAATTATCAGTAATGTCCCCTTTTGGTTACACTCCAGTTCTGGTTAACTGGTTGATAAAAATAGCAGCCTTAAGCCGAATCGGTCGATAAATCAATGTCGTTTTGGTAAAGAGGTACAAGTCATCAATTACTTATTTGTCAGTTTGAAGTTTTGCAGCACTTGTATTCCTGAAATACAGACCTCAGGTAAATTTCAAAGGTAAACTTTGAATACATAAATTATTTATGTATTCAAAGTTTACCTTTAAAATTTACCTGAGGTCTGTATTTCAGGAATACAAGTGTTGCAAAACTTCAAACTGACAAATAAGTAATTGATGACTTGTATACCTATTTATCAAAACGCCATTGAAATTTACTGTCAATTTATTATCTTAATTTTTTAATCTTCTTAGATAATACTCACTTTAACACACACACATGATTTATTTATCAATATAGTAGAAAAACATGCGTTACAATTTTTGTAATAAATAGTTCGTGAACATTTTGTCAAAAAAATATTCATATTTTCACGAGGTTGAAATATACACTTTAATTACTGGATATTTCCAACAAATATTTAATTATGTTATATTATTTGCAGGTATGTATCTACATATTTATCAAAATTGTTATAAAAACTAATAATTGAGAAATTGAAGAATAATATATTATACACTCGTAGGTAATAAATATTTAAAAAAAATAGGCTAGCTTTTTAGGGTTGACATTTTTTTTGGGGGACACCACTGTATTTGATTATTAAAAAATATACATTCTATTAGATAATTTATTGTACAGAGAAAATAAATATTTACAAGAAATAATTATTTTGTTGATATAAGACGACGAGTTCTCTAACGAACGATTCAAATTTTCATAATCGTGACGTTTAATAAAACTCGAATTTTAATTGAAACGAGCGAATAACGTCGTTGTTAAAATAGACAAGAAAATTATATCAAAATATTATATATTTAGACGCTGAGAATATTGCCAATATGATAATGATCTCGCATGCGGGTGTAATGGAAAACGTCGACATGGGGATCAAATACTTAATTTATTTGCCACTTTGTAAGGAGAATTCGGAGCGAGCAGCTACATTACCATAAAATTTAATATTGTATGTATAGGTTCGGCTAGTACCCGTACGAGGGCGACGCAAAACCTTACGCGCATGTTGCGCGCGCTGTTGTGCCGCCACTGACCCTTTGCCTTATTTGGTCTCAGTATTTAGCGGTACTGCGATACATTCAAATGAAAATGTTTGATAAATGTCAATTTAACGTAGAATTGATGATAAGATGCTTCACTATTTTAACACTTGGCATGAAAATAGTATCATTACATTCAGACCTAATACGTTTGACTGCCATTCGGAGATTTAGAGTTCGATTCCAATAGTTCCCAAAAAAAAATTAAAGAAAGAAAGTAGTTCCAATCTGGTTTAAGAAGTAACACTATTCACACGCTTTATAAGAACTAGATTGTTACCATTGTCTTCCAGTCACGTTTATCAATATGACCGAATCGTTAATTCAATGTTGAACGGTTACCATACGAGTGAATGACTTAACATTTAACCCAAGACTTGAAAGTAAAATGTGAAATAGCATAAATCTTTAAAAAAATGTATTATACATTTCTACCATTAATCAGATGCAGCGGCTGATGAAAAATCCCAAGGTCTTTTATCAGTTTTATAAGAATGATAAAAAAGAAAATTGAAGTGCGGAGCTTTCGCATAGTGCGGATAATAAGTATTTTGTTACTTCGGTCGTCCATGGAATGTTTGCGCATAATTGTTATAAATGGACGTTTTATATGCAATGAAAGATACAACTCAAAAAATATAATAAATATTCTAGTCTACTTGAAATAAGAATAAAATACGTCTTTATTTGTATAAATATGAAAATTTTAATAATATATGCTAAATATGCTGGTCAAACTGAAAATCTGAAAATATCTATCCTCAAATATCTCGAAAATGGGTAAACTGGAGTTGTATATTTTTTGCATACAAGCGTCAAATAAAATAATCCCAAATTTTATGTTCAATGCATTTTACATATTATCCAATTATCCGCACTGACTGCGTCGCTCAAAAAATAGTCAACATTTACAAAAATGGCGAATAAATTTTAATCAAACAAACAGTTAATTCGTATTGCGTCACCGAATATACTCGAACTGGCGTTGAATGCATAAAAGAACGTGGCCGGGAGATACAATTTTCTTCGGGTTTTAGGACCACTTGGGTAGATAAACAACTTGCAGTCATCGCACGTGTTGGCAATACTACCGCACGTGAAGATGTAACAGCACTCAAACACGTCTAGCGCACGCGAGCATTGTAAAAAGACGAACTATTTTACCAAACTAGGACCATTTTTTATTTTGTTTGTAGATAAAAAAATTAAGAGGAATTATAATAAAAAAAAAGATTTAGAAACGACTTATAAACGCGTGTTCTGTATCCTTGTTGGTAATATACTTGACTTTCATCTGAGAGTTTCGGGTTCAATTTCCGATTGTACCAGAAAAAAATTGTTTCAGTAAAGTAAAATATGTCAATACGCGTAATGACAGCCCGCAAGTTCCGTGCCTACTCCAGCGGTTGTCAGCCTGGAGGCTCGTTTAATGCGGCCGAAGGCAACATTCTCTCCTCGCTACGCTCTTCAATATACCTGAATCAACATATTGAATGTGTTGAAGGGTACCATACGAATGGAAACAAAAAACACATTAGAAAACCATTTTTTTTCTAAATATTTAACATACATATTAATCAACTGAATAAAATACAAAATGAAACATTTTTCAACAATAAAAAATGAAAGAAAAAACTTTTCTAAATGATAATAACAAAAAATAAACCATTCTAAATATAAGATCAGTCTTATTTTTTTAACTGGATCCAACTTCAATATGAACAATAAAACATTTATTTCGATATATAAATACAAACAATCAAGAAAAAACATGTGCCATAAAAAATAAATAAACCGAACCGTTTTTTGAAGTTGCTTCAATTAGTTTTAATCTAAATTATATTATAACTGTACAGTTTAAACATCATTTTGTTTTTTTTTAATTTGTAGAAAAGGTTTTATATACAAATCAAATTTTATTTTATCTATTTAGTATAACTTATCTTTTTTATTTACCATCCTTATTCTTCAATATATACAAACATTTATTTACAGGCGTTTAATGAATATGTATTGAAATTTGCATCTGTAAAATTAATGTTTTCCTGTTTACCGTTACGGCATTATGATTGTTGAATCATGTCCTAATTTTATTAGGCTTAGTAAAAAATGTATGTTTAAACGAGACTTAAAATTCATACAATATATATTTACATTTTAAATATTTACTGAACAAATAATACATTTTATAAAAATATGTTCATTAAAAAAACACGCTGATTCTAGTTAAATATTAAAAAGAAAAAAATTCAACAGGGAAGATAAAAATTTCAACAGGTAAGATAAAAATAAATGATTGTGTAAACGAAACCGTACATTTTGTTTACTTTGTAATTTTAAAAGGATTATCGTCATGTAGTGTCTCTTGCGGTGTAGGCAGAGAAAACCAATCTTCCAACTTCAAACTTTTGCCTCCTCCACGAAAATATATCTCGTCATGCACAATATTAATTTATTCATATTGTAACTTTAACTTCATTGAACATTCGGTCCGTTTGATCAAGATATTCTTTCGTCATTCATTGACTCACATGTTCAAATCATATATTATTCATCTTAACTCAAACATTCATTTTATCCATGCATTAATTTATGATGTCTTCCTTCCACCTTCTTTCGTACATAGACACGTCACAAATCATTGTTAATGCACGCATTTCTATTCCATTTATCTTGCTTGCGACAAGTGCAAATTTCACTTTTATACACACTTTAATGTATTGTCATTTTTGTTACTTTTGATATAGCGCGGCTGTTAAATATTAAATAAAGTACTCTGTTTACCTTGTTTCCTGTCACTACCCTTCTTTCAATGCCCCTTTCAACTCACATATCACACATAAACATACTACCCAGATACCAGAACTCATCAACCTGCTCCATTTTCTTTGAGATGACCCATTCATCACACACACTTCGTGATATTTGAAATAGTGTATTCGTATATTTTTTCGAATTATTCTTTCGTGTACAGGTATTCCTCGCGTATTGTGATTATTTAGTCCTAAAAAATGGATAACTTAAAAAACGTGCAAATTGAAGTGATTTAATCTAGATAAGATAGGAATTGGTTCCAAATGAAAAACATAACCTTAAATGAAAAACATTTTATTTTATTATCAATTAGAATACCTAGATACCTTTTTCTTTTCAGTCTGGTAACGAATCAACTGAGCCTGACAAATCTGGTTCAGCATTTTTATGCTGTATTGAAGGCTCTGTAAACCTTCTAAGAGTACGATATTCAGTTTATTAAATTGTCAATGGGACTACTGAGTCTAAATAATGTGCGTTGCACGTGAACAGTATATTCGGCGCATGCAGCTTTACCCCTTTAAAATGATTTTTTAGTAAGAGTAATCATATCTGCAAGTATCTAGCCTCAAAATATTCACAAGTCTTCATTCTCTGAACTGTTTGATCATTCTCTTCCATATCTTCATCTTACCCGTAATTGGTTTTGATAATGTTTGTTATTTTGATACTAATGAGAAGTTGTTGGATATACTGGAAAGGTTCCAGATGTTTGGGATTACTTTATATAAATACAAAATATGGTCATGTATCCGATTATCGTGACGGATTCTTCATTCTTTGGAGTGTTGAACAATCCAAGCTGTCCTCAGTATATGCATGAAAACTTAAATTTTTTTTCAGAGCATATATGGTACTGTCTTTTCGATAGTGTGATTCATAATCCTTTGTATACTAACGCATCACTCTACACATCATACGAGTATTTTGTGTCACTCGGCTTGATTTTGGAATGATCTTCCAATCAGTTGTGCTACATCCTAATCGATATTTAAGAATAAATTAAAGAACCATTATTTGAGTTAAAAAACTTCTGTTCCCTGGAGCACACATAATTCCCGCCCTACTCCCCTTTTTTTCTTAAGAATTATCTTTCTATGATTTTTTGTTAGGTTTGCTTTAATAAATTACGTTAAAGACACTGTCATAGAGACCAACAATAATTTTGAAATTAAAGCTAGATAATTGGAACAAATTGCTTTAAAGCAATAAATTCAACTGATTTATTTGAATGAAAGTATTAAATAAATAAATCGAGTTTAACGAGGAATACCTATATTGAATTTTACATGAAGAGTAAAGTGAAATTGTGGATTCCAATGAGTTGATGAGTTCAAAAATGATTCAATACAACGTTTTACGTTTTTTTTTTTTGGTTTATTGGTACATACATTTTTAAGTCATCAATTCGGATGGTATAATATTCATATGGTTTTCTCTAATAAATTATAAATTACAATAAAACAAAAGGTTTTGTTTTTTCATTAAAGTTTTCAAGAATATGACAATATTCAGATTAGATCAATCTACGGGCGATTTTTTTTTTTATTTACAGCAAAAATATTTCTCATGAGTTAACGCACTGAAAAATGTGCATCCATTTTTACTTCACATATAAAAAAAACATTTGAATGAGGTTACATAATCACAACTTATGTTGGGAATGATCTGAGAATTTTCGGTTACCCGATATGCACACAAACACATACAGACAAATATCATATTGTCACCTAAAATGTTACGAATGGGTAACCGCAAGAATAATTAGTAGGTCTTTTTTTAACATAACACCACGGATTAATCCAACAAACGTTCACCATTTCAATACTGCAGGGCATTGCTTTGTTTTAGTCCTATACGTTTTGAAGAAAGGCCCTACAGTTGAGTTGTCTGTCAGACGGTGCTTTCTCTTTTGTCCCGTATCATAAGAGGAGTTTCAGGGGTGGCACTTGTAAGTTCTTCGTCGGAGATCCTGTGGGGCGAAGAAGATGCTTCCCCGTTGGCGATGAAAGGTTGGTGATTGGGCGGCCTCGCTTCTTCGAGGGATTGCACCCTGGAGGCTGCGCAGTACCCCCTGGGTAGGGTTCTCATATGCTGCATGGGGATTGAAGATAAAGGTGCAACTGCCATGGGTCGGACTCCGGCAATGGTACCTCCGTAGCTTGGCCAATGTCCTCCTCTAGGAAGGGTGCTGTATGCGAGTGGAGGGGGAATTGCCGTCTAAACAACAACAAAAAAACAAAATACATGTTATAAAACAATATTGATTCATCATTTCGTAACATACGTAAAAAAGTTTTACTAGTCAACATAAATTTCAGAATAAAAGTTTCAAAGATAAATAACTGAAATAAACACATAACATACATTACACTTACTTAAAGTTAAATGTGTTACTAGCACACATCAAAAGATACACAAAAGTTTTTTGTAATTTGTCTTCCCTTGGTGTCATTTTTATATAATTATTATGAAAAAAGTGTTACTTAGAAATAATCAATGTTTAATATTAAAAAAAAAACATTTAATTCATTTGTCTAATATTTAAAAAAAACCTTGAATGATTATATCTTTCAATAAGTTGTATCCGTAAAGAAATACCAATAGTTTATTTTATGGAATCGTTTATAATCAATATCTGGTGATTACACGAACAATTATATTACACGTAATTAGGGGGTTTGAATTCGATTTCCAAATTGGATCAAATAATTTTTTAAGAATATTTGTATTATTATCAGACATTTCTCTCTGGGTGGATGAAAGAAACTTCCAAAAAATAGCTAAACCTTATTATCTATGACAAACTGTACGTTATGATCTATGATAAAATGTCTTATTATCTATGATAAAATGTACGTTATGAAGTATTTATTTTAATACCGAGATGTTAAAATGTGTTTTTATAATGATTAAGTATCATATGCTTTGTTTTACATTAAGAATTTTCTTAATATTCTAGAGAAGATAAAAAAAAATAATTAACTCAGTAATAAGGTTTATAATTTATCGTTTTTCCAGAGAAAAGATATAGCTCAGCTAAAAAAGCTTTTTTAACACGATTTACGAGTATATAAGACTGAAAAATACAGGACTGTGAAATACAGGACGACTTATACAGGACTGAAAAAAGCTGAATCAATACTGAACAAATACATGCACTAAAAATAAAACGCAGATGAATGAAGTGATTAGGAATGAAAGACAAGAAAATGAACAAGAAAATGAAGAACAAGAAAAAAAAATGGTTCGATCAAGTGAATGATAGTTTGAAAGAAGGAATCGTCAAAAGTCAGATAAATTGTAAGAGTTGTATTAGGTGCGTGGATGTATGTAGAATAGGTTAAATATGTGTGTCGAGATAGGAAAGTCTGGCGCTCTACCCTATCTGTCTATGCCAATAGGGAAATAGTGGAATGGTATGTATGTAAATAGAACTATATTGGTTGTCAGACATTTTCGTGCTTTATTAGATTATTGGCAACTTCACAACAATATGATGTTACGTGACTAATTCATTTACTTTGTGAAGGAAGACACAAAAAATAGGAGATAATAAATGGTAGGAGAATAAAAGGTCCAGCAAAAATAATGAAGGATCTAGTGGAAAAACATTATGATGATGACTTATTTTTGGATGATATTGTTTGACATTGAGCCAAATGAGTTCATTTCCTTTCAAAAGACTCCATTTTTTTTCAAAAGGCTCGGTTTTCTTCCAAATGAGCTTTGCAGGAAATTTATCCCATTGACACATTTACAGGCAGAACGATTACCTGATGTACTTGATACTGTATATAGTAGTGCAACTTTTTTGATTGATTAATAAGCATGGACAGTGTGAGGATTTTTTCAGAACGTTAGCACGAAGTATATATTGTAGATTGCATGTCAAAAGGAGTTGGAAAATATGCATTATTTCATCGAGCTGTCACTCGCGTAACTAAGTTTTTTTCAAGAATTACATAAAATAATCTTAAAATGTCATGTCAATAGGTTATACCACCAACTAATAATCAGTTTATGGGATTTGATAAAATCATCTTGTTAGATATGTATCGCTAAAAAATCTTTTAATACCATAAACGTAATCAAACCACAATATTATGTAGACAATCCTTTGTATTTTAAGTTACATAATCAAACCATAATCTTATAAAGTCAATTTTTTGTACATGGACGTCGACTTAAATACGCATGCACGAGTATAACATACTCGTATGTTAACGTTCAAAGCTTAGGTTGTGCTAATGCACCATAACGTGTAAAACTACGGCATTTAGGATGCGCATTTAAATAGACATATTGCATAGAGTTCGGCTCAATCAATAATAATAATATAATGACACTTTGTGCAGCACTGTTTAGAGAGCAGACACTCCTCAAGAGAATTAATACTCGGGATTCGAATCCACAATAATTGAAAGATTATAAACATAACAAAGTTTATGCAAAATGCCGTGATCGCCGACGTGTTTGTGGCTTAATCGATAAGATTTGCCCGTTTTCCAACTTGAGGGCTGCGAGTTCGATTCCCATTTGTAGCAGATTTTTTATTAGTGGTTTTAGTCCAGTTTCACTTAAGGCTTGTTTAACATATTTTTTTTTGTTATTTTCACACTTTATTTGGACAATAACTCCACTTTGGTGTGACGTATGTAACAAAAACGTAATTCGGTATAATAAAAGTTGGAAGTGCCTGATATGTCACTTGAAGGAGGATAAATTGAAACTTTGTGGATGATTCTTAGAAGTGGAGTCATACAGTTAACATAAAAGCGTAATAAAAATACATTATTTAAGAAAAGAAACTGATACTCGTATAAGTTTGTCATTTTTATTAAAATTTAAAAAAAATATTTATGTTGAAAAAATATATTTACAGTATGTTAAATTATAAGTTTAATTAGTGAAACATAGAAGTGGAAAATGAATTATAAGAGCCTAGTAAATAACGTGCACTAAGAAGATATGTCATGTGTCGATGAACAAACAATCTAAAAAGAAATTTAATTGTTAACGCTGAATTTGAACCGAAGATTGATTTGTTAAGCAAACTGAAATAATACGTTGATGTTGTTTGAATATTTGGAATAGATGTATCCACAGTAAGATAAATAAAAATAATTGTCTGAGATGATGTATGGATGTGGAAGACGCGAGAGAAATATGTTGTGATACGAGTGATTGTCACTCATTCTTATTTGCCAACCCAAACAGTGTGTATAAATGGCACAATGGGTATATGATATTCCTACCACATTATTTTGTAGACCCTGATGGTGAGCGTCGTGCAAGCCTGGGAGGGGCAGCCCACCCCGAGGCACGCAATAGGGCCCGGGCAGGCGAGATGCACCCCCTGAGCCTGCACCACCAGGTCCCATAAGCCCTAGTCTGCTGGGCGATCCCGTCTCTATCGTGGACACGTGTTGTCTCTTGCGCATGTAGTCGAGCTGTGGGACAAGTGAGAAAAAATAATCATAAAAAATAAGCTCAAATTAGGCTGTTTGATGGACAGTGAAATATCGTTCCACCGTAATAATGTACCTAATAATTAATTGAGCGTTGAAGAATAAAAATACAATTTTTCTTGTCTATGCCTAAGTCCGTATTACTCGTAATCCAGGTATGACAATAAATTACAATTTTCACCCTAAATTTAATGATACCTATAAATTTTATAATAAATTTCAATTATTATAAAAATTATACAGGTGGTGCAAATTTCGTTATTTGGTTTGATGTGCTTATTATATTTAAAATAGCATTAAAATATTTTTTTAAATATTATTATAATTAACTTTCTTCATTCAAAAATAATATTAGCATTCAATCGCTTGGCATTCGACCTGTATATTTTAGATTTCTTAGTGATTGTTGTTGTTGAGCTATTTCGTAGTTTGTGGTTAATTCATGTGTTATTGGGATTTCATATTTTTTTAATAAATCACAAAACTGGCCCCTCACGAGACAAAACAACATCCAAATAATATCAAAAATTGTCTCTAAGGTGGCTATCCGCTATAATGCCCCTGAGAGTTCACCAGAAGTCGTATAGAAGATACCCAATGAACACAGCTTACCAGTGATTATTTGATTAAGACTTTTGACAGTATTTCTTTACTGCCACCTTTGAAAAAAACCTCCTTTTTGCTATGTATTATACAATTTCCATCGGTAACAATAACCCAACCGATGTGTTTGGTGTGGGCGGCGTTCGGCGTCAAAGGAGAGTTTTGTTGCATTTGAAATTTTCTCTGAAAGTAATGGTAACTTACTAGGCTGTTTGAAATCCAGGACTGCTAGTCAGTTTCCTTTTCCCGTGATGTCGAACCATCATGGGAAAAGGATAATGTCCGTCGTCACCACTATTATTTTCCCACTCGGGTGCTTCGCCACCGGAGGAGCGCCTATGGGCAGTTCCTTCTTCAACACCATGTTATGTGACGTCGCGCTTATAAAAAATAAAGAAGATTTCGATCTTCTAATGTAGATTGCGCTGAATAGGGACTAATTTTGGATGGGGTTGAACTGAACTATTGTAATTGCGCTGGATGTGGTCGAACTGAACTAATTCGAATAAAAATGGTCTTTGGATGCAAAATTCAGTGACCTAAGCAAAATATAGCCAAAAATAAGATTTCGGTGTATCATATATTTTGCAATGTTCACAATGTTCATTACTCGAATCAAAAACTTTAAAAAATAGTCATAATTGACGTTTGAAAAAAACCTGGTGTCATCTGTCAATAGGGCGAAATACATAAACGCCTCTTTATACAAATTACATATTCCGTTTTAAACTTTTTTTATTTACATTTCAGGATAAACGAGTTATTTACTTACTATTTTGCTATCAATAAATCAATTATTTATTTCATTAGATTCATTATATATCCGCTAGGTAAAAACATTTTGAATTGAATTCTTCAAGTACCAATTAAAAGATCAGTTTTTGACCCTATCATTTAGACTTTCATTGAAAATTTGAGCAATTGAGAAGGAATTAAACAAATGTTTGGACCTTTATATGCAAAAACGACCCGATCTATGTTTACGTGTACCGAGATAGTTGAGAAAATATTCCGTATGTACAGAACACTTAGTTTTCTAGACGAAGTCTAGAAAAAACCTCATTTTTAGCTTGCTTAAATGGGATTTATGTGTGTGTTTTTTTATATTTCAAATATAATTTCAAAAGTTTTAAGGATGGGATAATTTTTGCATCTAAACGTCTGTCTAGCTTTTGTTAACACTTTTGCTAAGTTGACACATTATGAGAAATAAGGGCTAATAAAATTTATATTGAGGAATATGAATGAACTGGTGGAAGATGAATGAACTAAAAAGTGTTGAGTAAGATAAAGAATATTACTTTGAAATGTTTTGGCCATATAAAACAAATGAATGATGAAAAACTAACGAAACAAATGTATAGTGCAAATGTGAAGGAAGGCGTGGTAGAGGAAAGTCAAAGAAACTATGATTAGATCAAGTGAATGACATTTTGAAAGAAAAAAAATGTAAAGAGTCTGAGAAATTGTAGGAGTTTTAGAAGGTGAATGGAAGATCAAGAGGCGAACGATGTCAAGTCTAGCGCATTCGAGTATTTTTACCAGATTAACTCTTTTGGTAGACAGGGAAACTTTTTTTTTCGAACCATCTGAATTTGAGCCCGAAACCCTCGGGTGGAAACTAAGCGTCAACGCTCTTCGAACAAGAATTATTTTCTTTTGATTCCTTATGCCTTACTTCTATTATGTAAAATTGAATTTAAATAGATCATATTGAAAATATCTCCATTTCAATAAATTCTATTGGTTGTGTTTATTAAAAAAAAGGAAATAAAAAGAGATGAAAGAATAAAAAATACAAGTTGGAATGAAAAAAAATGCAATGAAACGTCGTGAATGGGAGACAAAGGGAGCAACAATAGAAGACGGGGAGGAACAAAGTTATAAAATGGCTTCTAAGCAGCTTTACGAAGAAAGCCTTTGAAAAGAAATAGTAATAAAAATTATTCTATTATCAAGCTGAATAGACAGAAATAAATGGTGTGAAATATTTAATAAGTATAAATTAAATTAAAATAAAAAGAAAAATAAATTCCTGAATATGCATTCATAAATATCTATATTGTTTAATTTCATGTAAATAACGCAATATTTAACATCAGGAATCCAAGGTTTGATTGGAATTAAAATAAATTTCGTATTTCTGAATTCAATACTATACTTATGTAAAATAATTAAAAATACCTTATTACAAAATATTTCAATAATCTTCCGAAATCTATAAAAAAACAAATGATATGTTATTACAATAGTTGTACGAATTATTTTCTAATTAAACGTTGGTATGTAGGTGTTAACTATTTCTAAGAAATTAAGTTTTAAGATAGATAAAAATAAAAATTGCACCTAGAAAATTTGAATTATTTCATAGTTATAATATACAAAGTAGATTAGTTTTTAAGATACATTCTTATAAAGGTATATAGCCTTTGGCTAATGTTTGTATTATACCATAGATTACTTCATTAAATAATAAAAAATCAAAAAAGCGTCAACTCAAAAGTTTATGTATGTTAGTTAAAAAATTAGGATGGAATTCTATATGTAAATTATTAGATATTAATGTAAATACTATAAACTGTCATAAGTTATTAGTAGATAATTATTGAATTAAATATAATATAACAAACTTCCTCATCTCACACAAGCACTATGATTATTCAAGACAAATAAAATTAATTTGGACGGTTAATAATGAAGTGAAATGACATACTTTAAATATTGCATTTTCGACACCTTCATCTGTTCGCGTTCAATCGAGGGAATAATGCTGCTCGCGATATTTGCGAAGTATACAGTGAAGATGCTATGAATTAAAGGACAGCTCGTCGATGGTTTTTGCGTTTCAAAGATGGTAATTTCAACCTGAAAGACATGGAGCGTTGCGGACGATCAGTGGACTTCGATGAGGACCGCTTAAACCATATTATTTATGAAGATCCCCTTCAAACATTTTTCATCCCCAGTAATGATGCGGTAAAGGAACTTTGCTTGAGTAGCTCGATGACGCGCGAGCAAACCAGCAGAAATTGTCGAACGTTGATTTTTGTTGTTTTCACTCAAAACATGTGGAACCCAAGCGCCGAACTTCTGGACTTTTCCTATTGATTTAAGATGGTGGTATACGGTCATGTGACTACAATTCATCTGCTCAGACAATTATACGGTAGTTTGAAGGGGATCTTCATGAATAATATGGTTTAAGCGGTCCTCATCGAAGTCCACCGGAGGTGTCGAAAATGCTCACTTTCGTCTACTTGACATTCCATTTGAAGGCTTGTAATAAAATAAAATAATATGTGTAACGTAAAAACAAACACAATATCTTGTAGAACAGAAAATTTTCTTTCGAATGACGTATAACCTTTATCATTTTGTTTTACTTTTGGTACTCGTTTTTAAAGTTGAAAAAAAAAACGGACACAACTTATGTTAACACCCAGTATGGTCTTCATAGTAGATACCTGATGTGACGTTAAAATAATAATTATTTTACTATGTTCCACATAAACCTTAAACATTTTCATACAAAACATTAAAATATTGTTACGTAAAGTGTGAGAAAAAACATTAATTCAATTTAATTTTCATTAAAACTATCCACCTTATAATATCTTCTATCTCTGGATGAATAAATAAACTCAATGGTCCTTTTTTAGATTTAACACATGGCATATCTTGTTAGAGTGATGTTATATTGTTAAGTAGAATTAATAAAGGAGTTCTGAGAGAATTTGGCTACATTGAGAGAAAACGTCGCGAAAGACTTTAGAAACAAATATATATCTGAAATTAAAGGAGAGCAAGGAAGAAGTACACCAAGGAAAGAATAGAAGATAGCTGAAGAAATTTTTCCTAAGAGGAAGACAAGACGTATTAGAAACAGAAGAGCACGCATGGCGATAACATAAGTATGATGTGAACTAAACGAGAGTTTTGTGCACCTCAAAATAGTGTTTATGTTATCAATTTAAACTTAAGAGTTAACATCGTAATATGTTTCAATTACGTTTTATACTCTATCTTAAATTTATGCAATTTTAGACCGGTGCTTTCCCTTTAAAAGGGGCATAATTTCATTTCATGTATGCACACCTTCCTTCGATCCGCATTTTTTACGAAACTTCTCATTTCTTATTCTATTAAATATAGCTTTTATCAAAAACTTTTAGGCAACTGTCGCGTAAATTACGCATTTATCTTGCTTTCATCGATATATTGCCAAGTCCATACATCACTTATATACCCTAAAGTAAAAACCATTATAGCGTTGTTGGCAGTTAGTTTTGATTCTCTCGAAATATTATTTAATAGTTTTGTATTACAAGCTATAAATGGTTTTTATAAGAAATAATTTACCAAACTGCCTCACAGTTTCCAGTCACAGCTCTTAGTTCCAGTTTCCAGTCATTCGTAAGAATGTTTCAAGTAAATTTTGTTTTGTCTATTATTTACTTGAATATCTCCATCAACTTGGTCCGGAATGATGTCAGGGTTTCTCTCATCTGTGTCGTTGGCGCCATCAGCCGGCTGCATCATGTGATGTCGCTGGGCTGGCACCGGTACTCTGACGCCTTTAAGGCCACCCTGAGGTCCGAGACTGACGGGGGCGCCTTTCCCTCCAGGGCTACCGGCCCCAGAGTCGCTCCCTGTCGAGCCCCCCTCAGCGCCGAGAGGTGGTGAGCGAGTGCCTGACTTGCCACCTCGCTGATGACGGTCCTAGGAGAATAGTAACCATTACTTAAGGTAGATAACAATATTTTGATATTATATTATACAAATAGTAGCAAGGGTATTAGCTGTGTTCTGGGCTTTGAAACTAGGCTGATGAGAATTATTTAAAATAAATAAGTTAATACGCTAAAATTAAGATAAGCTTTATTTACTAGATTTGTGCATTTATCATTAGTCTATTATTTTAAATTACATAATGATTTGTGGCCAAAGTATATCTGAACAGGTGTAATATACAATAAGGAGGTCCTTAATTACTCCACGAGAAGTCACAAAGACTTTTTACTTCCAAAAACCTAAATGACACAATGATAAAATAATTTATACAATAAAGGTTTCAAAATATCCAATAAAATGCCAAACACCATAAAAGAAGTCGAGAGCATCTATACTTTTCGTTATCTACATGTATTATACGTTAATGAGAGATTCAAGTATTGTTAAAAAGAAAATATGTGCAAGTATAAGTTCTCAGATGTAGCTAGCTTATTTAACGTAAAATAAATATGATATTTTATAAACAAGTACACTTATCAAGAATCTTGCATCTACAGTTTCTGTGGATTGGTAGTTTCAATATGCAGACAGATAATCATTTAGGATATATTTAATAATCTACAACCTATAATTGTATAATAAACCGTGTGGGGAAAAATGAATGAATGATAATAATGATTATTGTTATTACTAAGTCATTTTTCCGAGGATGCATGCAGAGAGAATTTCTTTGAAGCATATGATAGAACATGTCCACATTGTCCACGACTTAGAAAGCAAAATACTAAATAAATAAATATAGGTTTTTTGGTAGCAATATAGTATGTACTTAATATATTTAAATACACTTCAAAAACACATAAATTGCAGAAAATACATTTAAGAGAGAAGCTATCAAAAGGTCTGGGCTCATCTCATAACATCCCCCAGCAAAGATATAATCCAGCCGCGAGGATGCCAGATGTTTTTCAGCCCTCACCCTTGATAGACCTTATGGAAGTCTCACTTATGATCATTTTACGTCGGTATACTCGTATGTCAAATAAACTTGGTTTATTGCTTTACTTTGAACACTCATGTAACCACATAAAAATAAAACGAAGTTTTTTTAATATAAAATCTTAACACCTTCCACGTTATTTTAATGCCCACCGACGTGGTCAGCTCCATTGCGTGATTTCATGTATATTTAAAAAAACCTAACTTAGCGCTACGTAAATGTTACATTATGCTGGAGCATTCATCTTTCTTGAAGTTCGTTAGTTTTGCCTTTCATTTCATTTCTTATTAGTACACGTAGCACCAATCTACCTTTTAGTTAATGTTGAAACCTTAACTTAAATCACACATTAAACAAAGTGGTGTATAATTGCGTCGTAATCGTCCATGCGGAAGGTTGTTAGTTCGAAAACGTGTTTGTTTTACTCTTTTCGAATGCCACAGGTACTTTTTTCACCTAGTATTTGGGGGCGTAAGAAAATCTTTATGACTTTGGGCATATCTATTTTTTATTTAAAAAAAGAAGTGAAACGCTTTTTTCGACAATACTAATGTTTAGAAGGGTGTGTTTTTGTTCAGATGATCTGGAGTCAGTCTCAATAAGTACCTAAGCCATCTCAGCTAAGATATTTCGATATAATGAACTGAAGGTTTTATTAATAGGTTGTTTTGTATCGAGTCTATTAATATTCTATTCTTCTGTGAAGCTTCTAAAAGATATCCCATTTTCACCATTTATTTTTGTAATCTGTAAAAACAGATTTTCTTGGCGGATTTTTCAGGAAGAAGACTGGTTGGACGAACGAGACACACCTGGAAAAGACTGACTGAGGAAAGACTGGGGCAAGCCTGGAGAGGAATACAGCTGGTAGCGGAGAACAGAAGGGTAAGGAAAAGAGTCGTCATAGCGTTGATGCCTTGACCCGTTCAGGATGAGAGTGTAGACGAATTATTAAAGAAATATTTTTGGGATTCATAATTTTAAATAAACTTTTTCTAAAATACTTTATTTTTTAATATTTTGTCACTTTCCCGCTCCAAAAATTCATAATCAAAACGTTTTAAATGTCGGTATAAAGTATTTAACTCGGAATCGACTCAGTTGTAATATTTTCATGGGTCCAAGTAAATGACACATTATTAAATATAATAAATGTTTTTACAGCTTAACTCGCTACGACGCACATTTCAGATTTTCCAAACTGGTAAACATTTTAAGCGGACATTTTGCTCTAGATATTTTAGGGAAAATAAATTTGACTTTAAAAGAAAATAGGTGAAGTTTTATGCGATAAAAATGAAGTTAAATTTCATAACGAATTTTTTATAAATATGTTTCTGGGCCAGGGTTTTTCCAAGCTATGTATTAATTATAATACATATACTATAAACGATCGACATGTTTTTAAAATTAAAAAAAAAAACAAAATGATAATCAAAACCACTTAAATTAGCCGAGAGATTTATTTGATTTAAATTATGAATTAACAACCACTGTAGGCTAATGGTGGAATGCTTAACTTTTAAGAAAAGATTTGGAGTTGGATTCCTGATAACGAAAAAATGATTTAGTATATTTTTTCCACAATCTAGCCCTTTAATATATATGTAGTTGGTTTTAAGATCACCAAATTTTGTTAACAAAGAACTTCACTAGTTGAAAATGTTATTAGGAGATGTTGCTATGTTGAATTAGATTTAACGATGACCGATGTGTCAAAAGCGTTATTCGGTAATATTTTTCGACAACGCCCAGACGTTGAAAACTGCAATATGTTTGAAACTTTGGCCATCATTTAAGCCAGCTGAATATTGCAAGAACTTCAGAAAACACCTTAAACGTGTCTAAAATATGTGTTTTTTAATAAATTAAATACATTTGTTGTGATCAAAGTATGATTTTGTTTGCCATTGAATTTTACATTTCCTATCTTAAGTTTGTCATTATAAAAGTAGAAACTCATTAAATTCTTATTGATGAATCTTTATTCTAGTCCTTCATAAAACGCATTTTTTTCATAAGACAGCAGCGCTGATGAAAATTGTTAAATGAATCATCATTCAAATCTTAATTTTTTTTTTAATAAGGCTACTTCGCTAAATACAATTGTTATATGAATCATCACTCAAATTCTTCATAAAAATGTACTTTTTTAATTACAATAGTTACATGTGGTACAACGAGGAAAAAAAACTTTTGTCGGTCAAGTTTAGTCAGAAGAAATAACTTTAGTCGATAAAGTATGGAGATATCGGTACATCATTTCAATACTCTTTTTTTCACGATGATGAAGATTTAGTGTTGGGTACCGTTTTGCGACAATCAACCTAACTAGGGTAGCCTTGATGATAACGCGCATAAATAACATTAATTAGTTTTCTTCTGAACTTTCCAGATTTTCTTTAGCGCGTAGTTCCACAGGCAGACATTGAATGAGTCAAACAACATAGAAGGCTGTTGAAAAACTTCGATTTATTGACCTTTTTTGGTTTGATCGCCTTATTCAACGTCAAGGTGGTGAATATAAATGCTTTTCTTTTAAGTTTTGTATGATTGAGTATTATAAACACAAAGCTTTGATGTGTAATCAGGTGCCTTTTCCCTGAAGCCCTTGAAAAAATGAGACATTAATTTCTCTTTCCACAGCAACCAAGCCAGTCAAATAACGTGTTTCATTCCAGATTTTTCTTTACTTTCCACCTGATCTTTTCTTCTCCTTTATTGATGATATCTCACTTTTATTTTAACTATGTATATTTTTTATGAATTTTGTACAGGTGAATAATTTATCAAATGTTTTTTGCGACCATGTGACTTCCTTTATTTACTTTTATCAGATTGATTGGAAACTATGACAAAAAACCGTAAAAGTAGCTTAGATGGGCAAAATTTTTTTTTATATTCGAAGTTGATCCACCAGGTTGTATTATACTCGTATACAACGAAAGCGTAAGAAAATGCAATACAAAAAAGTATTGAATTTCAACAAATGAACTGGAAGAACATCGTTGCAAATTATGTACATGCCTGATTACCAATATCTAGAAAGGAAATATTGTTTATGTTTAAATAAGACAATCATGTTAGTCAACATCCGTGAGAGTATTGACAGAAAACAAGTTCAGGACCCAATAACATACATCCCTTATATGGTAACCAGTCGGCAATATCCAGATTAAAATTTAGGTATAGTTTCATCAACAGAGTGCAAAATGAATGATTCCTCCAGATAAAGCGTGTTTTTTAGAGTGAAAAAAACAACAACCGACGACTAGATAGTAAACATGAATAATACCTGGATAATAATAATACTCTAGTAAACATGAATAATACCTGGATACCAGCTGCCTTAGTATACTCGTACATGAAGAGTCATCAATGAACTCTCTAGTAGAGATGCAGAGAGAAAATGCAGAGATGGGATTTTTGAACGAAAGTGGTATTGAATGTAAATCGGGGCACACACGCTTACTTGCCCAAAACATCGGGACTATAAACTCTGGACAAGACCTGATTTATGCAAATGTTCTAGACAAGACCTAATTGAGGATAAATTCTGTTGCCTCCTACTGAAAATACGTGGCATAGTTAATTATTTGTGATCCTGATACGGAAATGAATGATTACGTATTTTTTAAAAAGTTTACTAGAGAAAACTTTATCTTTTCTCCACATGTTGATAAGATGTAAATAAGTAATGTCTGCTTCCAAATGAAGTTATCTACGAGTACATAAAAATTTTGTTTTGTTAGATTTAAACGTGGCAATAGATGCATCTTTGATATACGTAATCGTTCACTAGATATGATTTTATTGCACTTTCAAAATAACATAGTGATGCGTTTGTCAAAAATGCCATAAGCAAAAAAATCTACTTGGATGAACGTTAAATTCAATTATTGACTTTATATATTTGTAACTAAATAGTTGTACAATTTCTAAAAAAAAAAAAGAGCAATGAATTTATTTAAAGTTATAAAATTACTCACCGGCTCAAAACATCAAATTTGGGAGTATAGCCGTTTAAAAATAAACACTATACAAGAAAAAGCATATTTTACAAAGTTTAATAACTTATACTAAGTTTTTATATCAAAACTTTTTATTTTCCCTCGTGAAAATTCAGAGTGAGGTATATTATTCAGTTACATTTAGAGATAAAATGAGTCAAATATAAAAAAAATCATTTCGTCGTGAACAGATCTCAAAAGTTTCCTACCAAAGCAAGCCTCGTCCACTTCCATACATCTCGTCGTGAATAATTTATTTCTCATTTTACATTCTTTAAAAATGTGGTCTAATTGATCCAGATACGTTTTTCTTTGTCTAGCTATTCCACGCACATCTCGCACTTTTGAATCGTTAACTCGCTTAATAATTCTTTCATCATTCATTCTCTCCATATGATCCAACCATTTTAAATATCCTTTGTTCAGCGTACTTAAACATTCATTTTATCCAAGAATTAATTTCTAATGTCTTCATTCCGGCTTCTTTTACACCACACATTTTTTTCGCAGTGCACGCATCTCCATAGCATTAATCTTTCTTTTCCCTTCTTCTGTTATGTCCAAGTTTCCCTTTTCGCACATCAAGGTGGGATTTTCCCACATGACAATTCAGAATGAAGTATGACTGATTCAGTTAAATTTTGAGATAAAGTCCTGAATTAATCTATAAATTCTTGTCATTTTGTCTCGTATTGTAAATAAGAGTATTGAAAATTTTATTCTTGACAAAATATCGGTCCATTTTTTTTTGTTTTTCATTTTACACTCATTATACTCGTATTAAAAAAGTCTAATGATCATCCGACTCTTTTATATTTTAATTTGAAAACTAATGACCCGACCGCAACAACCACGGTCGATATTGAAGCTTAAACCAGCATTGCAATTCTAAGGTCATAGAGACTGTCAAAAAGATCGGTCTGAAAAGGTTTTAATGAGGCATGCTGGGAAGGGAATAGGGTTGAAAAGTTTGAGCTGATGCGACTGGTAGTTAAGACTTGAGATATAAATGCAAAAAATATTAAGCTGAAATATTTGAACTAGCTAACGTTTCCAATTTATATAATATTCTTATAATTTCTTTCAATGTGATTTCTTTCGGCCACAATAAGTTATGTATCGATATATGATAGAATAAAATATAAATGTGAGCTAAAAATATATATGTTAAATAAGATGATGAATGGTGAGGCCTGAAAAAATATCTGATGTCCTCGCGGCCGAACTCACCCTATATTGGTGGGGTGTATATCGGCTGAGGTGATTTTATGAAATGAGCCCAGACCTTTGGATAGCTTTTCTCTTAAATATATTTTCTGCTATTTATTTAGAGATATACAAATATGCGATTTCGGAATGTATTTATACAAGAGTATGTAGACACTAGGTTGGCATCAATAAACCTATATTTATTTATGGATGATAAAGATCACATTGAGGGAGGTTTTGACATGTTGGACGGATAAATAACAAACTACTGCCTTAACAAATTAATAATTCTAGCATAATTGAGAGTTGGGGTAGACAGTAAAAAAAGTATGTTTGGACCAAGTGGATGAAATTTTGAAAGAAGAAATGGTGAGAAGTAACGGAAACAAAAAGAGCTGTTTGATAAGTTGTACAGGTGGGGAGGAGCCATAGGAAATATGTTTTGATGGAAAAGTATGACGCTCTATCTTCTCTGTCTATCCCAACAGGGAGTTGGCGTCATGTTATGTATGCATATTCTCTTTTGATTTGTGTCACCCAGGGGGGTGTTGAAGAAGGTGATATAGAGGTATCACCGTATTGAAGGAGGTGATACATATATGACATGTTGAAGGAGGTGGCGATACAGAAGTTTCGGCTCCTTCAACATGTGGAATCAAGTTTGAGTCACCTGTATAGGCCTGTAGTTCATTTGACCATGTCATTAATGTTGGATCTGAAATAATATTACATGCATGCAAACAATCACACCAATTTTCCTACAAGTAAGAGCGTCAGTTATTTGTGCCATGAAATGCATTAATGTATACATCTTTTCAATTATGATAGGATCAAAAAATGATATTACCTTTGTGCACTGGTTCTTAAGCAGGATAAGGATGATCACTGTGACTACGACGATAGCACTGGCCACTCCAGTCACTACACTCATCATGGGGGTGAATCGGAAGGAAGTGTGGGGAAGATCTGAAACAACAATTGAAACAACAATTGGTACAAAACATAAATTATAACTAGACGATTAACTCGTGCAATGCACGGTTTCAAAGTTTTTTTAACGTTTCTGAACCGTCATATTATAAAACAGTACTTGTACATAAAATATTCAAAGGGTAATCTACTTTAAACGTCTATTAACATATTTATATCAATTTTCGAAATGAAAGATAGATAAAACACAATAAAAGTGTCCGACACAGCAACTGACAGCTGAATGCCCAAACTTTAACATTTTCACTACTAACTATTATTTACGAATTACAAAATTAGGACGTGTAAAACTTGTTTAAATTTTATTAAATAATTATTATAGCGCACTCCTCATTTTATTTACAAAAGAGAAAATAACGTTATTATTTTCGACACATTTTGCTGATTTGGATATCTGTTTTTAAGATTTTTTTTAACTTTGGACAAAATTTAAAGCGTTCTGGATAAATTTTGGTACTTGTTGTTACAAATTCATTCATTCGTGTGATACTCTAATATCCTAAAGGGTGTTGCCGAGAGATGATATTATTTATAACCCCCCATTAATAAATAAAACGAGTATTGGAACAACAGGAGTAGCCAAGTAATTCGTAGTTTGTAGTCGTGCGTACTATATGTAGATATACTACCCCACGTAAAAAGGAAATATGAGTTGCATACATCCAGTGCGTGCTAATACTTAAAACACGCAAGATCGAATTCAAAAGCCCAAGGTGGAAGTCAAGCGTATTAACAACTTTTCCCCAAAGGTCGTAAAATATCAATACTTGATAGGTACCCTGGTTATATTTTTCCGTAGAAAGGCAAACATGTATTTTTTCACATCCCCAAATATACAGATATTATTTATTCACAGGTCATGGAAGTTTCAATTGTGAACTAATTAAATGCATTTCAAATGTGGTGCTAGAGAAGGATTTTACGAATTCCATGGACAGCAAAGCGTACTAACAGCTCCATTCTTGAAGAACTGAGAACCACCGACAGATTGTCGACAATATGTCTTCGACAAGTTATCCAATTCTTTGGGGAAAAGGCTCGTGGACCTCGAGACAGATTGGAGAGGTTTGTCGTTATTAGAGGCGTGGAAGAACGACGAACAAGAGGGAGAATCCCAAAGAGTGGGACTGACCAAGTGAGATACGCAATCGGACTACCCTTAACAACTGCCCTTCGAGCCGCAAGTGCAGGGATGAATGGATAACAGTCGTCGAAGGTTATCACGGGAGTCACGATGCTCAGTCACGAGCTACATAACATAATGGAATTATATTTAATATGACTCCTTTTTCCCCTCCCAGTTTAGTTATAGCTCCGATTCTAATCGAATAATTTATATTTTTTTTAAATATCTAATGAATTCCCCAATTTAAATATTTAATGAATTCCCCAATTTAAATATCCAATGAATTCTCCAATTTAAATTGATTAAAATCAAACGCAGGTTGGTTTTAAAAAGCTCTTCCTACGATCCTATTATTTAGATACATGGTCGTACAGTATTTTGATAATATATTATTCGTTTACGGTCAATTTCAACCATTCATTTTTTACACAGCACAATAAAAATTTAATGTGAGTGAACACAATCGAAATTCAGTACAATATGCTATAATAAAACACACAAATGTTAAAAGAATAACGTGAATCATAATTGCTGAGATTACCAATATATTTAACAACTGTCGGTTAAATTATAAAAGAACGCTGATTGATTGGTTCTGTTTTTTAATTGAACTGAATGTCAAGAGTGACGCTCGGTGTGGTTAAGTGCGGGTGGCCTGTCTTGGAACGATTCCATGTCGTATTTGTATTGTTAATTTTTCTATTTTTAAAAAAATTTTGACTCGTGTACTTATATGTTATATCATTAGTTTTATTGTGTAAATGCATCCTTTTATTTATAATAGTTTTATTATAACTGTTTTCTCTTTGTCATGAATAAAACACTCATATTGAGTTTTTTAAATATTGTTGTACGGTATATTTTACCTTTTATGACATCAATTAAAAAATATTCTGCTATTAAAATAAGTACATGACTACCGCACACAAGATAGACTTGGAGGAAAACAAGATATCTTTTAAAAAAAATAATTCTCAGGTCAAACCCGCAACCTCTTAGTCGGAAGACAGTTTTTATCACCAAGACTTGAATACCAGCTCTTTATGAAAGAGGTAAAGTATTATATTTTATCCATTTTCTGGTATTTAAAATATTCGAGATATTTTCTTTCTAAAATAAAAATAATTTAGCAGTTATAATAAAGTTGTTTTATTTTTCATTAAAAACGATAAAGTTGGTTTGATTTATTATGCTTAATGGATTGACGTTGATTTTAACTTCCTCGGTAGCTGAACACAAAGCTTTTGTTTGAAAAATCGATTGGGAATATTGAAGCCAGTTCCATAAATAGCTAGGATATTTTTTCTAAGGTTGGATTTAATACTGGCAATATTTAAAGTATGTAAATATTTCTTTTAATGTTTATTTATTCCTTCGGAAACGGAAAACGGAAACATTCTTTACGATAAATATAATACAATTATACAAAAAAAAAACTAAAATCTATAATAATAAAAGGACTAATTTTTAACGCCATTTAGATAACAGAATTTCACAAAGAAGCTTTTAATGGGGATTTAAACCCACTTTCATTACCATATTACAAAATAAATATGTATTAATTGAGTTTGAGGATAGTAAGATAGTGGTTGTGGTATCTGCAAATGTTTAAAAAACATATTTGGTTAAAAAACGCCGAAAGCTTTCCAAGGGAAGGCAAATTACATAAACACCTTTGTTGATCTTCCGATTTACATTTGAATTTAAATTGTAGTAAAAACATAGAAATACACCAAAGCTTAAGTACAAAATCAGAACACAACAATATTTTTGTTATATTATATTATGTACCTTTTTTGTTAAATAAAGTACAACCTGATGGTTTTTAAGATATTATAGAGGTCCTAAGTGAAAATTTGACTGACATAATTTTTAAAAACGTTAAACATCGACGGGAATTGAGCCCGCAATCCCCAAACTAGAAGATAAGTATATTACCAACTATGTTACAGTTTGTAAAAATAATATAGAAAAAAACAAATAACACAAGTAAACGAAAAAAAAAACAAAGTTTGTTAGCACAATAACGAGCAGAAATAAATTGAAAAAAATTGGCAATTATATTACATAAGAAAGAAACGATACGATTAAAAATCGAAAAATTCTTGAAGAAAACAAATTTTCCGCAATCAGCTGAATTGTATTGGAAAACGCTCTGAGTTAAGAACGCTCCAATATGCGATTTGAGAACTCGATAGATATCAATTTATATCAATTTGATGACATCCGGAGCTTAGTTAGTTAGACGCTTAACTCCCATCTGGGGGTTTTGAGCTCGATTCCCGGTAGTATCTGACATAAATACTCGTACAAAAAAATGTATCGTGTTTTGGTCAAAACGTTTATTTGGTAATAATATTAGTACGTATCAAGTATACGCGGTTGTGTTACCAATACATGCAATGATTAACCGCGAATTTAAACTTACGCTAACAAGAGACGGACACTACAAGTACCTACTGTAGACATGTATGAAAAACGTGAATTCATCTGGCATGACATATTTAATAAGTTATCGCCTATCTGGCAACTCACACTAAAAAAACATATATTTTATGTGTCATTAATAGCTAAAATCTTACAAGAAACAGATACAAGTACTTTCTGAAGTTATATACGGAAAACGTAAATTCATCTAAATTTATGGCATGAAAAAACAAAAAAAAAACGTGTCTTTCTCATAAACGGCTATAGTTTACAAGAGACAAACATAACAAGCACCTACTGTAGTAATTTAGGGAAAACGTGAACCCATCCCCTATCTGGCAACTCATGCTAAAAAAACAATTCTATCATAAACAACTTAAGCTTATAAGACACAGTCACAATAATTATCTTATGTAGTCGTTAAAACGAGAACACAATACCTCAAAATTATATGGCAACACCAAGCGCTAGTGCCAGTTGTCAAAATATTTTTACATTTTAGATCAGACGTGTTGAATCTACAATTGCAGAGCATGAAAAAACACTACTACGCGATTTAATCAAAATATCAAATATTCGCTGTAATTTTTTATCCTTATTATTTGTCTGTCTGTACATATTTATGTTGCATATCTAAAATATTTCCAACAATAAACATGCATCGCAAGTATATTGCGACAGCGTCTTTTACAACAAACTACGAGTAAACAGCAATATATGTCGAGTGAAATAAACCGTTTCACGTCTCTTCAACAACTAATTAAATTAAAACCACTCGTAGGAAAACAATTGAGCAAAACACTTAACAAAGATCAGCAGTTCTCAAATTAAGGTAATTGTTGCAAGAATCTAATTTCATAATCAAACAATTCGTAAAATAGGGGGATTTAAAAATCTCCATTTATTTTAATTTTTTGTGTACATGGTATATGTATCAGATATATTACGTCTGATGGACTTATTTTTTGACCATACATGTCGTAACGTAAAGTGTGTTAAAAATCTGTATTTATTTATTTAATGTTTTTTTGTGTACATGATTATGCATGATACACGTGGTAGATTTATTTCATGACCAATACAATGTATAAAGAAAACGGTTTTTAAAGTCTTTATTTATTTTCATTCTTTTGCGTATTTAATTATATATATTACACATATGGTACATCTAGCAAACTTATTTCAAAACCATTCACTCCATAAAGTAGGGGGTTTTAAAATCTTTATTTATTTATTATCATTCTTTTTGTACATAATATATAAATATACATCACATCTGGCAGGCTTATTACATAACCATGAAATCCATAAACTAGGGGTTGGATAAAACTTGACTTATTTATTGTCATTCTTTTGTGTACATGTTTATATACCTATAATATATATCACATCTGGTGGACTTATTTCATAACCATGAAAACCATAAAGTAGGAGTGTGAAAAATCTTTATTTATTTATTGTCATTCTTTTGTGTACATGTTTATGTACCTATAATGTATCATATACGAGTATCACATCTGGTGGACTTATTTCATTACCATGAAATCCATAAAGTAGGAGTGTGAAAAATATTTATTTATTTATATTCATTATTTTGTGTACATGTGTTTATATAATATATATATATAACATCTAGCGGGCTTATTTCCTAACCATGAAATCGATAAAGTTGGGGTTTGAATTTTTTTTGTGTACATAATCATACATGATACATCTGGCGGGCTTATTGCAACACAGCAAACCGACCACTTCATCTTGGAAAAATAAAATTTCCTATTGTTTTAATCTTAAAAAACTTTCGTACTAGTGTCTAGATCTTAAATACAGCTGTTCTAATGTCAAATGCTTCCATTGTTTAGTTACGGTGACGTACGTCACTTGGATACCAACAAGGACAAGTTGGATAAGTTGGAGAGACTCAAAAACGTTTAAATCCGATTTATATATAATCTAAGGAGGTATGAACCCGTGTCAGAGTTTCGGAATATACTTCAGCCGCTTAAAACTACACAGTGACAAAACGTTCACGTTTTATCGAAATGATTTTACGTGCTTAAAAATCACAATTCTTCTTCATATCTTCGTGAAAAAACCTTCTTCTTTCAGAATACGGTCGTCCTTTTCAATTAGGCGATGAGAGACTCCTTTGCATCCAACGCACCAAATCTCATATCTTCATTTGCGGTTCACTCAGCGAGACTGTTGAATGAACTTTCAAGATTTATCAGATGTGTACCATTCTTATTTACGTTTAAGAGATAATTGAACAGTATTGTAATTATCAAAATATCCTTTCAACTTAATTTTCCTTTGATTATCTTTCTTCTCCTTGATCGCATTATTTTTTTCTACTTCAACCATTTTAGGTTAGAGATTGCAATTTACATAATTGTTTTTTTTATTTGAAGTTTAGCGAAAATTTTTATTCGTAAAATCTGTCATGGATTTAAACAGTTTAACATATCCAAGATGAGCTAGTTTGTTGGAAGAAATTGCTGTATAGGCCGCCAGATGTACCATTTGTAAACATATGCATAAGATAATAAAAATTGAATTAAAAAACACATTTTATCGTCTACATAAAATTTTAATTTGGATAACTTTAGAATTTTTGCCTTCCGTTGTAAGTTGGCAAAACTTCCACTCGGGTGTATTGTGTTCGCTTCCTGATGGTACCAGAAAAAAAAAGGTTTCAGTTTGTAAAATAGTTCATCTAAGAAGAAGACGAAATACATACGAAACAAATTTACAATGCAGTTGTGAGTGATAGACTTGATAAAGGAAGACCAAGGAAAGTATGTTTGAATCAACGGTGTTATATTTCGAAAGAAAGAAAAGTAAAAGTCAAAGGAATCGTAGTAGCTGTATGAGAAAGTGTATGATGTACTATGCGTATCCAGAAAGTAAGTGTACTGAGGCTGTCACGACCGGATGGATTTTATTTTCGACATGTTGGCTACACTTCCGTGTAGCCTGACCCTTCCCCTCCGCAACGAGACCGGTTCGAGGTCAGTACGTTGAGAAGTGTCGACGCGACAACACGTTTCGTGAAAAATGTCAATCCAATCTCCCGCCAAGTGCGAAATACGCGGCGTCATCCGTTATCTCATTTGGAAGGGAAAACCTCCGGTTGAGGTTTATAATGAGGTGAAAACTGCATATGGTGATAAAGTTATGAATCGTACGAGTGTGTACAAGTGGTGTCGCGAGTTTAAAAACGGTCACGTCACACCTCTTCATCCTCACAATTTCAGCCAAGAAAATCATGGCATCCGTGTTTTGGGACTGTCAAGGCATAATTTTAATTGAATATATGCCTCAAGGGGAGACCATCAACTCTGCAAGATACTGTGAGACCCTAAAAAAATTACGGGGGGTGATTCAGAACAAGAGGAGAGGCATGCTCACAAAGGGAGTCTGCCTGCTGCACGACAATGCCAGACCACACACGGCCAACGCCACGAAGGAACTGCTCGCCTCGTTTAAATGGGATGTCCTGAACCATCCCGCGCATTTCCCTGACCTAGCACCTTCAGATTACTATCTCTTTACCTCCCTAAAGCTGCACATGGGTGGAAAAAGGTTTTCAACCGACGAGGAGGTAAAGGAGGAGGTGGAGAAGTGGACGGAGGGGTTGGCGGGAAACTACTTCGAGTAAGGCATCAAAAAGTTGATACCCCGCTTCACCACCTGCATTGAGAGGAATGGCGACTATGTCGAAAAAAAAAGCTTACATATGTACTACGGTAACCACGTAATTTTTTTGTTTAAATAAAAAAAATTGTAACCTACAAAAATTCAGTACACTTATTTTCTGGACATGCCTCGTACAAGAGGAGAAAGATGTATGTCGCGATAGGAATGTCTGGCGCTGTCTTCTTTCTACCTACCCGAATAGGAAGACGGCGTTATAGTATATATGCATGTGTACTAGGGTGTTTAGTTAAGAACTTTCAATAGCTTATTTAAAATGTCTAGTGTGCATTACACTGGGTATAAAATTAATTTGTTCCCAATGCTAGGATGAGTTACCCGGGAAAACAAAAAAAAGTTCTCCTTCAACCTTTTCTTCCCTGTGATGTGTAACTTGTACACATTGCTTCTAAAAACTTTAATATCTCTATAAATATAATAAATACTGGGTTCAGATTTAAGCTATTCATCAGTAATACATATACGCATTGAATGAAAAAAATAATATTAATAATAATTAGCACTTATCGGCCACATTAGATATATTGTGTGAAAAATCGGGAATTAATTCACCAATACAATCAAACGTGTGCCAGTGTGTGACGTAGGTATAATCATTCTAAAAAACCGCTATAGATGAGGAAGCGACGCTATTCACGTCTCACTCTCTCTCTACTTATTACTACGTAAGAAATAGAATCTTAGTTCGCTCGCTTCAGTAGCTCTTGGGCATCCATTTGAGGTGGTCTCTTTCCCCATTTTGAGAACGTCGGCCGATGTTTTTTTTATGTTTTCAGCAATCACATTTCAATTATTATCACTTTTGACTTCAAATTTAATTAATTTAAGCGATTGGCTATGAATATTCTTATTTTTCCGATTTGAAATCGCTCATTTTTACATATGTATTGAATACACAACACCGGAACGCGCGGATTTTTTTAGCACAGGAAGGGAAAGGCTATGAAAGTTGTTATTTTTTTAATGCCCCTTCTCAGGAATAATAACTCAAATGCATCGACTATCTTACTTAACTAAGAGATGGATTAGGAACCGAATATAAGAGTTTTGATAACCGCTGTGTTCGAGATGAATAAAGTGTTTTCTTTTTTGTATAACAACGTAAACTCTATACATATGTATCATATCACTGTGCATATCGCAAATAATATCATGAGGGTTCTAAGGCTTCGCGATCATTATTATCTATAGTAATAAGGCTTTTCGGAGTTTATACCGCAGGTTTGTGGCTCAAATTACTAACGTGTCGAAAACGTTGCAAGTTTCATCAACAAGGCTTGATGTTTATCAACTTAGCATTATCAAATTATAATTTCATCTTAGTTTAAATACATTTTGAGGAGAGTTTTACCGTAAAATAAATATTCAAAATTAAAAAATATATATTTTAAAATTATATAAATATTTTTTACAGACACATTCATCATGACGATATTTTTCTGTTGAAAAATACAGAGGATAGAGTGCCCGAGTTTCCTATTGAAACACAAATCCTACATCTGTTCTATATATGTACTTTCTTTCGCATACACGTACAACTATAATTTCTCTGACTTCTGACATCTAATTTTATAAAATATTATTCCCTTGATCCAACCATACATTTCTTGGTATTCCTCTATTACGCCTTTCACTCACATTTGCACTGCATATTTATTTTGTTAGTCTTTCATCATACATTTATTCCAGGTGCCCAAACCATCTCAGTGTGGTCTTCTTCAAATTGCCCAATATTTCGGCGTTAAGATCGCATTTATTATTAATTTTGGTGTCCAGCGTTGTCTTGACATATTTAATTCTTAGTGCATGTGTTTCTAAAACATTTATTCGGTTTATTCCAGTATTTTTTCTACTTTCACGTTTCACTTCCATACATTAAGGTTGGTACAAAAACACTATTGTGAACTATCTAAGCAGAAGAGCGTGTTGTGATGAAATGCATATTGAGGATTATACAGTTCTTTCTGGAAATGATGTAGTTTTTTAAATATATCAATGGCTATTGGATTAATGTTCACACCTCATAGGTTTCAAAAATAAAAAAAAATGTATCATATTTGACACATTTAATGTATAAATAAAAGATAAATCACCTTTCGGCTATCCAAATGAAACGTAAGCGAGTCAAATATGTCGTGATTTTGATCACCAAACGGTGCTAGAGAAATGCATGTATATCGACCAATTCGAAGACTTTTGTGATTTTAACTATCGTTGTCGTCAATACCTACCAAACACTGCAGTGGTTTTTCCCACTGACATGTTAATTTATCAGCATGCTAAAGTTTATATATTATACATTCACGTTGGACATTTTAATGTCACATTTAATTTTTTAGCATGTTTTTTATTTTTCAATTATCATGATAAATCTTATGGCCGCTGTCACTACCTTCCTACCGTTACACGCAACTTATATGTGTACATGTTTATATTTATTTTGCAATATTTTAAATCTGTCAATAATGTTTATTTCAAATCCTAAGTTCGAGTGCCTTCGATGAGAGTTTGCTCTCGTAACACTGTTATATAAGTTATCCTGTTTTTATGATTATTAATGCGGGTTTTAAATATAATTCACAATTACATTTTTTGATATACTTGCGCCTGCATTTTTTCATCTATTTTCTATACACGTGAATGATTTTAAGTGTTGATTGTGTTCTCAAGTTTTTGACTTTTGTTGTTAACTTTTGTTTTTAATTTCAGTTTTATCATATATTTTCAGGATTGTTTGAGTATTATCTTCGTTTGGAATTTTGATTCGTTTTTTTTAAACTTTTGTTAGTAAAATTCGACTTTTTTAAGGACTACAGAAGTTAAAAATGAACAAATTTATATATTGTCAGCATCTAACCAAACTTTTACCACTTTTCTCTACTAGTTTCATCCCTCGTCAGGATAGAACGAAGTGCTACAGCTCTCCATCACATTACCTTATTTTAGTTAATTATAGCTTTCGTGTCTTAACTTTCCTACTGCATCAAATCACTGAAATAACTTTTTTTGTCGGTTTTTTTTCCTGCATGCAGTGTAAAAGTCCAAATCAGTGCTGTCTAAAAATGGCGATCCTCGTCGCACAGTTGACAAGAGTTTTTCCCCTCCGTGAGTGTTTGAAAAAAAAATTAAGCCTTGTTAAACATTAATTTATGGTTATAGATTGTTACTCTCGTCGTGTCGTTGGATTACCAGTATATACAACAACGGACAGAGAAATGTGAGTTTACTCTTTTGTTTTTTAACCAGAAGTCTCGATCAATGGAGTCGAAGACAACATCGATTGTATTAAGTACGAATATTTTATAACCGATTTGATCATTTTCAAAGTAATAAATTATAAGGAATTGTATGCAATATCCTGGTCTAGTTAGTAAACAAATATTGTGTGTTCAGAAAACAATTTCAGTGTATTAAAGTGACTCATAAATTGTGTATTGTTAACATAAGTGAACATTCTAAGGGGACATTTATAATACATGCTAGATAGTAACTAAGATAATATCGATTTCTTTCGCAGACTTTTCCACTAAAAAGTGTTTATTGAAAAGAAATAAATGTGTTTAACTTTGATGAAATGTAACCTAATTAAAAATAGCTTCTAGTTAATTTTTCAGGAGGAAAATATTGTCTAGCCTAAATAAATCATTCATTGTATGACAACGGATTTTTTTCAAGTAAAAACTCCTTAAAACATAACATATTTTAGAGCATTATAAACAATTGAAGTTATTAATTTATTTACAAAGAAACAATGAAATCATTTTCAAACTTTTGAACTTCCTGGTTTTGATGTGTCATTGAAATTAACATGTTATTTTAATTTGATGATTTTTTTTAATGTTCAATATCTGTACGTGCTATAACAGACAATGTTGTCTCCTAACCACGTTATTTATCATGTTAGCTTCACCAATATGGATAGTTTGATAAGTAGGTACAATAAATGAAATAATGATTTATAAATAGTATCTCATTGCTTTACCATTTCTTTTTAAAAAGTATTCTACCTTCGCCAAAGAAGTTTTCGAGTTCTTGCATATGGGATTGTATACTTGGCGAAGATTAATTTGATAATTTTATTGAATAAACGGTGTGTTTATCACTATACGGCAACCTCTGCTAAACAACTAGACAACAGTTACGCAGATTATAATCAATTGCCGGGTAAAAAGTGATTTCCAAATTGAAAAAAATACTTACTAAATATTATATATTCAAAGAGTATAAGATAAATTAAAAAAGAATAAAACGAAATATTACCAAATGTTACAAATTAATAAGAAGGGATTAGAAAGTAGGATCTTTTATCGTTAAAGATAAATGGAATTTATTTTACGTAACTGCTAGAAGAACGTGTATGAGGACGAGAGTCTTATGGCTGCCGGTACCTGGTTCCAGAGTCTGATGGCATGAACAGTAAGGACGACGTGAAAAAGAGGAGCGATTAATAGGAAATATCAAAAGGCGATCTCTGCTAAAAAGTATTTATTTTATTTATTTACTTATTTAACACTTTTTTTGCAATACAATCTGGCGGGCTTATTGCCAGGCGGCAATCTCTTCCAACCAACCAGACAAAAGTAAATGAAGCAAGTAACGTGGTCGCATAAATCATTCCATGACTATCCATCCCCACAAAATCCATAAATATATACGTGAGCACATGCCCACGAACCCCACAAAGACGGACAATCACCCGAACATTCTTTTTCATATACAGCGAGATATCATCAATCAAAAGGAAAGGAAAAGATGGTGGAGAGGAAAGGAAAATAAAAATCAGGAATGAAACACATTATTTTACTGACTAGAAATTAAAAGTTTTTTCAGTCGCTTCTTAAAGGATGCCAAGGACGGAGCGAGTCTTATATTGGTTTGTAACTTTCTCTAGAGTCTCACTACATGGACAGTAAAGGACGACGTAAAGAAAGAGGAGCGGTGAACTGAAAAGGCCAATAAACAATCTGTGTTTGAACGTAGCGCTAATCCATGATTGTCAAGACGCTGAAAATTTTCGGCGAGATAACAGGGTGCAGCGGGACAGTTAAGGATGTTATACAATAGAGAAAGTATGTGAATTTGGCGTCTATTTCTAACATTCAACCAGTTCAATGCCTTCTGGTATGAAGTTATATGATCGTACTTTCGTAGGTTAAAAATGAATCTTAGACACACGTTTTGAATGTAATTTGTCCAGCTGTTCCTCTGTAACATCGAAGTAACATACGTCCGCATAGTCTAGAATCGGAAAGAGCAGAGATTGTACAAGTAAAATTTTGGTTTTAGTTGGTAGGAATCTTTACAACACTTTAAGGGAATGAAGGCTGAATAATATCGTTGTAAAGTATCATATGCATTGAATTAAAATTATTCAAGTTCATGTATTAAAACATTTCATTAATAATACTTTCAAGTCCGGTGGCACCAACGTGTTGCCAAGAGCAAGCCAAACGTCAGTTCTCGGTGACAACACGTTGGTGTCACGCGTAAGCCCGCCATTTGTTGCTGGTAAAAACGTTAGTTCCCGGTGACAACACGTTGGTGTCATGCGCAAGCCGCCATTTGTTACTGGTAAAAAATATTGTCTATTATTTGGTTTACTTACTCATTTTCAGGTAAAATGTTAATGAGAAAAAAATCAAACGCGGTAACAACACGCGGCACACGCTTGAGAAACCCAGTTATGAAGCATAATTTTTACACAAATCTAGTGGCAGTAACTATAGTACGTGCGTTTTCGTATGCAACAAATATTTTAGGTTATTTTGAATATCTATACGAATAAATTCGTTTGAATGCCTATCCATAAAAATATTTTGGACTCTGGCTAATGTTTTGTATATCAAACTTTCCGGTTTCTAGTTTGTGCGATTCAGTTTTTATTTTCTTTAAAAATACCCGTTTGATAATGGCAGACAAAATAGAGGATACTTTTCTACAAGATGAATGCGTAGATAATTTATCTGGCGTTAATGAACTTATCCAAAGCTTGTATAAAGGTTAATTTACCAGATATGGACGAACATTTCGAAATCCCTTCAACGTCGCGTGTTTTACATTGTGATTCAACTCAGAGGCTTTCCGGACAAATAAAGCAGTACAAATCGGTTAAAATTTCCCAAACAGATAAACGTAAAATACAAAGGTGTCGCGTGCGATATGCAAATAACATAAGAAGAACCACTAATCTTATGTGTAAATCTTGTCAAGTTGCCTAACATTTAAGAGATTGGTTTACATCCTACCACTTGAAAAGGAAATATTAAATATGCGCAGAATCAAGTAAAAAAATCTGTTTTGCTTATATTTTTTTACATATGTCCTAAAAAAATATGTTAATCGGATTAGTGGATTCATGTTTTAAATGATTTTACGTAAACTTGAAGAATTTGAGGTTATTTACAAAAAAACGCAGGCCACTGGTTAAAGTTATCTGCAAATTGTTGCGGATAGCAAATTTTTAAATCGCCATTTAAAGCATGGCGGTATGCACAGTAAAGGACGACATAAATAAGAAGCAACTTTAGACAGGAAATGCCAAGGGCATTATCTGCTTGAGTCTACCGATTTAAAATGGTTCAAAAGATATCGGCTTATATTAAAAATAGATTTTAAATATTTAAAATGACGACTTAAAACTTGATATCTTACGTTATAAATTTTAACAAAGAATGATTTCGGAACTTTAGCAATATGATCATCCATTGTTATTTATGAATCTGTATAATTTAGAAATATCTAATTTCACGCCGCAGGCCAATCTTGTTCTAGTAATAATGGTTGAGTTACGGAAACGGGATAAACATTGGGACTGATTTGTTCTAAAGATGTTGAGAATTCTCAGAATTGTTTATATAAATGTTACGCAATCGCAATATTATCCAAATTATAGTGGACAGTGGTGTGATGTGTGGAAATGAGGTATAGACATAAGAGAAGAGTGATTAGATAATAATAAATGCTTTATAAGTATGTACAGGGTATGGGCTGAAAAACGTCTGATGTCCTCGCAGCCGGACTTTCTCTCTAATGGTGGAAGTATATCTCGACTGGGGGGATAGTATGAGATGAGCTCTGAACTTTTGACAGCTTGTGTTTTAAATGTATTTTCGCTTTCAGATTTTTTTATCCTCTTGATTCTAAAATTCAAGCAAGGGTCGATGAGTTTCTACTTTAGCATCAGTTTTATCTGAGAGCACCATGTGCACTCTACTTCTTTTTAGTTATAGGAGATAAATAAATACCATGTATGTATTATGGGAGATAAATAAATACCATGTTAAAATTCATCTAATTTGCTAAAAGGAAATAAGTGAACCTTTTTTATTTAAAACACCATAAGAAATTGGGACATACTAGTATTTCAACTTATACCTAAATAATGATTAAGATGAAGGGGATTTTTTAGTCTGGGTTTCCATTCAACTACGGTCACACTACGAGCTTTGTTGCCCACACTTCAGAATAATCAACAAGTGGTAAAAAATAAGCAGGCTGGCAACATAATAAAGTGACTTGATACACCATCAAAAAAGGGTATGCAAGCCCTGTCAAACCCATGGGCGTGTTCCGTTCAGCTTACGATCATTCTAAACCATATAAACATGGTTTTTAGCTTTGATGTGCTTGAAAGAAAGGAGGAATCCAGTTTAATGATAATGTCTTGAAATATCTGAAAATCCACAAAAAAATACTTAAAATATCAATAAATCCAAAAAAATACTTTTCGATTTATGAGTTAATATTAAATATGTTTATCATTTATGAATTAGTATTATTCTGAAATGTATATGTAATTCAGGATATATGTTTACACTATGTTGGAATCAATAAATCTATATTTATTTATTTAATTGGGTTTGTAACCAAAAAAAATCAGCATACTTCATGAAAAAAATATTTGATAATTGGATAAATAATTCAAACGATGGGCTATCCCTGGTAATCAAGAAGGTTTGTCATCCACCTTGTAGATCAAAGATGCTAGTTAATGTATATGTTTATTGAGAGCAAACACTTCAGCAAGCACACAGTCTTGAAAAATTAAACCCACATTTTCGATTGGAACGGAGATCAAAGTACCAAAACAATCTGGTGCAGCTTTTCTTTGGACAGATTGCTACAAAATGCTATTTGTGTGTTGTTTAGTAGCGCTAAAAAAGGTATGGTAAGCAGAATACAAACTTTAGTTCAGTTCGACCCCTCAATCTCCCTTACTGTTATGGGGGAATAAATAAATTCCCATCCAGTGTGATCTGCAATAGAATATTATTATTTTCTTGATTTTTTAAGTGCTACTTAACGTAGGGTTGAATAACGAACTACCCACAGGGACTCCTTCTTGGCGATAACACACCTGAGTGTGAGAAGAATAGCGACGACGGACTTTAGGTCCAACGTCACGGGAGAAGGAAAATGGTTCGCAGCGCAATGAACGTAGCTAAAAAAAGCATATAAGCTGCAGAAAAATATTAGTTCAGATGTGAAAGAGTCTAAAACTAATACTAGCTCAGAAGTTAATCCACCAGAAATCGAATCTAGCTTGCATAACGTAAATGCTAGCCTTTAAACAATGAATATCAAAAATTTTGTTGGCAAAAGAGGTAATTCTATGAACACTTGCAATACGTGGGTGTATAAATAAATTTAAGTAATTTGTGCCAGGTTTAAAAAACAATTGAGAAAACTAAGAATGTCTGTCTGTTGTGAAAATTATTTTTCAAGTTTGTTATAGATAACAGCTGTAACTGTGATGAATTTCATTAAAAAATCCATCTGAATTTCATAAAAAAAATTAGAACTTTTTTATATTCATGTATTTAGTGACGCGCAAAACAAAAGTCTTTTTGGATTATTTTTCAAGTTTATTATACATAACAGTCTGTTGTGAAGATTCTTTTTCAAGTTTATTATAGATAACAGCTGTAACTGTGATGAATTTCATAAAAAAAATCCGGCTCTCATTTAGAACTTTTTTATATTCATGTATTCAGTAACGCGCAAAACAAAAGTCTTTTTGGATAGACACTGTATAAAGAAACAATGCTATAAAGAAATTAACTCTGTAGTTATTTTAAGTTGATGTTTTTTCAAATTTTGTAGGTGGATTAGAAGGGATTTGTACATCCTTCAAGCTTAAGTTTTTGAATTCATTTTATTTATTCTTGGATTACAAATGAAATACGGTACCAAAACGAAAAGTTCCAATATTTTCTATTATTCCGTCAGTGAGTGAAGATCCATTATAATATGAGCGTATGGACATAAAATAAACGAAATAGTTGAGCAAAAATAGTTTGAAGTGGAGATCTGTTCTCTCTGCCTACGCCCAATAAGAACGTGACGTAATAATGTCTAGAGAAAATTTTAACGTCAACGTGTATAAAGGATCTAACTCTCATTGTATTTGTTCCTGCTGAGAAATAATTACTAGACTTCTGCCCAGCTTTATATATTATAGGAAGTATGTTAAGTATCACATGTTTTGCTCCTAAGGTGTACTCGTATAACGCATTGCCAGCAGAATGAAAATCATTTATGGTTTCAAAGCTTAAATATATTCTGAAACAATGGCTCTTTTTCAGGGTATTGCTGAGTCTGAGAAATTATTATTGCACATTATAAAATAGTAGTTGGGATCATATTGTGTATGCGTGGTTACGTTTAAATGCAGAATTCATAAAGTTAATTGAATGTGTTTTTATTGTTAATCTCACACTGTATTTTTCTTATTTGCCAATTTTATTGAAAAGTGTAGATCACATTTATTCCTAAACTATGGTTTTTAATGATCTTTTCAGTTATGAGAGTATTTAATATATACATGTAATACACTGGTTGACTTAAAATCTGCGTTCCTAGTTAATCAGCTAGCACGTCAATGGTGACTATCATAGAAATTTAGTACGATTGAGGAAGGGTAATTTTACATGATTATTAAAGTGTACGTCTTGGAACTGTTGTATTTTTATTTTTGTATATTGTAATTTATTTTTAACAAACACTGTTTATTCCACTTTTTTATGACGGTATAACCCTACCGGTTTCAAGGCTTTCACCTCATCTTCAGGGGAGCGCAAACAAGACTAAATGCTGTTCGGACTGGTACCGATATAGACACTTCAACGGTTGGAGGCGGGAGGGGTGAGGGGAAGGCTAGGTATTATTTCGGCCAAGAGCGGGGAGATTTTGGGGAAATAACTATTCAACAGATGCTCTGATCTGTATATTGACTTAGAAATTTCTAGGGCCTCCAATCTGTCCAATCTATTTCCGTTGTCGCTAATATGTAAGAATTTGGCATCATTGATAGAAAAAGTATGATTCTCACGGTGACAATGATCATACTTTTTCTATCAATGATGCCAAATTCTTACATATTAGCGACAACGGAAATAGATTGGACAGATTGGAGGCCCTAGAAATTTCTAAGTCAATATACAGATCAGAGCATCTGTTGAATAGTTATTTCCCCAAAATCTCCCCGCTCTTGGCCGAAATAATACCTAGCCTTCCCCTCACCCCTCCCGCCTCCAACCGTTGAAGTGTCTATATCGGTACCAGTCCGAACAGCATTTAGTCTTGTTTGCGCTCCCCTGAAGATGAGGTGAAAGCCTTGAAACCGGTAGGGTTATACCGTCATAAAAAAGTGGAATAAACAGTGTTTGTTAAAAATAAATTACAATGTCTTTAAACCTCCACAACGTTAATGCCTTAACTATAAACAACATATTTTTGTATATTTCCATGTCATGTAAAAGAAAATCAATAAATTGGAAAATCATAAGAGTAATTTTCCTTTTGGAAACTGCAGCCCTTCATAATTATGTCGTTCTTTCTCCACACCACTTAAGAGGGCTCTAAAAAAGGAAGAACTTCTGCCAAGTTTATACCAGTCATTTTTTTTCCTGTCAATTATGGGCTAATGGGGCTGGTATTTTTTATGTCTTATAATATAGTTAAGGAATTTTAATTTGATTGGTTTGACATGTCTCTTTTTCTTACTTTATTTAATAACGAAATACGCAATATATGTCATAACGTCCACATTTTGAAGGCTTACATTTTCTCACAAAGTGCTTTTGTTAAACAACAACCTTCTAATATTTTATAAGGTGTATTGTATTTGTCATTATTTTAAAGTATGGAATATATTTAAATGAACCAGAAAGATATTATAAAAGCTTGAAGAGAAAATTACACTGGAACGATTTATAAAATACACTTTTCCAGGTTCCCATGGTAATAAAACCCACAACCACCAGGCTGCAAGAGAAAGGTCTTACCAGCATGGCCACATGTGTTTGTAATTAAAATAATAATGGCGTAACTACATTAAAAAAATAATGCATGTGTGTGCATCCAAAAAAGCGTATTTTTTCATCTGGACAAATGCATTGAAAGTTTGTTATATAATGTGTTTTCATTTTTTGGTTCGTATCACATTTTTAAAAAAGAATTTAATTATGGGGATTAATTTAACTCTTGCAGTGTATAGTAGAACCTGGCAGCAATTCTGGCATGTAACAATATCTTTCAATTAACCAGAAAGATGTTAGAGATCCTAAGTGAAAGCCAGCCACAATCTCCGGTTGGGAAGAGAGGCATCTTATCAACTAGTCCACGGCCGTTATGTATTTAACTGTTTTGATATTTTTACGCATAAATAAGTTATATTGAAATGTGTGCGGATTGTTGTACGCTAATAACATGGCCGTGCTAGCGAAGAATGAGGATGAGGATGATGTGTATAGAAAGATGAAGAAGAGCCCCTCTCTCACGTGTGACGAATGATTGAAGAAAAACTAACAAAAAAAACATACAGTGAAAATGGGAGTAGAATGCGTGGTAGACAGGTCAAGGGAAGTATGGAAAACTTAAGTTTATAATATTCATATATTATTTATAGTTAAAGCATTTACATTCTGGACGCTTAAAGTAATTGTAATTTGTTTTATCAATCACTATTTATTCCATTTTATGAAGCGGTATACCCCGACCAGTTTCAAGGCCTTTACCTCATCATCAGGGAAGTAGCTGATGATGAGGTGAAAACCTTGTAACTGGTAGGTTTATAAAGTTATTTAAAGTGGTATAAAGTGTTTGATAAATCAAATTTAATGATATTTTGAAAGAAGGAAATGTTAGAAGGAAGAGAAATTACAGGAATTGTACAAGAAGGTGTATGAATGTAGATGAGGCAAGAAACGTGTCACGATAGGAAATTCTGGCACTATGTTATCTCTACCTATCTCAATAGGGAGATAGCGTGATGGTATGTATGTACAAAGGATTAATGTTTGCTTTATCAATATTTAAAATGAACCAAAAATATGTGTTTAATTGCATGATTATTTTTGTATACAAACTTCTATTTATCATAATAACATATCTGATTTTGTGTATCTTCCCCTGCATTACAATTGTATTTAAAAATTTATATCGAATCTTTAATGTCTATTAGAGTTGTCCGACATGTACCAGCAATTACACGTCAGTGCTACCCCAGATGCCTGGAGTGTACGTGATATGGCTGAATTGCCAATGCCTGATATCCAGAGCCTCATCAATAACTAATTTAGCGGGGTGCATAGTAACTGGGATTGATTTTTGAACTTCCAAAATGGAAGTGTCAATGCTTTCAACAATTTCAGAAAGTCTGAAATTGCTGAAATGCTTAAATCCGAAAATAAATCAGTAAATGTAAACAAATTAGTAAGGATTAAATTTTTTTTCTATCAACAATTTTATAAAATTGGTTATTTATCTGATTAACGGGATTAATTTTGGAATATTGGTAATAAGCCGGCTAGATTGAATTAGATATAATTTAAATGCAGTTAACTATTAAAATGTTTTTATGGGTCTCTGAGATAGTTTGGGCACTTGAAACAAACAAATAGAAGAAAACTAACAAAACAAATAAATAGTGGTAATGCGAGTGAAAGGCGTGGTAGAGGAAGACCAAGGAAAGTATGGTTGGATCAAGTGTACTGTAGTTTAAAAGAAGGAAATGTAAAAAGTCAGAGGAATCGTAGGAGCTGTATGATAATGTGTTTGGGTGTAGAAGAGGCGAAATATGTGTGTCACGATAGGAAAGTCTGGCGCCCTATCTTTTCAGCCTACCCCAATAAGGGGACGGCGTGATTGTATGTATTTATAGGAGGCACGGTGGAGAGCGCAAGAGATATAAGAACCTTCTGCATGAGACGCTTAAAAACATTAATGTTGAGCAAAACTGGGTGCCAAGATAAGCAGAAAGAGCCAAATGGGTGGAACTGTCGTTAGTTATTAGGGATCCAATGAAGAAAAAAGACGCAGACAAGCTGCAGTTACTGAAGTTTCTTTCCAATTATGCGTCAGGATAAGCCTATCACAATTGGCTTACATAGTCATCTCCGGTGGCAACAACGTCAGGTACACTGATCACCTACTTTGTGGTGTACCTTCTATTATACTCGTTACTGGTTATACAAAATGTAATTCTTCAAAACAATATGTTGCGTAAAAAAATCCACTTCTATTCGTGATAGCACAGTGCGGATTTCGATTCGGTAAACTGCTCAAAATATCCGCACTTTAACTACGCGACTAAGCAAACTGTACAATAAAATTGTCTTCAACATATTGGAATCTGTTCTGCAGACATATACGGTGGCCGGGAGACAATATTACTTTCAGCCCTTAGAGTTGAGCCTTCGAGTTAAGAGCAACTGGAGTAGACACATAACTCATAGTTCACTATCGTACGTGTTGAAAATACTACCGCACTTGTACGGGTAACAACAATTCTAGTGTGTGTGTGAGTATTGCTCACTGCAAACATTTAAATTAGACTGTACGATTTTTTTTGCCCAATAAGGAATCGAGCCTTAAACTATCGGGTTAAAGATGAGCGTTTTATTAACAACACTATAGAGGCCATTTAATCTAAATCCAATTGAATCTAATCCAATATAATACATACATTTATTTTTCCACTTATTATAATAATCCCCACAACACGTGTTTTACCTTCTATTCCGAGACTTACTTCAGGCGGAATGATAGAATAGGAGGTAGAAACATGTGCAGCGGAGATTAATGTAATTTGTTTTATAAAATAATTTACTGTGAAATATTGTCATAAACTTTCACAAAGTTAAAGCCAAACCTTTGATAAGTAACAATGCAATACAGTTCAGAGCAGTAAGTACTGTGCAGTGGAGAGGGGTAAGTTTTACGCAATTACACTGCATAAAAGTACAGAACGGTACACTGCAGCGCAGTACACTAGAATTGAATAAAATACGCACAGTTCGATATAAAACAATACATTACATAATAATAAAATGTATTTGTAATCAATTACCTTACAATAAAATACAAATACATGGTACTTGTGATGAAAAAAATTACTTTACATTGTAACGATGGTCGCTATCAGTGTAGCATGTGTTCTATTAGAACGTGATGATGATTTTGATATCGACATCGTTATCTTCGTTTTAGCTGATTCTGCGTTACTTCTCGTACAGAATCATCAATATAGCGGATTGCTTATTTTGATTTAGTCTTGATGATCTTGATTGATATCTGTTTATTTATAGACTCAGGAATGCCGATGTCGTTGTTTGTGGTATGTAACAATCATTGAATTCTTCATCGGTCATTGCCCCTGTATGTTTACTATTGACAATAATTAATTTAATTTATTTGTGTTTTAACAATTCACTCGTTATTTTGACAATTCATTTAGGTAGGTATACAGGTAGGTACAACATGTTCGTAGAAACAAACATTACCTTACATATTCGTAGAAACAAAAATTATTTTACATATTCGTGGAAACAAAAATTACCTTACATATTCGTGTAAACAAAAAATTGTAAACGACGAAACAAATAAAAAAAGAAAATTTAATCGTAACAAAGTGTAATACTGGAGATATTAATAATTCAGAGCATTGCTTACCGATGCCCTTGTCAGGCTCGTTGAGTCGCTTCTCAGGAAGGCGGAGGGTGGACGCCTGAACCACCACCGGCTCGCTCCTCCCCTTGGGGTTGTAGGCAATTACGCCGGCTAAGTAATGATGCCCCGGCTCCAATCCATTTGCCGCAAATCGCGGCACAGCTGAACTCAGGTTCACTTTCATCACCTGAAACGTTAGCAGAGCTGAAACTTTTGTTATGGATGCAACGAAACGGTAGTAACCGTTCATTTTGTGGTGCAAGCAGTTAAAGTTAACGACCGGTTTACAGATTAGACTGTATCTCTGAATATTTGTATTTTCCCTTGAGAAAAACTATTTTTAAATGTTACACTTATTTACATTAAAACAAAAAAATATACAAAGTGACACTTATAAAGAACCATTGAATGAGTCACTTCATTGATGACCTTTGTAGCTTAATTGGTAAGATGTTTGTCTTCCACCCGAGGGTTTTGAGTTTGATTCTCGATGGGGCCAAATATATAAAAGTGTCCCAGTCTGGTAAAATATTGTCCGGTAACAATAATTGCACGCGTTAAGTACGTGTGCTGGCGTCATTTTCTATACAGTAGCGGTAATGTCAGTTAAACGTGAAATGAAGAATCGCGAGTTCCGTGTCTACTTCAAAATTTCAAAACCATAAAAAATCGATTATTGAGGTCAATGACTATATCTCTCAGTGACACTCTTCAATATGCCTGAATTACTTATTCATGCATATGAAGGGTACCATACGAAAAAAAAATGTGTGACCATACTTCATGAGCGCTTTATAAAACACAAAATAAAAATCATTGTTGAAAAATATTCTTTATATTTTCAATAATATTATCGTTACGATAATATTTTTGCAAATAACATGGGTTTTCAATTTACAAAAGAAGCTTTTTAAAATGACGTGTTAAATTGGACAATGCATTATTATTACACATCAATACTGTAGTGAAAAACTCACTTATAATGATTTATCGACTGTTTACATCACAGCTATTGCATGTTAAAAAAAGGAAATTTCGGGAATCGAAACCAAAATTTTATTTAAAATTTCATCAAAACCAGGAAGTTTCCGAGTTCTAAAATAATTTAATTAAATCATTTGCATATTTTTAAAAAGCTTAAATGTTTTATTTTATATGACATGTTTTTGATTTAAGGTTTAGTTTAAGAATGCGCCAACATTAAACACTTTGATAGTTTAATATCCTTTTCAAACAAGCAATTGTATGGCGAAATAACTTTCACAGTGTAAATAAATAAAGGACGTAGAACTAGGAAAGCGTTTAATTTAGCATGAATGAAACATGTTTATTCTTTTTATTAAAATTATTTATAATGGGACTCTAGCCTGGGAAAGCAGTCGATATGATCTTATTTTACAAATATCTTAGACATATGTGCCATAAATATGCACTTAAAATGTTAATATTTTAAATAAAAAAACATCCAATTCACCACAGTATATAGAAACTTGTCTGCACACTTAAATATTGGTTCTCTAAGAACAAAGGGATATTGTGAATAATATATCTTTATTAACGTAAAATTTACCAAATATGGACGTACTTCATCTATATTTTAAACAAACGATATGTGTTTTTAGTTACATTTTTATTCATAAACATTCTTAGTGGCGCTCAACTTTAAAATAGCCATTGAAAAATATTCAAGCGTTTTGCACAACGCTGTACACTTAACACTTATTTCAAATGAAAATATAAGCTAATTGTGGAAAAAAACGTATGATTGCAAAAAGTTTTGATAAAAATTGTACTGAATCTGAGCACTCAAAGGTATTGTCTATGGCCTTTTTTTAGATACAGCTTTCAAATTTAGTATATTTTCCCCACATTTCCTAACATCACAAATTCCTCATTTAAATAAAAAAAAAAAAATCTAAATGAAATCGTTAGAAACATTTTAAATGAAAAATAACATTATAAATAAAATCGTTAGAATAACATTATAAATGAAATCGTTAAAAACATTATAAATGAAATTGCTAGAAAAACATTACAAATGAAATCGTTAGAAAAACATTATAAATGTAATCGTTATAGTGACCTGATAGAGATTTCATATTTTGAGCATAATTTTTTTATGTTACGTGTATGGTATTCTTAAATTTATAATAAACCACTTCTTTATAAAAATACTTTTAAAAACATTGTAATTTGTTTAATCAAACACTGTTAATTCCCCTTTATGTAACGGTATAACCCTACCGGTTTCAAGGGTTTTCCCTCATCATCGGAGGAGTACAAACAAGAATTGATTGTGCTCCCCTAATGATGAGGTTAAAACCTTGAAACCGGTAGGATTACACTGTTACATATAGTAAAGTGGAAAAAATTTGGTTTGATAAAACAAATTACAATGTTTTAAAAAGTATTTTTAAAAGAAGTGATTTATTACAAATTTAAGAATACTATAAGAAAACCTCTGCAGTGTTAATGTCTTAATTATAAATAATATATTCTTTTAAAACACTGGATTGCATACATCTTCATGTTTATCGTCAAATATTTATTTACAATAAGAAATTATACAGTGAAAAATAATTTTTATTAAGTATGAACAATCAAGTATGTACAACTTTAAATAAAGTTAACTACAAATATAAATAGAATATTGGTATATTTAAATCAAAATAATATATTTAAATCCAAACGTTTGTATTATAAAAAAGTGATAAATAAAAAAAAATATATACATTTATAAATTTAGAAAAAGTCACAAGAATCCAAACGTTAAGTACAAATCGGATTTTATTTTAGAATATTTTATTTCAGGCACGGGTCACATTATACTCGTATACCTAGTCTTTTTTAATACATAAAAATAATGAATTTTTATAAATCTCCATGAAAAACAAATTTTACAAACAAGTTTTTATGAAAGGGGTTACGTTGTCCAAAAAAATTAACCCTCAAGCAAGCTACTTTATTTCTGAAATAAAAAACCTCCATATTTGATGTTTCAAATTAATACTTTTTGCGGCTTGTATTATTATTTTTCTTTTAATGCCGCTTAACTTCTAATGTGGTATTGGAAGCAGATGCTCCATGATCAATGTACCACAAGACACGACACAGTCTCTATCGTTATAAATTGCAGCAATAATTTTGACATACTAGTATGTGTATGAAAACGGTCCAAAACGATACTTTGGGCATATTGTCAAAAAACAACAAATGTCTTGAGAGCCCTCACGCATAACTATGGAAATTGGTTCTGGCAGAGATAGTTGAGATAAAACAAACAAGAGAAAGGTATCATTCAAGATGAATCAAATAAAGGAATTAACAGGATCGTTTTTATCTATGTAATTCAATATGGTCCAGAACCTACTAGGATGACGACAGATGGTTCATCAAGTTCCAGACGTAACAGAGTTATTAAGCACTTGATGAACAAGAGAAGAAAGCTCAACTATTATGCTGAAATCGAAGTGAAGTAAATAATATTTTGAACTATCTGGCAAATCAGAAGAATTGTAGGAAGTCAAAAACCAACATGTTCATCTTACTCAATACACCAGCCTTAATTAACTTGTTCATCACTCAATACATCAGCCTTAATCAACTTGTTCATCACTCACTCAATACACCAGCTTTAATCAACTTGTTCATCACTCAATACACCAGCCTTAATCAACTTGTTCATCAATCAATACGCCTTAATTTCACATTCATCCCTAATTACTTCATTCCGTATTCTGTCATATATTGTGCCCTAATTTGTTTTTCCAGTGGACACATTTTTACAGCTTTTATTTCACTGCTTTAAATATTTTTCCATGTCAACATTTCACTCCCATATGACGAAGATAGAACTGAAATACTGCTGTAAACTATTACCTTAACAGATTTTGACACAGTCGTATTCAAGTTTATATGTTTTTGAGTCCGATTGACTTACTTTTCTATAGCTACATGCCGTTAAATATCCCTCGCAACTCTTCCATCATGAGAAAATGCCACGAAAAAAGCAAAACTCGTCAATTTGCTTTAATCATCTATTGTTGACCAAAATATCGAATTTACTTAATCTTTCACACTTTTGACACTGATTTTGCAACAGCCATTCTCAATTCTTCTTCTTTGGATCTCTCATACAATTCACTTAACAAACTCGCTAACACTATCAAGTCGTCAGTGTACATCAATCAGCATATTGTTAGGATTTGCTTACTGCAGCCGTGAGTAACCATTAGAATTCCAAAAAATGGCCGTGAGTCTTAATTACCAAACGGTCCTCTGAGAATTCAAGCCAATTACCCTGAATCTTAATCACTAAACGGTCCTCTGGCTGTACAAAAACAACTCTTTAATCCCTGAAAATCGAGAATCGGGTCTTCCCTCAAAAATGTCTTGGCTCCATTCTGTCGCCACTAAAAGTAATGGTGACGTGCTGGAAAACAACGACTGCCTTGTAAGAATGACCATTAAAGATCACCTCATGCAAAAAAAACGGTTTTTCCTGGTTTCTGACTAACAGTCCGTTGGCTTCGTTTCAGAGGAATTTTTGCTCTCTGACGTCAGAGTCTCACAGTTTATAAAATTAGGCCAGAGCAGCCTCTGGCCCCATTCTTATCTGGATCTTCGATCAGTTAAAAGCGATTGTATTTGTCACTAGTTGTTCAATATTAATTCCAATTATTTTTAATGCATTTCTTTAAACCAAAGTGTTCACTTTAATTCAGTAAAATTTACTGTGTAAATTCTTGATAGTTTATCCAAAGGACGATCTTGATATTGACGCCCGACTTTACGTTTGGCCAAGTCAGGTTGTTCTGACAAAGCTTAAAGTGCGCGGTGAGTTCAGAAGTCTTAAGGACCAGCACAGATCCCAGAGAGCCCACCTCTACTCTCCACTCGAGTTATCCCGTCGGTTCGCATCTTGCTGAAGACGGTGCCAGTGGACAGCCACTACTATACGACGGCGATTTCTCCCCTTCAAGGGTCTTGCAATTGCGGCATAAGGTCCGAGAGGCCTATGTGAGTCAACCTGCGGTCATACACCAAGCGCTGAACATTGATAATACATTGTGTCAATTGTACGAAGTAAGGAGAATTTATTTTATTTTGCTTGTCATTGTTTGACGATATCTAAGTAAATTTGGAAGTTTTATAACGTACCCTTTGGGCGAATTAAGTTGGTACAGGTCTGCAACGAACTGTTGTGGATTTGATCCTTTATTAAAAATTCTTAGTCTGCCTGTCCATCCGAAAGGATAGCGGGGTATCAAAATATTAGTCTGCCCAATTTAAGTCATTAGGCGGGCTTTGTGCTCGTCGAGATCAAATATATTACTAATTAACAGCAAATATGTGTTTCATTGCATAATTTCTACCTATCCAAACACTGACGACAACCCGCCCATGAACCCTGGGGTCTTATAGGGTCTTGCTTACCCATACTGTCTGAGCTGACCGAATTAAATGATAATATAAAAAGAAACCCCTCAAAGTGTTACTTTATGTATGAATTATAGTAAATTTATGAACCAAAAGTATTTGTATGACATACAGTCAAGGTGTCGTAGGTCAATAAATAATAACAAGAAAATTATTGTTCCGAGATGAACGTCATCAGCTGTTGTAATACGGCCCTCAGGGACAGGGGCTAGCTCAATTGAAGTGACATAATTCCAACTAGCGACTGGGCGTCGCTTGGAAAATAAATTAAATAAAGAATCATTTTATTTTGCCTTTAAACATGTAAGGCGCATACATGTAACACTAAGGGTGAACTAAATAAATAAAATAGGGGATACATCGGAATAATATATTTCCATTCAACATTAGTGTACTCGTACCTCCCATTGACTTTTTGTAGTTCCTTCACACATAAATATTTAACAACCAGGGTTACATTACACATCCTTGCTTCCCCCCTTTGGAAATATTTAATCACTCAGTCAATACATAATTCACTCTTATACATAGTCCTATTATGTTATGTAACTTTCGCATACTTTCCAGGAACATAAAAAGCGAACTTTATAAAACACTTTTAAGACCTATGATTATAAGATTTGTGATCTGTTAATTACAAAGTGGAAGGACCGAGTTCTTGATACGTTTTAGACAATTTTTTTCGCTGAATATATGGTTTAATTTATGACAATGGTGTGTACATACAGTTATAATAAAGGGCTGTTTGACGAAGATAACATAAAAAACACAATAAAATGTCAGACAACTCGCACCAAGTAACAATTTGTATCTTCATCCAAAACATTGGATTCCGTTAAAATGATGTGAAACCACAGCGAACTTACAACTGTATTTTTTATAACGAGGGATTAAGAAATTGGTGCTACGATATACCTACCAAATGGTAGGCAAAGAGTGAGATGATTCGTCTTTGGACAAAGATAATCATAATCATTACTGTAAAAGTAACACGTTGGAGATGGTTGGTTCACGAATTGAAGAAATATCCCAGAAACTGGCTAAAAGCAACTTGATTCTAATAATGGGATGTCGATTCCATACAATACATATGTACGTAGAATGCTGACCCTGCAAATAAGGGGTTTTCAGTAATCCCATGGGGCGTAGATTTCAGCAATTCCAGAGGGCTGGAAGATCAAAGTTAAGATGGCCGAATGGTCTGACAGAGAACTGCCGTACACTGAGTATAACCAATTGGAAAAGGAATGCTGTTGAAAGGGATAAGTGACAGAGAATTTGCAGGCAGTCAAGCCCCATTCTGAGTTATAGGGCTCAAATTTAACTATAAGAGCAGATTTCATAAGATAGTTTGTAAAGTTAAGTGATCGTACTTTTTCAAGCCGCTGTAATTTATCCAGCTGTTTTTTCGTAATGTCCAAATAACATATGTCCACATAGTCCTACATCAGGGAGCCATTGTCGCGATATGAAATTAATTAAAATCAACTAGAAATATATTGTGTTACATTTTATTTTATGTACTGTACACCCATGTGGGTTTATTGCCATGCGGTAATCTTTTTCAAGCTTTTAAAAATTATTGCACAATATCATAACGTCTTTGTATACAGTTCACCCTAGCAAGTTTATTGCTATGTGGCAATCTTTTCCACTAATCAGAAAGTTCTTGCAAAACCTGTTAGTTCAAATAAAACTAGTACTGTCGTTAAAAAGACCCTTCCGGTACTGACTACAAGAATAAGATAGATTTCGTCCATGTGCGAATGGAAAAAATATTTCCCGTTTTATGATACTCTGTTGTACCATTTCTCTCAAACAAATTGCTTGATTCTATTGAAAACATTTCATTTTATGCCGGTAATAAATTAATATATAGATAAAAATTTTACCGGAGGGACTATGTAGGTTATGATTGAATAAGAAATATTTAAATTTTTCAGAAGTTGCGATATGGGACCATCTGTAATAAATAGTATTTTTATCTTAATCTACTTAATGGGCATCAAAAAGAAAGACAGGCGTCTTAGCGATTATGTCATAAATAAGCGAGTATTTAATTAGCATATTTCTAAAAAAAGACCCTATCGATTATAGCACCATAAAAATCCTGGGTGTGAGACAACAGGAATGCCACTAAGCAAATATACTACTGAGGTCGTTTTATTCTTTTCGAGATCAAATAAACTTTTTAATGATAATTTTAAATACGTGGTTAGATTAGAGATAATTTTATCCAAAGATTTAACCGTTTTCGTTGTTTTTTTGTGATTAAAAAATATTAACGTAAATTGTTATATTTTTTCTCGAAAATCAAGTTTTTAAAATTCGGTTTTCAAAATTAGGTATGCCATACACACGTTATCCTTTGAATAAAAACAAGTCGTAACAGTAAAACCATAGGGTGTAGTGGATTGACGCACGCTTTGACAATGGGCGTATCAGGACGTGTGGATTATTAAAAGGTAATCATGTCAGGGGCTGCCTGCAACAGGAGTTGACAAGTACGGCTCGTGGGCCGTAGTATTACCGAGATAATCACTGTGTTGGTAACACAATTGAATTAATCAAATACTGTTTTTTATATACTTTGCAGGTATTATGCACTCATAATGTTTATATTGGATGGTCGCTCTCAAATCATATATATTTTAAAATTATAATAAATATAAGCTATTGTACTTTACTCACTGGGTTGAGTTATACTTGAGAAAATGTAGGCATTTGAAATGTAATGTCTCAAAGGGATGGGGTAAAATCATTTTTTTTTATAAATCGAAAATTGTTTTTGTCTAAACTGACGTTTTGATTCCAAATTTTTATTATACTGACTTTCTAATGTATTGTATGATTTGTATCTATCTCTAAATAAGCCAAGATCCACTATGAATTAATACTAATTACGAACATTTAATTTTAGGTATAAAAAAATCGAAAATCCAATTATCGTACACCCCATCCCTAGCCAATGCAGACAAACGTAGTGAGTTTTGACAAACGTCACCAAATATTATTTGATTTTAACAAACTGCCACACATTTTTGCTCATTTGTAACAAGATGTATTCATTTGTCATTATTTTTACTTTTATGTAATTTATTTACCTAAATAACTTGCCATTTATTAGAATCGAGGCTTATATTAAAGTTGATAAAATAATTGAAATTATTGAACGTAGTTCGTTAAAAGGTTGTATTGGGGCAAATTTGTGGACTGTCACAGGAACCATGCTATATTTTCTCAAGTATAGTTGAGGATATTTTTTATCTTAAAAGTAAATTCACATCGGATGGTCGTGCAAAGTGCGATATTGTAAATGCAGCAGCAGGCAATAGAGTGAATGATATGTTATTTAATTTTTTTATTGACCGGAGCAACCAGACGAAACAATGCTGAAAGCTCATGGTGTAATCTTTGTCGCGATGTTAGGAAATGCAAACGAAACTTAGAAGTAGCAAAAAAATTGGTGAAGTTAGATAAATGCGGTAGAAATGAGTGTCCAAAACACATTTGAAGTGGAATCATATATTGTGAATTATTATCATTCTACGGTAATATTTATGGTCTGTCTTATTTTATTGTAAAATGAAAGATAAAAAACACAACCAATTTTATTCATGCATCTATATGTATACATACCAATCCGCTATTCTCTATCGGTGTAGGCAGAAAGAACACAGAACCAGAAATTCTTTCCTATCTCGATACATATCCTTCGTCTCTTCTAAATCCATAACAATGCTACGGTTTCTACGACTTTCTTGAAACATTTCCTTCTTCCAATATATCATTCACTTGATTCAAGTATACTTTCCTTGGCCTTCTTCTACACGCATTCTTTACTACTTTTGATTTTACTAAAATAAAAAATGTGTATCACTTGGATAAAATAAAACCTTAGAAAATAATCACTTCACGCATTTTTTAACGCGTAAAAAATCTATGGACCACCTCAAAATTTAAAATATTATTTTTCCATGTAATTTTAGGAAAAAGAAATCCTTGAAGTTAAAACATATTTGTGGTATGAAACATAAGTTTTCTGGTTTTAATGTTTTATTAAAAATAAGCTTATTATTTTCAGGAAACGAAAATCGTTTTTTTTGGCGTGTAATATTTGTGATGAAACAATTAATATTTATTTATTATAATTATTTATTCATATGACAAGTGATTGTATGAATACATTATTGATAAAAAAACTAGTCAAACTACGAAATTTAAATACTCGTATATGTAATATAAAGTGGGCACTCAATTAATTTGAATGTGCGTTTATTGCCTTTCATTTGTCGTATCTCCTGTAAACTAAGCTTTTGCCTGTATCTTACTAGGACATAAATATGGAAAAATATGTTAACACATTTAACCGATTGCCAATCAATTATTCAATTAGTCTGTCACAAACTTTAACCAACTTTATAAGTTGTGTAACTTAATTACATGAATGTGTAACATGTGAATCAATCAACCCTTGATGTACTTCATCATTGAAGAAACATTAAAAGTTCATCTCACAATATCCTACACACAATCATCAAAAACACACCACATTTAAGAGTTCACACAAATTTTTACTACAACTTATCCCTCTTGCAAGTTCAAATACCCAAACTCCTGTCGCAATAACAACCACACGGTCCGATCCACTGTCCGATTTTTTGCACCCTTTTGTCTTGAAATCGGTTATTAATTTTATGTGTCCAACAGTTGTCCAGCCAGGTGCTTAATATGTCCACATCACGGATATCGGTATTTTGACGATAGCCATTTGAATAAATCATTGAAACAATGATTTATTGATACCGTGTATTGCATCTGATTGTTTTAAACTTTCGTTTTAACTAGTCCACAACTTTCATACAACATTCTGTCGAGTTTAGTAACAAATTGGACTCGCATGTTAATTATTTTTTAGACACTATTGTAAAGTGTACAAATGGGGAATATATTTCTATATCTTTCTACCAAACAGACAAGAGTTACGCAGATTCAAGCTTATTACTGGGTGAAATAATCACATGAATCAAAATTCATGGTTCTTAGTCTGCCAAAACCGCTATACACTTAAAATGTTTTTATATGCCTATTGGGAGTTAAACGAGGCTGAAGAAATAAAATTCTGGATTCTTAACTGTAACGCAGTTTCAAAATTAACGATTTAGTTCTTCAAATGTTATAATTATATCTATTGTAGATAACATAAAGGTTATTTTACAGTTGATTGTACAAATTGTCACGGTTTAAATTGAATTAAATCGAAGTGATCAATTTCAGAAGGAATCAATATTATTCAATCTTAAACTTGATTATATTCATTAATATGGAAGGATCTCTACCATCAGATCGTGCATATTTTCGTAATAAATTAACACATGTAATACAAAAACTTTCTCTTAAAATGTATAAAATCAAACAAAACTGAAAATCTCTATATCGTGAATGTCATAAATTTCATTAAAATTTTTAATTTCTCTCTGTTAGTATAAGATAAATACAAAACGTGTGCCACGTAAACAATTGCATTCGGGTTTCATCCTGGCTACAGTAAGGCCACCCGTATTAATTAGGATCACTGATGATGTCACGCTCTATGGACAATATATGGCTTATACTGTAAACTCTGCTTGGATTTAGCAATGCATTTTACTTTGTCAATTTTCAGTTGCTGCTGGGGTGCATGAAATGGTTAACTATCTCAAATATCGTGAATTGTTTCAAGAGTTATTTCCATGGACGCAGACAGCGGGTGTAGTTATCCAATATGATATCTAACGTATTGATTTAAACTGCAGTTGTTTCTCATGAGGAATACTTTCCCCCTTCTTTATTCCGTTTCCATGGACGCATACAGCGGATGTAGTTGTCCAATAATATATCTAACGTATTAATTTAAACTGCAGTTGTTTCTCATGGGTAATACTTTCACCCCATCTTTATTTAATTTCCATGGAAGCAGGCAGCGGATGTAGTCGTCAAATAAGATATCTAACGTATTAATTTTAACTGCAGTTGTTTCTCACGAGGAATACTTTCCCCCTTCTTTATTCCGTTTTCATGGACGCATACAGCGGATGTAGTTGTCCAATAAGATATCTAACGTATTAATTTAAACTGCAGTTGTTTCTCATGAGAAATACTTTCACCCCATCCTTATTCCATTTCCATGGACGCATACAGCGGATGTAGTGGTCCAACAAGATATCTAACGTATTAATTTAAACTGCAGTTGTTTCTCATGAGGAATACTTTCACCCCATCTTTATTCCATTTACATGGACGCAGACAGCGGATGTAGCTGCCCAATAAGAGCTCTAAGTTTTAAATTTTTGCGATTTTTTGTTAGTATTAGTCTGTAAATTTAAAACTTATTTCTTATAACTTATTCTACATTAAACGTTTTTCTATGTATTGTATTATTTATAGTTAAGGCATTACATTGTGGATGTTTAAATACCTTGTAATTTGTTTTAACCAACACTGTTTTAACAAACACCTGACGATGAGGTGAAAACCTTAAAACCGGTAAGGTTATAGCGTTACATTAAGTGCAATAAACAATGTTTGATAAAACAAATTAAGATGTTTTTCTAATTACACATCGAAATAGATTTTTTTCAAATACTAAAATGTATGTTACGTATTCTAATTCACATGAAAGTCTTCTTAGTCGATTCCTCGTGACTAAGTCATGTGAGTCCGTCTGCGCAACTCTGCCCATGACGATTCTCCATCTCTCCATTATTTGGGTCTCTTGAAGTGCTGCCGTCATAGACGACCCTGTTATGTACTTAACTTGATCAGTCATCGGGTAACTAGTCTACCTCTGTTGCCTCATTTTTCTACCTAGCTCGTTAGCACGAGTTTTTTTTTTCAAAATCTCCTCTCCTCTGCGTACTATGTATATGGCAAAATAAGTGGAGTACTCGTTACAAACAAATCGTGGATAGCCTGTTCTGAATCCTAATTTGTTTTATGAAGGATTTATAGGTACCCACGGCATACAGGTACCCTCAACATCTGTTACCAGTACCACATCTCAAATACGTCAACCTTTGTTTTCCGTTTTTTTGGCCTCTAGTGTCAAGTGCCACTCCATTTTATCACACGGAGAAGATCAGAAAAAAAACACTATAAATTCAATTATTGATGATGGTTTTCGTTTGAATTCGCCCTGTTATTAATCACTTTAACTCAAAAATGTGCACTTTATATTATCTCAGAAAGCAACTTTCTCTGGATGAAGTGATGATGTGGCATGGTTGAATATTTTTATGTCAAAATATTGTACAATACAAAAAAAAAACACTCAAGTATGGGGTGAAGCTTTATGTTATTGCTGAGCCTGACGGAACTATACTATTTTTTTATATACGGTGGTTCTTTAGACGAAACGTCCGGTACTGTTCCCACACATGAGATAGTTTTCAAGTCACTTGAAGAGAAATTGGATGTGGATCTTTCTGTATACATGGATAATTTTTAAAACTCGTATGAACTGGCAATAAAATTGCACGAAATAAAACCCTAATGGAATAGAACACTGAATGAGACCAACAAGAAGAATCTTCTAAGTGTGAACTTTAAAATCGGAGAAAATGAAACCCTTGTTTCTGAACGTAGTTTATATTGTCAAATGGAAGGACGTAAAGTAAATTTTGTATATTTTAATTGAGTTTGGTGACTAAATACAGGAAATCACAAGCCGACGTGGTAATGTCAACCTCAAACCAACTGCTCCTATGTAATTTGTAATAAATACACTAGTTTCGAATGTTTTTCGGAGTTGTGCTGCGTTGGCTTAAATGATAACCGATGTTTAACGTTGCGGTTATAAAAGCTGGTCGCGAGTGTGGGTAGATAGATGCATGATTCTTGCGTATATTATTATTCAGTAATATTTTGAGAACGCCTTAAAACTAGATCTTGCAACTTTTTCGAAGCGTTGGTTATCGTTTAGGCCAAATTAACATGGTAACACCATCGTTAAATATTCTACACTAGTAGAAATCAACCGTGAAAATCTTTGATCATACACGCTCGAGTACTTGCCACGAAGGAATCATTAGGATCGAGTGCTTGCATATTATCCGTGTAACTGAAAGATAATGAGATGGTACAAAAACGTATTAACTAACACTCCGCAGATGAGTTTTATAAATGCAAAAAGTGTTTATGCAATAAGTTCTCGTCTGGAATAAGCTGTTACCTGAACGTCAACATAAAGTTGCCTCAACATCCCTTGCTTTAAAAAAACTTCACCGACTGACACTGATAATCAAAAGTACCGAGGTAGAAAATGGCGGATAAAAGGAAATTAAACTGCCAGAAGAGATGTAGCAAGAATTGCACTAAAAACAAAAAAAAACATCTTTTTTTAACATAAAAGTTATATAGAAAGTTCAACACACTGCTTGAAATGTTTCTTTGACGTCCATAATTACATTTAAAATTGCATTTTTTTTTCAATAACAAAATATTTCTATCATCATAAAACTCAGTTGTTATTCACTCCGTGTTTCGTTGTCATGAAAAAATCATTAGGCATGGTAGATGACGCGACTTAGCATGGGCTTGGGGTTTTTTAATATGTTAAATAGTAGACGTTTTTAATTTTCATTATCTACACAAAAAATAATAACATACCAATACAGCCACTATTTTTTCACAATACTTTCATGAGAATTTTTTGAGAAGTAAGTCAGCAGAAAATGTGTGAATGATCTAAATAGCCATGATGTTAGTCAACCTCCGAAAAAGGGAAGCACTTTAAAAAGGATGGTCTTTACTCTCTTAGTCTCTATTGTTTTTAAAATTGTGTTTAAGTGTTGAAGAGTTTTTATGGAATGACACACGAAATGAGTCTAAAATACGATATGTGAAACGTTGAGACCACTCTCAACTTCGTTTCGTAAATGAATTATTCTCAATCAGGTACAGGGATCAGAGTTATTTATAGAGTTGATTTTTTATTTTGAACAAGATTGTTTTGAAGATGTTTCTTTTTGAATGGTTTATAAAAAATGTACTGCTATGTAGAAGAATACACATAACATATGACATAAATATCAAAATATCGACTAGACCTCTGTAGCTTGTCCTATATTGTTAAGTTCCGGAGTCATTTTATCCCATGTGTTTTTATTCATATTCAGACGAGAGTATGAAAACGCAAAAGTTGTTTTCGCACCTACTTTATACCGTATTGTTTTTCATTAATTGATAAAAAGCTGGCAATAAGTTATTTTATATTTTTTCAGGATGAATAACGTGTGGAAAAGATTTGTGTGGGCTCTTGAGTGTGGGTTTCTTCTTGTTGTTTTGATTTTTGTTGTTTTGTATTTGTGTTTCTATATATTTTTGTGTTAATTTTTATTCTTGTGATTGTGTGTGGTATATTATGAGATGAACATTTTTGGTTTTACTCGTATTTTTGTTTCATTTTTGGTTTTACTTTTGTTTTTGTTTTTATTCATATGATTGTGTGCGGTTTATTATGGGATGAACAAGTTTGGTCTTTCTGGAGTGATGATGTGTGAAGAGTTTGACTCCGCATGATGTTTCCAGTTGTAATTGAGTGTCACTGTTTGTCAGGTTGATGAGAACGTGCAATGGGGTTTTGTTTTTGTGTAATCAAAAATCGGAAAGAAGAACCGATTTATTTTTCATGCTAAATATCCTCAGTGAGATACAGGCAAAAGCCTAGTTTACTGGGGATACGACAAACGAAAGGCGACAAACCCAGATCCATTAAAATAATGTATGTCTTAATTAAATTATGTGTTGTTTTTTCGCAGATTATGTATACTTCTTGTCATGTGTAATAATAAATAAATAAAATTCTTGTTAACTTAGGCAGTACAGTATTTTGAAATAATCTTATATGTAAAAAAAGTAAACTTTGAGGTGATTTACTCACTTAACGGCGAAATAAAAAAAATATCTTTAGATTAAAAAGAACATTGGTTAAAGGTTTTCATAAATGCACAATAAAAAAAATAATAGGCTCTCGAAATAGATTTTATTTTTTATTAAGACTGTTTTGTACGTAACGTCGAAGCAGATTCAATTTATTAAATAACTCTCAAGTAAAACGTAATAAATAACTGTTGCCCCTGCGGGCGACTGTGTGTAGGTCTCAGTCCATGGGTCTGGATTTATGCCGCCTTGTGACAAATTATGGCGGGCGGAATGTTGTCAGTAATATATGATTTTTTTGCTTTGTACCATTTTTTGGCACTTTGCTTCAATGGGAAATTTTTTTCCAAAAAATACTTTTCTTGGCTGTCTAAACTTTGACATTGGTCAAATAATATTTCACTCATTCTTGAACTGTAAAACTGTTCATCATCATCATTATTATTGTGGCTCCATAGTCTGATGTTAGCCCTGACCTGCTCATGGAGTTTTCTTCACTCTTCTGTGATCTACGCTTCCAGCTTTATAATATAGTGATACATGTATGGAGTATATTGTGGGATGGGCCGTTTATCGAATGCTATTCTGTAAGTTACGAAGACTGCAGCGATTGACCACGAACAGCTTCGTGATCGACCGGCCGATCGCGATCGAGCTGTTAGTCATCCCTGTTCTGGAGGAAGTACGAGTACATTCCATGATATAACTAACACATTTTAATATAAATTGATTGTGAATACATATTATATCAATAACAGTTGCTCTTAAATTTGTTTTATTTCAGCCAATATTGATTTTATATTGCGGATATTATTTTATAAAGGGTGGCCACTGAAAGACTAAAGGGTTTGAAAAAGTCATAACTTGTTCATTTTTAAATTTTTTTCTTCTACAGGATATCGAGCTATACTATTACAAATATACTCAACAGCACTTGCAGTACACTATTTGATTTCAACACTTAGCCAGAGATAACAACAACTTTTTGAACAACTTGATAATGAGTGATGAGACACATTTTCATTCAAACGGGTACATCAACAAACAAAACTGCAGATTTTGGGGTACTAAAAATTCCAGGAAATGATATCTCCAAAAATGTACTGTTTGGTGCGGTGTTATGGCTGACAAAGTTATTGGCCTCTTTTTTTTGAAAATGAGGAAGGTCAGTCAGAAAGAATCAACGACGTCCTGGATAGGACAATATTTTTTTTCGCTCAGCGATCAAAAATAATCAGGAAATATAATTTCAAAACGATGGAGCTACTTGCGCATACTGCCAGGGCGACGATGGCAGTATGCGCAGTATAGCGATGTACATTCTTCAGCCTTTCACGGGCCACCCTGTATTTGCACGTGTCAGCGCGTTCGGTTATTTCTATCAGATTTAACCAACATGTGGCACGATATTACACTTGTGTATTAATACTTATTTTGCCAAATTTTGATTTGTATACTTATTTTAAAACGTCAAGCACATAAAAAAGTTTTTTTTGGACGAGTTTGCTTCAAAAACTTACATAAATATTTATCTAAAACATTCTAAGTAAAAGGGGTCGAATTCAGAATATTATATTTAGTCAAACAACACGTTTGTGAAATGAATAATATTTGTTCACAGACTTGTTAAGGTTGAATAATAATACCCTTGCTGTATACTGTAAAATATCTTATATTCCTAGCTTCCTTTAAGAGAGATTAATTCGAGAAATTGTAGAGTCGTGAGACTAGACTCCAATTATTTGTAAGACTCTAGATTTCTGTCTAGATCAACTACACTAAAGCATTATATTCATCGGAAAGGTGATATTATTTGGCCTAATATTAATTAAAGGAAAGATCAAATCATATTTTTTCGTTTTTCATTGACTGATATATATATGTATTCCCGATAAATATATATTGTATGTAATTAAATAAATAAATATAAGTTTATTGATAGCAGCAACACAGTATGCAAATAGTGTATTTTAATACATTCCAAAAACACATAAGTAGCAAAAAATACATTAAAGAGAGAAGCTATCAAAACGTCAGGGCTCATCTCATAACATCCCCCCGGCCAAGAAACATCCCACCAATATAGGGAGAGCCCAGCCGCGAGGACACCAGATGTTTTTCAGCCCACACCCTGGCAGATGTATAGTAGATTAAAAAGAAAAAGAACAGAAAATAAATGAATTACAGTAAAAAAAATAAAAAAAGTAAATCCACAAATACCACCTCAGCTTAACTCAAACAAATAAATATAGGTTCTTTGACGGTAACATAATGTGTACATAACATATACATGTAAATTCATTCCGAATTCGTGCATACATCTCAATATAAACTGCAGAAAATACATTTAAGAGAGAAGACATGAAGAGGTCAGGGCTGACCCCACAACATTCCCCCGGCCAAGATACATTCTTCTTATATAGGGCGAGCCCGACCGCAAGGGCACCGGGTGTTTTTCAGCTCACACTCTTGTACATATAGACTAAGAGAAAAAAAACATCAAAATAATATATATAATATAAAAATATAAAATTAATAATTATTACATATCAATACGTCATTTCCCTGCTGCGGTAGTCATAAAAGACAGAGTAACAGATTTTCCTATCTTAACATATAAATTCCACACTCATAAACGATTATGAATTTGAAAGTGGCGGATGTGTCGTTGTTAGCCTTCATAGTCAATCGAGGTAAAAATTCCAGTGATATTCGATTGGAGTTGTATAGCGTGAGGTTCGAACCGGCAACCTTCCGCCAGGAAGTCCAATGCGTTACCACGCGGTCATGCATTTCATACAGCTCCTACGACTTCACTTACTTCTTTAAAATAATACTCAATTGATCTAACTATGATTTTCTTAGTTTTACTCCAACACGCTTTTCACTCACATTGGCACAGTATTTTTGTTTTGTTAGTCTCTCCTCATTAATTTGTACGTGGAACTAAAATCCCCTTAGAGTAGTTTTCTTCATATTTCTTATAACTCACCTTCAGTTCAAATTCATCACTAATCACTTTATAAAACATACACCTTACTAATAACACACCCACTTTCAATTCAAATTCATTTCTGATCACTTTATTTTGTATTATCGATGCTTTCCATACAATTTAAGGATATGTTTAACAAATAACCGACGAACTTTGTGGTCTTGTTGGTTAAGCTTCCTTGGGGTTTCAATAAATAAAAAAAGGTTTCCGTTTGGTAACGACACTCACACGCACTAGACTTGTGCGATAGTTGTTCCTTGTCCACGAACGATGATGAATCGCGAGTCTCGTGTATACTTAAGTGGCTCTTAAACTGAAGTTTCGATTACTGGTACCGAACATATTATCAACCGGTCACAATCTCCAATATTTTCAGATCAAATATATTGAAGGTAACCATACGAAATAAGACACAGATAATTACTTAAACAGTTCAAATATTTGCATTAATACCTGTGAATTAGTTTCTCTGACTTCTAGAAGAAACGTCTGTGGAAGACCTCCGTTGAAGCCCTCTGCACAGCGGACAGTGAAGGAGTTCATTGAGATGTTGACCACACTGCAATTGTGTACTTGATCTGGACGACCTGTGAACAAAAAAAAATTTTTTAGTCACTATCGTATGAAAAACTATTTATGTTTATTAAAAATCAAACGCTGGTATCGTTGGTCTCCAGGTTAACATACGTCCATTCATCCATTATCATTATCCTTTCCGTTATCGAGGTTTACATACATAAGGGCGTTCTATGTTAGATTCTGTCTTTGGACTAGGTTAACTTTAAATATACTATTTCTTCATAATGATATTCCCTATAAAACGCTATTTTTATGGTTTCTTTTAAACTATTTTCGTTGATTGTACTTATAGTTTATTAGAAAATAAATAACATCTTGAGAACAGTAAATATATTATACCAGTGTTGGGCAAACTTCTAAGTAACAAGATCTAGTTCCAATTTCTTCACCTTATCGCGTGCTGCTTTTTCTTTTTGTGGTCTGAAATACATTATCGACTGAGAAAATTGCTACCAAAACACAAAAAATACGTATTTGGTATAAAAACTTATTATGCGAAAAGTAAAAAAATATGTACGAAATTCGGAATACACGCAATAATATGTGAACGTATCGATTAGAAGTGTGAACAAACCACACTGAAACAACGAAATGAATCAAAGATGATGACTCAATAATATACAAAAAAGTTCCAATGTCTCCTATTCATTAATTCGTTAATAACGCACACCATAGAATAAGACGTGGGATGCTACTGCTCATGTAGATATTATGCTAGACGTTACGGATTCGTAATATCGCAGCTTCTGTAGTCAGTACCACTAAATATGTATTTGTTTATTACATATTTAAACAAATACATATTTAGTAAAACAAATATATATTTAGTCTACCACTAAATATGTATTTGTTTAACTTATTCACATTGAAATATCTATTATAAATTTCACATGGTCACGCGACCCACCATTTGAATGGTGGCGATCGATCCCCATCGGACAACAATACCTTAATCTAGACTAGTGAATTTTTCATAGAAAATTAAGTATAAAAGAAAACACTTAGACGTGAATCAAGTAAAATCATAATTCAAAACCAATTACTTCAGTAATACTGTTTTTTTATTTACTAGCTGCTCACAATTATCATTAAAAAGATTATTGAGTAAAACTCATCAATGATATTAAGGATAAATAACGAACAAAAATCTCCAAATAATTGTAACTTGTAATGCCACCTCTGATGTTTAGGCTTATATAGGCATCAAGATCATTCTGACCGCGTTCAGATATTTTATTTTATATGGTTGGTTGAACGAAATGGAACTTAAATATGTAATACAGTATAAGATTGTTACATGCAATAAAGTATATAATACAGTATAAGATTGTCACGTGAAATAAAGTATGTAATACAGTATAAGATTGTCACGTGAAATAAAGTATGTAATACAGTATAAGATTGTCACATGGAAATAAATTACAAAATACAAATACAAGACAAAGAAAGTATAAATAATAAAAAGAAATAAACCATGGTATTGAGTAAATATAACACATATTATTTCATTAATCTGCAGAGAGTGCGGCTTGAATAGTTTGAAAGATTCAGGTATTCGAGTGTATTATTTTCTTAGATGACAATACCAGACAATGTAAAGAAATAGACATAAATCTATGAGTAGCAAATTGACAACTGACTTCTTTACTCGTACATGCCCCTACAATAAGAAAAAATAGAGCTCAGTAAAAAATCTGACAAAATAAAGGTCTTCAAAGTGGTCTATAAACTGACACGTACACGATCATGAAGGGTAAATTCTGATGAAGAGCGTTAAATCAGGTGGCAGAAATTTGATGCCTCAGAAGTCACATGAATCAAACTGAGAAATATAATAAATAAAAAATATACCATGATTATCGAGAGATCTTACTTATTGAAAATGACTTCAGATAGTAATTAAGAAATACAAGTATTCTTAACGTTTCTTTTAGGAAGGCGATCGACTGGCCGGCCAAGATCCACCGAGGAATTAACACTGAAAAGAGACGGAGAGAAAAGATAGCCGACTCAGAGTCAAGATTCCAATGTTCAGGATGAAGATGAAGAATATTAATGAGTGAAAGATGAAACTTGAAAGATAAGGAACAAACTTTTAGATAAAATTTATCCCATACTCCCACCAACTTGTGCAACAGAACCAAAGTTTTATTTTACATATTTTTCCTCCTAACTAATCTCTGCTAGGATTAAATAAAAAATGTTTCCGACTAACATGACAGTTTTTTTTTTCAATTTCAATAAATATTTTTAGGTGCCGTGGTCTGAAGGTTAGCATTCAAGCTAATGAAGCGTGTGCCACAAGTTTGATTCCTGGTAAATTCACATCCAGACAGGTTTTTCTCTTAGACCAATTTACTTGTTTTGTCATAATTCTCATGACCACTTAAGTGCCATAGTAAGTGAGACACTCCTTTATTTCAAACCGGTGGCTATGAGTTCGATTTCTGTTGAAACTCATTTTTTCTGAAATGGTTAAAGACCAGCTTTCACTTTAGGCATGAAACATCATTCAGGTGGATTAGAAGATATTTAAAAAAAGGAAATTAACCTGCTAGGCTATAAAGTATCCAACGAACGTGTTATACAATACATCTAAATGTATATTTTTATATGGCTTTATGCTTTTAATCAGATATTCTGAGAGCGCTATTAAACAACACAGGAAAAACTCTTTTTAAACTTTATCTTACGAAATACCGATTATCGCAAGTCTTGGAAGTTAATCTCCTTTTCATTGGCATTTTGGGTTCGATATATTTAAGACTGTATGATCGCTGAAGTGCAATAGTTTGCATAAAATAAAACAATACAGGCACAGGCGTCTTCCATCCACAGGTTGACTGACTCACATTCCATCACAATGGATAATATAACGTATAGTAAATTATTTTAGTAAACCTACAGTTTTACAAATCATATTTAAAATTGTGGAAAAGTATTTTGTTTAGTTAAAATCGTCGTATTCTCGTTACTACACAGCTTTTTTTAATGTTTCAGTCATGGTTTCTGTCAACAGTCTCTGTAACATCCATCTAGTTTGTTGGTAGAGATTACAACATGAAAATAAACCCACCAAACTGTACTCTTTACGACGAAAGTGTAAAATAATAGTATCGCTTCAACTCCAGCTTAAAGCAGATAGATGTCACAAATTACATCTACCATGATTGATCAAATGTTGCTGTCTGTCCGAAGTCTTTTGGTGACATTTACAAAATGGAGGTAGTAGTCTTTTTTAAAGAGCGAAGGAAAGACGACCTTTGCTGTCTAGTTTGTAATATGTTTAATATACTGTATTACACATTTTTCCATACTGAACGACCTAGCGGACTTTTTGCCAACTAGTAATCTCTTTTAACGAACCAGAAATATGTTAAAGAGGTCGTGAGTGAAAACCAGACTAAAATCATAAAAACTTCTGGGTTCCAACGGGAATCGAGCCCGCAACTCCTGGGTTTAGAAACAGGCGTCTTATCAACTAGACTACGGAGGTTAAAAGGATTATTATCTGGTTTTCACTTAAGGCTTCATTTATACCTCTTTGGTTGGATGGAAGAGAATACCACATGGCAATTCGTCTGTTAGGTTGTACTTTATACAACGAAAGTGTATTACAAAACATCACAAGGTAATCAGCCTTGCATACATCCATATTTTCATCAAGTTCGTTCACGAACATTTCACGATCCGTTGTCATACTCGTACGTGTTGATAATAATACCGTAAGCACAATGAAAACGAATTTTACTTTATCTAGCGCGTGGTTTGTCCACTGCACCTCTTTTTCTTTGTGAAGATCGTTGTATTTAAATTTCATCACTTGTTTAATAAGTTTATCAAAAATTTATAAAAGGACCATTTATATAGCGCCGTTGAGAGAACAAACTCTCCTCAAAGGCGCTCTAACTCAGGACTCGAACTCACTCAAAAAAAAATGATAAGACCTTTCAAAAAAGGTTGTATTTTAATGCTTCATAAAGTTGCACACGCTACCCATATCTCTGACACTAGGAGGTAGACCGTTTCATCACGGAACCAGCAAAGGTAAAAGCTTTAGCCTTATACCTCGCTCAATATGTTGAATCGATTCGGAAGAACAAATTAATTAGATGAAGAAGAAATCGATCTCTTAGTTCTTATTCTCTTTAAAGGAATGTATTTTAGAAACTGAATTAAAAAACATAATGGAATCATGCATTAAGTGACTTGAATACAAGGTGACAAACTTTTAAATCAATCTGTTTGCGACACTTAGGCCAATGTAGACATTTTAGAAGCGGACCAATATAGCAATATTCATGACTACCATCAGCCTAGCAGCTGCATTGAGAACAGACTGGAGTCTAGAAATTTGTGAATCAGGTAAACCAGAATAAACAGAATTACAATAATTTGGAGGTGAGACAACAATTATTTTTTTATTTCCAAAGGAAGATATCGATGTACTAATTTTGACTCTAAGACATTATATAGACACCTGAAGAAACTGTATAACTAATTTGTATATCGATGACAAAAAACAATTAATTACTATCTTCTGGAAATATAATATATTAACAGCCATAATTGATAAAGCATCTCCATCAAGAAGGTGTTTTCTATGCGATGAAGCCGCCACCCAGAGAAATTTCATTTTACTTGGATTTAATAATGCAACAAGAAGTATCCTATTTCATCACATTTTTTCCACTTGTATCATAAAATCTAGAAGGAAAGTATCATCCGCATAAACATGAAACTCAAAACCCTCCGTGCCAATGATATCACTGATTTGATTAGTAGAAAGAACAAAATAAGTCAACAATCATAAGTTGCAATCTTACATAGTTCTTTTCAGATAATGGTATGAAGTTTTTAGAGCCTCCTAAAAAACCTCCGCTATTTTCATAAGAAAATAACGAATCGATGACTTGGACAAGAGGATAATTGAAATGAAAATGAAATTTTATACAGATATATTTGATTTTGGTATTATTTATTTTTAAAAAAGAGTGTCTTGTCAAATTTGGGACAAAGTTCTTACTTAAAATTGATGGGAATTCAGCCGAGATGCCTGTCATGCGTGACACCTCAGATATAACGGCAGGATACCGCCGGGGGCTTAATGCCCTCCTTCCTGCTTCATCGCGGAGATCCTTGATAATATCGTCATAAAGGAAGCACTCACATCGCTAACTAACACGTACGCCATCTTAACGTAGCGCACAGGAGAGGAGCTGAGAGCTGCCAATCTTTTCGATATTTATTTATTTATTTATTTATTGACACTTCATTGTATAACAATGAAGGAACTTATATGATCGTAAAAAATATTCAAATATTTGTTAATTTGTAAAAAATTGCATACAGTAAAAAAACCAGCAATAAAGGTATGTTAATTATGATATAAAACTGTTCGATTAACATCTATTCATTCTAAAGATGTCAAAACTACTGGAGTTTTACAAAAATAATCATTTCAATTATTTATTTATCCAGATAGGATAATTATTCTGAGCTTGTGGCTTCAGTAAACCAAAACTAATTTTTGACCAAGCAGTATGGAACAAAGGACATTGAGTCAACAAAGACAAGAGTAGATGAGTATGTTTGAGAGGCTACAGATCTCCAAGAACCGAAAGTCTATAAAAAATTGAAAACCTTTCTGAACTAATTTTTTCGATGTGTCCAAACTATTTCAAGATTGTTTTCTTAATTCTACTTACAATATCCGACTACAACGAACAGTTATCTCCAATCCGGGCATTGCTTACTCTATCATACGTTTTCTCGATGTGTCCAAACTATTTCAAGATTATTTTCTTAATTCTACTTACAATATCCGACTATAACGAACAGTTATCTCCAATGTGGCCATTGCTTACTCTATCATACATTATAACACTAGATATTTTTTGCAATGCACGCATTTTTACCACATTTATTTGGCCCGTCTCCCTTTATGCCCAGGCTTACAGAAAAACACATTTGGGTGTTATTTATAATAAATTAAAATTTTTGGTGGTAACGTACATTCTACAAATTTGGTTGTTACTTTAATTAACTTTCAATGAGAATTTAGGATACGTAGAAGAGATCTGAGGACGAATTGTAATGGCAAAATCTATATATTGTAATGACATAAATATGGATTAACCGGTCTTTTTTAAAGAAGAACCAAAATTCGTCAATTGAAATCTTTATTATCTTTATATCACTCTATGGAATGGAAACGTAAACGATGAGAAATATGATAGTTGGCTTTACGATGTGGTGTTGAAAGGGGATACTTGCGTATCCCGTGGACTGCGAATTTCGTCATTCAAGAATTAGCGATTACCGAAAGACTTTCGACAACATGCACTAAAAGGACAACTTAAGTCTTGGGAATCTGGTGATCATGGATTTAGTTTAAGAAAAACCCGCAAAAGAAAAGTCTCTTATAAGACAGGGGAATAAATAAAGGAGTAAATAGGATCATCTTTAAACACTGCATTCAACATGACCCAGAATCGTAAAGACTGATGAAGCACAAAGTTCCAGATATAGTAGAAGACGACAACATTCAGCATTGATTACGTTATGAAGAAGAAAATAATAGAAAAAACTCAAGTTTTTTTGTGGTTTTAATAAAATATCATTTTTGTATTATTTAAAATACTTCTATAAAATATGTGTATGAAATAAATTTCTACAGATGTATATTATAAATTTTTACAGTTGTATAAATTGTTTCAGTAAGTACAGATTGTTTTCTTGTAATTAAATCAAATCACCTATAAAATTCTATTATGAATAAAATCAATACTTTTTTCAAGATTTCTTCAGAAAAATAATATTTCTTCTTTGAAAATAAATTGAATCAATGTTTTTTTCTAGATGAAATAATGATGATGCTACCAATTGTAGTTTTAAGATAATTTAAAGTGTAAATTTTCCAACGAAGAGTTGCACGGAATCGTTTTGAATGTCTGAATGATGATTCTTTCCACAATTTCCAGAAAATCTTCTTTATTTCCCAAGAGATTGTTCCCGACAGCTTTGAATGATAATATTGCCGCTAGTTCAACTTTAAAGCAAAAATCCAACTGTAAGTCTTTTGTAAGTTAACTTATTTGTGACCGGATGAAAATTCGTTCTTTTATGTTTGCTTCGATCAAACACGTCCATTTTTTTTTCCCAGAAAAAGTAAACTAGTGTTTGTTTTAACGAAAGCTCAAACTTACATCGAGGATAAAAATAAATGTTTTATTGAAATATGAGTCGAGTTAGGCTTCATAGCTTGTGCGATAACTTTCTGATCCAAAAGTTGATGGTTCGAGTCAGTGTTGAGTAATTCACTGAAATGTCTTGTTTTCTTCATTCAATCGTATGGTGTCACTCAATATGGACATATCAAGATGGACATATTTATTATGTCTTTAATAAATATGTTCATCTTTATTAGATATTTATTATGGACATAATAAATTTGTCCATTTATTATGGACATCATTAACGATTCCGAGAGACAACATTATCTTCGGTCATATTCATCGAGCCTTCGAGCGTACAACCTGCAGAGTAGACGATTACACGTGGTTGGAAATTCATAGTACCGCATATGAAGAGGTAACAGTATTCTTACACCAGACAACCAATTTTACCAAACTGGGATCATGTTTTTTTTTCTGGTAACATAGGAAATCAACCCCAATGTTCTCGGGTTGAAGTCAACGTGAATATGAATCAGTGTATGAGACGTTTGGACAAGTTCCTACACATAAACCCAGGAGTGTAGTTTTTGTGGTGTTTTGTTTCCTTTCCTTGTTTTCTCTCTATGAACATACTCGTTTAACAGGTCCACTTGATATAAATATTGACAGCATCCATGCCTGACTAAAGTGTTTATCTTCTTACTCCCAAGTCAAGGCCAACGAGAATCAATGAGATCCAAGGAGATAAAAAAGCTACGTTTTGGACAGAGTTGTCCAATTTAAAGCTGGTTTAAAAATATAGTATACATCGTTTTGTCATTTTTTACTCCACAGTACACAGTTACTTTTAACACGTTCTTTAAGAAGAATGCATTTGGTAATTATAAGACTAATATTATACATCATCCGATAACTTTTCATCGCTGTTTTGTATTAACATATAATCTCAAAGAAACATTCTTTTACGTACTTAAAATCTTGTTTTTCAATAAGTGCCACTTAGAAAACTCTGATGAAACTGATTTATAGCTCTCTAGTTTTTAAAATACTGGAAACCGGCTCAATTGTATGGGTACCCAAGATGTATCCAGAACGTTCTAATAGTTGAGCAAGTCTAAAAGAGGTTTCAGCTTCATTCTTTCATATCTTTATCCTATATTTTAATTGGATATATATGGATAACAGTCTTTGATCATCAGAAGAGATCTACGAACCTTTTTGTATATTTGAAAAATGTGCACGAGAAAAATAACGGACGTCTTATTTATTGGAAAAAAATGTACATTTAGCACGATATTGATATTCATTATATCTCTTTAGATAAAATAAGGATTGAGTTCCTTAATAAGCTTATTAGACCTAAATGATTAATTTTACAAGAAAGCATGTATATTTATAGTTTTTGTTAACATTTTTAGACCTTTATCTTTAAATTTTTTGTCAATTCATGTAATCTAATTGGTTTGAACATATATAAAATGAAACATTAAAAAAAATCCAATATTACACAGCAGTATGTTCGTGCCAAATTTGATGCATGGAGGTGAAACGTGGCCATGGACAAAAACTGAAAGGAACTGAATAACTGAATGAATGCGCACTCTAAGAAGAGTACATGAAGTGGCAATGGACGAGTATGACAGAATAAATTGATTAGAAATAAATGTGAATTTAAGACTGATGTGATAAATAAAATGAGAAATAGCATTCGGAGATGGTTTAGACATACGGGAAGACAGAGTAATACAGTGCAAATGTGAGCAAAAGGCGAATGAGAGGTAGACCAAGGAAAGTATGGTTGGATCAAGAGTATAATGTTTTGTTAGAAATAAATGTAATAAGTAAGATGAATCCTAGAAGTTGTATGAAAATGTGTATGGATGGAAAATAGGTTATGTATATCAGGATGGAAATGGAGGGATGATATGTATGTATTAAAAAAACACATATTTTGTATCCCCTCGTAAATCGTAAAAATGTGCTGTTAATCGTTCAGTCACAGCATTCCATTGTAATTTTATTAATAAAGGTGCCAAAGGTTCAGCCCTCCTGGTGTGCACCGCCCCCTCACCTCGTTAGCGTGACGTGTCCTTAAGGGTTGATGCATCTCGAGATATCTCGAAGATTAAACGTAAGGCAGCACGGCTTGGGAATAAAACCTCGAGAGGCAACATTCCCCTCCCCTTCCCCCTATCGTGCTGTAATTAGACGCCTGTCCCCTTTCTCACATTCTATTTACTTGTTTTATGTTCTTTTATATACCTATCACTGCTGATCGTTATATGTCTTATAAGCAAAATTAACGTTTAGAGCACTGTGATTTTATTTATTTACCAGTAATAACTCATTTATAATGACGGAAGTACTCGTAAATTTAACATGTTTAGAAAATTTTTATTTAATTTAAAAGTTATTCGATCATGGACTAGCGCTACGAACAGATATTGTTTATTGGCCTTCCCAGTTCACCGCTTTTCTTTTTTTACGCCGTCTTTTACTGTCTATGCGGCTTAACTCTGGAATCAGTTACAAACTAATGTCAGACTCGCTCCGTCCTTGGCATGCTTTAAGAAGCGACTGAAAAATCTCTTAATTTCTAGTCAGTAATATAACGTGTTTTATTCCTGATTTTTTTTACTTACTCTCTGCCATTCTTTTCTTTTCCTTTGATTGATGATATCTCACTTTATATGAAAAGGAATATTCGGGGGGTTGTCCATCTTTGTGGAGTTTGTAGGCGTATGCTCAAGTATGTATTCAAGGATTTCGTGGGGATGAATAGTCATGTGAATGTTTTTTGCGACAATGTAACTTGCTTTATACACTTTTGTCTGGTTGGTTGGAAGTGAAATTAAATGAAAAATTTCTCTAGCGATAAAGTGGAAAGAAGAACGAATTTACTTTGTATTCAATCAATTTGATTAAAAATACTATCTGTATTTTAGTTTTTTCGTTCAATTATCTGAGAAAAATGTAAGTAATTTTAGTGTCACTCTTCTTCTTCTTCCTAGTGTCATGTCAGGTCCCCCTAACGTTGACTATCACCTGATAGTAGGCATCTTTGTCCCCGGTAGCCCGAAAAAGATTTCCAACGCTCTTTATACCAGTCCAATCACGTATATTGCGGAGCCAGGAGATTTGCCTCCTGCCAACACCTCTTCGACCCTCTATTTTGCTTTGGATGATCAGGTGCAGTACTTTGCTCCTCTAAGTATATGACCCAAATAGGACACCTTTCGGATTTTAATATCGTCAGCAACTCATTTTTTAATTGACAGAATGTTCTATCTAACACGATCCTGTTAGGTCAACTATTGTTGAAATGCTTATGAAATATAAACATCCAATTCTACAAATTGCAAGAATCAAAATACTAATTGATAAATACGCAGAGGAAGTAGTTAAAGGAAACGCTCAGTTTTATTTACATCCTATATATAATGGAATATTTCTGCGTACATGTCTGCGGCGCCGTTCTTGTGCCACCATTTCTGCTCCAGGGAAGATTCTCCTCCGGGATATTTCTGTGCTGACACGAGTATAAAATTTATATTTGTGATCTGGTTTTACTGAAGTTTTCGCTAAAAAAGTAATGGTCAATATAGTTAGCGAAGGTTTTGAAAGAAGTAAATAATTTTCTAATATATATTTTTTCATTTATTTAATATGACAAGGATACAAATGAATTAACACATTAGGCAAACCTTAGTGTTAACTCAATAATATTTTAACATAATTTGTACACCAATATATTATAAAATAAACAAAAAAAACTATCAAAATTTTTGTTGATGAAAAAATGTTTTTTGAACTTTTTTTCAATTCCGAATAATTTTGCAGCCCCACCCAGAGGATTTTCCATTAAAAATTATTAAGATTATTACCATAATTTTATTATGCACTGTAAATGGTTCTTAATTTTTTTAAGGAACGTCTTTAATATAATATAGGTTATACGTATTGTCTAAATTAAAAAAAGTATATGTTTTTTTTTAACTTTTGAAAACCAACATTAATATACAAATACACATACGATTTAACGACAGTTCAGTTCGATCCCACCTCCATCCACGCTGTTATGGAGCACAAAATTAGTCACCATTCAGTACGATCTATACTAGAAGATCAAAATCTTCTTTTTTATGAGTGCGATGTCACATAGTGACGAAGAAGAAATAGCCTAACGGGATTCTTTGTCCGGTGGCGACATACCTAAGTGTTAAAAAAAAGATGATGACGACGGACTTAAGGTCCGACATCACGGGAAAAGGAAAATGGTTCACAGCGCAATTTTTTGCTTTCTTATAAAGTGGCTTAAGGTCTGGAGTTCAAACAGCCCAGCAAGTTGCCAGAACTTTCACAGAAAATGTCAAATGCAACAAAACTATCATTTGACGCCATTAGTAGCCAATCTGTCCAAAATGAGTCAATGTAAGGCTAAGTGAAGTTGCATTCGGAAATTATTGACTCGATTTTCATCGCAGTACCACAGAATGTGCTCTGCGGATTGATCCAGATGGCTGCAAAAATGATTTAACTACATTAGTACGATCTTTTTAGGTTACCCCTGATAAATTTATTTATCACACGCGCAAAAATCATTCTTGGCAGAAGTGTCTTACTGCCGCAGAATTGTTCTCGAGCAGAAACGTCGAGCATAGAAATGTCTTGTGAAGATATGGCGTCGCAGAAACCTCCTAGAATCTTACCTTGCAACTTTATATATTAATTGTAATATTCTATTGTATAAAATTTCAATTGTATATAGAACAACTTAGTGGATTTATTATCAAGTGTTAGTATCTTCCAACAAACCAAATAAATGTTATAGAAGTCTTAATACAAAAGCAGACGAGCACTTTTAGAAAAAGTCAAGGTAACAACAGGAATCGAGCCAGCAACTTCAGGGCTGGAGGACAAGCGTCTTATCAACTAGATTACATAGTTCAATTAATCGTTCTGCTTTGTGACTTAGTTTTTTAATGTTCAAACATCTAAGGCACACGATATTAATAATATGGTGGTGAGTTGACAGATTATTCAATATTTACGTTATTTTTTTAATTAATACAATTATAATTTCATAATTAATAAGTTAAGGAACTATCTTTAACCGTTTCAAATTCAAAGCAGGTTTGATTTAATAATGTGTGCCAAATCATTAATATGAAAGATTTTTGTTATTACAGGTGTATCTAGTAATTTCAAATATAAAAACTGACAAACTTCCTTGGAACACGCCCTCCAATTAGCGAGCTACTGCACTGCAAAATTGATTTGGTTGAAAAGTTATTAGACCAGCTGGAGCCTTTTCAGGGTTTACCGGTTTATCGCCAGCGTTCAATCAAAATAAGAAGTAAACAGAGTTTTTGAGAAGTATGTTTAACTTAAAAAGTAATTATATAATAAAGAGCTCAACACTCTATATGGTGAAGCTAGTGCAACAAAAAATAATAAAAATATTACTGCGTCGGTTTCGGCACTTATACCGCATGCAGAATACTGATCTCGCAAATAAGATTTTCTTAAACTATCCGATGAGATGTAATAGAGTAGGGAGACCAAAGCTGGAATAACTGGATAGTATGGCAGAGTACTGCTGCTCTTTGGGTATACCCAGTTAATAAGGCAATACTGTTGAGAGGGATAAGTGGTAGGAGATCCTGTAGGTAGCCAGGACTGGGTATAACTAGTTAATAAGGCAATACTGTTGAGAGGGATAAGTGGTAGGATATCCTGTAGGTAGCCAAGACTGGGTATAACCAGTTAATAAGGCAATACTGTTGAGAGTTATAAGTGGTAGAAGATCCTGTAGGTAGTCAAGACTGGGTATAACCAGTTAATAAGGCAATACTATTGAGAGGGATAAGTGGTAGGATATCCTGTAGGTAGCCAATACTGGGTATAACCAGTTAATAAGGCAATACTGTTGAGAGGGATAAGTGTTAGGATATCCTGTAGGTAGCCAAGACTGGGTATACCCAGTTAATAAGGCAATACTGTTGAGAGGGATAAGTGGTAGGAGATCCTGTAGGTAGCCAGGACTGGGTATAACTAGTTAATAAGGCAATACTGTTGAGAGGGATAAGTGGTAGGATATCCTGTAGGTAGCCAAGACTGGGTATAACCAGTTAATAAGGCAATTCTGTTGAGAGTTATAAGTGGTAGAAGATCCTGTAGGTAGTCAAGACTGGGTATAACCAGTTAATAGGCAATACTATTGAGAGGGATAAGTGGTAGGATATCCTGTAGGTAGCCAATACTGGGTATAACCAGTTAATAAGGCAATACTGTTGAGAGGGATAAGTGTTAGGATATCCTGTAGGTAGCCAAGACTGGGTATACCCAGTTAATAGGCAATACTGTTGAGAGGGATAAGTGGTAGGAGATCGTGTAGGTAGCCAGGACTGGGTATAACTAGTTAATAAGGCAATACTGTTGAGAGGGATAAGTGGTAGGATATCCTGTAGGTAGCCAAGACCGGGTATAACCAGTTTATAAGGCAATACTGTTGAGA